>CM052321.1:20411895-20438244 GCA_028455615.1 Lasioglossum zephyrum | reverse complement strand
AAAAAAGCAACTGGTTCAACAACTACATAAAAATTTATAAAAATAACTAACTAACAAATTGAACGAAAAATATATTCTAACACGTATTATTCAAAAGAGATTATTTTATAATATTTTTTAGTTCAAACCTCATTTCAATATTTCAAACGGTTCAAAAGTTATGCACCAATGTCCCTAAATTTTTCAATCCGGCCCACTGTGCGCCGTCACTGATGGATGGAACACTATTCGGAGCGGTAAACGACTTGTCGCTGTTTCCGGGATTAATAGACTAGAAACCGACAAGTCACATTCTCTAAAGCCGAATGGCAGCCGCCGGTAGGGAAAACAAAGGCTTTACAGTTCCGCAGGACACGTTCCTTGATTCTTCGTCTAGTGTTTCGTTCGGAAAGCCACCGGCCCGCAGCCGTTTCGCCGAAGCCGAAGCCAAAGCCACTCTTCGCGTTTTCGAGGGTTCCGGCGTCGACCGCGGAACGCGGCGAGGTCGTGCTGTAATTCAACCAAAGTTCCCTAATTAATCAGGTTCCCAATTAGCTGAAGTAACGAAGGATTCGATGGTCGGAGCGCGTTCGTCGGCCGCGATGGGGGAGAAGGCGAGGCCGCACCGCGAGGAGAACGGAGCGGTTCGAAAGGAGAGAAAAGGTCGGGGGTGAGAGTCAGAAGAAAAGAGGGAAAGAGGAACACAGGAAATTGGAGAGTGGTACAGTGAGTCACGTCGAAGTCGATCGACAAACGGGTTGCCCGATTTCCCTCGAAATTACGTTTTGCGTTCCAATTCGACGCGCGGGTCCACGACGGGGGGGGGGGGGGGGGGAAAGTGCACTAAAGAAAGAAATCGCGGAGACAGAAACGGAGGATTCTCTTTAGAGCAGGAAAGAATTCAGTTTTGCTTGTTCAACGAGAGGAACCGACGAGTCACCCCATGATCATTTGGTAATATCCTCTACTTCCGATTTCATTAAGCATCGCTCTCGGCGAAAAAGTGTTTACTGACCAGAACAGTCCGAGCGTTCGCGTACAAAATTATTCACGTATTTGTCACTCCAAATTATTATAATTATTATTATTTACTTTTTAGTGATTTCAATAAGGCCATTTGTGGCCATGGTCATATACAAGGTCATACAAGTATCAGAATAAAGAATAGGAATAAAATGTTTGATTGTAACTGCGAGCGCTGTATCGTTCCCATTCGAATGAGTGCTAGCAGCTGTCGTATGCTTTTTACATACAGCAATGGTGTCGGAACGTTAAATCCAAAGATGTACAAACACATAAATAATTTTTTGAGAATTTTTTACAGAATTGTTTCTTACAGCTTCACCTCCACTGCCAACATGACCAAATTACTCCCGGTAGCATTCTGATTGTTCAATCGTCGATATCGTAGTTGCCACGAATGACCAGAGGAAATCAAATCTTAGATCATTCCCTCCTCCGGCTAGAAACAGGACTCTTTACAGACAGCATACCGTATTGAAGAGGACGTCGTCCTTCGTTCCGTGATCGCAAATTCGTATATCCGCGAACGATCCCTCGCCGGAGAAATAGAGGACACGATCCTATCTGCTTGGTGGTAGTATGATATTTGGTCTCCTCAGGGTTTCAATCCATTTACCAATCTCCTCTTCTCTCCACGTTCACTATCGTCTAATTTCAGCCTATTTCAGCCTAATTTTCAGCGAGACTTACTGTTCATTAGGGTGGGTTCCGAAGCACCTTTTTCCAACAACACGCGGCCCGTACCCAGGCGGTCACCCTCGGCATATACTGTATACCCAAAAGCAATACCTAACTCATCCAAGTACTGCTCGCGCCCAACACTGTTTAACTTCGGTGATCGTACAAGAACCGGTGTTTGCAGCGATGCAATGGTCGTCGGCTCCTATTTGCTGGTAAAGACAAACGAAAAACAGGGGGAGGAAGCACAAGTACGACAAACGAAAGAAAGAGTTGATAAGAGGGTGAATGGTGGATGCAGAGAAACAGAGAGCGAGAGAGAGAGAGAGAGAGAGAAATAGGAAAAAAGAAAGAGAGAAAGAGCGGCTGTATTACTACACTGTGATATCGGAAACTAGATATCGAGGTCGGTTGCTCTCGTAGGCCTTCGAAGCATCGAAGCGATATACAGAGATATCGACGCAACCTCGGGGGACTATAGGGAGGCCAACGTAGCTAATGGGTATGTCATTTCGCGAATCTACGAGCACATAAAAGCGAAAACTTTTTTCGATTGTATTCCCATTCCTGTGACGTCCCATTTGACCCGATATTCCTTACAAAGTTACTAGTTTTTTGCGATCCAGCCACGAGCTTCCCAAGATCCAGCAACTTCCTTGCATGCACATTTATAGTTCGTGTCTCATAAGAAGACACTCGGAAGAATAAGATCGGACAAACGCACAAAGTTGACGTTACACGCATTTTCGCTAAATTCGCTCAGAAGACCAACATTACATTATCATCTCCGTAACTGTAGCAGAGATCTCTACCGTAACTGTCCAAATTTTATCCCTACCACTAGGGGATCCCCGTTGGAAGAAGTTAAGCAGTATAAACGCTCGACAGCCGAGCCAGTCGAGTATCGACTAATGCAAGCGAAGCATAAGACTACAATTTTTCTAATTCTTTTTTGTTTTTATGTAACCTTTACAGTTGTATTCGTCTCGATTTTCTAATTAAAATGTCATCAAACACGATATATTTAATTACGATTGTAATTACTTGTGTAATAAGCGATTAAAGTTTCAAGCGTGAAAAAGCTAGGCGAATGGGAATGGAACAGAAGCAGAGAGAAAAAATCCAAGCATCGAATCTCAGATCCCACTTCTTTTTCAATCGCTATCCGTCTTTACATTCGGCTACAAAACGTGTACCGCTTTTATTGTAATTGTCAGAGTAATTTTATATATTTTATTTTATTTTTCTAATCTTATTCAATGTGACGAGAGCTACCACAATGTCAAAAAATTCATACTAGCTTCTATTTTCTTAAACATGGAGGAGTTTTCTTTTTCTCAAAAACTGTATTCTATAGTATAAGATTAGCTCTCTTGGACCATTGAAATGGAAAAAAACGAAGTCGATATCTACATTGCATTCTAAAAAAAAACAAGTTGCAATACTTTATTTTTCACTTGTATACTACCTTCCGTTTTCTTAAAAATGGGGGAGTTTTGTTTTTCTCAAGAACTGTATTCTATAATATAAGATTAGCTTCGTTGGACCATTGAAATGAAAAGAAACAAAGTCCATATCTACATTGCATTCTAATAAAAACAAGTTGCAATACTTTATTTTTCATTTGTATACTACCTTCCGTTTTCTTAAAAGTGGGGGAGTTTTGTTTTTCTCAAGAACTGTATTCTATAATATAAGATTAGCTCCGTTGGTCTATTGAAATGAAAAGAAACGAAGTCGATATCTACATTGGATTCTAAGAAAACTGGATGGAATACTTTATTTTGCACGTCCTCTATAACCCAAACTGGTAATTCTCACTGTTCTACTACGTGAACATTCTCTTGAGTGAACACTTCTGCCCAGCAATTACTTCGTGTAACGGAGATTCTACTGCGATCCATTCTACCGTGAGAGTACATCTATAGAAGAACTGTTTGCATCGTCGTGAGCAACGATCTCCGACTAGTTAGACACCGAAGCCAACTCTTAATCCTCGTGGAAGGTGCAAAAAGGGGATTGTTTGCCAAGTAAGGCATCGATAAAGATTCTGAATTCGGTTCGTTGAACGCTGTGGCTCGTGTACCACCTAGCTACCTACCATTGTTTTTTCATTCAGGAATGGTCGCTGATCTGTTTGGCCGGATTCCTGTGCTTTTTATCCAAGAGCGTGTAAAAGGCCTGGTAAATTTGCAGAGTGAGGAACAGGACCGACATTCTCCGTACTTTTCGGGGCGACAACAGAATCTGGCTGTTGTCCAGACTTCAAAGATCCAGAGCCGCATTGATTTTGTTAAAAACACCACAAATTGTTCGGCACCGTCTGGACGACGTAAATCTGGGTCGATGTCCAGACTAAACCGTGCTTTGTCTCTCTACACTGTGGTGCATAGCTATACCACCACCCATGTTTTCAAGATTTTTGAACTCTGAAAGAATAACTCAGGAAAGCCAAGTGCACCATATGGGAAAGCATGATAAATAACGAACTTCACATCTAACAAATATGCCTCCTAGAAGTTAGCCCCTCACTTGTTGAATTAAATAATTTCATCAGTTGTGCTGAATTGTGCTATGTTTGTGCTATATTGTGCTCGAATATTACAACTATAATACAAAAAATAAGATGAAAAATTGAGCAAAACGATTTTTTGAGTAGCCCCCCACTTTTCTTTTTTTTCAATTTTCTCAATTGTGCTAAGTTGCGCTAGGTTGTGCTAAGATTGTGCTAAAGTATTACTTAAAAAAAATAATAAATAAAGAAGTTATAGTGAATAATCGTTTTGAACATCTAATTAATGTTTAAGTATTTAACAATCATCCAAACAGCATATAATCATATATCTGAGTTGTGCTAGCCTAGCACAAGTAGCACAACTTCCAATTACTCCAGCAAAACGATATAAAGGGTGGTTTATAAGGCACTACGATACTATATCATTTTTGGACTTTCTGGTCATCCGACAAACATAATATCGCATATCTGAGTTGTGCTAGGCTAGCACAACTTAGATATATGATTATATGCTGTTTGGATGATTGTTACTTACTTAAACATTAATTAGATGTTCAAATACTTCAATCATATTCTAAATATTGCCTGTACAAACAAATTCGAAAGAAACTTTTTACGAAAATGTTATGTGCTTTACAGGGCCGTTTTAAGATATTTGGCGCCCGTAGGCTACTAACAATAATGCGCCGCTCTTTATAAGAAAATATACGGGAGGGGCCGGTGAAGTTTTGCAAAAAATACAGAACTATAAAAAATGAATGAATTATCAATAAACAATTCAACATAGAAAACAAAAATACAAAATTGCCGTCCCAAAAGGTTGGCGCCCCGGGGCTATAGTCCATTTAGCGCTGTGCTTAGGGTGGCCCTGGTCCTTTAGAACGACAGTTATAGAATGCTATGCACATATGCATAACCGTTGAAATTAGATCTTCATATACAAAGATCTCGTAGATCCTTAGATAGGAAATAACCGAACAGTAAGTAACATGAAAATAGGTGTGCACTTTGTACGCGAAGAGATGAGAAGCTAAAGCTGCAGAGGTGTAATCTTAGGTGACGAAGTTCGGTAAACTACAAGTAGTTGACTAAATGCCGGGCTGTAATGAACGAAGCGAAACACCGTGGTGGGTTCGACCCACAGGAGTATCAAATTAACACGCCTCTCGAGTTTGCTCCAAGGAGTTTCCACTATCTGTTCTATTAATTTTGCACCTATAAGTGCTTTGTTACTTGCCAACTTTTCATTGTCGACCAAATTTACTTTTTTTCATCGCTGTTTTCCTAAAAATATTCACTCAATCACGAATTCTTCCATCATAAGCACTTTGCTCATCTGATGTAGCTTAACACTAGATTTACAGGATGCGTTAAAATGACGGTTTCTAAATCTTTTAATTTTCAATGGTTGGGATTGTAAATATGCATTTGTAGAAAACATATTTTTGTTAATTTTATAAACTAAGTTAAATTTACCACTTTTTGTGTTCCGTAAACCTAGTATTAACCCTTTGCATGCTACGCTGTAGTCATTCGTTACCATGGTTGCCGTTGTAGAGTCTTTACGCTCCGAACCTGGTTTAGATGATTGCAACGATTCGTGCCCAAGTTGAAAATAAAACACAAGCCGTCTGTTTGAAGCTGTTTATTCTAATTTCTGGATCTTTTACAATACTGTAGGGAGCGGTGAGAATTCTGTCGAATGTCGCGTCGATAGTAACTGTAATAACGCGACGATTCGATATTAGTTACTTATTGATTTATTTTGCGTTCTTCATATTTTATAATTTGCGTTATTCATTATTCTGGTTCGACGTATTGAATAGAAAAGACGTGTTTGATCTCAGACGGAGATTTAAATGAGATAATTTAATTAATTGTATTCAAAATATTTGGAATTAAACGTTAAACTGTTGTGTTTACGGACGTGTTATTTCTATTTACGACTTAATTCCTACAATACCTTTTAGACTGGTAGAAATTGTTCAAGTACTGAGAAATACAGAGAAATTTATAACCAAAGTCATCGGTGATTTAAATTATCTGAACAACTACTAAATAATTAACAAATGAACAAATTTAATTGTATCTAAGGTAACAATATTTAAAGCATTAATTTAAAAATGATTACAAAAGATACATTTACTACGATAGTTATCGCAGTAGGTACGAATAATTTTTTAATGAATTTTAGTGGATATTTCGTCCTGACATCTTTTACGGTTCAAAAGTTATTGTACCAGATTGAGATTAGTATTCTCCTTGTTCTACCGTGACGCTGTCCCCTCCCCAAAGCGCTTCAGCCGAGGCAGGTCCGAGGCACGCGTCGACTCTTTGCTCAGCGGTTAAAATGTTCCGTCTGAGTTTTCGGCTGATTTCGCTATTGTCAAATATACCGATGTTTCGCGACCTTTTCGCGTTCTTTTTTAGATAGAAAAACTCGCCTGGAAACATTTTCCGGGCAAACAACTCACGTCGTTTCGCTGGGCCGTCGAGCCAACCAACGCGTTATCGCATTGCTTGCCTCGCCCGGCCGATTCAGATTCAATTTCACTAAATCGTGGATTAAACAGTCATGGAAAATCCGAACTGTATAGTGTTTGGTATCATTTTAATCGGAAAAATGTTGCGAATGTACATCTGAAAGTGGAATCCGAAAATTTTTAAGACTACGAAACCACATGTATGGAATAACCTGCACGATAAGACTCGTGATGAAGATTTTGAACAAACTTTAATAAATCTATATATAGATATAAATTGTACATACTTTTCTCTCTCTCTCTCTTATTCGTAAATAAGTGTAATTAGGTTTAAATTTAAGATTTAGGTTAAGTTTACATTTAAGTTAGAATAAGGTAGATTTAAAGAGATGTAAAAGGGTGCGAAAGGGTAAGAAAAAAGGGGTATGTTGTACAGAATTGTAACCCTGAGGTGAACAAAAATAAATATATATAGATATAAATTTACTCTTTTTTCGGAGATTACGAACTGCAAAGAAAGTTCTAATCACTGAAACTGTAAAATAAATCTTAGGGAAAGGGATTAAAATTTATTTCCGTCACAAATTACATAAAATCTAGCAGTCTAGTGATGAGTATTTGATAAAGATATTTTAATTCGTCAGTCTCTAAACTTGTGTGCGAATGCAGTATCGTTAGAATTGAAAATAGCGGTTGAAAAATGTTTGAAAAATGTCAGATTCGAACCGTAAAGCACGTTAATGTCGGTATTGCTAAATAATACGTAATTGCATCGCAACATGAAGGAATGCGAAACGCGGCATAGTGCTAGCAGAAATTCTCATTGCGTTCTAACGACATTAGGGATTTGCGTGACTGCACTGGAAGGGGTGGGCTGCGTGGGTGGGGTACAGAGCCACGAGAGAATGATATGGCAGACAGGAAACATCCGTGCCAGATAGAGTGAATCGGTCCGTTTCGGGGGATTAGTATGTGTAGCAGAACAGAGGCATATTGCGTTGTGTACCTCGGGAGTATCAGACTGCTCGATCGCTGGTAGGCTTACCCTACAACGCTTGATTCATGATCAGGTACACTCCCAGCCAATTCCCGGACGTTCTAACGGTCATTCTGCCAAAAATCACGCCCGCATACAGCTGTCCCGACAATTCGTTTTGAACTATTGCCTGTGTCTAAGTGATCTAGAACTTTCGGTGATAGATAAGCGATATGTGGAACATCGACGTTTGACCCGGCACGATGCAATCTCGACACGATTTTCGGAACTACTGTTGGTTTCGTCAATCGTTGACGTCGCGCCGTGGTCAATTGCCACGAAAACCACGGCGAAATTCCACGAAAACTAATTAACACGTCGAGCGACGCGTCACTTATCACAATTTTTCGTCTATCTATTAAATTAATTTCTGTTCTCACCCTAGTTGTGTAAATCTTTGAATGTTATTGGCGCGCTGCACAGTGCGGCATGTAAATGGACATTCGAGACAAAAATCATAACTTCTAAACTAATCATTTTTTCACCTAAGTACCTTAATAATTTTTTAAAAATACAAGGTTCAATTAGTAAAACAGTTTATTCTATTTTTTTTAATAAAGAGTTTTTTATGATTAGTTATTATTGCAAGTTGTTGTCAACTATATATTGTACAACTTTTCTAAATATTTTTTAATTATATGGTTAAATTTAATTATATCTACTATAATGCATAATTATTTACTTCAACCAAATTGCGATTACGAATGCATTTCTCTAAGAAAAATTAAATAACATCGAGTCTTGCAATTTATCGCAGAAAAAAATTATATAGCAATATACTACAACATCTTGTTGATAGGGAACAGTCAAAATTATTTTTGAACCGTTTTTGTTGTAAATTGCATTTTAAGGAAAAAACGCAATTCCTAAATTGCCAGTTAAAATTATGCATACCTCTGGTCAAATTCTCCACACCTAAGTTATAAGAAACAGTTTAAAACAAAAACGAACCTAAAAGAGCAATTAGAGCACGAGTAATCTAACTTTTATTGGCCCATCAATAAATGGCGCTAAAATTTGAAACATGACTAAAGATCCAACATACTAATGTTGTTAATATACCAGCAAAAATTGTTGGTAAAAAAGATAATATATTGACATTCTATTTACTTTTGATAATTAGCTATAGGAATTATGTATTGGAAAAAACGCAAAATAGTTTATTAACGTCATGAATGATCGTACCAGCGCGCCAATAAGATTCAAAGATTTATCAACAATTGTCGATCGAAATAAAGGAAAACTAGTTGTGTAAATTCATTAAGATTTGTAGGATCTAGAAAGACTGGAGAATTAAGTTACTCTTATCATGATTGGACAGCGAATCTTGGTGCAAATTAAAAATTTTCCTACCCAAATTGTAACAAATTTAATAAAAATTAATTTTTCTTCTTGAAATGTTTAATAGGTTGAAAATAATCGAATGTTTCTACTGTTTAAAGTTGTTCTTACACTTAACACTTATGTAATATAAGCTACATGTAACAATATTGTATGTGCTAAATAAACCATACGGTTTAATTCAGTAATAAATAAATAAATAAATTGAGGATAATAGAATGACAACTGAACGAACGGGGGCAGCTTCTGCGATAATTGTCGTCCTCAGTCTCGGAGTCTTCAGCTTTAACTTCATAAACATTTATGCATTCACCAGTTGGACGCTGAGTTAGTTATGAACTTCGCGCAAACATCAAGTGCAATGGGTTCAACAACTTTCTGTTAAGTTTAGTTTGCTGGATGTTCCAGGTGCGATGGGTTATTCAAGAGAACGATGTTAAAGTGACTTCGTTGCTTCCCGATTTCAATATTCGCATGTTTGCAGAAAAAAAGACGGGTCAAATGTTGTTCCAGTCAACAGTTGGGTCTTTTTTTTTTAGCAGTGTTACACTTATTGGTAGTCTCTCAGGATCATAATTGAAAGAAAAAGTTTGTTTGACTGATACTGTCACAGTGATTTTATTGAAGAAAAAAATAATTGCAGTCTTAGCAGGATGTTTGTGGAGCTACACTCCCACTCCAAAGTTGTGAGCTTGTCAGGGTTTCATAATAAATAATGACCTTTTTTGTAAATAAATATTTTATCTGTAATATTACACTTTTGTAGCATTGAAGTGTTAGTTCACATATTTATCTCAATTTTATAAAAAATATTACGCAGTTATCATTTAACAAATTTATATTTTAATATGATAATATAACGACATCATAACTATACTTATAATAACATAACAATTAATATAACAATTTATATATTGATTTTCTAAAGTAACATTATTCTATATTATTCAGATATTTATCTCAATTTTATAAAAAATACTACGCAGTTATCATTTAACAAATTTATAGTTTAATATGATAATATAACGACATCATAACAATATTTATAATAACATAACAATTAATATAATAATTTATATATTGATTTTCTAAAGTAACATTATTCTGTATATAAGAGCAACAGTTTAAGAATTTAACCAAAGTATAACATTCTCAATGTATTTGACTCAATTTCTTCTTTAAACAATTTAATTAACTTTCCTTTTTTCTTTCTAAACCAGATGAAGATTTTAATAACTTTTTAGCAGAATTGTGGATAAATTATATTTTTAAATACAGAGCAGAAACGTCGCGAATAATATACTACAGTTTATCTCATGAATCGTATGTATCCAGTAATTTCGATAGCAATTATATTAATTGCATAATACTAAAGATTTAATATAATATATACGTCGCACTCGAGCATTCTCGCGTATCATAATTTCAACAATATGGTTTCATTTGACAACGTGTTTCACATGAAATTAATTTACTTTGTGTCGAGCAGTTTTTATGTTGTTCTTTGTGGTAAAGTATTGCGACAGAAATAACAAAGGCCGATCCTTGTAGACGTGAAAGAGTTTATAACATATCTGCTTGTTAAGAAGTGGTTGTAAAGAGGAAGGTTCAATCTTTAAAACTGTGGCGATTTTAGTCACAAAAATTTTTTTCAAAGTTTCCACAGACGTTTGAACATGTAGCATTTTCGAAAAAAGGTGTCTTTAATTTCTATCCCGCTACATTATGAAAAAAAAACGTTGGATGAAATGAAACATTCTTTTAGCTGCAGAATGAGTCTAAATTTTTTGTCGTACTTTACAAAATTGTCACAGGTTTTACATGGGTAATTTTTCACGGATCGTGTGTTTAGTGTTCAAATATTTCCTGAATCCACTGTACGTACCATAAGTAGAAAACTCTCTCCAAGTGCCTATTAGTGCACCGGTCGATAGCGTGATAACCGTATTGTAGATTATTGGGTCGAACGGTGGGTTCATTCTGTTTTTATGGCTAACTTAAATGGTGAAAAATGATAACCAATTTCCACAAGGTTCTTTTGCACGGTACAATGGGGTATAAGCTATCTCACGATACTAGGTTAATGAAATTAAAGTGACGTTAATTACAGTTGTTTACATACAGAACCATCTCGTAACAAAGAATAGGAAGAATTTTCCATTGAATCCCATCATTTGCGTTTCCAAGGAATATTATTCACCATCACACCGACTATAATTACGCAAATCGGAAAATATCAGGTACGTATTATTCAAATACTTTTTAAAATATATTCTGAAACAAAATCAAGTTTTTGCTATTTACTATTTCGAATAATATTTTACCTTGCTCTGGCAACGTCTTTGTCATTAATACTTAAAAATTCAGTTGATATTCTTTTCTAAAGATTTGATAGTGTAAAACTGTCATATTGACAAAGTGCATACTTATGTGCAATATTGATATCGGTTACTATAAATAGAGTGTAGATCATTATGCAAAATTAAAATTTCAATAATATCATCAAGCCCAAAATAATGCATTAACATTTTTAAATTCTTTTAATGTTTCTTAAGATTCATACTCACCCAATTTTGACAGAAATGCATAAAATCTGCATTCTCACCATAAGTCTGTTTCAAAGCGTTCAGTATAGACAGACTCCTCAAGTATCGCTTTACCAAAGGACTAAATAATTCACTTACTGGCACAACACGAGTGAATAATTAAATTCTTAAGTGTCCTAAATCGTCCAAACCACCCCTAGCACCGATCAAGGTAATTATTGAACCATCAGGGTGAAAGGATATTACCGATAAGGTGGTATGTCCATAAAACTTACCCCTACGATCTCCAGAGCTCTATCATCTCTCCTAAATTCCGTTCCTTTCGGTACATTGCCCATTTTCCTTTATTTTTCAACAGATAACACGTAAATCAGAGAGCCAGTAAATTCCACAAAAAAACCCTTTTCTCATGCACATGTATGCACCGTCTGATCCAAAGACGATGGCGAGATCCAATTCGGCGGCCCATTTCCGGTCCCCTTACACAGGGACGAACGGCCAGCGTGAGTCTTCTTCTATCGACGTGCGCCATCTTTATTGATATCGAAAATCTTCCACCTGTTTGGCAAAAATCGGACATAATCGGGCGATCCATGCGTCGTCGTTTACGTTATCGGGCGAAGTTCAATTATGGGAGACGTTAAGTATGGTGACCGTAGTGTATTCCATTGAAAGATCGAGACGTTCTTTGCAGAAAATAGAGACGTTACTTGTCGATACACTGTGATACTGTTTAAACATTAATTTGGCACCTTTTTATTCAGTGTGTACTGCTCCACCTGAATTATCTACGTTATTTTGAACAATACAGGAAAATAATTCCAATAAAAGTTATAGGATTTAAAGCAATTAATAATAAAGTATATAACAATGACGAATTTCAAGTTAAAAATTTTGTTTAAATTGCATGTACCGTTTGAAGTTTTTGATGACTACAAAGTCTAACTTCTACTTACTGATTATGTTGTTTTTACAGATCGTCTAATTACGAAGAAAATAATTTGTTAACTACTCCGCATAGACAACAAAGATTGAATTATTTTCGGAGGGTATCAGTTTTAAAATTGGGCACACAAAGCAACTTTCTATACCTCCTATAGGAGAGGAGGTTTTCTGTTTCTGTTTTCTCTTAATCTGAGATTGGAATACAATACGAGCAGGAATGTAATTGGACAGGAGAATTTGGAAAATATAGAGGACATTTAAAAGAATGTTGTTAGGGGGAATTCAGATTCGGAGTTTTAATCTCCTAAATTGCTTGGCTTCGTTCTTGACAGAGTTATTTCAAGAGAATCCGGTCTTGTGCCTCAGAGGCCAGAAGGAAGAAACTTTGCAGGATTCTTGTAATGGGTCCATTTTTGTTTAAAGGTGCTTGTTGATACCACAGATATGTAAATAAGCTTATACAGGATGTTTCATTTAAGCATAACCCCCAGAATATTATCTTTAATTTGTAGTACAAACAATATCGTGATGGATTGATCATGAAATTTTCATTGAGTTACTTTTATTTACTGTATCATTTTATTATATGTTATCTGCGATAGGACACTTTTATTAATATAATTAACACATTTACGTTATCTTTAATTTGTAGTACAAATAATATCGTGATGGATTGATCATGAAATTTTCATTGAGTTACTTTTATTTATTGTATCATTTTATTATATGTTATCTGCGATAGGACACTTTTATTAATATAATTAACACATTTACGTTATCTTTAATTTGTAGTACAAATAATATCGTGATGGATTGATCATGAAATTTTCATTGAGTTACTTTTATTTACTGTATCATTTTATTATAAGTTATCTGCGAAAGGACACTTTTATTAATATAGTCGACGTTTTTTTTTCGAACCCGAAAGCAAAATATCTTCGCCCGACAGGAGTTGCCACCAGGTACGGCGAGATACACCACGGCACTGGTGGCATTGTATTGCATTGGTGCATTATTATAATAAATGGGTGCTTATGTTATTTTGTTATTTTTCATTCTTCAAAAAAAAAAAATAGCCCCTTTTCATTTCCCATCAGTTTTAACTCCATAAAGTAATATTTTACACTTATACATTGTAAATGTTTTCTCGAAAATCGGTATCAATGGCTCCGATCGGAAACATTGTGCTACGGGTTGTACATCAAACGTCCTATCACTTTGTCCGATACTGTAGCCGCGTTGCTCATTTTTGTGGAACCCTCCGAATGGAAGAACTTCTTTAGAGACAAATGTTATTCTAGCGATAGCGGATACTTTGTTTGGTAGGTCTCGAAACTTTTCCGTCAGCTACGAATCTCTATTCCGTCGTGTCTACGCTCTGCAAACGTTGTCTATGCTCGCGCTGCGTACGGGAAAATGACTTAAGGCAGCCAGTTTCCTAGAGGTTGCTGGAAGATTTCCAATAGTCAGCTGTGCAAGCCCGGCTTCCACAACCTTGTTCCCTATATGTTATCTGCTTTATTGAATCACCAGCCACTGCGACTTCTATCCCTGTGGGGCAATCTGCCATCCTTGCCTGGCTTTACTGCTATTTTTTTCTCTTCCACCCCACGCCGCAAACTCAAACCCTGCGTAAGGTGTACCTCTCTAACCCTCGATTTTACGACGCGTCGCCCCGGCCCCCCGACTGCTGTCCTTATTTCAACCGTTAAATTCGCTTCGATTTTATTTTTGACTATTCCCAGTTCTTGCCTTTCTGCCTTCGATACATTGCGGCCTGACACAGTAAAATCTTTATTATGATCGTACGTTTGGGTTTTCAGTTACTAAACAATTTATAGCTGGCCCGGAAATAAACAGTTATCTTCCGTTTTTAAAAAGATTCTACTCGAGCTTATCTGTAACGTTCATGAAATATTCGTTGCTGTTGAATTTTTCTGAGATCATTGTTATTCATACGAACTTCTCCAAAAAGTGTTCTCGTTGAATGGATATTTTGTTATGAGGAGAAACGAGAAAGGATAAACTTGAACTTCGTAGTCAAACTCCTCAACTCTAATTTATTTTAAAAGAATATATAAATATAATGTGATGCGCGATGACAACAAAAAGACATTAACTCGTCGGCTGTTGAAAACCCTCTGGTCTCTCTAACCTTAGGGAACTCCCCCGAGGAAAATTGGAAAGAAGGAGAGGGAGGAAGCGAAATAGTGGGAGAAGAGTGAGGAGAGAAAAAAGGGGAAAGAATGTCGTAAAAAAGGCAAGGAAAGGTTCGTCGGGGCCTGATCATAAATCTTGAGCAGACCCGAGCGAAACCTGGAAAGGAAAGGATGAGGATTCGGCTTGCGCGGATCTCGTCACCAGATGTGTGCCAAGGCTGACCGGACCCGCGCAGCACGGGAAACAATAGGGCAGAAATATAACTAAAAAATGGGAAATTCCCTAAAGCGGTAACGGCGTAGGGTAGCGCGAATGCCGCCACAGTTATTTATACTAAACTAGCTTTTCCCCGCGGCTTCGCTTGCACAGGAAACTGTTTCATGCCCTCGAAAGTTGATATTGTTTCTCCATAAAATCTTTTAAGCTCTCATTCACCCCATTCAGATTGTATCAATGAGCATTAAGACCAAGTATGATGTAAATCTGCCCACGAACAATATATTCCTCACACAAACATTGCAACCTCTTTCCACCCCCTTAGGGGATGAATTTAAAAAATGCCGAAATAGGTGTTTGATTAATTGTATCAAAGAGCAGTAAGACCACGTTTGAAGCAAATCTGACCACAAATAAAATATTCCTCATACAAACGTAGCAACCCCTTTTCACCCCCTTAGGAGTTGAATTTCGAAATATCTTTTCTTATCCCTTATATAGATCATAAAGGAAACATCTGTGCAAAATTTCAGCTTTCTAGGGACAAGGGTTTAGCCTGGGCGTTGATAGGTGAGTGAGTCAGTCAGGACTTCGTTTTTATATTATAGATATAGAAATTCTATAATATAATGTAGTAATATACAGTGTATTTCACCTAACTTGACCATCTTAAATATTTGGCTTTTTTATGATAGGAAAATGATGAGTGAAAAAGAATATTTAGAGAAAAAACTTTCGTACCTTCATTACAACAGTCTTATGTGTTGTGACAAACAATATCCAAGATTATAACAAGGAGTCTAGATGATATCGGCGCAAAGGTCTGATCAGTATTATTGTTTTATGAAAATTGTGTGTATCAATAATTGTAACGTTTAAGATTTTTTTCATAAATCTGAGCTGCAATTTATGTAGTTTGTTATATGTGAGATTGGAAGTGGTAAATATGTTGAATTTGTGTAAAATTCTATCTTTAATAAAGTTAGGGAATATATTAAGTGATCTACATTTTAGTAAGAAAAGTTTTCTGTTACTTATCTTAGCAATATTTATTTCTAATTTCGGAGCAAAAACTCTTAGATGAAGATGCGCAAAAGTTTTGTGTGTTCAGTTCGCCATCCATTATAATGTGTTTGTTGATTATCGATCGTAGTGTAGATTATAACAAGGAGTCTAGATGATATCGGCGCACAAACAAATTTCCAAGATGTGCGATATGCTGATTTTCACCTGATGATATCACGAAATGTTTCCCGTTAATTTCATCCACCGATTTAACTGCAATAATTGTATTTGGGAGAATGTGGCTTTCAATAGTAATTCAAATTGCAGTCGTTAAGCGCGTTGCTTTGCTTGGTTGAACAATATTATTCGCTAGCATTGTATAATAGTGGTATAGTACAATATAACGTACAATAACGAATGTGGCCCCATCTAGATACTAGAAGGATGGCCGTGCGTAGAATTATTATCCCTTTGGCATCTTCCGTTTACGCTCACCCTCCCGTACAGCATTTTCGCAATTTACGGGAATGGAATTTTCTACTGAATGAACCCGCGGAATTGCCCATCGGAAGATTTACTAAAAAGGATATCGTTTGTCACCGTGATCCCTTCAGGCTTGTTTTGTGAGCACGCTTAAGAGATCATCCTTATACTCTCCCTAGAAACATATATCACTTTTTCTTACATTAGGTGCGCCAACGAATGACTTTTTGCCACTTATTCCTAAACGGTTTAAGTTCACCAGCAAAAATTGTTGTATCTCATTCGTTAATCCCTTAAGGACCGAACAATCTTTTGAAAAAATTGGTCGAAATTTCCTGAATTTCTTTATTTTGAATTTAGTAAGTGAATTCAGCAAAACATAAAAATCACTATCATAAAAAATTAGCGAAATTTTTCAAATGGTCAAAAGTTAGGCGAAACATCCTGTACAATTCAACGTTGTTATCGATACTAATTAAGTAACGGAATATTGTATGCAAATAATTGATTATCCTGTTATGTAATATTTGAAATTATTTTTCAAAATGGTTCATTTACTGTTGCATTTAGTAAACAAATAATTATATTATTGTAAAATACTAATGTCTTACTTAGAAAATATTACTTAGTAATAGATAAGATGATACCATTTTATTCATCGACTATTTTTGAGAAATAGATGATTTTACAGAAACGTCATTTTAAAATGTGCGTTCCTTCCAGTTTTCAAAATTGAGCATTCAGAATCCTTTTCGGGGAAGAATTTACTCTCAGCTCGGCATTCTTCGATCCTGGAAACGTTTGGAAGCTTTCGAAGAATGGGGAAAACGCTTGAGTTTCGCGTAATCGATCGCGTTCCCGCTCGGTTTATTGGAAACACGGCACTTCGAGAGTGCAATAACGGACAAGATTCTGGGAACTGGCTCGCCGCGATCATGGTGATGATTCGGCAACAGAATAACGAATATGAAAATGAAAAATTGGAAAATAAATGAAAAAAAAACATCTGCAAATACACGATCATTTTAGGTTTCTGAACACAATAGGGTAAATTGATAAAGTTTGATAAATCTTTGAAAAAAAAAGATTGTGTAAATGAATCGAAATAATATAACATTTTTGAGGTTATACGAAAAATATATTTAAAGACAATTAAATCGCAAACAAATTTGCAGGATTCTTGTAATGGGTTCATTTTTGTTTAAAGGTGCTTGTTGATACCACAGATATGTAAATAAGCTTATACAGGATGTTTCATTTAAGCATAACCCCCAGAATATTATCTTTAATTTGTAGTACAAACAATATCGTGATGGATTGATCATGAAATTTTCATTGAGTTACTTTTATTTACTGTATCATTTTATTATATATGATCTAAAATGATCTAAAGCAAATGATCTAAAATGTTTCAAAGCTGGAATAGAAAAAACTGTGTGATGTTGTTAATATTTTGTGCAATGCTATGTTGAAAATGGTGGACTTCTAGAAAAGTGTCCTATACTTCGATGTCCATGACCTTAAAATAAGTTTCTATGGTCAGCAGTCTGAACAGCATTTCCCATTAAAGTTTTTGGCAAATATCTCGTAAACTAAAGCCTACCGTCAAAAACCTAAAAGGGAAATGATGTCCAGAATGATTATCTTGACAACACATTTCAAGGTCACAAAATCCGAAGGGTCAATCCATTTCTACGAATTCACCACTAATTGATCAGTTGAACAATTACCGAGAATTAGATATTTGATTTTATCCACCAATGAAAATGTTTATATACATCATCTAACGTGTTTATAAAATTCGAACACAAGTTTACTGGATTTTACTTGAACACGATACTGCTACCATACTACTACGTGAAGTTAGGTAAGTTTAAAATTACTTCTAGGTTGTGCTTAAAGGTAACGCCAAATGTGGAAACGCGAGGGAGGAAACACTGGACAGTCTGAAAAGAAGCAAGAAACAAAGGTGTCAAAGGGAAGAAGAAACGGAAGAGTTGAGTAATTGGAGAAATAAATGCGTGAAAGATAAATAACTCCTAGAGAATAATAAATGAGAGCAATGGAAAAGAAGATCGAAAGAATGAGCAAACAATGTGTTCGAAATAATGGTATACTACGAGTCGTTACAGGTGCAAAGATTGAAAGTGTTTTGATAGCATGTAATCGCAGATTCACCAGTTATTAATCAGACATGAGCTAAAACTATAATACTGAATTTTCTGAAGGCAAAAATCGTTTAATCCTCTTAGACACTTATGACGAACAATAAGTGTTTAATTATTACACAAATTGACTCTAATATTAATATTTTCTATAAAGTTATTTCAATTTATAATTAAAGCCCTCTAAAATTTGATCTCATTAAAATATTTTCTGAAACAGCCTTTTCATTTTTCATTACTTATTTTATTCATTTCATTTTATTACTTATTATTAAGATAAGTATTAAGTATTGTTAAGGAATTAAGAGTATGCTATTTTAATATAGCTGAGATAAAAAATTTAACCTGATACGAGACAAATAAGAAATTTTTTCCAACAATTTTAATAAGTTGTTAAGAACATATTGATACTTTTAAATTGTTTGATTCTTTTCTCACCTACTCATTTTTCAGGATCTTCATATATCTTATACACATCATTGATTTCTGTACACTCAGCATAGCAAAATAAATTTATAATATTTGCTATTGATTTTCTATTATTATCTTTTGAGCCTTAAGCCCTTACAGTTGGGAATTATAAAGTTGACCGAATATAATTCTGTACTTCATCAATAAATAAAGAGAAATGCCGAGAATATAACCGAACGTATTCATGGTACGACCCAATATGTCAATCACTAGACTCCGGATTTTATGTATGTATGGCAAAAATGGTACAATTTGCAACAGTTAAAAGATTAAAAGACTTATATTATTATATAGAAAACGAATATCCCGCGTTCTTATGCTTTGTTATAGATAATGATCGGAACAACTCACCCGGGGAACTTTTACCCCCGGTCTTCCCTAAGGGGTAATTAAAAATATGGAAAATTCTGATTGTTTTGTACGAGATGCTACTACGAGATGCGGAGTAGTTGCACGATTTTAATTATTTCACGAACATGTCAGAATTGTTCAAATGTTCGGTCCGCCGTAATCGCTCCTGCCAGAGGGTGGAGGGAAGAAATAAATCCGTGAGGGAGTGGGTCGTGCAAGGGCTACAATAACGGCACGTAAAAAGAAGAAAAAATGGGGTCGAAGAAGGTGTGGTAGGGGATCGAGAATAGAGATGGAAGGCTCAGAATTTGAAACGAAAGAAGAGGGCAAGGCGGTGCAAGGTTCTGCCGCATCCAAGCGAGCTTTCAACGCGAAAGCTGCCGTAAAGCCAGCCGTTTCAACGAATGTTAGGAATATCAATCTCCGCGAGCTAAAACCAGCATACACATTGTAAGAATAGATTGAATAGGGACTAGCGGGGGTTCTGAAGGGTATCGAATACTACGAAATATCCCGGTTACTGGGTAAACTGAAAGGCACAGATCTGCCCCACCTGTTTATGCTGGGTATCTATTAGCAACCCTCAAGAAGACGGGACTACTTATCTCGGAGTTTCTTTTCTGAATTTCCCTGATAAGACAGAAGGAAATTTGAATAGGACGAACACTCGTTCTAGAGGGAATGAAATAAGACCGTTTTACACACTGTTTTTAAACAAAAAGGATTTAAACACTGTTGAAAGATAAGTCTAGCCTCATTTTAAAACTTGAAACCTCTACTTTCGCAAAGGAATGTTCATTTTCCTCTAGGGTATTTTCACATGATATAGCAGGTTTGAAGCTGTAGACCGGTCTTTACAAACAGTTTCACCATTGTTTTAGTCAGGCACTGTGTTTTCAGAAGTGAGGATCTTAGTGAAGTTTTTAAAAGTGCGAATAACGACTAAAATGGCTTCGAATATTCGAAAATGGTCTTTTTATTGATTTTTTTTTTATATAAGCGACGCACTGTGGTCTGAAAGTCAGTTCTAGCGCGAAGAAATTAAAAAAACCAACTAACGTAAATCTGTTAAAATTTATAATTGTATGATAGTTTGATATGTATACTACAATAACAAAAGCAAAATTAGTACATCACATCGCCGTGTTATTGTTGGCAAGACTGTCAATATTCCAGTAAGCACATTTTATTTTCCTGCGTTGCTGAATTGTCACAAATTATAAATTCAAAATATCGAGTTTTTTCTTGAAGCGTGTATAAATTTTGTTAGTATCTTGTTGTATATGATATTATCAGTATGGCTGTAACTGGAAATGGTAAGTTTACGTTTCCTTCACACACTTTATGATATATTTTATGAACTGATACTTTTTACGAAGTATTTAATTTGAAAGCTTACTTCATCTCCGTTAACGGCAAACTGAAAACGCGAACGCCCGCGACCCCCCGCAATCCCATCATTATTTTATTTTAATATTTTAGTAAACGTATCTATGATCACCCGCTTAGAGTTGTTCGAAGAATAGTTCAAATTGAAGGATTTGAAACGAAGGATTGCGTTAGTGGATTACTAGAGGCTATTTTTACCGAAAGGAATGACTCCGACAGTGAATCATAATCTTCTATACTATATTTGTAACATTTAATTATTATATTAATAAACAAGTAGTCAGTATTGTAAATTATGTTTTATTTACTTTACTCAAATATTTGAAAGTAATTTTTACACAAAATGTCAATTTTTTCCTCGCACAATAATTAATTCGCTCTAGAACCGACTTTCAGACCACAGTGCGACGCCCTAAAATTAGAAAACAATGATTAGAATATAAAATAAAATATAAATAAATTACATATTAAAGAATTTGATTAAATGCGAAATTTAAGTAAAAATTTAAAAGTGTCCAGAATTAAATCCACTAGTGTAGAAACAGGAAATGATAGAATTTTCACGAATCAGGTGAGATACGTTTACGCTGCAATAACTTGAATAACGAGATTCTAAATTTATTCGCTCCTCTCAACGAGAAGATCTTTTCGGATGTTACATTTTTCAGGCGGACTTAGCGAAGGAATACGATCTGGCACTTGGTCACGCAGCCGACCAGTAGTACAAGCCAATATATGGTCCAACTTTGAGAAGTAATGTGATTCACTGTGCAGTCAGGAAACCGGAAAGTCGTGTAACTCGACATATAGTCAGACAGAATTTCATACACCTTCAGCCACGTACCGCTATTGCACTCCAGGCAGTCTTGTATCAATCGAAGTAGCGCGACCCGGTGGAAGCTCAGACATTTATTACTTATTAGAACGTAATGTACGTGACCGTATAAATGGACATACACGAGCGCGAATGTTCTAACACTATCGATACTCGTAAATCTCGCGTATGGCGAAAAAGTAACCGAGTTTAGGATCAAACCACTCGAGCTGAATGGTTCCACTGTTCGCTCCTTTACAACTACTCGTATCCTAAACAACCGTAATTTTACTATCTGCAGTATACGCGTTCTATGACTTCGTAAAAATAAAAGCCAGCTGGCTATCGGGCAGCTGTTATTGTCACGTTTTTATGTGTCATAAATGTCAATAACTTCGATATATCTTTCACTATAATGTCCTCGGAGGAAACGGTGCCTTCAGCTTCATTTCATTGCGCTTGTGATCCATGCTCACTGCACATTTTGTTTGATTGAAAATGAACTCGAAAACGAATATTTTCGTGAAAATCTGTTCACCTCGTCATTGACGTTATATGGAAAATGGGGTATTGAGCATTAATATAGTAGTATTTATAAATTATTTGTTTTTTATCGCATTTTTTGAGGTCATCAATGTTTTTTTTAAATAACTAGATATAATTTCGGGTTGCATCGTGTAGCCCACAAAAAATACATTCAAATATGTACTGTGAAATCACCTTGAAGATGATAATGAAGATCAAACTTAAATTTCTTTAAAGAATATCGAGATGAATGATCATGAAATTTTGAGACACCCTGTAGTTGTCTTAATACATAAGCTTTTCCTGTTAATTCGTTTTATTGAAATTACGCAGCCGTGTTTTCTGTGTGGATTTGAACTTTTACAAGTTTTGCAACTTTATTTATATTCGTTTGAAACACAAAATTATAAATTTTGGAAACACTTTATTTAACTGTTTCGAAGAAGCGTTCAGAAGAGAATTATGGTGAATTTTTCATGTTCAACTTATCACAAGTCAGACGCTTAGGATTGCATTATAGATTTTGCCGTTTTTAAAATATTGATGATACATTTTTAGAATGAGTACGTACGATTCTTTACAAATTATTCAACAGATGTTTAAATAGGAAGATTTTTGTCTCGCCAAAGACAGTGCCTATAAATCTAGCGCACTATCCATACGAACACTTTTATTCATACAAAGCTACTTTCGGTACGAATTATAGAGCGAAACATAAATAGTCATTGCTTTCTTATAAAAGTTTAGCAGTCTAAGAATGAGGACCTCCTAAAGACAATTATTCTATACTTATACTATATTTATAATATTATTATACCCTAGTATAATATCAACATAAATTCCGCAATTAAAAAATATATTTAGTTGAACTTTGTGATTTTATTAATTCATTTCCATCATTTCTGGTTTTCAGTATCTAATGCTTTAATTACTTTAGAATATTAATGTTTTAATAAGTAAATGAAATCCATCATATTTTTATATTTTTTATAATATCTTATGATACAGTGCAAATGTGTATTATTAATTTTTTTCCCAGATTACAAATTGACTTAAAGAACCAATAACTAACGCAATTTAATCTCAGACTGACCTGATATTTTGAAACAATGATAACGCATTAATGTATATGATATAAAGCGATATATATATATATATATATATATATATATATATATATATATATATACACGACATAATTCAATTACTTTAGATTTACGACTAGACGAATTCGATAATTACAGACATTTTTGCTAAAATGAATGTTTAAAAATAAATATGTAAATGTGTTATATTGTGTACATTAATAGTTAAATTCAGTGATTTATGAAAAGTCTGATACACACAATATCTGCAGATGGTTCTGTTTAGTCTTGAGTAAAAATTAAAGAAAAAATATGTTTAACCTACTACCGAGAAAGATTAAATGGGAAGCTGAACTGTCAGATCTGTAAATCATGAAAGAACATATTGTGTGCAGTTTGACTGTCTAGATACGGGTGTAGTACTCTACGATACTTGTTCGAGCAAATGCTGGTTATGGTCTACACTCGAACTAGCAGAATTACACCCATTCAGCTTGTGTGACAATCTACATGTCCTCTTCCACTTATCCGGCGAAACATGACTCAGGCCCTAGTTCGCTAACCGTTGTAAGCGTTAATTTATTACACGATTGTAGACCACATGCAGAATGGGAATGAAGTATATCACGCTTCTCGCCTTGTGACTTACTCAAGAGCAAATCGTGCAAATAGTATCATTGTTTTCGCAGATCAGAAACTAAGAAAGTATTTAATGACAAGCATTATTGTTAATAAGTAAAAAAAGCAATATTTTTCAAAACGATATAATTCATAATTAACTTCCCGATTTTATAGGGAAGTTATTGTAATTTCGTTTGTTATTGCTTCATGTTAGATAATAAAAAATTAAAAAAAAATATAACCGACTTCGAAAAAACGGCATGAAAAAACAAAAAATGCACTAAAAAAATGTATGAGAAAACAAAAATGTACTGATAAAAAAAAGGTATCAAAAAAACAAAAAACGAAAATGCACTAAAAAGTATGAAATAATTTCCATTTCATTTATGTGAATACGCACGAACTTTTAATATAAAAATACCACATTAAATATAATTTAATTTCCTTTTGATTTGTAAGAATACACACCAACTGTTGATAAAATTCATTAAAATAAAATATTAAATACCACATTAAATACAATAATTTTTTTCGGAAGCGGCGCTTCATGTTAGATAATAAAAAAGTTGATACTATCAAGTAAATAATTATTTATTTATTATCAAATAAATAAACAAAACACTATTTTTCAGAATGATATAATTCCTAATTTTATTTATTTTTTCATATATTATTTTTGCACTAACAGAACCTAACCCTACTTTCCAAAAGAAGAGATTACATGGCAAAACCGTAATTATTTCGATTTCGCACATTTGTTGTTAATAGACAGCTGGTGTTTATGCAGACTAATAACTGTCTGCCTGATTTTCAACAAACTGGAGTGACGTAGAAATTTATTTTCTATCTTGATAGCTTTAATAGGTTAAAGATAATATAACAGTATTTTTAAATTCTTTTAATGTTCCATTATTAAGTTTTTACTAATTATATCAGCTTGAATAAAGAATTGTATTTAACGTTTCTTCGTGAAAACATGTTTGTGATTTTAATAGTTGTAAACAAAATCAGAAAAAAATTAATTCTAGCTAGTCTCTTTGAGTGAGACATATAAGTTTGTTTGAATTTAATATTCAAGAAGCGAAAAATATGAATTGGGTACTTTGAAAATTTGTAATTGATGTAAAATGAACTAAAAATTTGATGTATTTATATTTCAGAACGCTTAAAAAATTAAAATGTTTTAATTTCTTGAAATCTCCAAATGCTCTGATATAACTGGCAGAAGAAATAGTGACGTATAATTATTTATATTTCTTTAAATAACTTTGATGACGTGCAAATATTGTAACCAAACTTTTGAAGCATCCTAATATTCTCACATACTCGTGTTTGTCATGAATGCATAAAATCCGCAGAGATAAAAAATGTATTAAGCAAATCCTTGAAATCTCCTTTTCCATAAATATCATTTATTATAAATCTGCACTGCAACACGAATTACAGAATTCAATAATATAAATACACCAAAAGAAAGTTTACAATTTTGCATTTATGCAACGTTGGGTCTTAATGGAACAATAACCTTTTTAATCCCCATGATGCCGTTTAATACGCGCGCTACAAGAATAATAGTCCAGCCCGCATCTAATCGGAAATAAGCGTTTAAACAAATTGTTTCGACGCACTGCAACGCGGAAGAGGGCGGGCGTGATTGGAATCAGGAGTTGTGGGATACAATTTCCGGGTGCATATCGCCGAGTCTGCACTGTCGTCATTGTCTCCTCCTACTGTTAAATCCAACCATTTTGTCGGTACAGACTAAAATTGTTTACATTAAATAACGCAAAACCGCAATAAACGATTTCATTCGTCCAATTTTGCCAGACACATTTCGTATCTGTCGTTTCTTCATATTATTACAAATAACGGAAATAAGATGTGCAAGTTGAGTAAACGATCACGTATATCATATATTGTACGTTTGCTAAATAATAAAAGCTTTTGATCTGTATTTTACCACGTTTTTATTTATGTTATTACCACGTTTTTATTAACTCGCTTTATTGTTTGTCTGTTTGTCTGTTCGGTGACAAATTTTGCAATTGACTTTAAACTTACTTCCTGATGAGCTACAGACTTGAAATTGGATACGTGGTCCAGAACTGGATGGCAATGCATTATTCAAAAAAAAATTTTTAAAGTCTTACCGTTTCAGAGAAAATAACAATTAAGTATTTACCTTTTCATCCCCTCGCGAACTACGTCATCGCGTTCAGCGATCCCCACTTCGCTCGACAACCCTCTCTATATTTCGCCACGACGCACAGTGTAACGTTTAGAACATTTAGGGTCGTTTAATTCCGAAATTGAACATTTTAAAAAAATTACGTTTTTACTCTTACCTTGAAAGCAATACCTCCGTAACCCAGAATCGATATTGTTTTTAACTTTTTATCGCGTACGTATTTTCGGCCAATACAATAAAAGTAATGTTAAAGTGACTAGAAATCATCATATTTTGAGTAGTTTTAGCAAAATATATGATAAAAAAAAGAAACGGCATCATTAAGAATTA
>CM052321.1:20389469-20402713 GCA_028455615.1 Lasioglossum zephyrum | reverse complement strand
TCGGCGATTAATTCAGTCGATTGATGAAGTTAATCGTCAATCGTTGATTAAACGAAGAAATCGTCGATAAATCAGAGACTGATTCAATCGGTTGATGAAGTTAATTGTTAATCGTTGATTAAACGAAGAAATCATCGAAAAATCGGAGACTGATTTAATCAATTGTTGAAGTTAATCACCATACGGTCTATCCATAAATTGCATTATGGAGGGAGAGGAAGACAGAGAGAGGAGCAGAGAGCGGATAGAGAATTGACAGTTAATCATTAATCAATTATCCGATTGACGATTAATAATCGTTAATCGCAATTAACGACTAAAGTAGAAATTAAATACTTATTAATCGTTAATTGCGATTAACGATTGAAGTAGAAATTTAGTCGTCAATCTGCGATTAATTTTTTGCCCACCTCTGGTTTGTAGTGGTTCACCGATATATCGAGCCGAAATCAGATTACTAAGTTGAGGGGATATTCTTAGTCGCATCTATCGTTTTAGACATTGTCGCGTCTGTAGAAAATATAGTGTACATCTAAAACTTAAATTCATTCCACTTGCAAGAAATCTTCAAATAAATCTGTACCCACCTTTATTTTGAACTGTAGGTCCTGTGGCGAAGTAACCTTAGCAAAGAGTTGAGAGCGACGTAAAATAAATAAATAAATAAAAGTCTGTACCCAAAGGGTTAAGAACACACTTGTCATTATAGTGCTGCAGTATAGTGCTGCATCGATAGTGTAAACGAAAGGATATTTTTATTTATGGTTATGATCCAAGGTTAAGTGTACAGTCCTTCTGGTCGACTGTACAAAGGCCCATAAATGGTTACACACCAATTATTATCCGAGGTCGACAAAGATCTCCGAAGAACAATTTGGATAGAGATTCATTTCCACTCAGGATCGTCACCGACGACGAGAAATGGATCCTCTATGAACATAAGGAGTTTCAAACAATGGCTATATCTAAACTAGACTCCAAAACCAACACCTAGACCGACACCTAGCCCAACCTTATTCCTGAGCAAGGGTTTCTTGTGTGTTTGGTCAGACGTAGTGGTACAGTGTTCACTTCGAGTTATTGACACATGAAGAAACGGTTACTGTAGACTTGTATTTCCAACAATTACAATGGATGCATTCCAAATGGTTAGAAGAAGGGGGAGGTTTACTCATCAGAAACGGTGTAAAATAAAAATAATCGATTACTCCTGGGTACCTGTAACACAGTAGAACCTCGATAACTTGAAAACCTCTGCAAGACGAAAATTTATTTATCTTAAGACGCAAAGACAGCATAAATACCTATTTTAATAAAAAAAATACATGTGACTATTTTTCCTATTTAATTTTCCTATTAACTTCGTCAAAACTAAATTAAGACTATTTGTTTCTCCTACTTCCTAATTATGTTTCTATTTAATTCGTCACCGACTTGCTTTGGTAATCGCATTACTGTGCAAAATAATAATTCTTCTCTCATAATTACCATGATGAAAATC
This sequence comes from Lasioglossum zephyrum, assembly GCA_028455615.1. Lineage (NCBI taxonomy): Eukaryota > Metazoa > Arthropoda > Insecta > Hymenoptera > Halictidae > Lasioglossum > Lasioglossum zephyrum. Next base: position 20,401,212 of record CM052321.1, on the reverse strand, counting down.
AATAAATTAATAAAAAATACTTCAAGTTTTCTAAGGTGATACCTGAATGCTCTTCTCTTTGAATTTTGATGAAGCGTGAAACTTTTCTATCAAATAATGTGATACGCAAGGTAGGCAAAATAAATGTTTAATACGTGGCTTTCGACAACATAAACATTACTTTTTAATATCGCCTAGTTTAATAAATTGAATATAGTTGTGTTTCAGACAGGAGACTTCAACACATTTTGCTGTTAATGATCAATTAGTACAATACGATCCAATGATACGATGGCCAATGAGGCCACATCAAGCATTCAGACTCCACTGACGTTGATAATCAATCTCGTGATGCCAATAAGGGCTTTCCGTTGACCTACAACGCATATATCTTCAAGTAACTTTCAGCAACTTTGTAACGTAGTTTTATCAGTGAATAAGAACTTGTATAAAACTTTATCTGTAGATTATGCTTTCTAACCACTATTAAATTATATTATTTATTGATGCCGTAACCACTAAAATATATGTATACATATACGTATTATCCCAGGACACAATAGTTCAGTTAAAATAACCAAATTAAACATTTTTAATAGCTAACGTGGTTCTTGAACCGGAACATATCCGAATTCAGCGTTTAGTATTCCTACAAAAATAGCTATTTGTTGTGTAAAAAAATGATCGAACCTTGCGCCGAGAATAAAATTCATAATATCTGATAAGATAAATTACGATCGATAAACTAATTAATTAATTAAAATAACCAAAGCCATGGTTAAATCAGTTTTAGCATGCAAGATTGCTACACATCTATGTATTTCCATTTATACATATAATGTGTGGGTCTCAGCAACCCAGATCGTCATTAATTATAATGTGACATGCGCATGTGTGGCTTGTTTTCAATTTAGTGACACATCGAAGTGAGATTCTAAACCATTAAATATTCACTGCTTTTGTTTCTAAAAAAGGAGTGTGAAGTACATGTCTCAGAAGTAAGTGTGATGTTCCAAGGTTAACAACCGTAATTGTTGTAAATGATCGAACCTTTGCGCCGCGAATAAAAATTTGTAACATCCTGAAGATAAATTACGATCGATAACCAATTAATTAATTATTAAACTAGGGCGAAAAAAATTTACAGTTCGAGAAAGACATTAGTTCTTCTCAAATTGCCTTCGAACATCCCGTGTATAAGGCAGGGCCCACTAGATAGCCTTACTTATGAGTCCTCTAGCGGGTCTAGGACGAAACATCTCCTTTCTTTTCCTCCTATTAAAACATTTTAATAGCTAACGTGGTTCTCGAACCTGAAGATTCAAATCCGAATTCATCGTTTAGTATTCACAAATATAGCTAATTGTTGTTGTAAATGATCGAACCTTTGCGCCGCGAATAAAAATTTGTAATATCCTGAAGATAAATACGATCGATAACCAATTAATTAATTATTAACAACCGTGAGCTTTGGAGCTAACACGTCTTTAGAGACTTTATCTAGGGTCGAATGACATTGACTTTATAGAAGACTTTTTTGAAAAATTTAGAAAGGGGATTATGCATGTCGAACGATGGGGTGATCAGGCAAAAAACCGGACACGACAGGGACAGCTGTGAGACTAGAATTTATGCCAATCACATGATTAGGTTTTTTTCTGCAGCTAGGTACGCAGAGTCGGTGATGAATGTTCGAAAAAAGAGTCTGTTGTTTCATCCAGCAAGAAGTAGAAATGTCAGGTACGCGTGGTCTTTATGAGTCTCTATTGTCCTATATACTCCCTTAAGAATCTTTCTAGAAGAAGGATAGATAATGTTTTTCCAAGTGATTCTCTCTCATAAATTCTTTCTTACAGCGCGCGAGCGATTCTTATGTGTCCTGTCTTTTGCCAGACCACGTCGTTCGACATTCAGAAGAATCTTGTACAATCAGTATTGTTTGAACCGCGTTAGAGGGAGGATTCTAAAGACGTGTGTTTTCGAAGTTCAAGGTTATTTTTTATCACCAGTTGTGCAGTTCCTTGACCTGTACCTTGACATAGTAGTAAAAGATCGATGAAATAACAAGAAATACCCCAATATACCTGAAAATACCAGAATATTCCATAGTACACCTGAAAATACGAGAATATTGCACAATATAGCAGAGTATACATGAATATTGTCTCAATATCTTACAAGTAAGACAAGAACACAGCACGTGGCATTGTTCTTCGATAATTCCTAAAGTTATTTCAATAAGCAAGTAAGTTGGCATTTTTCAAAAAGTGTTTAACATGTTCTCATCGACAAAATATTACTTTTATGTTAAGTTATTTAAATACGCAAGTAAGCTGTTTCAATATTTGTAAATTTTTTTCAAAAAATGTTTAACATGTTCTCATCGACAAAACATTACTTTTATGTTGTTTTAATAATTCACAGACGCAATCATTATTTTCTTGAAAAGGGTCTAAACAAAGACCGAAACGTCGAAATTAATATATTGCAACATTTGCTTTCAATTAAAGTGATCGAAGTGGTGCGTCAAAAATATCAACTTTGAATATACGTGAATATAGCAGAATATAACAGAATATAGCAGGATACAAATGAATATATCAGAATATAACCCAATATTCCTGAAAATACCAGAATATACCAAAATACCATATTCTGATATCTTCAAGTATATATTCTGGTACGTTTTGGTATATTCTGGTATTTTCAGGAACATTATTTTGGTACTGGGGAGGGTATATTCTGTTATATTCATTTGTATCCTGTTATATTCAGTTATATTCTGCTATATTCATGTATATTCTGCTATATTCTGCTATATTCATGTATATTCTGCTATATTCAGTTATATTCTAGTATATTCATGTATATTCATGTATATTCATGTATATTCATAGATATTCATGTATATTCATGTATATTCATAGATATTCATGTATATTCATGTATATTTATAGATATTCATGTATATTCATGTATATTCATGTATATTCATGTATATTCATGTATATTCATGTATATTCTGTTATATTCATGTATATTCTGTTATATTCATGTATATTCATGTATATTCTGCTATATTCATGTATATTCATGTATATTCTGCTATATTCATGTATATTCTAAGGTAAACAGGTATTTTTGGATGTTTTTTTATGCAAATCAATGAGTTAACATTTACATCTTAGGTTTTTTGGTTATGTGTTTCGTATAAGAAAAATAAAAGACACTATGTTTCTTCGGACGAAGCGTCCGTAGAAACCGCGCTCTGGTTGCTCCACGTTTTCCTTTTTAATTAATAATTTATTGAACCGTGATTATTAACCACTTTCTTGGACGTGTTATGTCGCAATGCCTATACTATTTGTATAAAGTCACAGACGAAGTATCTCATGATGTCGATACTGTTTGTATAAAGTCACAGACGAAGTATCTCGCGATGCAATGCCGCTTACGCGATGCCACGGACGTGTTATCCTTCATTCGAACGATATTGCGATGCGGGACTCACATATGTATATTTCGTCTGTGACTTTATACAAACAGTATCGACGTCGCGGCATAACACGTTCAAGAGAACGAAGTAATTAAAATATATTTATCGATTTTAAACTCGATAAGTATCGGTTTCAGTATTCATTGAAAGTAGCGAGGAATGAGAAGTATACGAGACTACAAATAAGACAATAAACAAAGCTAACAGTAATTTTAATTAAATTTCAATGTACAATTCTGTTCATTAAGCGTATTTATGTACGGAGTGCACCGCCCTTCACATAAGTTTTTCGTTTATGCAAATATTGGTTTGAATTAATTACGTAAACAACAATTTGGCGAAATATTCTTTGTATCTTCCTTTTTACATATTGTAAGCGTAGTTTAATATTGTAATTTTATCAATTATATTTTATTATGTGTGCACATTTTTCCAACGTCCACGAATCTTCTTTCATTGTTGTACAAGCTTCCTGAAAATATTCTCGCGACATGTCGCCAATAGTGCATCAAATTTTCTTACAAATTAAATAATATATGTAGAATAACACGGTTGTTTGATTACGGCGAAAACGACTTTTGTTTGATTGCTTCGTGTCTTTGTTCGATGATGGTATCTCCAGTATTTAGCTGACGAGTTATTGGTCACTCTTCACTCGCCTAACTAGCCATTAACTCTATTCTATTGGTGGAACAAGAATTTATAGCTTTCTATTCTCTTGGACTCTCGTAAATATAGTCCAGTCAAATTCATGGTTCAGTATAAAAGGAAGTAGATGACAATCTCCTCATTCCATTAAGTAATTATCGTGTTAATTAAACTTTCCAACATATTTTAACTTTTTTTCATGTGGTCCAACAATCGATATGCGATTATCATAGCCAGTAAACATCATACGGATGTTACCTGTATGAAATCCCTACAACTTTCTAAATAAAATAATATACGAACTTGTACAAAATTTAGTCCCCATGATTTTTGCAGCATTTCTGATAGTCCGACAAAAAAAATGTGTCGAACAACAACTAACCAGTTTTCAGTGATCTATAAATTGCATCATTAGGAATTTGTTTCAAGTAAATTATATTTAATATTATACAGTTGAATACTTATAGTTAACTCTTTGTACTCGGAGCTATTTTAACTCGAAAATCAAACGTTTCTTCTGACCTACAACATTTTCATTCTCTATGATTTTTCAGATTTGGTAGATATGCAATTGGTATAATACCTCATAAAATACTTAAATGCTTAGTCATTTTTTTTCATTATTTATTTTACGTCGCATCAACTACGAATAGTTATTCGCGACGGGACCTACAGTTTATTAAGGTGGGTGTTTAGTAATTTGTTAGACACCGACATATCTAATAATGTAAACAATATATTAAACAATGGTACAGTAATTTTTCGTGACTCCTGAGAGGCGCCACTCGAGTGCTAAGGCTTAAGTACTTAAATTATTCGAAAATCGGAAATTTAGTATTGATTTCAAAAGTATCTACTTTTGGAGTCACCTTAGGTAGTTATGTGTAACTATATGTACGTATAATTGTGTTTGTTGATTATGGATCGTAGTGTAGTTTATAACAAGGAGTCTAGATGATATCAGTTGCGTCTCTATCCAAGAGTTTTGGCTCTGAAATCAGAAGACTCCTAAAGGACTGGTCCAACACAAACCTAACGATTTCTAAGATAAGTAACAGAAAACTTTTCTTAGTAAAATGCAGAGATCTCTCAATATTTTCCCTAACTTTATTAAAGACAGAATTCTACATAAATTCAACATATTTACCACCTCCAATTTCACTTACAACAAACTACATAAATTGCAGCTCAGATTTATGAAAAAAATATTAAACATTACAATTATTGATACACACAATTTTCATAAAACATACTGATTGAACCTTTGCGCCGATATCATCTAGACTCCTTGTTATATATGTACGTGTAGTTTGGTACCACTACGTTCAGCGCAGAATGTTAGCTCCGACTACTGTCTTCCGCATTCATATAGGTGCATTGGCCAACGTTCCAGGTCCCTGCGCCACCATTTTCTCCTTTTATATGTGATATCGTTGATTACAGATAACCACGTTCGGCGCAGTTTATTGGGGGTCAGTTGCGGCGAAGGAAATATTGTATTAGGTGGGTGCAAAAATAATTGCGGTTTTCGTTCTTGGATTTTAAAGCTAACGAATAACCCAGACTAATCAGAGCACGGTTACAGCAGGAGGATTCCGGCTCAGCCAATGCCAACGTCACGCTCAGCGGGGTCTCTCGTCCCGCCATAAACCGTCCGCTATAGCCGAGCTCTGATTGGTCTGTGTGTTTTCATTGACAATTCTTTAACAAAGTCGTGAAGAACATCTTCGCAAAGGAAAAGGTTACTTAAAATAACATCAGGAACTACCCCTTTCGAAGAAGCACAACATTTTTGGGACACCCTGTATATGTATATAGGAACTGTACACCAAGCTTTAATCGTTTATTTTTTAAATCCGCAGCCATGATATTTCAAAGGCAACAGAATCGATTTATTTCAAACCTCACGAAATTGTTTCAGAGACAAAAATCTAAAACCCAACAGTGATTTTTTTTTGCTCCGGCGCTGAGTTTTCATTTCGCAGGTGAAACACCAGCGATACTACAGTCGAATATCGATGGTTTAAGTCTCAAACGACGCCATTTTTCTGTAGGTAAAGCAATTCCAGAGAGTATCGAATACAAAACGCTGCCGAATAAACATTTTGCAGATATTAGTTACATTATCAAATCATTTGGTATTTTTTCGTGAAAATGAATACTATAATTTTAATGAAAATAGTTTACAAGAGGGATAAAGATTCACGATAAATGTTCATTAATTTTCACGTACAATCATTTCACACATGTTGTATATTTTGACAAATTGTATCGCAATGTGTTTCCAAATTCTGATCATTAGTATTTAACCTTTCAATCCACTATTAAATAGAGCATTTGCTAATAATATCATCGCCATATGTTTGCATAACAAATTTTCTTTTTGGCAATCAAAATCATTTTTGTTATTTTTTTATGAAAATTTTACCGTCATATTTAAACTTCATAGTGAACCCCATCATTGAGCTCGTCTTGTCATTAGCTACAACATTATATATTTAAAAATATGCTATCATTTAGTCAAATAACCCATTTTAGATTTTCTATTCGACAATTATTGAGATTGTAAAGATGTTTTCATGGGAATTAATTTAATACACTTTCTGACTCCAGTATATATTACCGTGAAAATAGCTCAAAATATAAATAAATTTAATCTTGTTATTTTTATAATACCATACACATTAGTCACTTTTGATGGTCGGTAGGTTTTATATTAAATATCATCGATGATCATCAAAAGACCTTGAAAACGACAACAATCAGAATGATTTTTACATTACCATATTTGTCCCCTTTAACAGTACAATTCTCTGTACCATTCTTTTTAATATTCAACGGACTTGCTTAGGTGTTCCGTTTATTGTGAATCACCCAGTAAACACGAACTATTGATGTTACATTAATTAATATATTTTATTTAAAAACGTTAGAATTGAAAGCAACGATTTACTTTCGCGCTGAAAATTGACCCGGACAGTTCGCGAGAGTTAATTTTCCAAAGAATTTTGCATTGCAACAACCGTGTTTGACGAAAACTATTTTACAGTAATTAAAAACGTGGCAGAGCAGGCGTCTGTCGATCCGTATTTTTTCTTTCCACTGCAGCATCTGTCATTCGACAGATCGACGGAGCCATGCATGTCGCATACATATAGTACTGCATCGTTCAAGCTGTGACCTGGATTTTAGCACGATTAAACGATTCGGAATCGTAGCGCAATCGCCGTTGGATTCGATCATCAAAAGGAGACACCGAAAGAAGGGGAAGCAACTAGTCGAACCACCGGAAATGTGGTAGTAAAGTAACAGCCTGTATCTATTCCTCGGCTTGATTAATTATATTTATAAGGGACATCGTTAGCTGGAAATTTTCCAATTTTAAAGAAATTTCAATTTGGTGCACAGTGGATTAGAATTGCAAAAAAGTGAACAAAATTCATGTTTCTGTTAATTACACCATGTTAATTACAAACAGAATGGTCTTAGGTGGTTTGGGGTCGTAGAATTTTGAATTAATTCCACCTATTTTATAGAAACGACCCACTGTACCGGCGTTCACGTTATTATTAGTCAGCGTTTTTTTATGGAAATACTATGAGCATGAAAAAGAACCGGAAGAGCGGACGGTTTTACACTGTTTTATGTCCAATATAATATGGGTCCTTCCTTTATGGTGGTGACGCTTTCAAAAAATAAACTCGCTTGGCAGTCTTTCAATAAAATACTTTATTATACTTTTTATAATCATATTTGTTGTATTAATAAAGACGACGTAAACCAGACCTAATTTCACTTCAGCTATACGACGATAGATAATAACAACGAGTGCATTCGCCACTGCCAATACACGTTTTATATAGGATGTGAGTTTGATTATTTAGTATTGAGTTCTATAATATTATACAAAGGAATAACATTACTGCTTAATTTATTTGTATGAAATTAATGGGTCGTCGTTTGCATTATGTAATGACAGGGGGAGCAACACACAAAATATACTTTATTTATTGAAAATAATGTATTTTCATTGCTAGGAAATATTTTTAATATTATTTCTAAGACACAGTTAAAAGTTATATTTTATCCTACACAGGGTATCTCGAGGAATTTGCATTTTCTTGAAAGGTTCTTAAAGCCATTTGAAATAAGTTTTTCCTTTACAAAAATTTTCTTCGCGGCTTCCTTCAGGAATTTATGTTTTTCTCCGCGCTCTGATTGGTCCGTGTTTTACGTTAATAATTTCTGAAGAAAGCCGCGGAGAACATTTCCGTATAGGAAACAGTTATTTCAAATGACTTTAGAAATATCCTTTTTCAAGGAAATAGAATATTTTTGGGACACTCTGTATGTATAGCAGAATAGCTAGAATAACAATAACGCGTGTAATAGTATTTAAAACGATTTGTCTACAAAGTGTCTCATAACCAGTTCGTAAAGAACTCGAGTTTGACAATAGCATTTGTTAACTCTAATAGAGGGACGCAGCAAATACCTTCTTCAATGGCATTAAACCGATTTACTGTATACGCTTTCGTAGATGGGTATTGTAAAAATGTGCACGTTTGGATTACTGACGGGTATTGTCAACGATTATTTAGTCTTCAGTGGTTTATCGGCTGAATGCTCCTAGCTTTTACAGTGACAATAACACTTGCCGTTTCGCGTTTCTTTGCATTCCATGGGGCTGAGGAACTGCCATGTCCGGGACCGTTCCCATTGACTTCATTTCTTTTTAAAATGTCTGCTTATAAAACTACCTATTTAGGATTAACTGCGCTGGAATTGTGACTACATCAAAATGCTTGCCGCGCCGGCCGAGAATTTTCTTTAGTTACTTAACCAACTCCATCGAGGGTTCCGTGTAGCGATTTCCCTTAAGAACAGTTTCTTAAGAAAGCTTAAAGTTCCGTTGAGCACCGTGAGTTTAACCAGAACAAAAACATTTTTGCTCGGTGTGGCGCTGCGGGCAGTTTAAACGGCTGAAATGACTTTAATTATAATACACTATCGCGGCGTGGTTTAGTCGGTGACGTTATAAACAATTTAATCAATGCCGTGCTTAATGGCCAGTGAATGTTCGGCCGCGGCGATACCGCGCGATGTATCGAATTAAATTGCGCCGATTTTCAAGAAATTATCAATATTCGAACTATGATAATTTCGTTAAAACAGAATGACACAAATTGAATTGCCATCGAAAGTATCAAATATTTTTCTTCCGAATAAACTATTATAAATTCCGAATAAATTCCGAATCTGTTATTAGATTTGAAGATTGCATAATTATTCCGAATACGGCATTTCTCACCGATTTCAACGACCTCGGAATATGTTGTTGGGAGCAAACTCTGAACAACTTCTTCCTTTCTGAAAATGTTCTCCGCGGTTTTGTTACAGAATTATTAACCTTCCACTGCATAGTGTATCATATCTGATACAATTAACAAATCTGGTATATAGTAAACTAAGAATGTAGTTTCTTACTATGTTTAATTATGTTTATTTTTTTGAAAATGTTGTTTTAATTTTTTAAATATTTTTCCCTTAATAAAACACAAAAACTGAACATCTTTCAATTTTTTCATCCCAATTAAAAAAAAAATCGTGTAGTGAAGGGTTAAGAAAAACACGAGCCAATCAGATCGCGGTGACAGCAAATCTCGCTGAATCTGGTGTTGGCATTGGCCGAGCTGGAATCCTTCCGTTGTAACCGCGTTCTGATTGGTCCGTGTTTTTCATCAATAACTCCTTAACGAAGCGCGTAGAATATTTTCGTAAAGCAAAAAGTTACTTCAAATCACCTGCGGAACCACCCCCTTCAAGAAAGTCAACATTTTTGGTACACCCTCTATATTTGATCTCTTTCTTCTACTAATCAAGAACAGTATAAGATAAAACTAGATCAGGGAGTGAACATAAATATATCAATTGTAAAATTAGGAATGCAATTACATCAAATACCGATATACTCGTAAAAGATAATAACTGATACACGTACACAATTGATACAGTAATTATTTCTTTAACGAACATCCAAGAAAAAATTCTGACAAATAAGAATTTAAGGCAAAGATAAAGAAGTTTATTGCAAAAAGATATACATGCCTCGGTCCTTTACGACCACCAAAATGGCCACTGAAGATTTACAATTTCATGGTCTCGTAAATTATTGCATAAACGTGCTGAGAAATATATACACTGAATCACAGTATTATTTGGACACTTTGAAAAGGACGATAAAATATTTAATATGGGATGGTACGACTTGCACTTTCTTGATAAGATAGAACAGCTAGTCTTCTACATGACGTGAAAAAGAGAATTTTAAAAAGTTGTATTTGCCAATATTGAAAATTTAAAAATACGTGTCAGAGTATGTATAATTCACACAGATCTAATACAAAACGTGTTATTTAAATTTTCAACATAGACCAATCTAAAAAAGTTGTAAACTACAACTTCTAGTATTTTCTCTGTAATTCCGACCAATTGTAATTACAAAAACATTCTCTTCGCGCCATGTAGTATACTGTTTTAACTTCTCAAAAAAAAAAAATCCAAGTCGTATGCTCCAATATTAAAAAAGTGATCATCCTTTTAAAATTGTCCGAATATGCTTGTGATTCACTATGTACATTTATTACATATATTTCCAAAATGTTATAAATGTATTCTTTTGGGTTCTTTCGATAGTTCGGAACATTTCAATTATTTGTTGAAGCGCAACTCTATATTTCAATCTCCAGCTTTTTTTCTCTCGAATAGAATGGCCAGACGTAGTTCTGTTTTAACAGTAAACATTATTCTTTCACACAGCCGTAAACCACAGAGGCTATAATTTTATCAAGACGTGCACCGACGATTCTCGTCGCGGAAGACTCGTTATTGTTCGTAAACGGCCGTGAAAAAATTCTTGCCCGGTCCGTAATCAAAACCTCCGTGGGCTCGGAATAAAAGTTTTACGGCTCGTCCACTCGGAAACCGCGTTACGGTTGGACAAGAAATGGCCTCGATTAAACTTCCACTGCTCGATCCTCTGAATTTCAACGGTCAGGGAGACGGCGAAATGTGAGAACAGATTTCGAAACGTTTCCCGGAGGTTCTGCACTAAGCATTTGGAATCCACGGAGGATCTTATTTAAGAGTATGAAACTAGTTTTAGCAAAGCCATTAAACTACGACGGGAAAGGTAAATACAGTGACGGACAAACGAAAGTTTAAATAGTAATATATAAGTTTAAATAATAATGTAAGAACGATATAAGTATGCATGTCATATGACTGAATGTGAGTGTGCATATATGTTTAAGTGTTATATATGTTTTTATTGATTTACATGTTACATATATTTTTATTGATTTGCATGTCGCGTTAATGTTTTGTTAAATAAATGTTTTACGTTACGATTTTGTTAAAATAAAAACGACAGTCCTCAGCGAGCGATCGACGGAACATCACGTCGCACAGTGCGGCATGCAATGGACAAAAATCAAAATAATCATGGTTCGATTCTAATCTAATTATCCAAGAAAATCATCAGTCGGGAAGTAAGGAATGTGTATGTAAAAAGTAGTATCGAGGAAAATCAATAGGGGATCAGTAACAGCCAAAATTTTA
>CM052321.1:20371829-20389369 GCA_028455615.1 Lasioglossum zephyrum | reverse complement strand
AATGATCGATTAATATAAGATTTTGTATTTCAGTTTACTATATTATGAACTTCTCTGTAACGAAATGCTTGTAATATTTTTTAAAATATAATTTGTTTACGTGATTATTACAGGTCTATTTTGAGGTCAACTTCACACAATTAAAATAATAATTAATCAATATTAAAAATGGATAACACAGAAGGGGTGGAAAGTGAAAGACAGAGTCGGTTAGTTACTATGAATTTATTGTATGTACCTTCTCGACTCTTACAAATAGTAAACAGCAAATACAGATTTCCTATGGTTCTCACGTTCTCTCCCTCTCATACTCTCTCTTTCTCTCACTCAGTCTCGCTCTCTTTCTCTTTCTGTTTACCATGAAAATGGTAAATCCTCCTACGACACGATTGCGCCTTCTTAACCGCGTTAATGACATTAATAGTACCAATAACTTATGGATGCTTATTAGACATGTCTTTTTTTTCATTTACTTTATCGTTATCGTGTATACAATACTATGGATGATGAGACGTGATTAGCGATGAGCAAATATATCGAACCGAAGACTTTAGACGAATGTTTCTTCGATGTTACATACAATGTGCTCCGGTTTGGATCGTTACGATTGGACATCGGAATCAATGCACATTGTTCCGGACGTGTTCGCGTCCACACTTGAACTGCTCAGCAGAAGAAAATAACAATAAACTGTTGAAATGTACAGTTTGATTTATATGAAATCATTACAAATTTTACTCTTCTTATATAATCCTGTAGATTTTTACGAACAAAAACGCCAAAAATCCAAGTTTTAACGTTAGGAATTCACTGGTTCAAAAGTTATGCGTGTTTAAAGTTAGCCCTGTAAGAACTTAAATTATATACACATTTGATACTGTTGAATAAATAATAAAGTACTGGAGGCGATAATATCGACTTAAATAATTTAGACACGATTAAAACAATTTTTTTATGAATGTTGGCACTGGTTTCACTGTCCTAAAATAATGGTAAACGTTAATTTTTCGACAAACACGCTTTACCAAACGGCGACACAAACTTGCTTTACCATCTTGCAACATATTTTCTTTATTACACAAACTTGGTTTACTTCCTTGCAACATGTTTTATTCATTATATGTATAATACAAACTTGTTTTATCCTTTTGCAACATATTTTGTGCATTACACTAACTTCTTTTTACCTTCTCGCGACACAATGTGTCCTTTACATGTATTTCCTCGGTAGAAAATATTAAACTAATACATATTCTTGTTTTTATGTACAAACTAATTCAACATTCAAAATCCACTATCAACTTTGCAATAAATATGTAAATGCTTGTATCTCACTCGTGCGTAATGATAATGATACATGTAGAGCATTGGAGAACAGTGACAAATGCTATAGATTATAGATGAACACTATAATAATAATGAAAACATCTAACAAAGGAATATTAAATAAGTGAAGAAACATTATCCTTTACATTAGGCATCTATCTGTGCATCAGTTTTACGAATTATTAAATTTCAAATAAGTCTTTTGTGTTCCAGTGGAAATAAATTAAGATAGTATAGCTTCTTAGCTATCTTTGCAAATAAACTTTAATCAGGAAAAAATACCAGAAATTTAAATAACTGACACATAAAACGAATTAAGAAAGAAATATGTTAAAAACTGGCCGATTTTGAATTGCTGCAAACGAAAAATTTAAAAGGTACATCCTTGCAAGGGGTGATCCTGAGATTACTTGAAGAAACTTTTTCTTTTGCAAAAATCTTCTCTAAGGAAATACGGACTAATCAGAGCGCGGTTTCTGCATACACATTTGATGCGGTATCTGATTGGTCCATGTTTTCCTTTAATAACTCCTGAACAAAGCCGCGCACGGAATTTTCGTAAAGGAAAAAGTTTCTTCAAATTCAGCGAATACAAAATGACGAATTATTTATCCGGGAAGTGAAGGGGGAGTTATACAAAAAGCGCGTAAATATTGAAATATTGTCATCCATATTAACCACCCAGATAGTCGAGTGGCTTCAACATTTTAATTTCCTAAATGAGATACTGATCAGTAAACAGCGGATCTTTATGCAAATAAAAATGTTTTTTTTTCTGATTTGCAACAAACTGCAGTCAAATTGAAATGTATTTTCTTTCTTAACATGTTTAATAGATTGAAGGTTATGAAACAATATTTTTAAATTCTTGTAATGTTTTTACTGTTTTATATTACACCTACTCATTTTTGTCTTAAATGCATCAAATCCGCCGTCTACTGATCAGAACCGAAATGCATTCGCGTAATTCGGACACTGTCCAATATTTTATACATATACTCGATTAAACAAAAATAAAAGTAGTTTAGTACATCGTTCATTACTTTCAATACTTTCAAGTTTATGTGCATTTCTTATAACTTTCCCACCACTTTCCGGATAAATAATTATGTATTTTGTACTGCTTGAAGGGTGCAGAAAAGTATACCCAATTAAAATTTTTCATTAGCAGCTGAATCTTAATCGTTCCAATTTCTATACATCTCCTTTGCCTGGCTTTCAAACGTACAATGAGTCTCATTAATATCTGTACAGTCTTTAAAAGAGAATTAAAACTTTTGCAAATGTGTACTAAACGATTTTGATTCTGCTTTCAGAAGTTCAAAAGATTAATTTACTAGGCGACGCGAAGAAAAAGGTTGCTTTTTATAATCTTTTTATCTAGACCTACATAGGAAATGTAAGAAATGTGTCTTGTTGGTACGTGTCCAATTATAATACAGTAGGAGTTTCTAACTTTTCAAAGCAAAAACCAATCTTGTTCAGTTCACTTTTTCAAAAGTAAATCTTGTTAAAAAACTGTATGAATATTAAAACGAGTTACTATACCAAGTTCAAGCGTCTATCTAAGGGTCTACAGTCTAGACCAGGGCTGCCCAACTCCTTCGTCGCGAGTCACACGGTCTCCACCATCAATCAATCCGTTCCGCCACTACTTAAGGGGGTAGACTCGCAGTTATAGGATTATAAGGGTACTGGACCCAGATAGCACCAGGATGTCCGATAGATGTCCAAAATACGTCCGTATCGGACCTTCTTATGTCCCAGGGATGTCCGAATCATGTCCGCATGCCCGAGATATGTCCGAAATATACCCGAGATTCGTCTCAGAAAAAAAATTTCCGAAATTTAAGTCCATCGGACATCCTAGGGACGTACGCAACGGACGTCGGACGCATGGACATAAACTGGGCATAAAACGGACATCCGACGGATGTACGGTGCTACTTGGGGATGCACCTTTTCATTTCTTAATAATGCAAAGACGAGGGTTTTCAGTACTCAAAACCGTTAGATAAAACATAAATCTAGGCCGCAATCGCCCTCAAAAGTCTTATTTTTATGTTTATAAAGTGCTTTCGACTACTCAAAAATCCCATCTTTGCATTATCGAAAAATGAGACGGAGAATCCCGCACCTTTGCAATCCTAGAAACGAGTCTACCCCGTTAAACTGTAGATCAGGGGTTCTTACACTTATGTAGTCCCAGGCCCCCCTCTTGAACATCATTTTTTTGCGGATCCCATCCTAACTCTGGGCATTTTATTTATTGTAGTTATTTGAATAAAAGCGAAAAGTTAGATGATGTAAAGTTAATGTCAAAATTGTTTCGCAGACCCCCTGGGGTCGACAGACCACAGTTTAAGAACCTCTGCTGTAGATGAAAACAAATGCTATGCATTTATGACGGTAGGACCGTGTCAAATAATGGGGGAACCTCATCTCCCACCTTAACGGAATGAAGACGTGGGAGAAGGGGGCAAATGTGGCTTGCGAGTCGCAAAAGGCTCCTCTCCCTACTCCTGTGTCCTCTCCATGAAACTTTTGTGGAGTGTAAGAGGAGGTTGGGGAGATTAAGAGTGTACTGTGCGGAGCACGGAAGAATTGTAGCGGGAAGGGAACGGGGCAAGAGGAACGGGAAGGACATCTGAGTGGTCAGATTTTTTGCCCCGTTCCCTTCGCGCTACTTCCCACAGACCTGGGTAAAAAATGTTTCAACTCTAAGAAATACAAATATAATTGCAAATACTATTTCACACATCTGTAACATATAATTGTGTGTGTTGATTGATTATCGATCGTAGTGTAGTTTATAATAAGGTTCGGAGGTTCGATCAGTATTACATTAAAGCAATCGTGCTCTAGTTTGGTTAAATTTTCAACGTTTCGATCCCAATATGGATCCTTTTCAAGAAAGAGGAAACAACTGCGTCTGTAAATTTTTGAAAGAGTTTTCAATACGAAAGTACTGAAAAATAGATTTAAATACAATATTCAAAATAACGGTAATGAATTACCAACCTGCTTTATGGAAAAATTAGAGACAGGAAATTAGTACTACATTACTGTTCCAAATGAAACATACATAACACAGTTGTAAAAAACACGTGTATTTCTTAGTTGAAATATTTTTTAGCCAGGTCTGTCTTCCAGTCACGTCAGGCAAAGCACGGTAGGGGAAATAGAAAATAGTTGATAGTGGAGGAATCGGTAGTGAGGGTTGTGAAGCGGTAGATGGGAAGAAATTGCCCGGGCCTGGTCTATATACAATGGAAATCGATGAATATGCATTTGTTATCTGAACAGATACAATTGAAAAAAGCTGGTGCGCTCTTCCCAGCAATCTCGCCGATCTCCACTCGGAACGATCCATTACGCATGACTTACTTTCTCTAACCTCGGGATACTTCACCCTCGTTTCGTTAATCTTACGTTATCTCTCGTTTCGGTTTATCAAACGCGTTTTATTTGTAAATCGAGAACATTCGGGGATGTACACACACGCATACTCGTGCACACGCAGACACAGACAACAGGCGCACACCAACAAACTCTCTCATTCACGGATCGGAGGCATAGGCGTCGGTTTAATACGGAACGCATGAAATTCTCGTCGTCTGGTTCGGTCAACCGGAAATTGGGGAGCGCTCGAGGATTTTAAACGACGTCGACGCGAGGAGGAAAGTTTCCGCCACTTGGTTCGCGCGAACGATTAATCGTGGCTGATCAGGGCAATTCTCTGTCGGGTTTCGAGCTCTCAACCTCGGCTCCGGCTCGTATGATATGAGGCTTGATACCATCATAAGTCGAATTCGTGCGGATATAATACTTAACCCCGGACTCCTGCGAATTCTAGGCCTAAGCCGGAATCATTTCTGACGCACATCGATATTTCACTAATCTTTATCGTTGTAACTAGAGCTGTGACTTATGAGAGACACGGGTAAACAAAAATTACTCGGGTACTCGGGTAAACAGCATTACCCGGATACCCGGGTATTCGGGTAAACGAAAATTATCCGAGTACCCGCGTATCCCATGAATACACTGCGGATCTTTATGCAAAATAAAAATCGTTTGCGTCAATATGAAAAAGCAGACGATATATTACGATTACTTATTTTTTTTTTATTAGAAAATCTCATATGAGATTTATTTCAAAAAAGACGAAATACGCCACATACAAAACAGAATATAATAATTACAAAATAGAATGTGGTATATTAGAGATACACAGATATTTTAAATTAATATATCAACGTTTTTTTAATTTCATTATTGTTTTAAATTGCACAAAATCATTTATAACTTATGTCTTACGAGATACCAATACCCGGATACTTGGCTACCTCATGAGATACCTGGGCAGTTTTGCTCTACCCGGGTATCTCATGGGTATCTCATATACCCGGGTAAAAGACCGAGCTCTAGTTGTAACGTTGTCATTTCTTTTGAACCAACAACAAGTTATAAAACTTTAGAAACATATATTCGAAACGCGACACTTAAAAAAAAATTAATTAGTTTATCAATCGTAATTTATCTTTCAGATATTATGAATTTTATTCTCGGCGCAAGGTTCGATAATTTTTCTACACAACAAATAGCTATATTGTAGGAATACTAAACGCTAGATTCGCGGGTATGAATCATCCGGTTCAAGTACCACGTTAGCTATTAAAAATGTTTAATAGGAGGAAAAGAAAGGAGATGTTTCGTCCTAGACCCGCTAGAGGACTCATCAGTAAGGCTATCTAGCGGGCCCTGCTTTATACACGGGATGTTCAAAGGCAATTTGAGAAACGTATTTATGCTGAATGGTGACATATCAGTAACTAGCAAGAAAGTATTTCCTACGGTCTTGTCCAACTTGGGAACGGTGTCAGAACTAATGTCTTTCTCGAACTGTAACTTTTTTTCGCCCTAGTTTAATAATTAATTAATTGGTTATCGATCGTAATTTATCTTCAGGATATTAAAATTTTTTATACGCGGCGCAAAGGTTCGATCATTTCCAACAACAATTACGGTTGTTAACCTTGGAACATCACACTTACTTCTGAGACATGTACTTCACACTCGGACCTCAGAAACCCAATGTCCTTTTTTAGAAACAAAAGCAGTGAATATTTAATGGTTTTGTATCTCACTTCGATGTTTCACTAAATTGAAAACAAGCCACTCATGCGCTATTTTCAAAGGCAATTTGAGAAACGTATTTATGCTGAATGGTGACAGATCAGTAACTAGCGATTAGTATTCCTACAATATAGCTATTTGTTGTGTAGAAAATTGATCGAACCTTGTGCCGACTTTAAAAAAAAAATGGAATTTAAAAAGGCAACAACCCCTTAACGAACGACCTATCCGTGTCGTTTCGAAAATCACTTCTCCGCAGATCTAGGTCATCCACCTTCGCACGTCTCTAATAACTAGGCTATGGATCTTCGCGTATTAATGGTTTATAAAAACTTGCATTGCGTCGTAAACTAAGTGCCATAAAAACTTCAGCAGAATTTAATAAACGCTTATATGCGGTCTTTCTGTAGAATTCTGGTTACTTTTACGAGAGAATTGACCAAATTAATAGAGTTTCGAACGTTCTATAAAGTTCCTCATGGTAGAAGTAAACTTTCTATGAAAAATTAAATGTTCAGTGTTCTAGCGAAGGCTGTCGATATTGCAGTTTTAATAGGTAATTGTTATTCCCGGAAGCCGTAGTTTAGCTATTGTCGCGAATACTCGCGAAAAAAGCCTTGTAAGTTACATCACGAGTGAATGTGCAATAGCTAGTAAAGCATGCTTTGTTTTCCACACGGTGCCACTTCGTTCGGTTTTACATAATTTTGCGGTATGAGAAAATCGCTGCAAGTACAATGAAAGCTTTATGTCCGCCAAGAACGAACTCCGGTGCTTAAACGGATTTTAAGCCGGTCGTGACCTGATTATAGTGGCGCTGCACATTAATGAGTCGAGCCATAGATGTGGAGTTTTTAATTAACGAACCGTTTTACGTCAACAACGACCTTTGAAGGCGATAAATATTTCCGTGATGTCGCACCTGCTCCATCGAATCCGACCAGCTACCTTATGCATTTAACAAGGAGTTTATAAATAAATTGCTTTAATGTCTCTATTTCACCGTTCAAGTAAAGGCCAAGTTAACACGAAAACGGCTAGTCTATTGGACCATGGTTTTGTCCGTATATTCTACCAACTTGGTAGGAAAGGGGAGGTTATTTATATTAACGCGTCCATGCTGCCATGTGATTTTAAACGAATTAACTCTCGCGTAATTCGGAACAAGTTGTACCAGTAAAATTAACTTGAAAGCAATTTTCATACGAGTTGAATAACACTGCGTAATGTGATTAAAAGAAGTTTTTACCAAATTGATCTTTTCTATGTTCAGGTTATGTCCAAACAAGTTTTTGAATATTCATTAATATATAAGTCTTTTTTGAAATAGATAATTATGAGGATGAGTTAAAATGAAGCTTAAAATTTCAATGTAAGTCTTTCCACGTAAATTTTTGTTAACAATTAATTATTTGTACATTTAAGATTTTGGCTTCGGAGTTCAAAAATTTTTGAGCCAGAGAAATAATATTTATTAACATAGAAAATAATTAATACTTAAATGAAACTTAAAATTTTAATGTAATTTCACGTAAATTTTAGTTAACAATTTAATATTTGTACATTTAAGATTTTGGCTTCGGAGTTAAAAAATTTTTGAGCCAGAGAAATAATATTTATTAACATAGAAAATAATTAATACTTAAAACTAACATTTGACATATACGAATGTGAAAAAAGTGTTCTACTTAAGTTACGTAAAGTTCCCCATTGTACAATTTGTTGAATTAAATTATGAATTAAAGTACATTAAATGTGTTACTTTCATGAATATATTTATACATGTTAATCACAATGAATAGTCATACTAATTTGATAAATCAAGGTATCCATAAACAATAGAATCTTAGCTTTTATTAGCAGATAACATATTGTATGTATGATAACATACTGAACATATCATACCACAGCAGGATTAGTGACCCAAATAAAAATGAAATTTCCATGGTAATAGTACAGACATTTTTAATCTTTCAGACAAATATTTTTGGAAGTAAATTCGGTTAGGCCCATAAAATAATTGGATGCATCCATCAACACTAAAGTAACACTGTTCTTGCCTATTTTGTATGTATTTTACTTTTGTTGTGATCTTATTCAGGATTATGCTGATTGTAAGAATAACATAATTTGTTGGTGAACGAAATTTTTTAATTCAACGAGAGTAGGAATCGATTATTATAATAAATATGAACAAAGACTTGTTGAGTACACTCGATGCAGAAAGTTAAACAGCAGAGGTCACCGTCAACTCTGTCTGGAGACCACGATACCCTGGTAAAGATTCTCGACTTGGAAGCTGGACCGTCGAGTGTTTACCATTAATTCGCAAATGCGGTTTTTGGCGAATTCCAACTGTCGACAGCGGTTCGCTCTCTGAGAAATGGAAATGGATGGCAATTCCGGTGGAGACAGGACGCGCCGTTAAGAAAAAGAAGGGTTGAGAACACAAGATGGGAGGTCTCGAGTGGTAAACAAGATATTGAAGAAAATTACTCGGAACGAGGACCAGAGATACATAAATAAAAGAATGACAATACGGAAGAATTTCAAGAAGACGACAAACGGTTATTTTCTTATTCAATCATTGTGTACATGTTGACAGAAAGAGAAGGAGCTGCAGAGTTTTTAAGAAAGTAGGTCTCCAACCATTGCAATCTCTGCTGACATAAAATGCTGGACTTTTTTTCATTATAATTACGTTTACTTAATAAAGTAAAGTAGCCGTTAATAATGATATTTTTTCCACGTGCAATCTCCATTAAAAAAAAAAATAGTGCAACTGCTAAATGCACATGCATTTCGGGGAAAATTTTCTCGCGAATGTGTAGTGCGCTTTGAATTATTCAGATTTTTCCTACAACTGTTTTTTGAATTTCAACCTAAAAAAAGGTATGGCTCGTTACAGTTGTATGCAGTTCCGTAGTAAGGAAACCTTGCACCTGCGGTCAGAATTATAATCTGCGCCCCATTACCAGAAAAATACCAATTTTTTATCAGATATTTCGTCATCATAAAAAATCCAAAAAGAATACAATCCAGATTAACAATCACGAACAATGAAAATTAAACAGAAGAAAAAAATGCGGGTGTCTACTTATCGAAATTCATCACTTCTCTAGCTTTCAGCTGAGCGTCAATTAAATCTTTGTAATTCCAGATTTTTTCTATTCATATCTCTATTGAAATTAGCATCTTGCCTGTCGAGATTTCCAAAATAAAACTAACCGAACTTAAAATACGCTTTGATAGAGTGGGAGGACCGCGAACTTACTAATAACTTGTTGTATGACTGTAAATAATATAAGAAATATTAAAAATTAATTTTAAACAAATTTCTTTACACATTAGTTATTCTTTCACAATGCAGTCATTTTGACTGTTTTGGGGCAATATAGGTATATACTAACTTTCAGTCTTTCTAGTGTTAATTAAGATGAAAAAATCGAAAGAAAGTCAGTTTTTGTGTTTTATTTAAGGGAAAAATATTTTCAGAAAAGTATGCCATACACATAAATAAACATAGTAAGAAAACACATTCTTAGTTTACGATATATCAGATTTGTTAACTGTATCAGATATGCAGCGAAGGGTTAACAAAAAAAGATTTCGTCATGGAAATGTGGGTGACGCGTCATCCAACGTGTGAATCCAGCGAATCCATTGTAAAAGGTGATTTCGAAATGGCGTCGAATGAGTTAGCCCCGCGATTAAAGAACGTGGTAACGAGGCGAACGGGATCGAGTTTTTGCGGACAAAGCGGGTTAAGAATCGATCACGGAATGGAAATGGGCAATAGATACGATTCAGAATGGTTAAACGGGGCGTGACAATGACGTAGGGGTAGTTCACCGTAAATCAGTAACCCCTCGCGCGCGGGGTAACCGCTCACCGCTTGTATAATACGATAATTTAGCTGGGGCATTATTGCACGGGCAGGTGCAAAATATTTCAATGTGGCACGCGCGTGCACAAAACCCACATATCCGTGTAACCGATGCATGTGATAAATTTAATTATCACCTGGACCATGTTCGGGTACGGTTTTCAACGGCCGCGCCCGCTCCTGAGAACCGAACGTTTACAGGAAATCAAATTGCAGCTATTGGCTTTCTCATAGATAGATTTTCAATCAGCCCATTGTTTCCTTTGTCCCCTGCGTCCGTAGTCTGTGTTTTGTAGAGAACTCCGTTTCTCTTTCGATTGTTTTGTTCCCCTTGAATTCACCGATTCGATGGTTCTATTAGTTTGCGGTTAAACGACGCTACTCTTTATTTCGATGCTACAAATTTCAACGAACGCGCGGCAGCTTCCTTTCCATGGAAACGAGACGAGAACGTGTAGCGTCCTGTAATTGCGCCCGATATTTGAAAAATACTCTCCCCAGTATTTGTTACGCGGAACACAGTCGAACGACGTTTCTCTTCGTAAGTGGAGAAGACACGGAATTAGTAATGGCGATACAGTATTGTTGTATCGAGATATCTATAATTTCAAGTTCGACACATCGATGTTTAATGTAACAATATATTGCTGTATCGATACTTGAGCCATGGGTATCGTAATCGTAAATACATATTACTAATTAAGACTATCACTGCTAACAATATCAATGTTTCACCTCTAGCAACCCTGTGTCTATCGATATTCAATCGCCATTTAAATTGACGTGACGAATCCTATACAGATGGAATTATATTAATAAATACTGTGTATTATCAATATAAATAAAAGGTAACACATATTGATATCATGACACGAGTATGTACAGGAGCGGTAACTGTATCGATACCCGTGATATCGATACTTCGTTTCCGATATATCACTTATAACGATACTGAATATCGATACAATTGAAATGTATCGCCATCACTACATAGAATCTATTTCACATATTCGACGAGGGAATCGATTTTATTGGTCGATGTGATCTAGCGCGCCATAACATAGAAGTTAATCCAGGTGCACGGTAGTGCACCAGCCAAGTTCTCGCACTACCTCCTTTTACAGGCAACACCTTAGCCGTTTTTTAAAGGTTTGCAACTCGGAACTGGAGGCAGATGGAGAGATGTAATTTCGTACACTTGTTAAATGCTATCATGTCTCAATATTGACAAAACATTAATCTTCCAACATTAGTAGGTTCCGAGATATAGGACCTCAAAAATCGCTAAATTTGTCACTTACTGACTGACTGACTGACAGATCATCAAAACCTTTTGGGTACTTCCCATTGACCTACAAGCTTGAAATTTGGTACATAGATCCACCACTCAACAGACACTCAAAGGAATAATTATCAAAGTTTAAAATTTTACACCTTATATGGGTTGTATTGAAAAAAAAAACATTACGACGTAGGTACGTAGGATAGAACGTAGCAGCATAACAAATACAGGGTGCGGCACCTAATTTCAGTTGACCTTGCGTGACCTTGAATGATCTTCATAGTAGGTCATTGTATTCGTCTTGAAATACACTATCAGAATGTAAATAAAAAAGCATACCGTTCCATTAAAAAAAAACAGATTTAACCTTCATATCTCCTTGACATCTCCACCCATAAAAAAATTAATGACATCAGATTACGAGCCCCTCGATATCAAGTAAGTTTCGTCTGATCCTTTTTTTTCTATCTTCAAAAGCAAGCGATTTATTCGGGTGACCTGTTTTAGGTGTCGCACCCTGTATAAGTGTACGTTTTATTAGCTTCGAAATCGCAACAAATACTGATGAAAAAACAATCAACAAAATTCGATGAAATCCCAACAAAAACATCCTATAAACAGGAGCTAAGTTCTCTATGGCTGTAAAAAGTTGTGAGATCAAACAAAAATACAGCCAAGTTCGTTAGCATAGAAATACCTCTCGCAATACTGAAAAAAGCGTTTGAAAAAATTAGTTTAAAAGAACGTTATTTAATTTTTAAAGAGTTACACGGAGGGCTAAATTATTCAAACTTGGCCGCTCCTAACACCTTTTATGGCCGTTGGTTTAAAAAGTAACGGTCAAGTTTGAATAATTTAGCCCCCCATATAACTCTTTACAAATTAAATAGCGTTATTTTAAACTAATTTTTTCAAACGCTTCTTTTCAGTATTGCGAGAGGTATTTCTATGCTAACGAACTTGGCTGTATTTTTGTTTGATCTCACAACTTTTTACAGCCATAGAGAACTTGGCTCCTGTTTATAGGATGTTTTTGATGGGTCTTATTAACACTAAATCTACCGAGCACTAAAAGTAGCTGGTCTCCGATGTCTTAGAAATATGAAATTATTGAATTTATTTAGAGTTTGTGCGATTTTTGTTGTAGTACATGTTCGAATAAGGAAATACACTACCGTATAAAAGAAAGTAGCACCCGGCCATATTTAATAGAAAAGCATGAAAAATCAAATAAGAACACAGTAAGTTTTGAAAAAGGATTTCGCTGTCTAATTCAATAGTTCTGAGAATATACGTGTTATTGCGGATTATCTAATACTTTAAATGCAATTGTAAATCAATCATTGCACAATGTAATTTCTACATAAAGATATTGTTTGCCATGATATCTTATGAATAATTATACTGGGTGCGTCTTTCTTTTGTACAGTATATTTATCATTTCCAGTAGAAACATCTTTATAATTTCAAGAATTGAAAAATAAAAAATTTGACCGGTGTTGGTAATTGTAGTGGTCAGAAGGAAAATCAGTTTGTATGCAATTCCTACTTGTTGCTATTGAAGACAATTATTTTGCCCAAAACTCCACAGTATGACTCGAACAACATTGTAGAACAACAGTTACAGAATTGAATCGTTATAATTATTTCAGCAGCGCCCTCTAGAGCCTCATAAACCATGACGAAGTAATTTTAAAGGGGCATCAAATCCAAGTACGGTAAATAATAAAGGTAGCTGGTCGTCGATCAACCGGAGCCGATCCCAATTTCACTAAATCCCGTTTTAGAGTGGTCGAAAGGTCTCTCCGGATTCATGATCGTCGTCATGAAATTCATCAACGTAGCCCCGATTAGGTCGATAGGCCGGGGATATCGGCGTGATTCACGTTATCCCTTTCGATTGACTCGACAGGGAAAAAAGGACAGAGAACCTGGAATCCACTCGGAGCCGGCCAGAAAAACCGATTAACACGCGCGATTGTACGTCATAGGTTCCACGGACGTGAATTGGACAGATCGATCGCACGTATCCGGCGTTTATGCAAGCGCATTTGCCAGATCGTGTACCGGGACCCATGCAAAAATGATTGTCCTCTCAACGGTTCGGTAATCAAAGTGTCAAATTTGCAGCGGCAGCGGCGGCGCGAAGTGAAAGCAAATTTGCATACCGTTGCACAATAAACACCGGGGGCATCATGCGATTCGAAATTTTACGAACGCTCGTTGCCCAGCTTTATATCGTGCTTTGTGTTATCTAATCGTGTCATCAAATTCACGCTTTCTACTTGTTTTCATTTCCAAGGTCGTTCCTCGAGACTGTCTCATGATCGTTTATGGTTTCTCAGTAGTGCATTAACCATTTTATGCATTTATAGCAGAAATAAGTGAAACATACCAAGGTGTCGAAACTTATCAAAAGTATTAGAAGGAGCAATATGCTTTTCTTTAACTTTCTTTCCTTGCAATTGATATGGAAGATTTTTATTTTGCAGAAAGATCCGCTGCCTGTTCATGAGGAATAACCTTGTCACCGTTCATAAAACAGTCATTGCTTTTCCACTAACGTAGCCCAGTTATGTCAACGATCGGCGAATTAGTATATGCTCGTGAATAATTACACAAAGCAGTATTGATTAGGTCTTGATTAGATTATTGTAACGCGCCTATCCGTTACCAATCAGGCTGATAATCTTATAATTGCCTCTCAAATATGTACAGGGCCATAAAACATGATTAGTTCTATCACAGGGTGTCCCATGTATCTGTCGCCAGGTAGTCAGATAAAAAAATGTTTGGAAAAAGTTCAAAAAAGAAATTTGTTCATGAAAAATGCAAGTCCTTTTAATTTTTTAAAATGGTACTACATATGTTTTAGTACATAACATTATTGTTTACGTCAAGACGAGTTGTTCAAATTGAACAAATTCTATGCAACTCGGGTTCTTATTTTCTCTAAAACCCTGTGCCTCAAAGAGCTAATAGGATTTTCAATAATCGTGCTGTACCAAAAGAAAGCATGGAAATGTTCTTTTACATACAATCTTAAATGAAACTATCAGAAGAAGTTATTGAGGGTGACTTGTTAGTTTACAATGAAAATTGCTGTTGTTATTGAAAGTTCCATTAAAAAATTTATCACGATATTTCCCTGTCTATACCATACAACTTTTATTTATAATTTATATATATTATATATATATATATATATTTTTTCAAATTATTATAAACAACGGAGATATTCAAGGTAGCCAAAATAATTTGTTCACCCTGTATGTTTAAAATGTATATTAATAGTCTATGCTACAGTGGTTATTGTATTACATAAATATGGTATTGTGAAATAATATTTTGAATGTATCGAAATTAAAATTGAAACAAAACACATTCATTAAAAGCTAAAGCGATTTCTATGGTTTACATAACATATTTATGATTTTAATTGGTAAACTGTGCTGCAAATGATGTACTTCTATTGATTCTGTGCTGCTTCTATTGAAGGTTCTATTAAAAAGTGTTCATATGACGTATTTTGTGTCAATTTGACACCGAGGGACAGATTCAATTCGTGAAATGAGAGGCGGATGAGGGTTAACCAATACCAACTACTCAAGCCTGCGTTACTGTTCAGACCTTACTGTTAAGGTCTCTACCATAGTAACTTGTGTACCGGCACTGAAACAACATGTGCTTATACATATATTCCTGTCTCTAATTTTTTCATAAAGCATGTTGGTAATTCATTACCGTTATTTTGAATTTTGTATTTAAATCTGTTTTTCAGTATATATATATACTTTCATATTGAAAACTCTTTTAAAAATTTACAGACGCAGTTGTTTCCTCTTTCTTGAAAAGGATCCATATTGGGATCGAAACGTTGAAAGTTTAACCAAACTAGCACGATTGCTTTAATTTATTTCTGATCGAACCTTTGCGCCGATATCATCTATACTTCTTGTTATAAACTACCCTACGATCGATAATCAACAAATACAATTACTGTTAAGGTGATAGCATACTAGGCCGTTGAACTCGTCTTGTCATAAGCAATAATATTATGTACTAAAAAAATTTGTAGTGCCACGTAAAAAAACGAAGGCGACCTTATTTCATTTAGCTACCGGAGATGTCAGAAAAATCGTGGGGACTGTAACGTGGGATACCATGTGTATCCAAAAGTTCCAACACATCTGATAATTTCATGCACACATAAAAACCATGAAAAATCATTGTTTTCCCTTGCGTTTCTGAAGTTTCCGTAACTACTGAAACTGAAAGAAAAGTTAGACTTCTACGGTTCTCGTGCGTACAGTAACTAGCAAGTTTCGCACTCGTTCTTTTGATGGAAGTTCTGTTCAAATCTCCTTTGATCCGAGCGAGCGGCATCGAACAGTGCCGCGTGTTTAACAGTGACACCACGTCGCGTTTCAAAGGAAAGAGTCTCGACGGAATTAATTACGTCGGCGACCGCACAGCTGTCGCGCCGCGCCGCGCCGTGACAGAAACTTTCTGTTTCCGGAGGACGCTTTTCCTCAGCTTTGATCGGGAGCAGTGTTTCGCGCCGAGCTCGAACGAACCGAAAGATCCGCGATTTCCGTTCTCAGAAATCGACTGATATGTTAGTCTTCCTTCTCGGAACTTCGTTTCGTCCTCGGTAACTGTGGTAACGCGTCCTCTTTGAGTTCATCACGTGCACATCATCATCATCATCATCATCATCATCGTCTTTTGTCATAATTGAGAAACCGTTTCGACAGAGAATAACCCATTCGTTCCATTCTCGTGTTCGACGTATTTACGTTCTCCCTATGCCCAAACGTATACACAAAAACTGTCAAATATAGAGTATCTTGGTAGCAGTGGGTCCACAGCTCGATAGGGACCGCGCGGCAGTGCACACGAGGCGTCGGTGTATATGTATAATCTCGCTAGAAGGGAAACTTCGTTGTCCTTCTTGGTGAAGATCTTCACGCTATCGTCCGTCTCGACGCCCTAAAGAAAAGAGGAAATGCGAAGGAACAAGAAAGAAGAGTCTGTCGATGGTGCCTTCGCGAGGAACAAGGACTATCACGCGGGAGCCTCGTCCTCTATTGCATTTGTTTTCGCCCAGACTGCGAAAAACGTGTCGCCCGGTGTCACCTCCGTTTTCGCTAACTTTCTCCCTCCCCGCCGTGGAAAACGTCCGCGGGTTTTTCCTGGTTGCTTTCCACTTTCGACAGGGAAAACCGTCCACTTCGTGAACGGAGTTCGGCCCGATCGTTGCATTGTTCCGCCACGTCGGATCCGCGGGTCCAACAAGTCCGTTCCTTCGGGATCGTCTGGCGACTGATGGTAGCCCGCGAAGATGTAGAACAAATTAGCACCATTCGAACTGAAGGCCCGCGAAGATTGAATCAAGCCATCACGGTCACCTCAAGAGCGACGAGCCGAGCGCTGCGACCATGGTCAGGACTATGGCGGATCTCAGCGCGCCGCTACCTCCGTGCTGCATGGCTGCTGGATTCTCGCCTGGAACACCAACGGGAAACAAATGTTACGGATATTGTTCTTGTCTAGACCATTGCTTAGAATTAGGGTGACACAGTGGTGCTGAACAGCCCGACCCACTATGGGGTACTTGGCCGATCTAGCTGGCCAAAATTATTTTTTCTGCTTAACGTGTTTAAAATGTACCTACTAACTTATTTATAGTATTTTTTCTTAAAAAAATAATTATAAACAAATAAAAATTAACCATTTTTATTAAAAATATTATTTTTAACTAATTTAACAACACGCGCGAATTACTACAATATAAACAATAAAAATAACAACAAATATAGTATAATATATAATAATAACCAATAATACCACTAATAATACTAAATAATAATAATACGCTTGCAATTTCATTTTTGTGGCAAAAAT
>CM052321.1:20343970-20362215 GCA_028455615.1 Lasioglossum zephyrum | reverse complement strand
TCTCAATTTCTCGAAGCGCTAAGCAAATTCATGCATGAAACGTGACCTTGCGACCCTTATTACTGAACCGCCCTAAATTATCAAACAGCCCCTAAAGCATTCTACGCTCGAATTAGTTTGGGAAACAGCACGATCATCGACAAGTTCTACACTGGTTGCGATAATTTCGTGGAAAGTTTCCAGCAATTGAGACAATTGAAACAGATAAGAACGGCTTTCGTTGAGGTGGAGGGGGGTGAGAGAAGCGGAAGGGGTGAAGGGAAGATTTGTGAAAGCCTCGAGGCGGATCGTGTCGAGTAATGTACCTCGTCTCCGGTGAGGATCACATTTAATTAATAACCGCCACGAACCCCATGGGTAATAAATATTAATTACAAAAAAAGCGAGGTCGATGGAGAATACGACTACGTGTTCTGTTGAGGTGAACTTAAAGTCACCGAGATCTCTGTAAAAAAAATTCGCTCCCACGAATCGATAAATAGGGCAAAATTTACTACTAACGCGACATACTGCAATGCATGTTACACACAGATTTTTTGTGTCAATATCTGCATTATCCAATACATTTAAATTAAAGTATAACACTTTATACAGGGTGTTCTATTCAAATCGACTCAGTTGAATATCTCCGAAACTGTTGATGATATTAAAAAGTGTGTCACGCAAAAGTTAAACGGCATCAGAGAGGACACGCTTTCCGATGTAGACATCAACTTATGTGGTCAACTTTGGTTTCTTAAATTCAATCGTATATTTTTTAACGCACTATTCGATGCTACTCGTTAGTCCTTATATTAGATTGGAGGGAGCCTTCTGACGTATTTTAAAGAAAACATTTGAATCAATTTATAAAAATAATTGTTTAATATGATTTAATCATACAATTTACATTATTTGTAACAACATGTTGCCATTTTTTAGATAACCTGTCAATTCCTGTTTCGTGTTTCCGATTGACAAGCAAAATTACCTGTGTATTTAAGATACGACGGAAGTTTTTCTCCAATGTAATATAAAAGTACTAAATCACTTATGGCGAAAAATCATTAGTTGAGAAATTATTTTGATTATAATATAAAATATCAGAGTACTGGTGTTAGTACTGTACAGGTCTTAGCGCTCACCTCACAATAATTATAACATGTAGTTTTGATACCTAACCTTTGCCTAAATCTTACCCACACCTACCTCTGACATTCACGTTATCGTTAATTACTAACCCTTGGTTAGTCTGGATTAGATCTAGATGAGATCTAGGTTAGATCACAATTAGATAGGCTTTGATAATCACGCGTCTAGTAGTAAATGTATCATAGACAAAATAATTCATTTTGAATTTATTTTTAAAAAGGCATTTGGTTTTGATGGTAAATGCGACGAATACTTTTGTCGAATTCACTTGAATAGAATTATATTTATTTGTGTACGACATATGATCCTTTGAAACTTTTTCTCTTCTCGATGAAAATAGAAGGAGTCGATGTAAAAACAAACTTTAACAACAATTTTCTTTAGTATGAATAGTTTTTCTGCAAGTTTCTTTTACAAATGTGCACCGATCCAGAGGTGCAGATTCACCCCTGGGCCCTAGGACGGATGACGATTACTTTTTATTAATTATACTTTTTTATTAATTTATTAATAAAAATAATAAATAAATATTAATTACATTCTGTGCCTGGACAAAGGGGAAAAGCGTAATACTATAATATAATAATTCAACGGGCTGCCGACCGGGGATCTTGATATTCTACGCGACCAGTTCCCACAATCTACATAAACGTTGCGAAATCTCTGGTCTATGGTCATTTCCGTGGCGCGGCAGATACCGAAACGGCGATCTTCCTGAGAACGCGGATGCGGACGCGCACGCGAATGCTTACGGACCGTCGAAGCGTCGAGAGTCCCGGAATCCCGTGGTCCGATTTTCCAGTGTCGAAACTGTCGGGCGATTACGTCGCGCGGTGGTCGTCGTCGGATCGATCGTAATTCGCATCCTCCTGGCGGCGTTTTCACGGAGAACGGTCACCGCGTGGTCACCGTACGTACCTATCTAGGTGACGGTGGAACGCACGTACGACGTGGATGCGAGGAATATTTGGCGAAACGCGCGGAATTTCCGAGTCCGGGACCCGTCGGCGGTCGGGGAGCTGATTTCGAATGCAGCTCGCAACCCTCGGACCACTTGTCAAGCAAATTCGCATTACTTCCAGCATTATGGTCGCCCTTGTAGTTACCTGCATACAACACCCCGGGTAATAACTCTCCCGTTGAAGCACGGCCAACCTGGGGCTGGAGACGTGTTCTTTGCCTCGAACGTTTCGGGCAACCGCGAGAAGTCGCGACGCGGTCCCCTCGAGCGATTCACCACGATCCGCAGAGGATGAATGGAGGAGACTGCGAAGGGAATTGCCGCGGGAAGAAAGGATTGGTCAACTGTGACGATGTCGTCGCCGGTTTCGACGATCTACAACCGCTTTTATTTCGCGTAGTCGCCCAAATCATTGGTCCCGCGCGGAAATAATTTCTCTCCTCGAAACTGTCGCTTCGACACACCCTGCGTACAGCATAGTTGTCGTCGCTCCGATGCACAGCTTTGTATGCTTTCAAACGAGGGACGCCGCTTAACTGGTACACTCCGCCACCAAAACTGCGTTTCAATGGTGCATACAGCGAGAACCACGGAACGTGGTCAATTTAGACTACTCTCTTATTAGCAAGCCGATCGGCATTTCTTTTATCAAGTATAACACTATTCATAGCAAACGAGAAAGTCAACTCTTTTTTCAAGGATTTTTCAGGCTCACCGTGAACTTGTATTAGGTTGGTAACTAATAAGGGAACATATTCAGTTGATACAAACCGATTTTAATAAAACTTATGTGAGATATAGTACTTCGAAAAATATTTTAGACATGTTTTTTTTATCGACAACCATCCACTCTGAAGGGTTAAGAACAATCCTCAAAGTTAAGGGCCGAAACCATATTTTTGAGATATCTCGGAAACCAGGGGTCGAAAAAATTCTATTTTTTTGTGTGGTTTTTAATGGAAAATATAGTCGTGCAAGAAAATTTTAACAAACGTTTTTGTTTAAACAATATATTAAAAATTTGATGTTTTTTTGCAGTTTCTCGTATCTATTGTAACTTAATTTTAATGTAAATTTGGGTGTGTGATCTTCGATCCAAAGTAGGAGATGCGTGTTTCAGGATTTTCTTTTTTTTTGACATTTAACAATAATTATGCATAATGAAAGATAGTCTTGGACCTGGCGTGAGGAGGAAGGAACTCTGGCGGTAATTATTTAGAAGTTGGGCATCCTCTCAGATTTTGATGAAATTTAAATATGTTATAGATTTCTACGTATTGAACAACTTTTTTCTATACATGCTACCGCCGCTCGATTTTAGTTTTCGAGATATTCGCAAAAAATTATACTAAATTAACTATACCAAACAAAAAACGTTTGTTAAAATTTTCTTGCGCGACTACATTTTCCATTAAAAAACACACAATTTTTAAAAAATCGAATTTTTGTCGACCACTGGTTTCCGAGGTATCTTAAAAAATATGGTTTTTACAACTTTGAGGGCTGTTTTCACCCGTTCAGAGTGAATGGTTGCCGATAAAAAAACACATTTCAAATGTTTTTCGAAGAACTATATCTCACATCAGTTTCATCAAAATCGGGTTGTATCAACTGAATATGTTCCCTTGTAAGTTCGCGATGTCCACATTTTCTCGAACAAAGTTATTTATACAGGGTGGTGCACCTAAAACAGGGTACCTGAATAACTCGCTTGCTTTTGAAGATAGAAAGAAATGCATCAGACCAAACTTAGTTGATATCGTGGCGCTCGTAATCTGATGTCATTAACTTTTTAATAGGTGGAGACATCAAGGAGATATGAAGGTCAACTCGATATCAAATAAGTTTGGTCTCATGCAATTTTTTCTATCTTCAAAAGCAAGCGAGTTATTCAGGTGACCTGTTTTAGTTGCTCCACCCTGTATATATGTTTGAAGCACGAGTATTGTATATCAAATTAATAACAAAATTCAGAGCTTTCCGATGATATATAGTTCAAAAGGAATAATTATTGAATGAGGTTATGATACAATAAAAAAATTACGAAACAAAAAGTCGCGAATTTAGTTGCCTACCTAATATAAATAAACCTATAATTTGTTTACCATTATTTTTTCGTGGATGTTTAGACGAATATATGTTGAATTCTGTCATATCGAATGCCCAATTTTTAACAAAACTTTAAGCAACATATTTCGTCAATGAATTGCAAGTTTCCTGTCTGTGCTACAGTGAAAACAAACAGTCGACCTAACGACCTTGAAATTCAAGGTTAAAATTAAATTTGTGGCACCATTCTTACATCAATTTCCACCAAGTCGAGGTTGTAGAATCTCGCTATGATAGTCGCGACATATAATTTGTATATACCCTGTATGTTAGTCCTGTCGTTGAATTTGATTTACAGAGCACATAACAACGCATTGCTATGCGATAAAAACGGTACTTTGAAATTACGGGGATTCGTTCCTATTTTGCGCTCATAAACTGGAGCCGGAAATTGTTACCGACTGAGTGAAAATATTTCAACCGCAGCATCATCAACGTCAACGGACGCGTCGCGTCGCGTCGTAAGTTTACACGATGGTAAATTTAAACTCTTTTCAGAGAGGTTTTCAGGAAGTGCAGCTGTTTTTGCAGTATCCTGCGTTGTTTCCCCTTTCAATTCCGCTTGCTTAATTTGTGGTCGCTTTAAAATTATGGTCAAGGCATGCCAACAAAAACCACGGTCTTCGACGATTCAGGTAGGTGCATCATCCGGCCGACCTCTTTTCCGGTGGACGTTGTTTTAAAAAACTCAGGTTTATGGCCGCAAACTACCTTCGCTCGGCGGATAAGTGGCTGCGTTTACAAAAAACTTGCACATTTTGCAAAACGATCCGAGTCCCGAATTTTTCTTCTGTCTATTGCGTCAAAGAATTACTATTGTCGCAGTCTCAACCCGGAAATAATATCTTGCTTATAAGGATTATGGAGTGTCGGACTAGGATTTTTCGAAAAATTTCAAGACTATAATAAGGAAATATTCAAAAGAAGTTAACTCCTTGCTCTACAATTTATTTTACGGTTTCAGTGATTAGAACTTTCTTTGTAGTTCATAATTTGCTAAAAATCAAAAATTCAGAATCTTCATCACGAGTCTGATACAATATTGTAGGGCAAAGGGTTAAAGAAACGTCGTATTTACAATTAAATAGAAAATTTTACTAGGGTCATGAGAGACCCCAGGGCATCGTTATGATGTTAGGATCATATCAGAGAAGAAATGAGAGCGCTCATACCCGGGATCTTTCCTGCTACCACTTTTGTCAGTATAGACAGAAATAGATCATACTAGAGATCGTGGTTTTGAACGTGTATTTGAATACCCGGACTTTAGTGCGTGTCATTTTAAGTACACGGGTGCACGTGTGCTATTCACGTGTACTTAAATGAACGTGCATTAATGCATCCTTATTTTAATTTATATAATTTTCAGAACATTGATATTAATTTATGTATCGACACTATAGTTTCACAAATTCTGCAGTTGTTGGTACAACAATAAATTTAAACATCCTTTAATAATGGAAGTGAATGGTATTGCCGAATCTTTTAGCAGACATTTGAGATTTAATTGCGTCTCGAAACCTGCAATTGCAAATGAAATACGCGGGAAAATAAACATCTGAAAATTGTAGAACTGACAAGAAAATATTTAAACATATCCGCAACAGCAGTTGTCGCGTAATAGTGTTTTCCAACAGTTAAGAATATTGTTATACCAAAAGAAGTCGTTTATAACTAATCTACTAATAGAAGAAGAAATAATTTAGATGTTCGAACTAAAATTCACACCCTATATTGTATAGTAACTGTACAATCAGAAACTTGACAATTGGGTAGAATACACAGTTGGACAAACATTTTATTGAAATAAAAATTTTGAATAAAGTGAGTTTGAAACCCACTTAAAAAAAAAATTTTGCCCAACCCTGATAAAATATAGGCGGAGCAATGGGGCCCAGACAAATATATGGTTTGTCATTAGGGGTTCTACAAACAATTTTTCTATTTTGCATAACGCAGATGTTCTGTACAGCATTTTATGGAGATTGTATATTCTTTGCATATCGTTCGCGTACGTCTCGCATGTTTCGGACATATTTAGATGACTGTCTACCGTGTTAAACATGGCACTATAAAAAAGTTAAGTAACGAACGGAGGACGTCAGAACGGTAACTCGTGGACCATAATTTGTGTTAAACAACGCCAGAGAAGAAAAATGTTTTTCATGCGACGCGACGTTGCGTAAAAGTTGTACCATACATAGTGAATTGTATCATACGTTACTGTTTGTTATGGTACACATGTGTGCAGAACTTACTATGTTCTGGATATTGTATCTCATACTAATGCTGTAAGGTTATCAATTGTGCAAGAAGAAGAACAGAATGGACTGGATCGTAACAATTTTACTATAACTCTTCAACCATAAGAGATATCGGAATGAAATTTCTACTAAAATTCATTAAAAAATTATTCCTACCTACTGATAATTCTCGTAATGTATATATTTTTTAAAATCATTTTTTAATCAATTCTTTAATTTTTTATGTCTTAAAATAAAATTAAAAATTGTTCATTTGTTACTTATTTAGTAGTTTTCCAGATACTGTAAATTACCGATGTCTTTGGTTATAAATTTCTCTGTATTTCTTGAAATATTTATAATATGAAGAATAAATATTAAGTGGAAATGAATAAATTTTTTGAGTAGATACTCTTATGTTTTCACTACGAGCTCCTAAAAACTCATTTTCCTCGGTCTGCTAGTTCAGTTATTATGATTTAATGGAACAAATGTTGACGCTTTATTTTACACGTCTGTAAAACCTTTAAGATTTCGAAGAAACCGAAAGTATTCTGAATCTATTTGTGTAAAAAAATCATTAGTTTAAGAGATATTTTAATTATAATTTGTTAGGAAATCTCGACTCTCTGGTCAATAATATGAATTCAATGTGGTAATGTAGTAGGAGAGCAAGAATTGAAACTTTTCTGTAAATAGACTTTATAATTAAAATATCTCCTAAACTAATGATTTTTTTACACAAATAGATTAATACTTTTTTGTAACGAATATGAAGGAGTATCAGCTGATGCAATAAAAAATATATGATTCCATTTATAAAAACATCATATGTCCTTTACACGTCCACCTACAAAAAAATGTACCATCAGAATGTGCCCCTCTCAAAACCATTCAACTTCATATGAAACATTGTTTGTTATGCGTAATAATAATGACGCAAATCTAGACGGCAAAATGTGGCGCCCCACCCTGTATATGTGTGCCTTACCATAGGCTTTCTCATAGACTTACAAAGTTTCGATGAAATCGGAGGATAGGTCGTGATAAAGTTGCCCGCTATAGTGTTATTGCAAAAGCGATGTGCCTGGCATTCTCCTTGACAGACTAAACACGCAATTCCAGCGAAAGAATCATCTCCGCATTAGCATGGAATTTTTTAGAAATTCAAAGGTAAGGTGCGCGCCACAGTGAGCCAACTTACTAGCTCCGGGCGGCTCGGGATTCCGTCGTTTCGCCTCACTCGAGGAGCCTAAGCCACGGAAACTTTTGTATCCCAAAGAAAATCGCGTGTAAGTCGAATCGATGAGGTCGCGTCGATACGTATTGCTAAACGCAGGCTTTAGATCCCGCGGATGGAGGAAGCTTTTCAAGTTTCAGGGAAACGGGGTTCAACTAGTTTTCACGCAGGCTTTTCGCGGCATAGGATTGCCGGAAGTATCGGGTACAGACCCGCGGCGAAGGCGTTGTGCATTATTTACAAGGGATTACCGTGAGTCGGCTCGCCGGGGGAGTTCGATCATATCCGCGGCGAGGCTTTCGACTTTCGAACAATAGAACCTGGAAGGACGAAACAATTTGCACCGAAGCCGGCGTAACTCCGTGCGGATGAGCAAAAAAGATCATCTCGATGGAAATTTTCCATCGGTTCCTGTTCTCTCCTGAGAATTCAGCGTCCGCATTGACATCTGACTAATGACTGGGTGGTATATACAGGGTGTTCTAAAAATTTTGTATTTCCTTGGAAGAGGTAAGTCCTGACCTCATTTGAAGAAATGACAACATGCTACGCAACTGTAGCTGCGATCTGATTGACCAGTGTTTTCTGTTAATAACTCCTTAACAAAGTTGTGGAGACCATTTTCGGTCATTTCAGGAATCACCCCATTCAAGGAAGTACAACATTTTTGGGACACCCTGTATAGATTAGGATTTATAGAGGATTGTGGGCTATAAGTCCCATTTTTTCGTACGAATCTATGTAGAATTTGATAATAAAGTTATACACTTTTATTTTGTACAAACTGTAACTATTATGCTTCATTTTTATAAAATTCGTTGGTAACTTTTTAGTAGGCTATTTAAAATCTAGGATCAACGATTGAGGTTTTCTTAATACGTTGTTCAAAAGTAATTCCAATTATCAACAAACTTTTGGAATTAACATAGGAGGAAGTTTTTCCTCAAATAACCTCAGGCAATTCAACTTTCAACGAAGTCTAAAATTTTCCGGACACCCTTTATAATATGTGCAGTGTTTAAATGGGAACACCTAAATATCGTCGTTATTTTTAGTTTTATCAAGGGACCACGATCGAAACAGGAAATACCGGTTTCTTCCTGCTGATATAGTAGAGTATCCCGTAACCGAACATTCTGTTATTCCATTTTAAATAAATAAACCTTTTTACTAATTTTACAATGTAACATCACGTAAATAACTAAATACATTCTTTTGACAAATATATGAATAATATTTGTTATCTTTAGTTTGAAGCTGTTTTAAATTAAGAGCATTATGAAGTTTACAACATTTCACAATTGCATTGTACTTCTCACAACTCCTTTGTATTTCTTAATTCTTCTTCCTGTTTGTTTCTTAAAATGTCCATTTTTTCATTGTTTCTTAAGTTTTCAGTTCCATATGTAGATCTCTTCCTGCAATTCACTTTATTTTGTTTGAATATTTTCTTTAATATCTTCTTATTTTATCTACCTATTTACGTGTTTCGAATAGGTTACCTAAAACGTTATGCTGAAGCGAAGCTTGTTTCTCATCGTGCAATTCACACCACAATATTAGGGGCAATCCTCGTAGTGATTTTTATGCCGCAGTAATGAGCTTCTCCTTCACTTCTATTTTTATTGTATCAAAGTACGTATCTAAATAAGAATAAAACTTTCCCCTATGCAGTCTAAAGAAATATAAAGAATGTACAATCCAAGTGAATATAAATGGTCTTGTTTAAACCTTTTATGAAGAATGTTTTTTTCAAATCCTGAGAATATAAAAATATGAAAAGGATTGACAATATGGTTTGCCTCGCCAACGAGAATACATTCTCATTGAATTGTAATTTTATTCCGGGAAAAATATTTAATTTACGTATTTTAATCTCGTTAGGAAAAAGAAACTGCAGTAATAGGTACGTTTATCTTATATTTGGGTAGTAATCTAAATACACTTATGGGGTACTTCCCAGGAACGGAAACCGCTACGGGAGGGTATAAAATTCGACTTAACTCCGCTTCCACGAAATTTATCCACGGAACCAGGGATTTGCATAAACGTTCGCCTTTTAATAACAATAAACTCGGTTGAAAGAGGTGTTAGACTTGTTAATTATATCACATAGTTTCATATACTTTCGGAACTTTTAATCTGAGTTTAAGGGTGCCGGGCCTCGCCACAAGTCATGGTGTTCGGGGGAACGTAAACTCTAATATAGAGGATCGCTTAGTAGCTTATCGGGAGGGTCATCTATCGAGTGGCTGGGCCACGTATGGTGCGAATTATAGCGAATGCAGGGGGGCGCAGTGTTCTTCACTGATAACGGTGTTTGGGAGGCTCGAAGGCGGACGGAAAGATTATTGCCAGGCGTGTGCCGGCTGTCGATTGAATTTTCCAGACTTTTGCCACGGTCGATAATTGATTTTCCATGGCGTTTGAACGCTGCCGCTGTCTATTATCTGCTCCTTCCTCCTCCCTGCCCTCTTCCCTATCCTCGCGTTCCTCTGGCGTTGCTCCTCCGTCGACGACGATTTTTTCCCCATTTATTCGCTGTATATGAAAACCAAGCCGCCTACAGGGGCGCGAGGTGTAATCGAAGCACTAGGTGGACAAAGTCATGAAGGCTGCCGATGACGGCTGGCTCGATTGCCATTCGCGGACCCCCACCTTTCCACTCGATTTTCATTTCTCTCGACGACGTTTACGTAACCGACAGCGACCCCCTCGACAACCAGCTACTCCAAGAAAATTGTCTACCGGCTGTTATTAAGCACGCCACGCTCGAGAGCTACTCGTCGAGCAACTTCCGATCGGGGAACTGTCAGTCCGGCCCACCCTTCGGGAGACGCGAGTTTGTTTGCATCTTACAAACGGAACGAGATCCTCGATGACGTACGCGCACTGAGGACGTTATTCTTACATCCACTCTGCTTTATACAGGGTGACTCGCGCAACTGTAACAGGTCGTACCTTCTTCGTGGTTGAAATTAGAATACAAAGTTTTATGAATTTATGATTTCGGCGCTGGTTCGATCAGTTTAACACAAACAGCAAATGTGCAATTATTTAAACATGTATCTTGACGTTTCGATCCCTATGTGGATCATTTTCATAAAGAAAACATATATTGCGTCTAGAAGAAAAAACAAAAGAATTATAATATGGCGAATAAAATTAAAAACACAGCTAGGTCAATAAACAGAATCGACAAAATTAATGTGCTTACATGCTGCGTAACAAAAAGAGAAGAAAGAAAAAACATATAGAACAAACACTAAGAAATACCGAAAGGCAATGTTGACTACATGGTGGCAGATATGTGACTGAGATAACGTGTTAGCCTCAAAAATATAAGAGCTTGAAATGTCGTACATATAGACAAACAGTAATTCTGATTGGTTGATCGATATCGATCACTGGTTAGTTTA
The DNA here is from genome assembly GCA_028455615.1 of Lasioglossum zephyrum. Taxonomy (NCBI): domain Eukaryota; kingdom Metazoa; phylum Arthropoda; class Insecta; order Hymenoptera; family Halictidae; genus Lasioglossum; species Lasioglossum zephyrum. The sequence goes on along the minus strand of CM052321.1, from coordinate 20,351,112 downwards.
AATAACCTATGGCGGTAATTTCAAACCTCGTGAGCTTAAAGTCAATTAAGATAGAATTTTAAGTTGTATCATGATTACTGAATTCTTATAAACCAACAAAAAAAAAAATTTGTGAAGAAAAAATTAGCAGAATCTAAATTATATTGGAATACAAAGTTTTGATTGAAAAATTGTTTGAACTGCGACACTGGCACTAATAATATTACGGAGTTCAATAGGTGTATCGAACAGAAATGGACTTCTAGAAAAAAAATTTCAATTCATACCGGTGGTCGAGATTTTGAGCAGAACATCTGTCTAGGCTACAAAATTAAAGTTTATATATTTATCTGCTAAACTTATAACTTGTCAACATAGTTCAATACTTTTTTTTAATAGAAAATATAAAGCTATATCAAGTAAACTGAAAAAACATATATGTTTCTATTTAAAAAAATTGAAAGTTAAGGATTATGCACGTAAACGTAATTATCAAGGAGTCACTAATTATAGTATTTTGAATAAAATAAGTACTTCTGATTAATAATTTGATTCGAATTATGAAGGCAGTAGCAGGATTAAGAAAGAGTTTTGTACAAAATTGTGTTAGAACTTCTTGTTCATAATTCTTATTGTGAATTTGAAGAGAAGTAAGAAAGTTATTTAGTATTCGAAACGGTTGGTTTTCTAAATAACACGAGCTTTTCCATATTTTCGAATGATTTTACTAAAACTAGGCAATTAGAAAAATAGAGAATAAAAATATTGATATCACCTTTCCCCACAGTATCTTTGCGAATACCGGTTTTGTTAGTGATAACAAGCGTGTTAATTAAGTATCGAAGTTCACCATGATTTGTACTCGAATAATACGTGTTAATAAATTGCACAGCGGTTTAATTAAACAACCTGCTAACGACGCGCACGGTATGCATGTAATTAAAAGTTCTCTTCCACGAGTGCAACTTCTAAGAAACCCTTGCCGTCAAACTTTTCGGTGATAAAAGTAATTGCACACTTGTGCGCAATTGGGCACCGTGTACCACAGCTGTAGTCTACACCCATTTAGGATGTGCACGTTCGCACATTCTTGAATCACCTGTTACGGGGGTTTCAGCAACCTGCACCGTAAGATCTGTTCCTCGCGTTCCGAATCTGAACAGAGCCCAATCACTGACGAACTTTTGTCTTGAAGAACACAAAATTGAAGTCGAGCATTCGAATATCTGGGATGTACAGTGACTAGAATTAATATTCGGACCCTGTAATTTTTTAAATATTGTACTATACGATTTTTACTTTTTTTTTTAGGAAACTAGAGCAATTAGTTCACTACAGGATGTGAAAAGAAATTTTTCCAAAAATTGATCGAAATTGTAGGAAAAATACTAAAAGTTGTATGTTACAACTTTTTTATGTGGGCCTATATTGAAAATTTAAGAAATCTTTTTGTAGATCAAGTGCCACGTATTTCTCTATCATATTCTCATAGTAGAAAGCCGAAATTGTTCGAAAGTCTTAATTTCATTATGTATTAGGCGAATATGGTAGTGACGGAGGTGGCACGGAAATTCAGTAGAACGACTCAACGATAGTCCAGACAGCCGATAATATTTCGAATATTCAGTAGTCAACTCAACGACAAGGCAGACGACCGAAATTTTTTCGAAAACCTCGTAAATCCATTATTGTATTAGGAGAATAGGATGGTGAGAAGGTGGCACGAAAATTCAGTAGTATAAGTCAACGACAAGTCGGATATCCGATAAATTTCTCGAAGTTTTTCTATATTTGCAATTCTAAATCAGTTGTGATGAGGTTTGACACGCAGAAGTATTCATATTCTCCGCCATAAGTGTGATGTGTAGGTGGCGCAATATGATTTAGAGTGAACTGCGTTCCTCCATGCACTTGCGCGTGTGTTTTCTTATCCTTATACGCTGTATGTTTCTTGTAAGAGTAGCACAGTTGTGTACTAACACAACTAACAAGTTATGTAATTCAATGACAAGTTAGAAGGACGCAAATTTTTGCGCAAATCAGTAGTATAACTCAACGATAAGTCGGACGTTCGGGGAAAAATTGATGGTTCAATAAATGTATGCGCAGATATGTTCATTTATAACATCGTCTTTATTAATTCTAGACTTATACATAAAATGTTTGTATTGTATATGTATATAATCTATACTCCAAACATTTATAACAATAATCTAGACAGTATGGTCACAATTGATCAGGAGAGGTACTGACAATTATATTAGATGATCAGTCCACTGCTATACTGATGGACCTAGCTTGTGCTGCGGCAGCCGATGGATACGAGGTTCGCTCTAATGCGCCATGCACAGTTCCTGTGGCCCGAACTTGAAGAGAACTAGCACTCTTTAACATTTTTCTTCTACCTTCAAACCTAACGGAACTTAGGTGTTCTGTTTCTCATGAATGTGGTACGAACATATAAACTATACATTTATTCTTACCTCACTGCGCCATTATATAGTACTATTTGTTGTTATAATATTTCGAGATTCGGAAATATAGTTCTTGAATTTTAAATACTTATTGAATCTGCTGTATATGCATATTTATAGTTCAACATTTGTGAAAGGTCGATAAGTCCATCGTGTTCGATAAACCAGAAATGTTTTATTATTATACGGTAGCATATTCTGGTTCCGATAAAAAATGAAACATAATTTGTAATAAGGTGATCGAGCGTGACGTATAAATCAATGTGAGCAATGATTGCAATGAGAAGGGTTGGAATAAAAAACCGAAAGCACCGGTCGTAAACGGAAAGATGTGAAAAACGCGGGAAAACTGGGAAAATGTAGCGAAGCAATAAATCGAGTGGTAAGCGCACGAAAATTCGAGAGAGATCCTGATCGCTAAATGTGCACGAAGGTTAACCAGGTCTGAGGGAAACCATAGTATAGATGTTAGGAAACAAGAAACGTCGCGAAAAAGTTAACGCCGAGCATGCACGGGAAATGCCGAGGGGAAATAACTGTAGAAAGCAAGCTCGGTGAAACCTTGAAACGCTCGGAAAGAAAAGTGTATAGGTACAGAAATATATAAATGTGTCCTATATAAAATAGCAACCAATGTATTTTCAATACAACTCACACTGTACGGTAACATAAATTGAATAATGAAAATATTAATCAGTAATAAATCTCTCTCCTCGTGCGCTATGCCATTTACTAATTCATATACAGATGGGGTCAAAATTAAGTGGACAGGCGGTATCAATTACACGTTTTATCAAATTAATATTAATATTATACAAGATATTAATTATAATATTTATATAATATAATTTATATAAATATAATTTAATATTAATATTATGGGAAAAATGTCCTATAGAAATGTACGGTAACTTTTTCCAAGATCATTTTTTTAGAAATTTCAAGGTTATTAGTACTTTTTTAATACAATAATAAGGTCTGGATTATTGTATCTCAAGATATTTACACCCATAATTCCTAACATTTAATCTGAGATCTTAGAATTACATTGTAACTCTTTAATAGATACATACAATTGTTTATTTATACAAACTCTATAACAGATAGATTTTTAAAAAAATTTTAGATAAAAATAAAACAGCGTTTTCCAAACCTTGTTTCTTTCTAATTCATGTAAAACATGCATAAAATCCACAATCTAGTTATTACGTAAAAATTTACCAATAATAAGCCACCTTATTACGAATAATAATGGTAGCTTTCTCTCCTGGTAAATAAGTAACACCAAAATCGTATTTTACAAATCAGAAAACTCCTAAAACTGATCTATTCTAAATGAATAACATATAACTAGTAAAAATACTGTATAAAAAATTATACTAAACTTTGTTACTAAATTTATAAAATATTATTGGTTTGGAATTATAAATTACACTTTTTGCATATTAACATGTATTTTTTATAATTCTATGTGGTAGTTGTTGTCAAAATGAGTAGAGCGACCATCGCGTGTATGTGCAAATTAACCACCGTATGCCGTAGATCGATTTATCAGTAAGTAGCTGATTGTTCACTTTTATCAAGGGAAAGGTTCCACGAAGTGACCCAATACACGCTGTGAAGAGATGACATGGTGACTAAGCAAAGGTATGCGGGTGAGATTGCAATGTAATAGCCCCATCCTTGTAGTATCTATAAGCCCCATCACCTGTCACGCGTATCTTGGTTATTGGCCAGAACAGACATCTGTGTACAAATCGGATTGCATGGCAAAGAGCGCAATCAGGACTGCTTATACGTCAAAGGTGGAGTCAAGTTCAACGAACCGAGTACGGTAATGACTCAATACAGGGTAGACCACGAAGTGTAATCAGCTTAGGTCATTCTGCTGTTAGTGGTCAGATCTAGAGTTCGCATCTATAAAATCACGAACCCAGGACGAACGGTATAAAAACCCCGGACTCCAGACTTTTCCGTCTGAAACCCAGACACTTTTAATTACTTTTTAAGTTAAATACGATACCATAAAGAAATGATTCAGGCGGGAAATTTGGGCTAAAAGTATATATTTACTACAATAATTATCAGTAGATAGGAATTATTTTTTAATATATTATAGTGCACTGTTTCCTGTTTCCTGATATCTCTTATGGTTCAAGAGTTATAATAAAACGCTTTCTTCTCCTCGTATTAAAACATTTTACTAGCTAACGTGGTTCTTGAACCTGAAGATTCAAATCCGAATCCAGCGTTTAGTATCCCTACAAAAATAGCTAATTGTTGTTGTAAATGATCAAATCTTTGCGCCGCGAATAAAAATTCATAATATCCTGAAGATACATTACGATCGATAACTAATTAATTAATGATTTAGTTATAGTAAAATATTAACAAATTACTCAATTCAGCCCAACTGTGTGTAGCCATGCAAAGCTGTATATCTGGGTTCAGCACAATAATTTTAACTTCGTCAATTTTGAAGTGTCCGTTTTTTTAAAAAGTGGTCCGTAAAGGGGACTATATCTTCATATTATAATATAAACATTGCATTTGTTTGAAATGAACGCAAAGTAAATGGCGAGAGAAACATCTTTATCAAATGACATTTTTAGTAGATACTCTTATATTATCATTACAAGCACCTGAAAACTCATTCTCATCGGTTTGTTACTTCTAATCTTATAATTTAATGTGAAAAAGGGTACCTAAGGGTAAATAAGAAAACAAAAAATCAATTTAGAATATAATAATTAACAAGTTTTTAGTTGTAGATACTGGTAAACATTGGTTGAGCCAATGTATTGGGTTGGAAAGAAAGTTCATAGCGTTTTCAAATGAAGGATCGAAGATAAAATTAAGGTATTCATTCATATGATTATACAATAACACAAGAAGTTACCTCGAAAATGGCAAAAAGTAATAAAACAGAATGGAAAATTTGTTTTGGATATTTTTATGAATAAAATATAATTATTTATGAAGATAATTTATGAAGAAAATATATGAATTTTAACTTTCAATTTTAATTTAGAAGCACTACGAACTTTCGTTTCAACCAAATATTTTAAACCTATAAACAACTTTGGCCCCTAAAGTGAAGTTCATAACGAGAGAGTATATCGCGTTCTATCATTTTCCGACGAATGATATCGCTCTACTTATAATGGTTATAATTACATGGAACCCATATCAAAAAATTCCAGGACCGATTAAAAAATTCAATTTCTACCCTCATGCAATTAAGAAACTTGTAGTTTGTCGAGAAGATAGTGTTCATTACAATCAGAGTTGGGCAAAAATTTTATTTCAAATAAAAATTTCGAATAAAGACTGTTTAAGAATCAGATTGAAAAAACGCACTTTATTGAAATTTTTATTAAATTTATTAAATTTTGTAGACAAAACCAATCATATCGCAACCGTTGGCTACCGTTGTATCGATGAGAACAGAATGTCAAAATAAAAACTGATGATGGTGAAAACGGAATGTCAATAAAAACTGATATTGGTGAAAACGGAATGTCGATGAAAGCATAATTGGTGAGATAGTGTGATTGTAAACATTGTCGAGGAAGTCACTGTCTGCCAAGTAGATTCCGTCCAGTAAGCAGACCTGTCATCCCCACACAGTAATCGCGTTACGGGTTTATGCTATTATGGAGACACAACGCCCCCTGTCAAAGGTATTAGAAGAAAGACGAAGAAAAAGAATCGGCCAAGTCGACGTTGCTAGCTAAGTTCAAGTAGCAATCCTAAGAAACTTCCAAGAAAGGAGACACTCTGGAGCAAAGTACCCTAAACCAAAAGAGTAGCAACATCAGGAGTCCACTTACACGGCATGTCGCACAGGCGCATCGGTAGCCGAGCAGCATGACAGAGAATCGAGAAGGAGAAGGGGTACGCCGGAATAAGATAAAAGAATTCTGATCCCGGTTGCTCGATATTAGCCGACGTAAATGGAGACAAGCGAGCCGCTTATGCCGGAAAAATGGATCAGAGACGAGTGTGCTCACGCTTGTCGTTCCGCGAAAACACAAAGCTTGCCGAGATACGTGGGGCTCCAGGACTGGATCCAAGGGCGAGGGGTATAGTTGAACGGCAGGGGAAATGACGAGGAAACGAGTAAGGAAACGGGAAAGCGGTCGAGAAGATTGCGGGAAAAAGAGCGGAGTCGAATGGGGATGACTCGAAGAGGGAAATGGCTCGACCTGAATATCTCCGGCGAACTTTTCTATGAATACGCCATGTAGTGCGGGCGGGAAGGGGTCACGGGATACGAAACACTGCGGTTACCCTCCGAAGATCGGGAACCGGAAGGAAAATGAGAAAGGACGGCTGACGAGGCCAAACCGAATAAACCAAGGGAAGAATCATTTTAAAACTTAGACGTGCCGAAACCCCTCCTCTATGTTCCCAATTACTGAATTACAACAAATTGTGTTAGAAAAATAATGCGACAGGAGCTGTGGACCCCTTCTTTTCACTGATTAGGACCATGAAATGGCTGGGACTCCACCTGTTACGTTAGGTAAATGTTCACAAAAGGGAGCTACTTTCGATTTCGATGTCCTTGAAACGTATTATCAAGGTTATCATTCTGAACAACTTTTCCCTATATCTTTCCCACATCTAATTGGCTGCTTCTTTTAGTTTACGAGATAGTTGTAAAATTATATTTGATACTGTACA
>CM052321.1:20310466-20338503 GCA_028455615.1 Lasioglossum zephyrum | reverse complement strand
AGTCAAACTCAGAACCGTCGCAGAGCTGAAGAGAAGAAGACTTTAAAATTCAGGTCGCGATGGAACGATCATGTTAGTTTTGCAACGTTTTCCACACTTGAATCGTACAGTCGGAAAGAGCAATGTTTGCCATTTCGTTTTCTCGACCAAGCAGAGTCTTATCATTGCGCGCGTAACTGCAACAATACCACAGGAAATGACTAGGTTAACGACGCGGAACTTTAAGCGAAGATATCAGAAGTGTTTGTAAGAAGTAACAGCCAGCATTTAAATGATGCAATTTTTAATGTAACCTAGGAGAACTGTAATCGGTTCAGGACAAACATCGGTAAGTATGCTTCTTGATCATACAAATTCGACTGACATAAATCTATATACAGTATTGTATCCATGAATGTCCCAAAAGTATGACCTGTAAATGTACCAGGTCTATCCCCACTACTGCGGGGTGTACCTCCTTGAAGGGCCGTGCAGCCAGTGATGGTATTTTGGGCGCTTTTCGCGCGCATGCGCGAGTTTCATCAGGGCCGTGTCTACGTTTACGTCCGAAAGTGGGAAACTACTTTCAGGGGAAAAGTAGTGGGGGACTATTATGGGTGACCAAGGTACCCGATTTTCGTACTTCACTGAGGCCGTCTGAGGCTAAAATCGTCGCGCATACGCGCGAAAAGCGCCCACCATACCATCACTGCGTGTAGCTCGAGAGGCTTCGGTCGCCGAGAAATATGATACCATGCGGCTCGGATGGGTCCCATGGAAATCACCGACACAGATTTCCCCGACACAGTTTTCACCGACAACATTTTGCCGACTCCAGATTTGACCGACACCGAATTTAATCGACAACGCCTTTAACCGACATTGCCTTCCGGTATTTCTCAGTGTTTGTTCTATATGTTTTTTCTTTCTTCTCTTTTTGTTACGTAGCATGTAAGTACATTAATTTTGTCGATTCTGTTTATTGACCCGGCTGTGTTTTTAATTTTATTTGCCATATTATAATTCTTTTGGTTTTTTTAGACGCAATATATGTTCTTTATGAAAATGATCCACATAGGGATCGAAACGACAAAGATACATGTTTAAATAATTAAACATTTGCTGTTTGTGTTAAATTGATCGAACCTTGCGCCGAAATCATAAATTCATATACACATATCTATACGATATTTTCACCGAGGCAATTAACAGGACTAAAATATGGAAAAATCAGACAGAAACGTACAAACTTGCGCCGATCTCCGCAGCATTCAGCCTCAACATTTACATGCAAAAACTATGAAGCATAGTCTGCATAAAGGTCCGATGCAGAAACCTTCTACGTTTGGAAATAATGCATGAGACGAATATCTGTCTTTGGGAAAACTGTGGTGGTATAGTTGTGGAGGCAGCAGCGGCGGCAGCGTAGGAATGCAATATGTGCATCAAAATAAGGTCGGAGGACGCATGCGCTTCGCGAATGGTGCAAATTGTTTCGAATTATGCATATTTTAACGAACCGCACATTTCACGTCGCTTGGTGAATTCGTTTCGCCGACGCGCGGCGCGGCGGTTGCAGAAACGTAAGTAAATACGTTCTTTCGTGAGCAACCGTCCGGCCCTTTTTAAATAATTAAACTTCGTTAACCGTAGCCCCGTAATTCGGTGAATTCGCTGCGGTGTATAAAACTGCGACGTAACAACCAGATATTTTTCCGTTAGGTGACTGAGTCACTCTTCGTTAATGCGGTGCGGTGGTTCCGCGTTCGCCAGTGCACTTTTAGTCACCATTACCGGGATATCTACGGCTCTTAGAAACCTTATTCATAACACCCGTACGTTGCACAGGGTGTCCCGAAAATATGGGAAGGACCAAATTACCCGTGACCCGCATGCAAATTGAAAAGTTCTTCAACGTTTCGCAAGTTAAGGGACACATCAAGTAGGGCATACCGGGGTTAAAAGTTCCAACTTGAAAAGAACATAAAATTACGGAGAAACAGTATATAGATATTCTCAAATTTAACGAGTTAATATATTTAAAAATTCTAACCACAAAATTAAAATATTGTAATAGGCTTTTTATATTTTTTTCTTTTATTTGTCGTTGGACAAAGATGAACTTTTTGCCCCGTTGAGGAAATGAACAAAAACAACTTGTTCCCGAACATGAAGTCTGAGATGAATAAGCCTCTTAACTTAGTTGTAAAGGATATATGATGGGGCACAGCGCAGTGCGATGAACCTTCCTCTATCAAATGAACCCTTGTGCAGCTCAAAATATGTTCGTTTAAGAATAAAATAACGGAAGCCCGTAATTGCACTCAATTTCCCCATATTCCGTTCATGATGCCATAGTCTAGAGCAAGTTTAGAGCCAATTTTAGTTCAGATGGAGATTAGATGGCGCCTAGTCAGGACTGTAAACGTGGAATCGTAACAACAAAAAAATATATAGCATTTGAATCCACACGGATCTATTAATAGCAATAAAGATATTAATTTTAAAAAAACGTGGAATCATAGCAAAAATTGAAGCGTTAGGCTGATACATATGGATGTTCATCAGTGTTACCACAAAAAAAAACTTTTTTTCCACGCGGAGATTGATAGAATAGATATGCCTAACCCCTTAAGACATTTATCGTCTGGGTTTGCAGGATTTTGGAGCACTGTGTGCGGCAACATTCAACACATTAAAGACATTTTATAATAATTCGTATACCATGTAAAAGAGTTCAATAAAATTTGCAGTCCCCTATATTCATGGGAATGATTTCCTGTCAAACAACTCGGGAACACTACCGGAAATAGATTGGCGAAAGGAGAACGCATAGTTCCGTGTCGAATTGACGAGATCACCTCTTGTCATTGTCGCCGGCAAACATTTCTCGCCGTCGCTGTGTTCACGCTACACATGATTCCTTTCATCCGTAGTCATAAAACAAGACATCGACAAAGGCTAGCGTCGTTTTCCCGTCGTCGCGTTGTTCTCGTTTTCGGGGCCGTGTCTCAGAGCTCGTCAGGCGAAGCGAAACGGATGCAAATCTTTTCGTAGCCGGGCGTCGTCGAGCGGATTGCACTCGGCTTGAACTCTCGAGGACACACGGACGAAGGAGGCGCGTATTACACGATACGCCACGGGTAATTCACGGGTAGAGCCTGCGTTCCCCTTGTCCCGCCGTAGAATTCTACGGATTATCCGGGACTCTGTCGGCACAATACGCCGCACTGCTGTTCTCGTTGTCCTTTCTTTCTCTTTTCTTTCTGACGATCGAAACGCGTGGAACGCTCGCGCAACGCCAGGCCGGGACAGCGCCGCGCCGCCGCTGGAATTTAATTCCTCGAGTGTGCGCCGCGCCGCGGGAAATGTAAATAAAAGGGGACAGATTAAACTGGCAGAAACGTGTTGCATGGAAATGTGTTCCCGCGACCGCACTCCGAGTCCGGAGTCATCGAGAGGGGAGGTTCCTTTGCCGCCGTCGGTGCGGTAGTTAAAATTCCGGCGAAAAAATTATGAGATCCCTCGAGCACGAGATTTCGGGATCAAGGCTAGCGCGTGATTTATATGGGATCCATGAGATTTTATATTTCCGACACGCCTCGGACGCGGCAAATCCTCCCGGCAGAGGCTCAGCATCATTTTCATCGCGCTCTGTCATTATTTACTGATGGCCGCGTCTTGTCGTTCTTATACGGTGCGGATGTCACGGTTATCTGCAACCTTTTTCTGATGAAAAGTCAATCTTTCAAGCCTAATATATTGGAAATTCTTTCTCACTATAAAATGACAACCATTAGAAACTCCTAAATACAAGATATTAGTAATTTTATATAATTTCGTGATGAGATATGGTGTTATAAAGACAAAACCATTAAATTCGCGTTTTATATAACCAGTTGTGGTTGGAACGAAAGTTCGTAGTGTTTATAAATTAAAATGCAAAGTTAAATTGAGATATTTGTTCTTAGATTTGGTTAAACTTAACCTTCGGAATCAAAAAATGTTTAAACGAAATCTCTGTTTACGATTCTGAAATCGTGTCATCGATACTCCATAATCTCTGTTTATTCATACGATTCTGATATTGTCGATTCATTTTTAACAACGAACAATAAGCTCATTGTGCTGGTAACTTATTGATAATCGAACACCTTACTTTTATCATTTCAACTTTAGGCATATTTTTAGTTATAAAGCTTATTTTCTGGAGTGCAAGATAAGTAAACGTTCCCAACAGATGGGTATTTTCACTAGCTTCGGAAAAACATGGTTGCAACAAAAATAGTACAATAAAAACGAAAAGAACAATAAAAAAACCTCTGGGTCCCTTGGCGACCCTTCTCGGTAAAGAATATCCATTGTTCCACGTTAGTAGGCTAAAGGTTGAGAGCGTATTGTAGTGAGAGAGCTTGAGAAAATCGATCATTGCATTTTCTTGAAGAATAGAGCTTCGAAAACATGTTTTTAAAACAGTATTTTTATATACAAAATATTGATGGACTTCTTGAGTTTTAAATATGTCGATGCACAGCATAGAAGGTGCTAAAGTGTTCATTACTGGAAATGTTGAATCCGTTTCTCAAATTACTTATGATGATACAATTCCAATTTTACAGCTCACAGAAGTTAATAAAAGAACAATGCAAAATTAATATTCAGTCTCCAAAATAATATTATTCTTTTTATTTTTATTTTCTGGGATAAATCAAAGCAAACGTCATAGTATGACAGTAATGAAGATTTAAAATGATTTAAGATGAAAATAAAGATTTAAAATCGGGTGATAGAGTCTGTATATTGTTATTATACGTTCAAAATCTCACACATATATATTAATCTGACAATTATCGATAAAACTAGTATGTTAAAACTATTACGTGCATTAATCATTGAAGACAAACAGTAGACGTTTACAAAATTAGTTTTATCGTATTAGTAATAATTAGTGTATTACGTTGTTGAATCAACGAATTGCGTAATGAATGAAATGTTGATTAACTGCAAGCAAAGGTTAATTAAGTACCATTAAACACGTTTCAATATAATATCCACAAGTATCATTTCGAAAACAGGCATCCTCCCCTACACTTTCGCGTTTAATTTTACACCATAATAGAACAGATCCCTATAACTTTGGTAAATAATCATTGATCGTATCTAAATGTCCCAAGAGCACCTCTAAATTTCGAAAGATAGTTAAGTTTCCCTCTGCACCCCTGCTTGCGCAATCTCTCTTCTTATCTTTCCCCATACTTCATCCTGTTCCCTTACATTTCCTTTCTCCCTCAACGTGTCTTTTTCTCTTTTGCCTTCTGGCCCTCTTTCTTGTTGTTTCCTCCTCGACAATTGGCTCTACCGTTCGCTTTCTCGACTTCACACTTTTCCTAAGAACACACTGATCGCAGTTGAACGAAAACACTGACATATTGGTTATTTTGTATGACGGAATCAATTTTTTCCAAGATTATATTGTCATATTAAAATCTTGAGACCATGTACGTGTTTAAATGGAATATATATACAGCTTTAATTCTGACAACTGTATGAATCTTGAATCACTTTTTACCATTCTGTATACAATACAAAATGGATCATCTAACCATCTAACCTGTGACAATGTCGTAAAAGACAATAGTACAAACATTTTAGGCTGATTTCGAAACTTGGAGCTGCTGCTTTCGATAAACATGGATCATTTGCTTCTACAAAATATTTCCCCATTATTATTGTAAAAATGTAAAAAATATTGTAAAAATACATATGAAACCATTGTGAAAAAATTGCACCTTCAAAATTTCATAAAACAGCTCCAGAAAATCGTAGTCTTTTATAAAAACTAATGGTCATCCGTTCTAGCCGTGAATCTACACCTCTGGATTAATGGACATTTGTAGAATAAATTAGTCGGAAAGATGGTTCTAACAAAGAAAATTGTTATTATGAAGTATGTGGTGTTAGATCAATACCTTCTACTGATCGAGACGAGAAAAAATTTGAGAGGAACCATCTATCGCAAACAAATAGCTATCGGGATATAAGCTGTTAAAGTTTTTGAAAAATTTGATTGTGTGGAGTTTTACGCATACACAAATACAAAAGCCTATTACATATGATACTTTTTTTACGTCGTAATCTTAAAACGTGTCGTTGACTCATTTCCGAAAACAATTTTTAATGTTTTTAAAAACGTGTAGGTTGTTAGCATTTTCGAGGAACAAGATCTGTTTAATTTTTCAGTCATTACATCGTGCAAAACTTTCTTTATAATTTATGAAAGTAGAAGTCTTAAGGTTTAAAATGAGTCCAGGTGTTTTTATTATTTTTCTTATACGAAATTATGACAATTTTTCGCAAATCGGTAATGTTGAAATAGTTTTTGGATTCACTGCATGTGGCTGATGTGACAATCAAATGGGGCGTTCCTATTTAATCAGCAACTTTTGTACAACGGGCACACACGATCCTTGGATCAGCAAAACAGGTGTCGGTTCTCTTATTTGCGCATTCGTATATATCGCACCGTTTAGATAAGACCCGATAGAAGTCCTGGATCGCGATGGCTGAAGTATGACGGTGTTGAAGAGAAACGATACAGTAACGGAAGCAACGTTGTTGCCGTCAAATTTAAAAGCGTTTACAGGAAAACGATTTCCGAAGCTGACACAGCTGCCTCCGAGAACGTGCACACCTATTCTACGTCGATCGGAATTTTCCTTCAGTCTGTTTTCACTTCGTGTTCCGAAATATTATGCTTCGCTGTTGGAAATACAGGGAACTTCGAGCACCGCGTGCTACTGAAAAATCAGTACTGAAAATCTGTGACGTCGTAACTGACAGGTCAAATGAATTCTATCGGATCATAAACATTTCAAATCGATTCCTTTTGTATCATGATCGTACAAGTTTCTCATTCGATACTCTATTAACCTTTTCTACTGCAGGTGATTTTGATAACAATTTTGCTATAAAACGTAACAAACTTACGCGTTTAATGATTATTAATAGTCTGCGGATTATGCAAAATAAAAATTTTGTGCATTGACTGCGAGACTTTGGAATTTTATACACATTTATTTCTGCTCTGAATAATTTTAGTAAGTTGCAAATAATGCAATCGTATTTTTAGAATCGTCTGGCAGCTTGACTATTTTGTTTTTTACCTATTCATTGTTGTTATAAATCCGCAGTTAATTATTGCAGTTGAGGCAAAGACGCGCAGAAAATTGTTCATAATTGGTCAACTATTGGTTTTGTCTTAAATTGTTATTCCGAATACGTAATTTCTTTGTAATATTTGTGTAAATAGTTTGAAGTTCAAAGATCTTTCCTCTTATAGAAGCTGTTTTAGTCAATGTTGTAAACAAATTGTTTTCATGGAACTTTTCTAATACAGATTCTAAAATATTTGTTCACGTAAAAATTTGACAGGAATAGATATATTTCCGTAAAGGAAGCGCATAAGTTAGACAACTCTTTTATGCACAACATGGTTTCGAGTATTAGTAAATAAATAGCAAATTTATTGGAAATAAAAGATAAGTGTTTGCCTCGATCTCTGAGTCAAAAATTTAATCCAAGAGACATTCGACAATTATGGAAAGACAATAAGTTGAACTGAAAATCAAAATATCTTTTAAACTAATGATTTTTCGGCATAAGTGATATAGTACTTTTATGTAGGGAATAACAGGTGGCGTGGAGTAGTTAATTGAAAAATATACGATTCGATTTAACAAAGCAAAGTTAATCTTAAGCACGATAGGAGTGCTTTGGAAACATTGTTAAACCGGATGAGAGTAGCTTTTCCGTTTTGTCACAGTATTATGTAACATATTAAATGCTGGAAAAGTCTCTCTGCAGGGACCTCGGAAGAGGAAAAGTCTGATATACTTGTAAGAGGTTTACGATCGCCTTACTCACTCCCAAGGAACAGAATTACGAGTCTGATTTATCGAGCGATGTTCTTGTTTTCCGACTAGTGAAAATAAAAAACACAAGTGCACAGTAGAGACTGAAATGTGAAAAATAACCATTCCAAGATTTTTTATTTCACAATTATTGGAATAATACAAATTGTTTCATAAGAAATGAGTATATAGATAGCTCTAGTAGAGCACGTATTATAGAAACCGTACAAAATTTAAATAAAATCATACTTATCATTTATATAAGGAAACATGCACCAGTTACTTCTAAGGCTCGGTAGGTTTAGTGTTAAAGCTGCAAAAAGTAATTACCACTAGACAAGTAGCCGCGAAGTGATCGATACTAGACCCATCAAAATGATTTAGGGTAAACTGTACTGTTGCTAGCACTACAGTAGTTATTGGCATTTTTTATTTAAACGGCAAATATTAAGAATTCCTGGTATAGAAAATCATTTTACGTTGCTTCTTATTTATATTTCTAAGTAAGTTTCCATAAATGAGTTCCACATATGACTGTTAGCAACGCTGGTGCATCCAGTAAGACCAACGGATGACCACAGTGTAGTGTAGATAGTGTTTTATTAAAATTTTCGTTACGAGTAAGTATACTTTATCGCTGTATAGCTTAATTTCGGACTGTACTGCAGACGTAATAAGTGCATATATGTTTAATTATAAAAAATAGCCTGTTTAACGTTTATTTCTTACTGTGCCAATGCCGGTACTGTTTGTCTTACGATTGTTATTCACTGAATATATTTTATAATAAAAGATTTATGACTCGTAAAACTGGTTGATTTTGCTGAAAAATCTTTATTAGCTTATAATAATAGTAAGTTAAGCTCGTTTAAACGTTTCAAAAACAGATAAAAAGATTTTTACTACGATCTTGGATTAGGATGCTAATACAGTATCCCTTAACATTTGCATTCTAAAATCGGACATTTCATATCCAACAACTTAATAATAATGCGGCATGTCGAAATGGAATTGCATGAAGTTTAAACGAAAGCTATAGGAGAAACAGCCGGAACCGCGTTAAATTGCAAGGGGTTAATAGCACGAAACCGTTGCCAATGTTGGTAGGATTAGCCGAATTTCTTCGTGAGGAGTGCAATGACCAGTTTAGGAGAAGAGATGCAGCAAGCTGCAGGGCTTGAATCGGAAAAAGAACTTCAGCCTTGAATGGTGTGGGTCAGGTGCAAGCCAATATGCGGCATCTGGCGTTACATGCTTCAAGCTTCGCATAACAAGGTTGGAGCTTGCTGTACGCTGATGGGAAAAGTTGCAGGCTGCAAGTGTCGTCCTGGGCTGCGCGTAGCCTTCCTTCCTTCATTTCTTACAACCTTCCTGCAGCTATCTATTCTATCTTTCCTTCCGTGCATCCATGGCTACATAACGCGCTTATGGTGCATCCTACTACGACAACGGGAGAATACAGCGACCAAACTCTTTTTCGTTTTTTACCGGGTCATCCTGCTTTTTTTCAGTGACGCGAAACAACATTCACTTTTTGTAGATCGATGCTATTCGAAAAAATTGTTTTCCTTGAAGTATCACGTTTGAAACAGAAAGGAACCTGGTGCAAGACTAGAATAATATGACGTGTGAAGCATTTTTAAACCATGAAATTCCGTGAAACTTTGATTTTTATAGGCTAACCTTTTTCTGTTGTATCTTCGATGTGTCGAAAATAATTTTTTCCATCTTCGTTGGGTAATGTTTTTTTTATTAGAAAATCTTATATGAGATTTATTTCAACATAATTACAAAAAAACGAAATACACTACATACAAAACAGAATATAAAAATTACAAAATAGAATGTGGTTATTAGAGATACACAAATATTTTAATATACACATATGATTAGTTGGAACAGTATAGACAAAACTTATACGTTAAGACCACAGCTCTTAAAAAATGATAACATGTAGTGACAAGCTTTGATATTTGGTTTAGCTATTAATATTGAGACATCCAGTCTCAGCGACGTTTCTATTCACGTCATTATTTATTCTAATAAGTGGAATACTGCATAAGATCAATGCAAATAATTTTCGGATAAAAATAGAAACTGTAAATATGATTCGTTTACGATTTAGAAATGCAAACGACTTGGAAAAGTTCTACTGTTTATTGCAGGCAAGTAATGGTGTCTGTGTTTTTTAACTGCAACGTTCTTCTTAAAATGAAGGCGACCTGTTCCATATTTTTTCCATATACAGTTTTCGGAAATAACGCTGTATACATTAAGATTGACATTATTAGTATTTTGGTGTGTAGATTCTTGAAATGATTCTCAAAATATTTCCTTTTCATCGTGTTCTTTAGAACGTATCGATTACTTTACGTGACACCTTTTTCATTTTTCTATACTTTTTCACTTAACATCATAAACTAATATGAAACGAGTTAAGCCAATATCCTAGAAACTTGACTATTAGTCCTTCTCATTTAAACTTTCGCAAAGTTTCAATGGACGCAGTCTGTAGGTATCCTCCCTAGTTTAAAAAATATCACATTCCTTCGAAACTTTCTCACGGATAAAAGCTTTAATAAACATTGACTTCAATGTACTGTACCATCAGATCGTCGTAAAAACTGGATAGTAAGTTTCTGAAGAAACTAATTTGTTATACCATCTAGCTACATCACGTAATTTTTAAAAGTATAATTATACAGAGTGCCACGTAATTCGTACCAATTACATATGAAATACTTTTCATAATGAAAGAACCATGTATTTATCGACATTTATTTTTTGCAATTTAATAGAAATTATAACGAGTTTGCAATGATTACATGGAAAGATTGTAAACACCCTTCACTTTATCATTTTTTCTGTGTTGTTAATTAAGATATTGAGGTGAAAGCGAAACGAAAATAGTCGAATTTGCTTCCTGCATTTCATATATTTTGTTCAAAATTCTAAGAAAATGATTAACAATAGAAAAATTCAGTTATTTAGGGGTGGAGGTTGCAAGCAACCCTTTAAGTGAGATCTACCAAAAAATTCAGGAATAATATTCTGTTACCTATCTGATATGTGTATAGCGGATAAAATAAATTTAATAAAATATATTTGAACAAAAAATTTAATTAAATTCTAAATTTTTTATTTAATAAAGTATATTTAATGATATGTGTGTGTGTGTGGATTATTCAGAAACTAATAGACACTGCCTATTATTGTGTATAATTGCCAATTTTTTCATTGAACAATTTTGTGTAAACTTTGTATAAACAGATGTACTACTCATACGGGTAGGGCTAACGCAGCAAACAAAGTGATAAACAAATCGTGTAATCGTCCAATAAATCAGACGCACCAGCAAAAATTGATTGCGCGTCGTTAGTTTGAACGGAGAGAGAATAAAACCTGTGGTAATGGGGAAAAATCGTCGCGATGGGACAAAACCGGAGGAGAAGCTAACAGAAAAAATAATGTTCACGAGTGTGCTGCGGCTGAAGCAGATTAAAGTGGGATACCGCTCGGACAAGGAACGTCAACGAGCGCGTGCAGGAGGATGCATCGCGTGAAACATTGCAGGAATTATGCGTCGGCTTCCATTACCGAGTGGCGACCGAACTTTCAACACGGCAACGTGATTCGTTGTACAAAACTTCGGAATGAGGACGAACGCACCAAACGTGCGGCCACGGTGCCACTGTGAATCACGCTCTGGAGACTTAATTTTTTGAGAAATATACGCTCATGCAGAGTGGATTGTTTCAACAGCTTAGATTCGGATCGCTACTACTGGTTTAACTCAATCACACTCTACAATTATATTAATGTTATTTTTGAAATCGAGGCTGCTCCGTTTTTTACACTTTATATTTCAATCAGCTGTCTTTCGGTTTGAATGAAAGGTTTGGTAAACTTGTCAAAGGATTATCTCTTCTCCAATTTCAATGAGCACTAAATACATATGTTTTTAAGGTCTCCATGCTGAGCAGCATTTCCCTTTAAAGTTTTTGGCGAATAGCTTTAGTTTACGAGATAATTGCAAAACACTTTACTTGTGTCACGTCCGGTGGTTCTGCCATGAGTAATAATCAATAAAATCAATCGTATATATATATATATATATATTATATAATCTCAGAATTTCTTTTCATATTGTTCTATTAATGTTGCACGAGAGATATAACATCAATTATTATAATTAATAAATAATATTGAATTATCATATTATCAATTATCATACTATACCACATTGCGAGCGGTAAAAACTAAAGAAAATCTTCTTTTTAATAAATGATGCGAGCGTAATATTAAATGAAACATCCGTTGAAGTTTGTTCATCAACGAAGAATGCAAAAGATAACTCAGAGGAAATTAGAATAAATACTGCTTGTCCTGATGATGAAAAGAAATTCTGAGACTATATAATATATATATACGATTGATTTTACCTTTGCTATTGATGCTACAATAAAAATTTATTGATGCTGCTACGCCCTTTCCGATTTCAATGACCTTGAAATGTGTTGTCAAGGTTAAAATATGTTGTCGATCTAATTCATGTATTTACAAGTAAAGTTTTTTAAAAATTATCTCATAAACTAAAGGCGATTGCCAAATTATTTAAAATCGGAGAGGGGGGTAGTACATCGACACCATGTATTGACTATTGACCATTAAAAATGAAATTACATATCTATCTGAAAAATCTGAACAAATATGATTTTCTTATTTCTATACAGCAATATAACAATATTGTCAAAAATACTTTTTACCTATCCGAAATTCACGACCAAACGGCATTTAGGTCACTATTTCATTTATTATAATTGACCTAATTGGATACCTTCCGTACTGACATATTTAATTTGCACATCTAAATTTGAAATGTAAATTGCGTTGAAATCTCAAGAACAATTTCATATTTCCTGTCACTATGATGACATTGCTGTAAATAAAGTTAGAATTATTTCCTTTTTTCCTTTATCGGCAATATTATTTGAATTTATGACTTGATTGATAAAGTCAGAATCGTGAGTGAATGGGTAATAATAATTAGTGCTAATTGGAGAAGAATGTCATTAAATAAATAAACATTTTCTACATCAAAGAATCAGGGGCCGAATAGAAACTCATTTCTTTATTTATAATTTTCGTAAACTGAAAATAGTACATTGTTACTCTTATTTTCTTTTAATCTCGCTCCTGTGCTAGATTTTACCTGCTTGTTTCTTCCACAGAAGATTAAAAAACAAGATTTGACTAATATAGAGAACGCACGTGGTGCGCTTCTGGAAGACTGAGTGCTCACAAAGTCAAACGAGATCACAGTTCTTAAGAAAAAATATAATAGACTCACGGAGTATGAAACGGCAAGAACTTTCCGGACGACTTAATATAATAGTACGATGTCGTCGCAGATGAAAAAATTTTGCCTTTGGGAAATGAAAGACTGAAAGTTGGTCGAATGTCAACCTTGTTTGTCGCTAATAACAGCAAAGAAATGTTTGTATCATCGCGAAGTATTAAATCTTCGAAAATTTAAGTTCGGAAAATTTAAATCATAAAACGAGTCGATAACACACACACACACAATTACATAAGTATAATACTTTACGTATTAAGTTTAATATGTATTCATGAATATGGATTAATTTCAACAAATATGCTTTCATAAAATTCAAATATTACTCACTAGAACTAACTAACCAAAATTGAAGATTCGCATTTTTCTTCAATATTGATCATCTCGAAAATTATGCGTGAAAACTTGAATAAAATTATAAATTCGTGTTCAGATCGTGAGCATCTATTAGAGACTCAGTTAGAGATACAAAGCTGAAAAAAGAATTATATGTGCGATTCGTTCAACATCGTTGTTGGCTGACTAGTAGTAGTGACTTACTACTGTGAGCGGTTCAGTAGTACTTGTCGGCTATGGTCAGACTATTAATATGTGCCGAACGGATGTGATTAGAATTTTATATGTATAAGATATGATTGTTTTGTCGTGTTACATTACGAATGTAATTTTTCTATAAAAGAATCGATTTTTTCAAAATATTACATGTGTCCTAACCTCTTAAACGATTTATTGTGTCATCTTATTTTGTCAACTCACACGATGCTTTACGTCCTAACGTTAGAACTCCGAAGTCTCAAAATGACAGGAAAATATTTGTTGAAAATAATTTTACAGCTGATGAAGTGAAATTCGATAATTGAAATGATAGTTTCGAACACATGTGGGTAGGATGTGAAATACTATACGGTCAGGGCCGTGTAAAAGAATTTTTCACACAGGAGTGCACACGTTAAACTCGGTCGCGTATCCAAACTTGTGGAATAAAATTACTCCGCGCGCTAAATCTGTATTTTACGGATGTGTAAATTGAATTCCGCAATAGGCGTGCCGTGTCAATGTAGTTCAGGCAATATATTGCTACGAAACCCTAAAACAGAACGCAGTGTACTGTCCGGACTGCTGCGACATCAATCTGTGCCGCTTTCTAATGCTTTGATTTACGACCTAGACGGAGATCTGTTTGATCTTCCAGCACAGAAGCTAATATGCTGCTCCCATAACTTCGATTACATATTTTTAGTCCGACTAGCGACAGATATAGTAATTCTAGAGACAAAATAAACAGATCCGTGTTCGAGCATTTCAGATGAGAACTTTTAAGATAAAAACAGAACGAAAATGCTCAAACTTACCTCCTACATTTCATATACTGGGTGTATCCGTTAAGTTATGTCACCATTTTTTAGGCATTTCCAGTAGTGCAATTAAAAAATGTTTTAGACAAAAATTTCTCAGTACTTGATAAGCTACATGTTCGCATATTCTTAAATCAGAAAAAATGTTTTTTACGTAAAAAAGTAAAGGTCACCTTGACTTTTTTAAATGGCACTATATGTTTTGGACATCATAGGATTGTTACTGACGTCGAGACGAATTTAACAGTGAACTATACTATGACCTTGAAATTACCTCAAACTTGAAAATTTTGTGCAAACGTAATTTTAATGAAGAATTATTTCTTACAATATAAATCAAGTTACATTAGATGTTCGAACTGCGATCCACCTTCAATGACACAGAACTCCGCTCTTTGTATTAGATTTTTCGTTGTTGCCATAATTAGGGCGTCTCGGTTTATGTTTACTCTCGTCGCTTCCATTGTGCCATTTAAAAAAGTCAAGGTGACCTTTACTTTTTTACGTGAAAAACATTTTTTCAGATTTAAGAATATGCGAATATGTAGCTCATCAAGTACTGAGAAACTTTTGTCTAAAACATTTTTTAATTGCACTACTGGAAATGCCTAATAAATGGTGACATAACTTAACGGATACACCCTGTATTTGTTCCACAATTGTAAGAAAATTATTGAGGGTAAATACAAATTTAGCAGGCAACTATTCGAGTGATTTCATTAATAAACTAATAAGAATTCACAGTGAATTTATATTTTGCATCCTTTTTTATGTTTATGACCTTCAATGATCTTGAACGACTATATCGTTGAAATTGTCTCACAAAGGGCTAGAAACATAGGAGTCGAAAAATATGTAGTTCCATCGAAAAAAACTAGGTTGATCTTAAAATTCACTAAGCACCTCCACCTGAAGAAGTCGCTGTGCTCGCTTCTAGTTAAGCAGAAAGAAGGAACTGGGACATGCTGTGATAATTCCTGATATCTGGCAGAGTATCGCGAGTCACACGGCTCCGTGTCAATAAGAAAGTAATACTCCTCTGCCTGAAATTCGAAAGGTAAGAAACTTTGAGACGTTGATTAACGGAAGAACTCCTCAGCATCCGGCCGTGTTCGTTCCTGTGTCCGCTCATGCTGGCTAGTCCCTCCGCGTATCAGCACGCAAGAAAGTAATTATGTTTGGTCTTCTGCATTCGTTAGAACTTCGCGTCTCACTTCTGGTGAGCGGAATCTCTTTTTTCGCAAGCTACGTATATCCCGAGCTCTCGAAAATCCCGTTTTTCGCCGAGTCGTCGTCACGACGGGATATTCGAACGCGTGGAGGAACGGCGAAAACTTTCCGCTAAAAAGACGCGTCTGTTTCATATTTATAAGTAATTAGAATTCTTCCCGGTGCCAACAGTTTAATTGTCGTATAATCGCTGGGATACAATCCGGTTAGGGTTATTTAAACTTTGTCATTAAACGATCGCGCGAACAACTGCGAAATTATACAGACTGTCCCGTTTTTAATTCCCCGTGGCAGATGTCTTGAGAAATATGAATAATATGAAAAACTGTTTTCCATGGAGATTGTATGATTTCTTGGAGAACAATTCAAGCTGTTATTTCGTATTATATTTTTTGGCAAGGTCTATGAAGAATCAATTTTGAATTTTTCAATTGCTATCCATATTTTTTATAGTATTCCTAGTCTTCCTAGCTTCGAGACGTTTGCGAAACACTACCCAAATGCAGTTGAAAGAACAGGGTGTGTGTGCTATATATACATTATATTATATTTAACGTTCCGTCGCGCAGAAACAGGACACGTGGTTTCTTTCGAACAATAGCTATGGTGCGTTCGTGACTAGGAGATTCTAGACATTTCAAAGACCATTCTAGACATTGTCAGATGTTTATTTTCTTGTATATATTAAGTTTACAGCGTGCTATATGGTTACGTGGGGAACACATTAAGCTTTATTTATTCGACCTTGAAATGACTATTGATATTGTATGTTAAATGATCCTAGTTATATTTCTTCTTTGATTCGCCTCAATTTTTGTTTTTTAAGTTATTGATTCAAATTTGTAAAAATTATAACGCACAAACGTTTGCTTAAATGCATTTTGGCTTCTCTATAACTTATTTTATTGTATTATTCAGAATGAATTTTATTATAAATCCGGTCTCGGAAAAGGATCGTGTTTCGGCCAATAAGTACGGTGTCGAGTGACGGAACGTCTCCTTCACGAATCGCCCATCTCTTTCTCAGAAATAGGCTTCCTTCAGAGTCATAGGAAAGAGAACTAAACATTCTTGAGGATGCTGATTGGTAAATGCAACGTTCGGCAGGAACCAATGAGTGCACTTTCTTCCTCATTGCGAACGGACAAAAAGTCGAATTCCGACAGTTCTCTCTCAGCTTTCGGACAAACGATATTATTGAAACCGCGAGTAGACAAGTACAACGCATCGGTCGCTGTCTTGTCAATCATTAAGTACTAGTTTAAAGACTTGCATCGCGGTATACGTTGTCCAGCGATCGGGACAATCGCGCTAAATTCCGCGGTATCATTCGAGACCCTTGCGTGCGCTAGCGTCTAAGGCAGGACCTGTAGAATTGCCTTATTGATGAGTCCACTAGCAGGTCCGGGACGAAACACTCCTTTAATGTAACCCCTTTCAATTCAAATCGATCGTTGGCTTCTGCTATCACGTGAACCATTGAACTGGCTACCCAATATTAATTTGACGGGTAGTAATAACAATCGTGCGAGGACATTCACGAGTCGACGCGTCCGCGATCTTTCCGGGCTTAAGGGGGTAAGGGATAAGCAGAATATTACTAGAATATTACTAGAAAAACAAGTGAAACATGTTAGCGAGATCGAGTTGTTTGTCATTATACGAGTATAATAGGAGCTGTGTGAGGGCTCATTATAAAGAGGAGGATTGATTGTTCTAAGGTGCACTCATGATTTCAGTAAAAAAAATCGTTTTGTATTAGAAAAATACATGGGAACCTGATGGTGTTTGTCTCGATTTTTCCCCATATTTTAGACGCACATATTATTAATTATAAACATAATCTCGTTAAATCATGATGGAAACAAGCTACAATCAACCTTCCTCTTTACAATGAGCCGTCACAAAGCTCCTATTATGCTCGTATAATGACAAACAGCTCGATCTCGCTAACATGTTTCACTTGTTTTTCTAGTTATATTCTAGTAATATTCTAGTAATATTCTGTCTATCCCTTACCCCCTTAAGCCTTACAACCTTGAGTGGAAATACGTCCGCGCATGACCCACGAGTGTCCCTCGAGCATCACGACGTAACATTTAATATTGTATTATAATATATTTAAGCAATCAAGATTAAAAAAATTTTCGGTTGAAAACAATAATAAATATAATAAAGAAAAAAACAAATAAGAAATATAATACAACTTTTCAAAAGGTATTTTTAGTCTTTGCTTGGCACTGCTGCGCTGAACACGACGTGTTGCTTCTAATGCTCCTGAAAAGTTTGCTTATAAACAGAAATAAAGTTGGTAACCATGAGATTGGTGTTTCCAGTGCGTTAATGAAAAAAAGCATTGTTCCAACTTATACGGCATTCCAACCTTCACGATATTCCTTTACATATTAAAAAATATAAGTTTCAATATGAAAATTTAAAATTTCAATACAAAAATTCAAAGTTGACCTTCATAGACCTTTTTAAGGTTATTTCAAGGTCGAATAAATAAAGCTTAATGTGTTCCCCACAAAACCATATAATTGGCATCTAAAACAGTTTTTCATATCGAGATACTTACCGCGGAAGATTGAATTAGGACACCCAGTGCAGCCACCCGTTTGAAATTTGACTGATTTGATTCCCCGGATTCATTTAAATGTGGCTTCAGCGTGTTCCGGATGAAAGTTGGAATTAGATCGGTCCGACGTGTAAGCAATTTTGCGTAAACTATAGAATTTGCGACGGGGAATAGAGCCGCGCTTTAATTGCAATTAAACTGAAACAATTTCGATTATCATGTAATTAAGAAGTTAATACTCGATGAGGACTGGGTCAAAATCTCGCATCCGAAACCTGCAACGCGCCATATTAAACCGGTAAATTGTGTGCCCTTTCACACTGTTACAGGAAGTTAAATCGTTGAACGCTACGATAATGAACATAAAGTTCAATTTCCAGCGGTGGCTGTACTTGTGTGCGTGCACTTTGTCGCAAGAAATAGTTTCGCTTAAGAACTGAGGTATGATTTCGATTCGCGGAAAATTATAAATTTTGAAGATACGTTGTTGCATAATGCTAGAAATAAATTGTGTTCAACGTCGCTGCCGGGATTACTCACGGGAACAAGAGAATTGGATTGATGATTAAATGGGTTTTTGTCATTTATTTTAATATACTGTATGTACAAATGGTATACATACGTAATGACTCCTCGCGTATGTCAGAAGTAGGCAAAAATTATTTCGTATAATGCATAAACTCATTTAGACATTTGTTTATTCAGAAAAATATTATACATTTATTCAAATCCATGGCAGAAGAAATTTTTGCAAAAATAGTGTATATTTTTTTATGAACATTGAATATTTCATGTTAAATGATCCTAGTTATATTTCTTCTCTGATTCGCCTCAATTTTTGTTTTTTTAAGTTATTGCTTGAAATTTGTGAAAATTATGTCGGACAAACGTTTGCTTAAATACATTTCGGCGTCTCTATAACTTATTTTATTGTATTATTTATTGTATTATTTGTATTATTTAGAATTCACTGTCAAAGCAGCAACACTAAAAATGTTAGAAAGTCGGAGTAATTTATTTAATGGAACATAGACGGAAAGATTAATATTTATTATAGTGATTACTCTTCCACCTATCTTCCGTTTCGCAGAGCTTAATCATTGCTGTACTCGGTACATTACTATACCAATTAATTGTGAAACCTGGACAAGTATAATTGCACCCCTAATACATATATGGATTCCATGGCAGTCAACGGTTGATAAATTAGAAACTTGCGAACTTTCAATTCTAAAGAAATGTAAAAAGGTTAATGCTCGTATGTTTTTGCAATATTTATAAGTAGACTGTGGATTTTTATGCAAAATAAAAATTGTTTCTATTAATTGCAAGATATAGAAGCTACGTAGGTACATATTTATTTTCTTAATTATTTTATTGAGGCTGAATCCCAAGATCTTGATCACGTCATTTGGCAATGCCCAAAATATGAAAACGAACGTGATATACTACTTTCAGCTGTATTACGACACAAGTACTGTCTTCCAACCTGTATAAGATGCTTCCTATGTGGCCCAGATATTAAAGGTCTGCTAATCATTTTCGATTTTATTAAGCGTTGTGCACTAAAAATCTAATTTCATTGAATCAATTTTTTGAATAAAAAATTACTGTTAAGTTAAGCTAAGCTAAGAGGTACATTAAGCCATTATGTAATATGCTAATGGAATTCATGTATTGACTATGCTATATAAACCACATCTAGTTTAAAGCATTAAATAAATAAATAATTATTTTATTGAGTTGAAAAAATAATACAATAGTGTTTTTAAATTCTTTAAACGTGTTGATTGTTTTGCATCATCTAGAGATCGGGTAAGCCACCATACTATTTGGTAGAATTACATCAATTGGTATTAAAAAATACATAATTCCATTGAAAAAATTGAAGATAACCTTCATATGCCCTCTAATTCTTTACGTACAAAAGAACCGTTAACTTAGAATCGTGTCCCTCTCAAAACCATATAATTTTCGTTTAAAACATTTTTCGATGTCATTAATTTCAGAGATGTTCGAGTGAGTCATCCTGAATAAATCGCTTTTGCAAAAAGTAGAACAACTGGCCGCTGACGTAAGAAAACGATGAGCTCATTCTCGAAGATAATCGTTTTCAGTTCGACCGTATCACGCAGTTGGTCATCGACCATTCTAATAAATTGTTCATTTCGGTCCGCAGAAATTAATTGTAACTCGCAATGGAGGGTGAATCCAAACAACGCGGCTAATTGGAAATAAACGAGATCACTCCGTAGCAATTCGTTTAATGTGAATTCTGCTCGGCATGCATGAACCGTTTAATCGATTTACCACTGATTCCGGGAAGCTTTGATCATTAAGGACATTCCGATTCGAGGATCGAGAGCGGCGTCTAATAAATTGGCCGTGCCTGGATCGTGAAAACCGAGCTCCTTATCTTCCTTTCACAGTGAGAACCTCTTAACAAAGTCGATCTTCTTCGCCGGAGATTACATACAGTATATTCTTTCGTGTCCCTGGAAAGGCGAATTGTCAGTACGGGCTCATTCTAGCCCCCGTCCCTTATGAGCGCATCCGTGTAACGACGCTTGTCGTTACCGTTAACGTAGATAAGAATTATCGAAAAGCGGAGACTGAGGTCGCTCTCGAAAGAGAAACGACTATCGCGATAAAGGACACAACGTATCGAAGCCAGCAGCGTTGCAGACGGGAGATCAAAGATTCGAGAAAGAATGATCGAAGATAGAGTGTAAAGAATGTTCCGACGAAAACTCATAAAAATTTCTTTTGTTCGAGACCCTCGACCGTATTCCACCCACGAATATGGTGGTTTTAGTACAGAGCGGCGGCTGATCTAATGATTAGAGACACAATACGACAAATCTATAGGGTGATCGGTAACTGATGGTATAGCTGAAAAGCGGGATTATTTTATTTATCAGGTCATTCAGTATGAAACTTGACAAATAAAGCACAAATTTCAAACACATTTGTCAAGTTTCATACTTAACGACCTGACACATAGAAAAATAAAACTAGTCCAGTCAGCAGGTCGAAAAAAGGCGTCTACCTGAAAAGTATTCCGAACATAATGAAATTTTAACACGTCATTTAGAGGTACTCTGGGGTGTCGAATCTAAGTTTTCGACCTCGAGGACCCTGTGCTAACTTGGGGAGGGGGAAAACCACGATTTTGGTTTTTCGCCTATTACTCAAACACTATGGGACCTAAGAACTTTTGTTTTCCATTTTCCGCTGGACCCTTAGACCCTTATTTTTTTATATAAATTGAAAAATATTCTAAAAAATGTGTGCAAAAGTCACAGCGTCTCTTCGTCTTTAATGATATTTTAAACATGTTTAAACAATCACAACGTATTGCTATTGCACATCGCTGGATTCGGGAAAGTCTAGATAATCTTTTGCTGTAAAGAATAATACAATATTTTAAATGAAATATTTAATATTTCAATATTTAAATGAAAAACATGTTTTTTTTTTTTCAAAATCAAATTTCTCAAAACAGAGTGCATGAGAAAAATTAATGTCAGATTCGGAATCAGCGCCAAAAACTGTATAACATACACTCAACAATTACATGGACCTGGCGACTGGACTAATCGAAAATGTGTAATAATATTTTTTTCATACGAGGCTTTGTTTTCGGGAAAGTCGATTATGAATATCAGTCAAGTTCACGTGCATAGTATTCGTAAAAGTTAAATTTTACCTTACGGGATCAACAATTTTCGATTGTTTTTTTATACAATCCTGTAAATTTTGACGAGAAAATGTAAAACATCCAAATTTTAATGGTAGGAATTTACTAGTTCAGAAGTTAAAAAATTTAACCTGTTTAAAATTCAACGATTTTTCCTACATGTTTTATGGCTTTTCGGCCTTTATACAATCGTGGCAAAAACAGTATTGTGGCGATAGAAGAAAAATGGTCGTATTTCTACCTTTTATGAAGAATGTTTTTTCAAATCTTGGGATTATAAAAGTATGAGAATGATTGACAATTTCGTTTGCCTTTGCAACGAGAACACATTCTCATTGAAATTGTACAAATTTATTTAGGGCAAAATATTTATTTTTACGTATTTTAGTCTCATGGGGAAAGTGCCGCACCAAAACGTACACCCACAGTAATAGGTTCATTTAGACTAGTAGAACAGGTAAACGGTAGAAAAATCTTTAGTGGAAACCGACTATACTCTGAATTGTAACCGCAAAGGGACATAAAATCGAAAAAACACATTATTCTTTGGAACAGGAACCGAGCACAATTTCAAGAAATCTAACGGGCTCTATGACTTCCTGTCCGTGCAGTTTCCGCGGAATGTGAAGTGTAACACAGGTGTGCAGCTTCCCATCGTTCTGGTCTAATGGCATAGGTATTAAAGCTATTAATAACAAGGCTAAGTGGAGCGTTTCTCTTCCAGCCACGGTCGATCCTTGTCCTACGGTTTCGAAGGCTAAAGGAGAGGCAACTATATTGTCCAACCAATGCAATAATGCAACTTTGTATATTTAAATATTTGATTAAATTTTGAATAGTTAGCTAACTGCGATACGACCGGAATACATGTAAAAATACCTCATATTTCATTCACAACGTTATTTTATGCTAACATTATTTTTAACTTATATTACGGTATTTATAATATATTTGTTTATGTAATAGCAAGCTGTTGATATAAGATACTTGGATGGAAATATCCAAGCCACGAGGAGTTTTGTTTTAATATATTCCTTCGTGAAAACTATAATATGCAATAAATAAAAAGTTTGAATAAATTTTTTACATTCTATGTATTCATCTACGACATATTTACCTGAAAAATAATTTCTACAATTCTCGACAGCAATTTAGCAGAAGAATAAATTAGATATTTTCGCAATATTTGATTAATTATTAAATAAGAAAAATCAATCTTTACTTCTTAACAAAGTATTATTAATAAACCTTATTTCTTATCTAAATATGTTCTTAGTCAGATTTATTTTTTAATGTAGTTTCTGTCATAAAGTAAACAAATAAAAAACAAAAGAAAAGCTATTAATAGGAGTAAGTGGTATGTTGAAAAATTGAAATCGAAATATTTCATTTATAAAATACAGAATTTTGATCCGTGTAACTTTAAAAATTGTTAGAATTTACCACGTGCATCATACGCTGTCCGTCGACAGTGACTGATATTGAATTTCGCATATTTGCTGTACCGTATTTGAAATTTTTATACTGCACGATACCATTAACCGTCGCAGAGTAATGCGGGCCGGAGGGCAGTGATTTTATGGAAAAAGCAAATCAAATATTTAGAATTTTGTTACTTTGTAAGCAGCTTCGTTTTCGAGATAAATTGGGATTAACTTTCATGAAGATTTGCGTGCTTTTAAATCAAAATTTACGTCATGAGAACAAGCCGTGGAGACTAGTTACACGAAATAAATACTACTATGGTATGCCAAGAAAACAAAACAAAAAATCAAGCCTATGAAATTAAAAGTATTCTAACTTTGTATTAAATTATAATTAAACAAATGTGAATAAAAGATGACAGAAGGAATCTATTGGGAATTTCTATACTCAAACGATGAACTTTAATCAATAAAATATTTTCTTATTTATTTTTTATGTAGAAAAGATCATCGAACAATAGGGAAAATATCTTATTTATTAGAGTTAATTGCTTGAATAAAAAAATTGGGCTCTGTTTCACCTTAAAATACGGAAATTACTTTTTTGCCAACCCAATATTTTATTACAAAATAAGTTAGTAGTTGAGAAATTCAATTTACACGTTTGTATGTGGCATCGTCAACTTGTAGACAAGAGTCCTCTCCTAGGTCGGAAGAAATTATTAATTTTCCTGTTAAAATAGCTCCGAGTGCAAAGGGTTAAAATAAAAAACGGGCCCGAACGAAATGTGGCGAAATTCTTATAGTAGGTCTAATGAATAATTATGTAAATGTACATCAAAGTTGGTGTATATGGATCACCGGATGTCCCTCTTAGTTGAATCGCACTGTATAAAAAATATTCGGGTAAGAACAGAATCTTTGGAAGCTCGACGACTATGATCGAGAGGGACGCGCTCAAATTTCATAAAGTGCTAGATCGCGAAGACATAGGTGCTCTCTTAATAAAGTGGCAAACGAACGAGTCGCTCTGTGTGTCATGACAATGCGCGCTGACAGGTTGACGGATGTTACAGAACCGTTTCTTCCTCTGCGAACGTCCCCGCGTTTTGAAGAAGATTACAGGATAAACGAATAATGGTCCGACTTTCCTCCCCTTTGACAATAACTGTTTCCACTAGCCGTTGGCTATTACCGCTTATTGCAACGCACAATCTTGCTAATACACGTGTTCATGGGAAACAGTATGTGCTTGCAAGACTTAATTTCATTAGAGAAAGTGCAACGTATCAAGTGGAACAATAAAGTTCCACTTCGAATATTTTCATTATTTGTAATAATATGATTATTTCTATAAAACTTGCGTGACCGCGCAATAACCTTGACCTTGACCTTGACATATGTTGTCAAGGTCTGCTCCTGAGTCACTTTCAGAAGGTTTTAGCCGTTTCTGATTGTTCCTTAAATCGGAATTTTAACCTCTCCATAATGTTGCGTATTGAATCTCTCTTGTCGTGCGAGTTTCTTGCCCAAACGTAAAAATTGTTGATTTATAATATGGTTCAATATAGAGTTTTATTATTAATTACATAATAAATAATTATTATATGCTTCTTACGTGTTGTACTAACCTAAAAATATAGAGAATGAACAATTACATGTTTGTGCTTCCCTATATTATCTCAGCACAAGGTGTGTATAGCAGTTAGGCTCGTAGATTTTTATAATTAAAGGTTTTTTAAATTGTTTTTTAAATTTAAATTGTCTATTTAAATTTACTTTTCCAAATTGTCTAGTCCCACCCTCTCTCGAGCATATATGACTCACCGAGTTGTACACAAAGCTTACATAGTTATTAACAAAATAGTTTTCATAAAACTGTGAAATGTGAAGAAAAAATTGTTTATCCAGGTCACCTTGATTTCGATAAATGGAATGACTTACTTTCTTTATCGTGAATCGAGAGAGTATTCAATTCTGCGGAAAAATGTACTCCCCATCTTATGTCCGAAACCTAATAATTAACGAGATATTATTTTAATTATATCGTATAGATTATTTTTATTTTTACTGTTATTCTAACTACGTGTGCCTGTCTGCGTATCGAAATCCGACCTTCGTTTTAATTTTGATGTTAATGGTAAAAGTAATTACTCCGCCACGGATAATTCGCATTAAAATATTAAATAAAACAAGAACTCTGACAGTATAAAGTGTAAACATACATACGCGATCGAGAATTTAGTAAACTTAATGGATTCTCTCTCTTGAATTATATTTTCGCTGAAATTTGGTTGCATTTGGGAAAATAATTAATAACCATCCTTGGTACGTATTTTCATGTCAGTTGTGATATTCGAGAGAAGAACAGATGAACGATAACGTGACTATTACTGTAATAACTATATATTTTTAACAAAAATTTTCGCCCAGATGTTTTCTATTATTAATGTAGTTTATATTTTCAATACTACATGTGGAACGTATTCTGTATTGTTACCGTTATGTTGTTGCTTTTCATGATCCTAAAAAGTTTGTTTTTGAACAGTTCGTTAAGGGGGTAGACTCTCAATTTTCCAAGTTTGCAGGGATGTGGAATGCGCTTTCTCATTTTTCGATAATTTAATGGTGTAAACGGCAGTAAATAAAATATTAATCTAAGCCGCTGATCGCCCTGAAAAGTCTTATTTTTACGTTTAAGAAGTGTAATTTGCATTACTCGGAAGCATACAGCTATTTTCATAAAGCTGCAACAGCCACACGCAGTGTTTACATGTAAACGTAAAAATAAGACGTTTGAGTGCGATTGCAGCCTAGATTGATCTTTCATTTAGCGCTTTTGAATACTGAAAAACCCCATCTTTGCATTATCGAGAAATGAGAACGCGAATCCCGCACCCTTGCAATCCTGGAAACAAGTCCACCACCATGCATATGATTAAACAACAAAGCGTAAATCTTAGGTACGAAACACCTAAAATTCATGACTACTACGCTGCATTACTGAACCAGTAATGTTTTATGATGATTTTTCCAATATAATTTAGATTCTGCTAATTTTTTCTTCACAAATTTATTTTTCGTTAGTTTATAAGAATTCAGTAATCATGTTACAACCTAAAATTCTATCTTAATTGACTTTAAATTCACGAGGTTTGAAATTACCGCCATAGGTGATTTAGACTAACTGTTTGTCTATATGTACGACATTTCACGCTCTTATACTTTTGGGGTTAACACATCGTTTCAGTCACATAT
Source organism: Lasioglossum zephyrum (assembly GCA_028455615.1). Taxonomy (NCBI): domain Eukaryota; kingdom Metazoa; phylum Arthropoda; class Insecta; order Hymenoptera; family Halictidae; genus Lasioglossum; species Lasioglossum zephyrum. The sequence goes on along the minus strand of CM052321.1, from coordinate 20,311,713 downwards.
CTGCCACCATGTAGTGAACATTGCCTTCCGGTATTTCTCAGTGTTTGTTCTATATGTTTTTTTATTCTCTTTTTGTTACGCACCATGTAAGTACATTAATTTTGCTGATTCTGTTTATTGACCTGGCTGTGTTTTTAATTTTATTTGCCATATTATAATTCTTTTGCATTTTTTTTTAGACGCGATATATGTTCTTTATGAAAATGATCCACATAGGGATCGAAACGTCAAGATACATTTTTAAATAATTGAACATTTGCTGTTTGTGTTAAATTGATCGAACCTTGCACCGAAATCATAAATTCATCATGACCACCACCTTAATTTGGAAAAAAGCATTGTCCCAACCTTTAGGTCGATCCCTGAGTAATTGTTCTAACTTCTAAACAGAAAAGATCGTATGGCCCAATACTAGAGATGTCTTTTGAAAAATGCCCGAATATCAATGGGAGCCAGTGTATATCAATTTGACAGACGTGTCAGGAGGATCCGTCGTATCCGGCAAATACATTTCCCGTAACTATTGAAAACACGAGGCTTCCGGGGGAGATGCATAACAACGGGCTAAAGCGCTGAAGCAACGAAGCTGCGCGATAAAACGAATTATTCCAAGGCTCGGGGCCAAGGAGCCTGAGGCCGAGCGTCGGGTGCAGCGATTTCATCTGCGAGAGATCAAAAGAATATCGCGCTACTCCGTAATTCACAGAAGGGGTTGTGGGTGGTTGATGTTCGGCGACGGGGGTGGGGCTTGCGCAGGGGGCGAATTCCACGAGAGTAGGCGAGCATTCGCCGTTGCAACGATGTTTGTAGTCGGCGGAATGAATCGCCGCGGAGGTCCAACAAAATTATACGCCGCGCCCTGGGAACGCTTTGTACACGTATCCGATAAGGAACTACGTATTCCGTCTTTCCTGAGGATCGCAAGATAAATACCGTGAAGTAAGGGAATGGCAAACGAGCCTTAATGGTCTCGAGTGCGGATCTTTGTTACACGTTATAGATATCTCCGTCGCGCTCGGCGAGCTGCGAGACTTTCCCTGCGAATCGTTCTCGAAAGATTCATCGTCCAGGTTGTAGCCCCGACAGGCCATTAGACCGACACGTACGTCCGCCGTTCTTTGCATTATTAGCGAGAACAATCTGCGCGAATACCTAATGCCGAGACATTGTAACGGAATATCTTGAGTAACACTTTCCATCGTTCCGGCTCAGGCACGCGCGTCGCGTGTCATAGCCTTCTCCGTTGC
>CM052321.1:20294575-20310366 GCA_028455615.1 Lasioglossum zephyrum | reverse complement strand
GACACGTTAAATGTGATTTTTGTTTGAAACATTTATTTGTGGAATTATTGGGAATGCAAAAATGATGGACCCATACCTGTATACCCCATACACTTTTGAAGCAGAATGAAAGAAACAATTTGTCTACATAAGTATTTGAGAAATTTGATTAGTTTTTAGTAGACAAATATGCAATATACTTCAAAAAATTTGAACGTACGATATACTTTAAAAATATTTGGCAATTCTCCATTGATCAACGTTTTATTTTCGTTTTTGTCAGCCTGGGTGCACTTGCACACGATATATGGTACAGCATTTCGCTCTCTATCCCGTTCAACTTTTGTATACATAATTTTTTCATATTATTACAGAGAACGGAAATATTCATGATGGACAAAGTTATTGCTTCACCCTGTATTCTGAAAGGCAGAGCGTAATCTAAAAGGTCAGCGAGCACTCGATACACGATATATGGTGCGCCAAGCAGTGCCAGTACAAGGGTTAAAGGATATTGCAATTAAACGTCGGTCAGGCCGACGTAAATACCAGATAAATGCGAGGAATTTATCTGGAATTGTAATTACACGTTTCGGATAGAATTAGGTATTAGTGTGATTAGTTCCACCGATGCGGTCATGCGAATTTGGCGCCGCAAGAGTCTAACGCACAGTAGGAGTAGCAAATTTCAGGTGCGACGCCCCTCCTCCCTCTTCATTCATGCTAGTTCTGAAGCATGTGTGTAGCAAGTTTGAGCAGAGCCGCCAGATGAGGGGAATTGACTCGAATCGAGGGGAAAAAGTTACTCCCTGTCCACCAGTACTGCATTAGTCACGTACAAGGCTGCGGAAAATTTGAAATAATTTTATATAAAATAGTAAATATTTGTTACAGATATTCATCGATCGGAATATGTAGATTACGCCTATATCAGCCAAAATCAAGCATTTCTTTACAGCCGTACTTGAAATATTTTGTATTGTTACGAGTATCGTTTGTTTGTTATTCTTGATCGTAAATTGTTGTTAACCAATATTTAGTAATGATCTCGGCGCCCAGGTTCGAAAATTATACTTATTAAAATGCAGATCTTGCAATAGATTTCCAAAATTCATTAGAAAAAAAATATAACAAATCGAACCTGGGCGCCGAGATCATTAGTCAATATTGGTTAACAACAATTTACGATCGAGAATAACAAGCAAACATTTATCATGCAAGGCGAAACTTCAACAACTAACACAAGCTTTTATGCGTCACTGAAAGACGGTTTGGATTTGAAACTGTTAAGACACTAAAGGAATGGTCCAACATAAATTTGTCAATTGCAAGGGTAAGTAATATAAAATTATACTTATTAAAATGCAGATCTTGCAATAGATTTCCAAAATTTATTAGAAAAAAAAATATAACAGATCGAATCTGGGCGCAGAGATCATTAGTAAATATTGGTTACGAGTATCGTTAAGAAATAAGTTAGTATTTGATTTTGACGTAAAAGAATTTCATAAGATACTTGTGAGATTTTATTTAATTTACTACGAAGACATATAATGGAATAATGCTTCATATGTAAAGAGTAGACCGCGGATCTTATTTCTAAATAAAAATTTTCTAATTTTATTATGAAAAAGATTTCCACACAAAAATGCATTCCACCTTTCAGTAATTTTAATAGGTGGTAAATATTTGATATAAATAAAAGTTTTGATTTTTTTCAGTTCCATAATGAAGTTCTTAATTTCAATCGTAAATTGAAATACTTGTTTGTTTTGACTTTTATATGGCTGACATTGAACTTTCTGAAACGCTATTTATTGTTATTTATTGTCTTTAGGCACTATGTTTTAAGACTAAAAAGTAAAATAAGAAGTCATTTATTGTTTATTATTTGTAGGAAATATATTTTACGATTAACAAATAAAGGTAAAAAAAGAAGCCCCAAACTTTTGAATAATAGAGGAATACTTACAAATTTTTGCGACGTTTCCACAGATTCATATTTTACCAATTCAGTTTTGTTACAAATTCATAAAATCCCCAGTCGAGTGATAAAATTAAAAAGAACTGCATATCGGAATATAGTTAAATATTGAAAGTGAGCTGAATCAGAGTGGTTAAATAGTGGTGGATGACTGCAGTCATTTCTGATAACAAAGGATTATCGTTTTCGTTACAACTGACGTATATATCGAATTCTGTCAGTTATTTCACTGACACAGCTAACGCAACTGTTGCGTTTTTGTTTTCATCGGATATTCGTTGCTGTCGTATCTTCACGCTTAAAAGAAGAATATCGTGTTGCAGTGATACATCTGGTGATGTAACACATTCGATTTTGACAACTTGTCGTTTCGAATAATGATTGATAACGAAGCTTGGTGTTGGAATACAAACATAAAAATGTATATCATTCCTGATAAAAAGAAAGAATAAAATTTCGGTACCAGTAAAAGTTACAATGTAAGTAAAAAATACAAGTTGTTTAGGAAAGTGTATCTGGCCTTTTTTGTACTTTTAACGTCTCTAGTTTACAATATTTTTGTTATCAGAAATTATGCACGATTTTCTCCCTATTTTAGAATGTTACGTTCACTTTTCGAAATTTTCTAAACATTCTTTCTCGTAAGCATAAATTAATGATATCGGCGCATAGGTTCGATCAATTGTTACTCAAACACGATATCATTATTTTATGCTTAAAGCAATTTACGATCGATATTATTTATTATAGAATAGATCATTTCGATATTGAAATATTATGCTAAGAAGCTGCCCAGACCTGTAGTATAACCTCGAATAACCGTACTAGTCAGTGGAACAAGGTGTTTGAATAATAAAACAGGTGTAATTCTATGTTATACAATGGAAATTATATTTTATAATAATAATTCTGTTTTATAATCCTAATTTATACAATGAATCGTGTTGTATTGCATTGTTTTGAAGTAGCCTGTTTAGATTCGAATAGTGAAGAATTTGGGGTATCGGTTCGGATAATCGAGATTCTACTAACTCGTGAACTGAGCAAGAAAATATAATCCAAAATGTGTCGTGTTTAGTCTCATTTTAATCAGGAAAATGTTAGGAATATTTGGGTGAATCGTTCATATATGTATATCGAGTCATTTCTGTAATTTTTGTTTTTTAGAAAATAATAGAATGATGATTGCATTCTTTTCGTATGCTCGTGGTACTCAACAATATTTCGCGTGCATATCGCGAGGGAATATTCGGGGCAACCTAATAAAACAGCAACACCAGCCGAATACAATGAAAATTTTAAGGTTTTCCTAGAAACAATTCCTCGAAGTAAAGCATTGGTAATTTAACGAGCGGCCGTTGTCGGTTTTGCTCTTCACGGCGGAAACGTCAATCAGGAAATTTCATGGAACACAGAATTGTTAAGAGGTTGAATGCGGAGAGGGTGGCTGGAATGTTCCATAAAATACACCATAAAAACCGGTTTTTATCGGCTGCTGAATAATTTCTCTAGTGGAAGTAGGCCGCTAATCAGCTTTCCATGTTTTCCAGTTCACAGGATGGGTAATCTGCAACGGCGTCGGTAATTCGTCGGGTCGCTCCGTGGTTTTCCGAAGAAATAGCGAGCAGCAAAGAAACCGAAGAAGATTCGCGAGCCGTAAGACGTTCGCCAGTGCATGGAGCGGCAGGCCTGACTAGTTTGAAATCGCACCGAGGCGCGCATTGTTTATGAACGGCATTAACGTCAGGCTCAGCAACCACTCGCTGCGAACAATTAAGATACAAGTGCGCCGAGTACTTCTCCTCTCGTGCACCGCCCGGAAATCCTTTCCTCGAGGACCCTTCATTTTCAACGCTTCGCGTATAGCCTTCCTGATCGTTTCTATATCATGTAATTTTGCGTAGATATTAGATTCTTGCATGTGAGATTTCTAAGTTTATAATGGGACTGTTACGAAGCGTTTCTATCGAGAAATATCATTAGAATATGAATTAAGGTCCTGCCTTCAATTTTAATTTAGATATTTAATTTGAGTTTTAAATATTATTGATTAATAATATTAAATTTTCTAGATAAATTTCATATGCAAACATTTTTTATATGAAAATTCAATATACCTCAATAATATTAAATTTTCTATATAAATTCCATATACAAAAATTTTTTATATGAAAATTCAATATAAACCTCAATAATATTAAATTTTCTGTTTAAATTTCACAAACAAAAATTTTTTATATAAAAATTCAACATTATCCTCAAAAATGTTAAATTTTCTGTATAAATTACATGTACAAAAATTTTTTATATAATAATTCACTATAAACCATAGTAATATTAAATTTTCTTGCTATTTTCTTATAGTAAATTTTATATAATGTTTATTCCAATCAATGTGTTTATTATGTATTCTTTATATGAGTGAGTATTAGGAGAGTGCGATATCAAAAGAGGTGGTACGAAAATTCAGTAGTACAACTCAACCACAAGCGGGGTGGCCGAAAATATTTCGAAAATTAAATAGTATAAATCAACAACGAGTCAGACGAGTCAGAATTTGAGCCATTTTTGCATTTTGAAATCAGTAATGTATCTTAATAACAAGTTGGACGAAGACAAATTTTGGTGGAAATCAGTAGCATAACACAATTATAAGTCGAACATTCCGAAAAGTTGGTGATTCAACGAATATATACAAAGATACGTCTTATTTTTTTTATTATATTGTCATTATTTATTCATTGTAGATGCATACATAAAATATTTGTATTTTAAATGTACATAAGATATGTTATAAATTTATATTTATAACAAGCATGTAGACTGGCTCAGAGAGACTCGGCAGATCGTTCGACTTTTACTGCAATACTACGGAATGTGGTCACAAGCGAGGTACAAAAAATTATGCTAGATGATCATACAGTTCCTCCTCCCTCTTCTTGTAATTAAAAAAAATAAGTTTCTTATAAAATATTATTAAATAAGTTTCTTAGAAAATATTAATTGATATGTTTCTTAGAAAATTTGATTTTGTTTTGTTTTGGGAATAGAAGAATTGTATTGCTAAAAAATCTTATATCCTCAGATACGATTATTTTCTTACATTTACAGTATTTCCAGTGTAGTTATTTACAATGAAATTAACAATGTTTCTAATTTACAGTCATTTCAAATCCTATTTGAAGTATTTGCCTTGGAATTTTTACATTTAATTAAATCTGATAATAAAAAATGCGCCGTCGGTGAAATATCAGTAGAAACGTTAATAACGGTTTCATACAAATTTCATAATAAAAAAGCGCACTCAGTGAAATGTCAGCAGAAACATTAATAACCGTTTTAAACATTTAACAGAAATTGAGGCAATAATCGGAGCAATATGTGCATACGTTATAATCTTCATTTATACTAAATTGAAAATATTAAAATAGTGCTTTTGGAGTACTGCGTAAGCTTGCTCTGTGAAATTTTATGGCATTATTTTCGATGCAAAGCAAACAGTTCTCTGAACGGTTAAAGTCGTTTAAATAATCAGAAGCGGCGCTGAACATTCATCCGCTCGAATCTCTTTATCGTTATTGATTTATAGCATTATTTATTCAACTGTTTAATCGCTACACAGTGATACAGGACAATTGATTTTTACATAATAAATAAACTCGAATGTAAATAAGTTTTTGTATTGCACGTCATGAGGTCCTTGACATAAAATGATTAATATTTTCCACATTTTCATTGTGATTTATGCGAACGCGTCTCTTGAAAAACCGTGTGTTCTACTCGTAATCATATATTTTAAACAACTACGTCAAATAATGAAGTACGTTAAATTAAAATGTTGATGTTATTTAAATAATTTATTGACCACAAAGAATTTTGACAATTAATTATTCTCTATGCAACATTTACTTCTTTACCTTTTCAAAAATATTGTAATATTTCTAATTACAAAATCTAAGAAGGCTGTTAACTGAAATAAACAATGCAAATTTTGATAATACTAAAAAGATATGAAATCGAGGTTGGTAAACTTAGCACTACCCAGGAATGAAAAAGTTTAGTAATTTTTAGTAAAGTTGTTTACACACTAAAGTTAATGATCATTTCCTTTTATAGATACATATATAGTTGCTTCACTGCAGCTGACAATATTTTCCTTAAAAAATTGTAAATGTTTCTATAGTATAATCTAAGATTTGTAAACCCTAAAACTTTCTTACCTAGCTATCCCATCCCTAATTGTGCAGAAAAATTTAACAAACATGTTGGTAACTATTTCATAAAAGAAAAATGTTTTTCACTATTCTATAATCGACGCTAGCGGTAAGAAATAGAAAAATACCGTCTGTACACGACATAAGTCACTTCCGGTCCTGAATTGTTTACATATACGACACACTGCACTGTCGCTATTAAATTACGATATAATATCCATTATTGTCTATAATCCGGTTCTGTCAATCACAACAAATTCCCGGCGCAACTACAGATAGATTGTTTTCCGGTCGATCGAACGCAATCTTCCTCCCCATTTTTCATGAAAAAGTTAATTCCACCGTCACTCATGTGACCATCTTTCTCCGTCCCAGAAGCCACAACGTTCTCCAAAACGAGTAGAACAATCTTGGCAGCTCGATATCGCCCGCAGAACTTCAATCCCCTTCGACCGACGTCGCAGGATAGAAAAAGATGGCACGAGTCGTGTCGCAATTCCTGTGATAATGAGTACGCATCGCTTGCCTCATGAAGCGCAAGTGTGCCGGTCGAACATTTTTTCGACATAATTACCAAGTAAAAGGGTTTCGGACGGACGTTGGTCCCCGTCCAAGAAAAATGGTGGAACTTTTCGACGACGGGCATGGCTAATTTATTAGCCGCAACGCGACGCGACGCGATTCTTCGGTCAACGAGCGCGGCCATTAACGGGAATTAAAATGCAATAGAAGAGTCGATATGACCGGCGTCGTCGGCCTTTTGATTAATCACAGTGGTGTGCGGGCCTGCGCGCGCGAATATATGCTCCTCGACAAAATGGTAGTACACAAAAGTAAACAAAAAAATATTCGTCCCGATGTTCTCTATTATTAATATAGTTTAAATTCTACAATGAACGTATTCTGTATCGTTACAATTAAAAAAACATACTTTGACACATTTCCTCTTTCTGACCTTGTATAAGCCTGACTAATTATTGTCATTGAATTCCTAACGAATGGGAACATCATCGTAGGTGTTTAAAACGGAATGGTACCGTTTGAAAAAATGAAGGTAATCTTGAGATCTCTAAAAAAACAAATATTACGTATTTATGGCATCATGTGAGCACTATTATTTAAACTTTGTCCTCAAGACATTTAATATATCTTTAAAAACGACACAGATGAATGACAAATAAATGAGAACATATTAAGAGGCTATTACAATGTTTTAATTTTAAGGTTGGAGTTTTGAAATGTAATAAATGTAACAATGAATTACTCGATAAGAGTACGATATCAAAAGAGGTGGTACGAAAATTCAGTAGTACAACTCAACCACAAGCGGGGTGGCCGAAAACATTTCGAAAATTAAATAGTATAAATCAACAACGAGTCAGACGAGTCAGAATTTTAGCCATTTTCGCATTTCCAAATCAGTAATGTATCTTAATAACAAGTTGGACGAGGGTAAATTTTGGTGGAAATCAGTAGCATAACACAACGATAAGTCGAACATTCTGAAAAGTTGGTGATTCAACGAATATATACAAAGATACGTCTTATTTTTTTTTAATTATATTGTCATTATTTATTCATTGTAGATTCATACATAAAATATTTGTATTTTAAATATACATAAGATATTTTCTAAATTTATATTTATAACAAGCATGTAGACTGGCTCAGAGAGACTCGGCAGATCGTTCGACTTTTACTGCAATACTACGGAATGTGGTCACAAGCGAGGTACAAAAAATTATGCTAGATGATCAAACAGTTCCTCCTCCCCCTTCTTGTAATTAAAAAAGTTTCTTATAAAATATTATTAAATAAGTTTCTTAGAAAATATTAATTGATATGTTTCTTAAAAAATATTATTAAATTAGCGGTACGTCTTAGTGTGAATTACTTTAGTGATTTTTTTATATGTCTCATAAAAATTGGAATTTTTAGCCCCAGTCTTCTCTACAGAAACCAGTGTATAAAATATATGAGGATTCTGTGTAGTCTTCGAGAAATTGAAGATAGCGCCCATGTGCTACCATTTTGTCCTGGACTGTATTCTTACCGAACGCGGAATAATGCGAACCCGCTCCAGTATTAATCACGTTTAAAGCGGTGCCTCGCGTGCGGCTCCCGCGCACCTCGCGCGGAAGACCGCTTTTGCGGCTCTTTCGGAATTTATCGTTCGTCCTGCCGAGGCGCGGTCTACCTTGCCAAAATTCCCGCCCTCGTTGGCTTTTCCACCGGAAGAACTTTCAGCCTCGTAAACAATCAATTTCCTTTTTTCAATTCTCCTACACGGAATGGTCACTTGGAACGTGACCGTTTGGAAAATCCTTGTTACTTTTAATACCGCAGGAACTACGATCGTCGAAATTCTGTTTCTATCGGGACAAGAAATGCTATCAAACAAAGTATACCGGCTCAGAACACTGATATAGTGTGACAAGATCTCGGTAAAATAGTGGTCTTTGCTGCATACAGTGGACCGCAAAAATAATCGGGCACCTTGTAACTCAGAATAACTTTTTAAAGATTAGGCTAAATGATGACGTTTTTTTAGCCATGTTTGAGGAAAGACACTTTTTAAAACTTTGGCTATTCTTTTATTTTTGGGGCTAAAAATTTTACACTTTTTTATACAAACCTTCACATTACCTTGACATCATTTCGATGTCTGACTGAACTTCATTTCAGGGGACCAAAGATTTTCATCTTTGTAAAAGACAATCCTGTAGATTTTTGCGAGAAAATGCCGAAAATCCAAGTTTTAATGTTAGGAATTCACTTGTTCAAAAGTTATATGCGTGTAAATTTGAGTGATTTCAAGCTATATAAAACAAGTGCTAAATTGTTGGTGTCGGAAGAAAAGGATTCACCAAACCTTTTTTATTTGGCATCGTAATTATATAAAACATGTATTTTGTAAATTTACATTAGCTATGCACACGCTGAGAAATTCATCGGAGTTGGTTGACTTGTACGAGCTACAAGCGGCTCAAAATGGCGAAACGCGTAGTTCTTCACGACTTTTGGCCAGTTTCTTAAGATTCAATGATTTTTATATTCTTCGATGCATGCCGTTTTCTTTTCTTTTTGCATTGATATTTTCATTATGTGTGTACCTAACATTTAAATTTTAATTATGGGTTCATATAGAAAAAAACTTTTAAAAAGCGCCTTTTACAATTTTTCATGTAATTTCTACCAACTGGAATTTTTTCAAAATCGTTTTTGCACGTCATTTAATAAAGCAATGCTTCGTATAGTCTAAAAAAGGTCAAGTCGTTTGGTCCAATTTTTAAAAAGTTATTCTGATTGAAATGCCGCTCGAATACTTTTGTGAGTCTCTGTATTTCAGACGATTTAACTGCGTTGGAAAATTTTAATTTGATTCTTCTTATTACTTCGCCATGAGTTTGTCTTCACAATCATTTTCAAATCCCTATTTTACGCAAAGAGAATAGTGTATTTATTAGCAAATTCCATATATACATTGACGATTTCAAAATTTCACAAAATTGATAGCTTTAGTACGATCTAATACATAATTCATAGTGTACATTGAGCAGACTGCTTTGTAATTTAATCCAATGCTTGACACGGAACCACGCTTCATACTTTTCACTATAAAATAATGTTGGTGCTATATTTAATCTGTCATTATAATTTCATGAGTAGTTTTATGATATTGTGCAAGAAGTCTCTTGGGTTTACCTTCAGAGGATCATAGCACACTTTAAAAGTATATTGACATTTAAAATCCTCTATATAATTTTAAGCCATTCTTCTCTTAAAAGGGGGTACATTAATTCATCACCTTATTACAACTACTTTACCTGCCACAAGTAAATATGCACAATATGTTATGCACTACCTGAACTATATCATACGATTTACTTCTTTATTTTTTTCATAGGGCCTTATGGCAATTTCTAGAATTTTCTACGACGTTCAATAAAATTGTTAGACTTCATGGTTTTAGTGTATATTCTTAAGTCTCAAACATAAACAAGTTCGCAATCCACGCATCCACGAAAGTAGAAAATCAATGGCAATTTTAATATTTGCCAACAAGCATATACATAAAACTTTGAAGACAAACAAAGAGTAAATGTTCAGAGTAGTTTCAGCAACGAGAATACATTCTCATTGAGTTGTACAAATTTATTCAAGGCAAAATATGGATTTTTACATATTTTAATCTCACTGGGAAAAAATACCACTGTAAAACGCAAATCCACAGTAATAGGTACATTTACCCTCTATCCTAATTTTTAAATAACACATTAATCTATATCCCACAGCTTATACATATTTAAAAAATGGAGATTCACCATCAAAGTAAAACGAATTACAAAACATAACGAAGGAAACTATTCATCCAATTCCGCCAGTCACAGTGTTTGATTGGAAATATGAACTGACATTTGCGAATTGGACAACACGAGATAAAAAACCTGCCATAATCTCTCTTGTTCAGAAAATTGAAAAGCTTTTAGTGCGTGGTGAAACACTCACCGGGACCAAGAAGAACAAATTTTTGATCCTATTCAAACCGAATTTGTTCTTTACACTCGTGTGATAACATACAACCAAAATCCGTGGAACATTTTCACCTTATTTCTCCTGTTTACTGAATTTCCGAAGTAAATCCGATGTTGTATACCGACGTCATTCGATATCTCTGTATTTAGGGAGATTCTTAGACCTGGGACGGGATACTGCTCTTTTACAGTAAAAATAGAAAAAAATAGAACAGAAAATCATATAGCATGATACGTCCTAATTTCCTATGACCTTATTTTTTAATGTGCATGCACCGATGTACCTGCCAGGTGCAATTTTACTTTATTTAATGCAAACCAACCTATCCATTTTACCATCCTGCGTGTAAAAGTACATTAAACACATGACCCATTATTTTGTTTTGAAAAATGTACATTTTTCTAGATAAATTAAACCAGATGGTTTATTTAGCAGATACAATAGTGTTACACGTAGCTTAGATATTATCTAGTTTCTAAATTCTTAAGGAACATTAATTTAACCATAAATTATAAATTATTTTCACGCTTTCTATATCTGGATTCCATAAGAAGGAAGTAATACAAAGAGGATATCAGTACTTGCTTTTGGGAAGCTTCTAAGAGCAACAATAAACAAAAAAGTGTAAAACATTTCATTTATATTATCTGCTAAATAAAAATTAACAAATTAATGGGATGCCCTATTTACACCACAATGCTTCAACTGCAAAGAAAAATTTTCCATTTGTCAAATTCTGCACGTACCATTTCACCGTCTGCTATCTACTCAGTGTCGCCAGATAGGGGGAAGGAGCACGAGTCAAGGGGCAAAAGTTACCCTCTCTCTGCCAGTATCAGATTAATCATGTGACATTGTGACACATGCACAACAAAGACGGAATGCGTCAGGTGACCGATCGTGGCATAAGCGTGCCGAAATGGCATTATATGTCGAAGGGGAACGTTAACACTTTACTTACTGGAAGCCTAATAATAGGATTTTCAATAATTGTGCTGTACCAGAAGAGAGCATAGATACTGTCTTTTACATTTCCATCTTAAATGAAACTATTAGATGATGTTATTGAAGGTGACTTGTTAGTTCACAATGAAAATTACTGTTGCTATTGAAGGTTCCATTAAAATGTATTTAGCCATGTACCATAGATTTTTCAAAATTATGCAATAATCACTGGTCAAGCATACAAACTTTCTTTTAGATTTCTATCTTAATGTACCATGTACAATGTACCATGTACCATACATCTCAAATGTGTAAGAATGATATAAGTATTTATGTCATATGACTGAATGTGAGTGTGCATATATGTTTTTATTGATTTACATGTTATATATATTTCTATTGATTTGCATCTCGCGCTAATGTTTTGTTAAATGAATGTTTTGTTAAACCATTGATTTTTCAAAATTATGCAATGATCACCGGTCGGTTGTATGTTAAGAGTGGGAACGCAAGTTTTAATCTGGTGACGAACTATACTGTTGTCTTTGTGATCCAATCTTTCTAGTAAAGTATTTGTTAACGGAATCCAACACCGGCAACGAGACTGTAAAGAAAGGGCATAATAAAGCAGTCGAGTCAAGATCGCGTGGTTAGCCGTGAACTCCGAGAGTCGGCGCTGGTCTTTTTACATTAGTAAAAATGCGAGAAAGGCACGTCCGAGTAAGACACCGCCACAGCGGCCATTTGAAAAAGGCAACAAAGAGTGGAGCGAAATTTATGCATTGTTTAATGTCGGATCCATCTCGACGTCGATTCGCAGAACGACGACGACAACGATGGCGATGATGGCGACGTCGCGTCAGAGACGCGCGTGGGCATAATTTTGTCGATGGTTGGTGAGGTACGTCGGGTCGCGAGATAAAAATGACACCCTACGGGTCCATTTAACGCGAATAAACTGTTTCTTTCGTGAGTGGCGTTCTGCGCCCGGGCCGTTAGTCAAGGGGAGCCAGTCGTTCTCGGTCTGCCTGTAGTAGACACTCGTGTACAGTCTACCCGAAGACGTCCGCAGGGTCAATTGTTTCCCCGTTGTAAACAGGGTCAGAAATAAATCCCGGCTTAACGCCGAGCTTAAAAGCTGTTAAAGCGGTACTCGGCCCTCGACGTTCCTCCCTCGCCTCAATTTATCCCGTGCTCCCTCCCCCCGCGCTCCCGTAGCCGCCACTTGTCGATCTTACACCAACCACCCCCTTCTTTACGTTTCGTTGGTTCCTCCTTCTCCGCAAACGCTACAACTGTCTCCTCGTATAACTGTTTAAACTCGCATTTACCCTTCGAGGGCGTACCGTCCAGACTGCTTTACATTTTCTGCACTAATATACACCCGCCGGACTAAAAGATAGCACACGCTGTATTTCGCTTCCCCTGCTAAAGTTATGATCGAAGTCAAGAGTGGTAGGCAAAGTGTATCTTCGAGAAACAAATTCATTTTTCGTTAAAATATCTCCATATATAATAAAATCGAGTCTATCTGTTTGTGAAAACATTATTCCTACCTACTATCGTAATAAATATATTTTTTGTAATCATTTCTTAATTAATTTTGTTACATTCTGTTGTCTAAAAATAAAATCTCTATTTCTATCTGAGACCACCTTGGCGATTAGAAATTTAATTACATTAATAATCAACCAGGATTTGTTATTGCACGTGGACAAAGTCACGGGTACATAATAAATAAAAATTTATTTGTGCCTGAACTAAGAATTTATTCAAATTAATGAATTGACACGGAGTTTCTTTCCGTGCTCTCATATATTTCGAATTCTAATCCGCAGTAATGCGTACGTACTAATTGATATGGATCTTCTCCCTCCGCAGTAATACGTACAAAGTATTATCGATTTAATTTTTTAATATTTTCTTATGTTGTATTAGGTCTATAGGGTCATCAATTTCTTTTGTGTTTAGAGTGAAATGTCGTTCAGAAAGATAACCTTGACAATATAAGTGAAGCTCATTGAAATCGGACAAGAGGTAGCACATCGACAAGTTAACCATCAGTATTTCTATTAATTTAGAAAATAAGTACTTACTTAATTCTGTTAATAAAGTAATTACAAAAGTATATTTCACAACCCGTCATTTCTATGACGACTGAATTTTTGTTGACTAATTTTATTGTCAAAAATTTTCCAATTCTCTTGATAAATAATCTTTTCTGTGATTACTCTATAAGGTTGCAACTGACTCAATTACAAAAAATTCCTTTGTGTTTGTATTGATTCTCTCCCAACGCTCACATGGTTCAGTCTAATTCTTAATATCATGGAGTACAGTGACAAACATAAACGTTGATAATTTACACATAGCAAGTACGGTGAAAAATTATTTTATAGTTGTTATTGATCTTGTGAAACACTTAGTACAACGTTCAGTATGTTTCAGACGCAAAATTTCTCTTGGGGATGATCCAGAATTGGACCGAAAACGTTAAGGAAAATTTTATAAATTGCAAAATTGCTTTGTTTTGATTTTTTTATCGAATCTGTGCGCCGATATCATAAACTAATTTCTATTGACTCAATTACTATCAAAATTTGTCATAAAATTTTCTATAACTTTTTCGTAGAGCTATTCATTAAAAATCCCTTGCTCTCGAGTGCGCCTACTTTCGTAGCAACCGCAACTTAACGAGCACAGAAAATTATTAAAATGCAAAGTGACGCGAGAGAGCACGTCACAGAGTTCTACAAAAGGGAGTAGAACTCGTTACGCATAATTTACTGGTGTAAAAATAGTGGAATAGAAATCAGCGGTGCATTTCAGTGCGAGCGAATTGATCCGTACGCCACCGACGTTTTTCACAATGCGACTCGAATCTATGCGAAACAATGTCTCTCGGGCCGGCACGGTACGGCACGACGCGTTGCGAAGCGCGACAGTGGAATAGGGTTCGCAAACCATAGCGGATAACAGAAAGTGGTCAGCGTCATAAATTAATGCCGCATAATTGAGCTATCGCGGGAACGTATAAAATCCATACGTCGGGTGCATAACTCTGTGTTAAAAGAGCGAGCGGAGGCGATAGAATGAACGGGTAAACGGAGCGGGAAGTTATATTCGCGCAAGGTTTTAATATATGTAATTTAGCGGCGCGCATTCTGCCCTCTGTTCGTTTCTTTTTTTCTTCTTTCTTTTGCTCACCCACCGACGGTTATTAAAAAAAGAGAGAATGAAAAAAAGGAAAACTATGAAAGGGAAGTATGAAAACCATCCATCACGAGCGATAAACCTGGCGCCGTGCCACAGCCAGAGCCGTTTTAACGAGACTTCAAAGCCAGGAACTTCATTTGCTCCGTCGCGTTTTTGTTCGCCTCTAATGGACGAGCATAACAAGAAACCGGAAGAAAAAGGGGAGACCTCAGATATCGAGATTAATCGCGCCGATCTAAAGCCAGTACCGGTCGACAACTTGCTTGTCGCACGACTTCTGCTGTCCTCGGTGCGCCAGATTTGCACGACAGCGAACTTCTAGCATGCGCTTTGACTTTTTCCGAGCGGGCAAAAACAATGGCTGCGATTCTCGGGCATCATGCTGCTTCGTGACACGTCCGGTATATGTATACACTGTGTACTCTGTACACTGTTTTATTAAGATTGCGTTAAACCGAGGAGGAAAACACGAGGAATATAAGCACGTTACTCCTTCCCCATGCACGGTAAACAGATTTGGGCAAAAAATTAATCGTTAATCACAATTAACGATTAAATACTTATTAATCGTTAATTGTGATTAATGATTAAATTTCTATTTTACTCGTTCATTGCGATTAACGAATATTAATCATCAATCGAATAATTGATTAATGATTAACTCCCAATTCTCCATCCGCTCTCTGCTCCCTCTCTCTGTCTCTCCCCTAGTAGCACAAAAATATTGGATAAATATTTTTTTCAAATATTGGAAAAATATTTTTTATGCCACATTTTTTCATATGAGAAAAATATTGGATCTGCATATTGTATGAATAATGTTTAAAAAATATAAACTAAATATTCAGAGAATATAAACTAGATATTTAAAAAATATAAAGTAAATGTGAATCCAATATTTGAAAAATATAAATTCA
>CM052321.1:20281933-20294475 GCA_028455615.1 Lasioglossum zephyrum | reverse complement strand
TCCTTCATAGATTTCACCGTTTCAAATTCAGTGTCCTCTCAATGACGTATAAAAACTTGTGTATGTCGTGAAAGTTTCGCCCTCCATACTTTTACTTATACTCAGACAAGCAATTAGGTGACTCACCCTTTAGAGAATTCCTGATTTGCTCCCTCGCGTGGAGCATCGTTCGCGATCACAAATATCCTGGGGCGCATCGTTGCCCGCCCCCGGATTCGCCTTGGAGCGTCAACACAGTTTGCCTTGCGCTGATGGGAAAGGCAAAAAGCGAGGCGATAACAGCGCGAGATTAGTCGAGATAGGGAAAAGTCGGCGCGGAGGATGGCGGCATGGCACTCGGCGGGAACTTTAGCCGCGGACCCTCGAACTTGGAGTGCGGGGAGAAGAAGGCGAGCCCGAAGAAAGGGAGGGCAGCGGTGGAGAAATGACGACGAGTGGCAACGGGTACGCGAAGGAACAGCTGGGTAGGACGAACTAATTAGCGTTGGTGCGTGACACTTCGTGACGGTGCGGCCCGGAAAAAAGAGCGTCGAGTTGAAGCTGGCGAGGCTCTGAATGCCGAGACGAGGGAAGACGTTTTTGCGTTCGGAACGGGTTAAAACGAATCCACGGATTCGCTTGCTACCACCCCCGGCTTGTAACCGCCCTATGGTCGCTAGATGTACACGAATCCATGATCCCGAGATCCGGTGGAGAACCGTTTCGAGGGTTCGAAGAACGAGTCGAAGAAGACGACGAAGAAGAAGAAGAAGTCCCTTCTCACCCGTGGGTCTCGAACGGGAAGAAACCATACGGCTCGGGAGGAAACAGGACAAAAATGGAAGCGGCAAGGAGTAAAAGGTTGAGGGAGAGGGGAAGGGAGGAGTCCAGAGGTGCTCGAGGACGGAGCCGAGTTTGCGTAAGGGGGTTTAGGTAAATTGAAAATGGAATTAAATTCCCTTGGCACTGCTCGAGAGGATACACACGGTACACCCAGGAAGTCGAGAGGAAAGATGCACTCGTTGCTTTTTTTGTTCTTTCTTTCGTTTCTCCGCGCTCCACCCCCACCCACTATCTCGCAGACCTCTTCGTCTTTCCTCCTCCAAAACCGGCCATCCTCCACCCCCTCTCCCAACTCATTCCTTCTCCAGTCTTTCTCCTCTCACTCTTCACGTTTTTGAATTCGTCTGCAAACGCGAGTTGAGTGTCTGAACGACGACGGCTCTCACCCACGCCACCGGTATCTTCCACTGTCCCCTTTTTTCCTTGCCCCCGCCCTCTCACGCGGCTCTTACGACGGCTGGTGTAAATGGGCGCGCGACGCCGAATCGTGTTCTTTCTCGAGCAAATATTCTCGGATAAATATATACGTATATAGCCGTTGGGTGCGCTTTTAGCCGGCTGCGATAGAAAACACCAAGGAAATCGACATAATGTTATCGCAGCGGTACACTCGAGCGGCCTTAAATCGAGACGCAGTAGCGACAGATGGAAATTGACGGGTACGCGTCGCGTCGTCTCAAGATAGAACCGTATCCAAGATATTGGCTCATCGTCATGGGATAGGGACGCTTCTAATCGGCCCTAACAGAGATAAAGCCAATCAAACGTGATCGCACGAAATTGACGCGATCACTGGACGAATGTCCAAGCTCACCCTGTGATAGAATTGTGAGGAATAGAGTACTTGTTCCCAGCGGTGAGCCATATTTAAATAAGCAGTAAAAATTAATGGTTAAACATGGACTTTCCGGAGCTAAAAATTTTCCACTGTTTTTATACAATCCTATAAATTTTGCTGAGAAAATGCCGAAAATCCAAGTTTGATGTAAGTAGCTCAAATGTTTCAAAAGTTATACGCGTGTAAAGTTGAGCGATTTCAAGTGTTTTTGTCAGGTAAGCCAGCCGCTATATAAGTGTTTACTGAGCTGCACCGCTAGGTGGAAGCACAAGTATTGCTTGCAGATGATATAGAAATTAAAGTATAAGGAGAAGTTGCAGTGAGGGTTAGAATTAAGATTGTTGTGATAATAACCATGTAAAGCGTTAATCATAATAAAAAAATATTCTTTATTTTTCATTTCTTTTATATTTATATTTCGTAGGAATGGCCAACATTGTATAATATTCCACGTAACTGTTGATACATTTAAGCTTTGTGTATATGGATAAACATGGGCAAGTATATGGAAACTGTTCTTCTCCGCAGTATTCTACCATTGGATATTGAAGAATATATTTGGCGCCATATCTGGCTGGCTCAAGCAACGATAAAATGAAGCTTGATCCGTCGTCATTCTTGTAAACCAGGATACGAAGAAGGGGAGCGGTGATAGCCAGGACAGAGAGCTTGTAAATTTTTTTACACCTCTGAGAATCACGGCACGGCGTTGCGGAGGAGTTTCCCCGTTGCCGCAGGAATCCGAACGCGCTTCACAGCAAGTTGCTCACGGCTGCGTTACCTGAGACTCGGGGGACGCATTCGCAGGATTGCCATCTCGTTGAAAAGTTATAGGGTTACTCGTAAAATTCAAATCTCACCGAGGCGAGAGTAAATCACGCGCATCTACGCAACGAGCCGTCGTAATGCTTCAAACTTCGACATCCTGCATTGAATATTTATCGGCGATGCGACCGAACGTAAACTGCAGACGCGATGAAAAGGAAGTTTGTGTTCTGCTATTAGCCGTTTTTTCTATAAAAAAAAACAGAACCGGGACCATCATACACTCCCAGCTATAGCAGACGTATGCCATCTTTAATTTCTGAAGGACGCATCTACAACTTTAGTAGATGATACAACAGGTATCAGGGTTGGGCAGTAATCAATTATTTTCTGTTTACTTTTGTAATTGATTACTAAACTGCGGATCTTTACGCATTTGTGAATTGTGAACATTTTCAGAAAAAGCTAGAATATAAAATTCGATAGAATTTTGTACAATTGTTATTTGTATTGGATCTGCATAGGCTTTTCTCATTAATAATAAGATTTTATTTCGTTCCACTTTCTTAAAATTGGTCTACAAAAATTGGAAAATGCATAAATATCTCTCCGCAGTCTATAGATTATAAAAAGATTAATAGGTGATTAATAGGTGAACTTGTCGATGAAGTTTCTCCCCGTAGATTCTTGAATGACCTTGAAATATGTTGTCAAGGTCATCATTCTGAATAATATTTTCCTTTAAATTTTCCTTGTGGTTCAGAATGGTGACCTTGACAAAATATTTCATTGTAGCTCATTGAAGTCTGAGGGGACATCAACAAGTATATTGTATATACTGTAATTAGGCAATTTATAATCATCGAATACGATTACGTAACATATTTGTTCATATAAATTGAGTGACATGGCAATGAGCTTATTAATGGAGGGGGCACCCAAACAGAAAAACGTCAACAATCAAAGATAAATATTGACGATCTACGCGACAGTGATCCATCGTTCAACCGTATAGTTCCCCGTAATTGGAAAACACAAACAGAGAAAATTCATTTTAACTAAAGACAAACAAAGCATACAAACAACACGGTGCAGGGATACAATGTTTGTTGAATGCTGTAAAGGGATGCATTTGTTTTTCTACCGATCGGTTACGAGTGATAAACCGAGCGGAGTGCACTGTAACCTTTTTGTGTTTATCAAATGATTGAGGCCAACGATGGAAAAAGTGCACAGTTTTATATTTAAATAAACACAAAATTGTTTCATCGATTTCACCTGATCTATGAGAAGGGGGCACATAAACCATAAAGCAAAAATGCTTTAATGCAACTGCAGTAGTCAATTATTAGACTGTAAATAGAAGAAGTCTAAGAATATTGTTATGACGTTTCCAACGTAAAAACTGGATTAAGGGATGAATTGAATTTTTATTTAACTCCTGCTGCCCACAATTGTTGCAACACATTTTTATTTTTCATAAAGATCTGCAGTCTGGTAATTACAATCAGAACTCGCTTGATTATTATGTCCGCCGGTTAGTAATATACCTGGTCATGTTATTGGGTTATTATCAACATTTATATACTATAACGACTTCAATCAGTATCATGTATCGTTACTAGTGTGTTTAAAATTTCTGTTTCAATATTCAGAAAATGATATCCATTAGCCATTTCAAAATGGTTTAAACTGAACACAGCCTAGTTTGATAATATACCTTTCGTGTGAAGTATCATAATAGCAACCACTATTCACATATTATACAGGCATTGAAACACGACCGGTTATATTAGAAACTAGAATGGAGTAAAATAATAATCTGTTATGACTGCTTTACACTTCTGACGTTTGATTTTCTAGATATTTGATCCTCTGCTATAAATATCTTGTATTTAGACCGCTCGATTTCGAACCCTTCCTATGAACTACCCTGATTACAAGTTCTTCCAGATTTCGGATCTCCTGACTTCGAAATCCCGGATTTCTGAACCCCCAGTTTTAGACTACCTAACTTTGGACATTCTAGGTTGTCGATTCCTCAGATTTTGAATCTGCTTATCTCTTTCATCGTACTAAGTTTGGGTTGTTCTATATTAGAATCCGCGCTATTTTGTACAAGAGAAATAAGATTCTACGAGAAATAAACAAACTTTAAAAAGTTCAAGGATCTCTATGTACCTATTGTTAAGAGAAGAAGTGTCATTGTCAGGAATTGTTTTTACAAAATCTGCCCTTGAAAAAATGTTTTTTTTCTCATGAAATATCTCAAAAACAAAAAAGTGATATTTTTAAAAAAGTGGAAACGAAAGTTGCATGGTGTTATTGTATCTACCAAATTTTATAGATAAAATGTTTCAAAATGCATTATCGATGAATTCTCGGTAAAAGATATTTTTTCGTTAGTAAAATCATTGACTCCACAAAATAAGTGACACCTCTTGAAGAATGTTTACGATATGGAAAAATGTATTGTGCTATAACGAGTTTGTGCAACGAAACAGTGAATAAATGTTCCAATCGCATCAAAGTATTTTTGCTATACTATTTACGTGTAGTAGAACAATAATGTTTGTCAACCATTATTCAAATAACACTGACTACATTCGGATAGATGTTCATTTTTTCCTGTACTCTTCTGGGTTTCATCCGGTTCCATTTTCGACATGAATTACACGAAATGCAGTGACACACTTTCGACAAATAACAGTGTCAGATGACTTACGAGCTCTCTCATTTCTACGGTAACACCGTTTTTCCCCCGTGATTTTCCGCATTGCGCGCCAAATTCCTCCACTTTTCACTGCCGATGAATGAAAACTTGACGCTGAGAATTCGAGACTGAATAGGAAGATGGCAGGTATTAATTCACAGCTTTATTGATTTTATTCCGTACAACCGTCGAGAAATATGACGCATATTAAGTGATCGACTTTATACCAGCTCACAAAAGATCGTGTGCCTTTTCTACGTACACTTGCCGTGGAAATTGCACCTTGACAATCTCTAAATTTTTTTACTATTTACAGTTCTCATCCCTCGGAATGCTTTGTCAACGTTTCTTCAGGCAATATTTATTGGTAAAATGTTTTTTAAAGAGATATGCACCCTGTGTGCTTAATAGAATAGATGTAATCTAACATTTTTTGCACACATAAAGAATTATTCAGTGGCTGAAAGTGATAAACAAAGTGTAGAACGTTATGCATATTCTAATATCTGAAGAGTCTCAATATAAGAGTTCACCTTGGATTTAAAAAAATTATTCGTAAAAATGAAAATTCGCATCTAATAATAAGTAATTGCACAAATGAAAATAATAATTAAGTAATTTCTGTAAGATACGAGCATGACGGACCTGGAAAAACTTAATTAATTTATGAAATGGTTATATTCTAGTGGACCGACTTTAATGGGACACCCCGTATATTTTACTGAATATTGTTACTGCATTTTTAAGACTAGTCAACATAGTTCTCGTAACGTGCATACATCGAGTACTACGATCCGATTAAATCAAATACCAGAGGAGTTTTATAATCTACGACGACGTCGAGACTACTTTCTTCGATATTAAATTTTCAGTGGAACAACTATGTGCCTGCATAGTTTAATTTAAAATGGAATGTATTCAAGCGAGCAGGTTTATCTCTAGCGAGACCGTCTTTTCAGGTGACCCGAGCGATTTGACTTTGCGCGAGAATAATAATTTTCCATAATATAATCGATTTTGTTCAGTCTACTCGCCTGTAACAAGTTCCGTTCTCGTCTATCAGCGAACGTCGGAGGGATTCAAAATTTCAATAGAAAGTTTGTCCGCTGATTTAGTCGAAAGAAAATCGAAGCTTAAAGAGTCATTCAATTTTCAAAGTTTACTATTCCATTTGTTGGACAGCTCTTGACTCTGCAAAGAACATTACTGTTCCTTGTCTCACTACCAATGCTATTCTCAACTGGAAAGACGAATTCATCACGGACAAATACATCCCGGCGATACCGGCGTCGATAATGTTTCATTTAAGTTGATCGGTATTGTTTCAGTGACTCATCGTCGATGAAGATTTCCAATGGTGAAAAATAACTCCTCCCCATCGAAAACGCATACATCATTCATCCCGGTTCCGAAACTCCGATAATAGCCCAGTGATCAGTTCAACTCATTTGTTTCTCATTACATAAACTGTGCCACAGAATATTTGAAACAAAGCTGCGAGGACTCCGAACGTTTCGTAAACATGAAGCCATTTATCAACCCGCCCATTTATCGGATACATACTCAGGCATCGTCCAATGAGCGCAAATCTGCGTTATCGACATCGAATGTGTGCTTGTGTAAAATCACTCAACTTTATATACGCGTAACTTTTGAACCAGTGAATTCCTAGAGTTAAAATTTGGATTTTCGACATTTTCTCGCAAAAATCTACAGGATTGTCTTTTAGAAAGTTGAAAATCTTTGGTCCCCTGAAATGAAGTTCAGTGAGACATCGAAATGACAAAATGGTACATTTTTGTGACAACGGTCGATAACTGAGAACTGTCGTCCACCAATTTTTCAAAGTATACTTTATAAAAATATATACATATAACTCATGGAATTTCAATAAATATGTATGCAAAATATCAATGCAAAAGGTATAACGGTTTCTTCGAGCAAACGTGCTCACA
Source organism: Lasioglossum zephyrum (assembly GCA_028455615.1). Classification (NCBI taxonomy): domain Eukaryota; kingdom Metazoa; phylum Arthropoda; class Insecta; order Hymenoptera; family Halictidae; genus Lasioglossum; species Lasioglossum zephyrum. The sequence continues at coordinate 20,287,382 of CM052321.1, read as the reverse complement.
GTGTATTTATTTTATTTCAATATTTGTTCCTAAATATAAACAATAACAACAGACTAAAAAGAAACATGCAGACTTTGTGGTCAACCTAACAGCGCGAGTACAAAGGGTACAAAGTGAACGAAAAAAAATCGATTTTGTCTCAATAAAATGTAAAACTCCTTTCAAAGAGCAATGACCTTTTTCAGAGAGCACTTGCAGGCATGACAAAAACCGACAAATCGACTGTGAACGGGATCAGCCAGACGCCATTGAATCATGCGACGGTTACGTAGTTCGCCAGAAACGCAAAATCGCCGGTGAAACTCGAGTAAAGTGTATCTGGAGTAATTCCAAGCATTTCGGAATTCATACGAGACAGTAATTGCCTGAAACTCGAGAGTGACTCTTGCCGGGTAGCGGGGTCTAAGAAAAGGAATCCGGAAGCAAATAATAAATATGTATACCGACTTTTAATAATCCGCGGCGCGACGCGCGGCCCGAGGGGTCGTCGAACGAAGCAAGTGAAAAAAATAGCCCGGTCCACCCTCGTGCCAAAATCAGAGAAAACGGGGGAATATTTGCGATACCCTCGAAAGCCACTTCGCGCGAAAATACTGCTAATTACATTGGACCAGTGCCAAAGCGTTCGGTCGTAGAAAATATTTTTGAATCGTTCTGCGTGGCTGGCCGCGGTATCGTCGGTATTGAAAATGCGCCTGTAATTCGCGACGGTCCCATAAACTTTGAATCCTGCGACGTCTTTGCGAACAGTCTGAAATCATTTGTTGAAAAGAGTCGTGGCCGATAAACTCTTGTTCATATAGCGAATAGTAGACGGTTGGAAAGTACTACCAAAAATACAGTGCTAACTATTTCTGTAAGGTCGAAAACACGTCAAAGTAAATGTTTTACCCTGCATAAATTTGTACAATTCAATGTAGAATGTATTCTCGTTATCAAGACAAACTAAATTGTCAGTCATTCTCATATTCTTTATAATCTCACATGATATAAAGAAGATTTTTAAATTTACTTTATTTTTATGATGGCTGATGCCTGGAACGCGAGCGTGCCAGTAGTTAGGACAGCAATGCCAATACAGGCGACACAATTACTGCAAATCGTTTTTACTTATTATAAAATTTCAAATGGCTAAAGTTAAAGATATTTCCAAATTCATAAGTTACAAGTGTACTTTTTAAAATTTCAATCTTAATTTATGTATTTCTTGATGTTTTATATTCAAAAAATTTATTCAAAAAATTTATTTAAAAAATGCTGCACCACTCATTCTCATATTTTTTTATAATCTCACATGATATAAAGAAGATTTTTAAATTTACTTTATTTTTATGATGGCTGATGCCTGGAACGCGAGCGTGCCAGTAGTTAGGACAGCAATGCCAATACAGGCGACACAGTTACTGCAAATTGTTTTTACATATTATAAAATTTCAAATGACTAAAGTTAAAGATATTTTTCTAACTTCATAAGTTACAAGTGTACTTTTTAAAATTTCACTCTTAATTTATGTATTTCTTGATGTTTTATATTCAAAAAATTTATTTAAAAAATGCTGCACCACTTAATGGCTTCTAGAGAGGTCATCTACCTCATGAAACGAAAAATAAAGGAATCGCTAAAGAGCAAAGGAAGAAAACCAACAACTCTTGCAATTTCAAATACAGTCAAGTAAACCGTTTAGAGAACTACCATGTAGTTCGTCACTGCGTTCTAAAATCAGAAACTACGTGTCGCGCAAGTTCCGATCTCGTTAATCTTCATTCCGATCAGAAATTTCCGTGATCCGATTCCTCCGCATTACCCGGGCCCGAATACCGCGTATATCAAGCCAGCGGAATTCCCAACCGAGGGACTTTGCAAACAAACAGCTTTGTCAACCACTCGACCGTCTATAAAAATCGGCCTGGTTCTCCCTCCCCTGGCGCTGGTGCTCGTTCATCAGGATCTCTTTCAGACCGATACAAAAACAACCAGCGCATCTCTTATATCAGCGACACGGGGTAACACTATAATCCGCAGTTCACAAATTTCACAGAGCTCGGTCAACTTGATTTAAGTCGTCACGTTCCGCGACATTCGCGCGAAAGCGAACGCAGCCGCGTCCGTGGCAGCGAGCACGCTTTGCGCGGGGGTTCTCGCGTGGTCCCAGGCGCCGGGCTTTAATTTGTGGCGTAGATACACAACCCCGGGCCCCGTCCAGACTACATATCTCGAATCCATTAAAATGGATTTATCCGATTTTACGCGACCAGCCCTACAGTCCCGCGTACATGTTACCCGACTACGTAATTTCTCTCCGTTCCTCTGGCCGGGTTGCTCGTCTATCTCGCACTACCGGCCCGAACACTGGGAAACACGGTCAGCCAAAATCGATAGCGTAGATTGTTTCGCATGAACAGGATATCGAGCAACCGTCGACGCCCACTGCTTGTTTCATTCCGACGTTTCCACGCGTCACACGCGTCATCGTACAGGAATTACGACGTGTAACGAGATTCAGACATTCAAAGTGATACCGAAGCTGCCGGACAAATGGCAGTTTCTCGACCTCTTATGTTAGACGAGCTGCGAGAGATATATCTCGTAACCTGGTAATGGTCGTTCGTGGGTTTATCGCGTATGAAAGTCTTTGAACATGTGTACTGGGCCACCCGAGCTAAATCAGATCACCTAAGCCTCCAAATTGATTACACCCCGTGGCAGAATGTTTCCGATCGGAGGCATTGAAACGGATTTTAGAGAAAGCATTTACAATTTAGAAGTATAAAATATTACTTTACGGAGTTAAAATTGGTGGGAAATCTCCGATCGGAAACATTCTGCCACGGGGTGTATTGCTGCGTGGACAAACCTGTTCAGGATAAAGCTGTAATTATTAATTTAAAGAGCACACTTTTTAATCTCTATAGTAAGCATAAGGTTATGAAATCAGTGACCTTCATAAGTGTCACTCACAGTCACCACGAAAGTTTGCTGCACCATTATTAAAAATCTTGTTTTCTTCATTAAATATGATGGCATGAAAGTCTTTCGCGAGAATTTATTGTAACTATTAATCGTTACACAGCTGATCACTACAGTCTTAAAGCGTCTTTGTTTCGTGTAGGAATCATTAGTGACTCGAAGTGCGAATGCGGTCACAACATTCAGGATATAAATTATATTGTTTGGAAATGTAGCCTCTTTGATTTGCAGCGATTGAAGCTAACGCAACAACTGTGTAAAATTAAACTTCCGTTACCTTTATGCGTAGAAATGATAATAGCCCGACCCAATATTAAAGTGTGTTTTCTTATTTTTAATTTCCTTAAAGACTGTAAATTACGAGTTTAATTTGATCTTATACTGTACATATACGTATGAATATGTATTATTGTGATCTACCCTAGTTCAGCAGAAATAGATCTCAGTAGAGATCTAAAATGCTTAATAAAAAAATATATGTTGGCATCTAATTAATTACTAAACATCTAAGTATTGCACGAGGTATTATATCAATTTCATAACCATAAAATTTGAAAAATTATACATAGTGAGCGGAATTATGCTAGGGCGAAAGAAATGTTTAATTTTCGAGTTAAAATAGCTACTAGATAATAATAATAGTAGTAATAAAAAGTAATATAATAGTATAATTAAACAATATTAATATTGTATGTAAAGGGTTAATCGATACACATAATTAGACTGTTTGCACAAGAAATTTACAAAAGATTTTTTCGAATCTTTGGTGGTCAAAACGTGGTCGGTGATTTGAATGTAACTCATTAAAACAAACTTGTTTCCGTTGCGGCGAATTCCGAAACTTGTTTGGGCTATTACCGCCCTGAAATTTGACTTCGTTCGCGAAACTTTCTTAGTTATCAGCTGACGTTATTATTACGCCTTAGACCGCGGCAATTGCTTCGCATTTTCATTAACGCGAATGTTGTGCACTCTACACTCTACTTTCTCTTTCTACGCTCCGTCCCGGGTTAGTTACGTGAATCGTTGTATTCAGACGTCTCTGTCGTGCATGTATTACAAAGAACACTTGTTCATGAACTTCCTTAATTAATTATGTATAAATTGATTGAAATGTTCTTTAAGATATAATTTATAATATTAACATTATAACTCCGTTACGCTTGAGCATAGAAGAAAATGTTACAGAGAAAAGTTATACTGTTAAAGCAGGCAACTTTTCTCTTTAAATCTCTTTGCTCTTCGTTAGGTGGCCGGTTTCTCGTGAATCACACGGTGCATTACAAAATAAACAATTTCATGAATATCAAGGAAAAGAAAAACGAACAAAGTTGGTTGAAACTGAGCAGGGAAAAATTACAGAAGACTGGCTGTCATTTGAAAAAAAGTTGAAGAGAGAAGATAATTAAGACGTATGATAGCACAAGAAGGAAAACAAATTTTTTCTTAAAAATGAACTACAAAATTCAATTTAATTTTACTTTACATTACAAAGTTCATATAACTACACTCTATGAAGAATCGTCTTTTATTGTTAAATTTACTTTATATTTATGATGGCACATAGAGGAGACGCGAACATGCCAATAATTAGGACAGTTATACCAATAGAGAGGACAAGCTGACTGCGTTTATCATAAAATTTCCAAGTAATTGTTTTTTGATTTGTTTTAATGTTTTTCAATTTACAAGCTACAAGTATACTTTTTTAAATTTCATTCTTAGTTTATTTATTTCTTCATGTTTTATGTTGAAAAAACTCATTGTTGAGGACTGATTTATATCAGTTAGTGTTCACGTGTTCGGTGTTAAAGTTAAGGTTCATTGAACCGCTTGGTTTTGTGTGTTTGAGTTTGTTAGGCGTTTGATGGATGTACGTTGCATTTAGCATCCAAATTTGAGAGTATGCAGAGTGCGGTCGGATTAAACAGCAAGCATCACGATGGAAAGGAGTCAGTCGTGCTAGTACAAGGAAAACGAGACGGTCTCTCTCTGCGAATAGTTGCCGATTATATAATATAAAGGTATAAAAGAGTTCTAAGATATCCTAGTTCGAACCGTCACTCAGTGATCACCTCGGGCCATAAAAGGAGTACGGTATACATTTGGGAAACCAAATGTAGGGTAAACGAACCAATATAAAGAACTACTACCTAATATCGAGAAAGGCAAGGCACAGGTAGAACAACAATCAGTGAGTCGGACCGTCACTCAATGATCACCTCAGATCATGAAAGGAGTACGGTTAACCCTCATCCACACGGGTAATTTTTTATACGATTCTGCATGAAGAGGTACCCGGGTACCCATATAGGTTGCTGCATACTGTTGTAGCGTCATCGTCGCTACCAGGCCCAGCGAGGGCCCTTGGTCCGTGACGGGTCCATCTACCTCTGGTTCATGCATATACAGGGTGTCCCAAAATTCGTGTAGTTCCCGGAAATGGGAGGTTCCTTGGGTCATTTGAAGCGACATTTTCCT
>CM052321.1:20239415-20281833 GCA_028455615.1 Lasioglossum zephyrum | reverse complement strand
ATGTGAATGAATTTGAAATAGGTACCCGGGTACCACGTAGTGTGGATGAGGGTTAATGTATGGGAAACCATACGTGCACCAGGCGACTCACGGTGATTGACTGTATACCTGAGCTCACGGAAAACAAAGCAAAGTACGGCGAATCGGGAGAGTGACCTGACCATAAATAGCGACGGATAATATCGCATAGGTTATTATAGTGATAATAAAATGTAAGATATTTAATCACTTGTAATGTACGAACGAATAATATAGAATTGTTATAAGCAACACTCATTTAAAAAAAACTGCACTACTATATGGCTTATATGTAGAGGGGACATGTATCTTACCGGTGGCATGAATGGGAACAGGAGGCTCGATGAAAAACCCATAAGCCAAGCTCGTTTCTAGATTTTATTATTTACGCGTTACACTTTTCCCGGCAGTATCCGCTGTTATGTTTAGCCAACAACGTTCTCGTCCAAGGGAGTGAACTCCGAAAAGTTGGGTCCGGGACAAGTTCCGGTGCAGACACCACTTACGCGCGACAAATTCCCACAGTTGTCTTTGTTTCGTAACAGAATCCCGGCCGGCGCGTAGACGGCAACCCGTTGCCGGAAGTCGTAAAGAAGTCCGCGAGCAAGTATCGCAAAAGTTCGCGAACCATGAAAACTTTCGACTTAGAGGCCACCGCACCTTTGCGCCGATAATTTACTTCAACTCCGTGCTTCATCTCGCGCTCGTCTAATGGAGAAATTAGAAATCCGACCAAGCCCGAAGAGATTTGAACCAAGAATCACGTTAGCTTACACGAAGCTCGTAGAATATTTAGTAAACTCAGGCCGTCCCATTTTGAACCGTCAACTTTGAGAGTTTATATCTCGGGAACCGCTTATGTGGCTTATGCTACACTTACGCGCATGTAGTGTTTCTGAAACGCCTCGAGTAATAATAATATAAAATGAAAAATGTGGTTCCAATTTGGGAATTCAAAGTCCATAAACCATTTTAAGGTCGAATGAATGAAAACAACGTGTCGCTTTTGGAACCATATAATTTCGAGATATTGATGTATTCCGAGATATTTTCTCTGGGAATTTAAAATGGGACACCCTGCACAGTAATATCTTAATATGCAGAGCTATAATTTAGTCCCCACAATGTTGGAGGCATTTTCGATAGTCTGACAAAAAATGTTTCCAGGAAAAGTTAACTAGTTCATAATGGCTTAAAAAATTGTGCTGAAAAAATATTCAATATGCTGTTTCTTTTATGTGCGTCGTGCACCATCGAGTCTCGACATAATCAATATAAATACAGTTAAACTTAACATATAGACTAACTAGCAACATGCTTTTTATAAATTTAACTTTTTCAATTTTATTAATTTAATCAACCTTTTTATATCTGAAAGGAAGGCACAAAAATTATTGTAATCAGATTTCATTTATTCCTCTCGTTCAAGTTAATTAAACCAAGGGACATTGTAGAATTATTTTTTGACGTTGCATGTTTCAATTTAACATTAACGAAATAAAATCGCTGGAGCGTGGAATTATCTCGTTGCCGTGGCTCGAAAGGAAGTTTGATTATTTTAGGAGCGTGAGAAATCTGTGCGTCAAAGGGAAGTGAGAACGTTTGATGCAGAATGTCGTTGGAAATTTGTATGCACTTGTTCGTCCTATGAAAACAGCGTTGTCTCTACGCATAATGTCAAAGGCGGTTTTGTTATTCAATCAAAATGTGTAAAACAAGCCAATGTGTTTTAGTCCTATTTTTAGATTTTTCAAAATAGCGAAATAATATTCGACAAAATTGTCTATACGTACAATAACAGACTATAATGTAAAACTAAATAGAAAATCTTCTTTTTTAACTTATAAAAACAGTAAATTTTCTCTGGACATTGTGCTGTTAGCTGTGAATATAAGCTCAATTTTGATTTTAGATCAGCGTTTCTTGAAAATATATTGAAGAAATTGTTCTTTGAAATATGACATTTTTGAGAAAATAGAAAAAACATTGTGACAATAGCGTTAAACAAATAAAGGTATAAGTAAATCGAAAAAAGCAGCGATACAGAATTAAATTATAATAATTTGAGAATATGGTAAATTTTGTAGAACCGCTGATAAACGAATTTTATGCTTTAGCGGATGACTAATTACTTTTGCAGCTTGTGAATTACAAAGACGATACTGCCAACAATATAATTAATATTTTCAATTTCATTATTACATTTACATTTTGAATTATTAGCAATTCCTACAGGAGCAGGTGATGCATTTAAATTGCAATGGTGTGCTTCACAGTGATTAATGGTAATACTACATTTATGTGAAAGACGCTTATAAATATACAGGGTGATTCTAGGAACTTGGATAAATTACTGCTTTCTTAAGTAAAAACACAAAAAACAATACAGGAAAAAATCATATATTCTGATAACCTTATTTTTCATGTGGATATAGCGATACACCCGCCAAGTGCAATTGCACTTTATTCTTTAATGCAACCCAATTTTTTTGTTTAACCAATTGATGTCCTTTATTATCCTACGTATATAAGTAGTAACCCAAAATCATCAAAGTGTGAATACTTCTTCGTCAATGAAATCATTTCTGAAACAGTGACCTTTTAAAGGTTTTATGACCCATCAGCTTTAAGTCGAGCCTACTAAAACGTACATATTAAAAACTACTCATTCAAACGTATGCATACAAGAATGTCTATTTAAAAAATGATATTATTATTCCAAATTTTGAACCCTATTTTGATTGGAAACGATACTCCCCCGCATGTCTAACCGCAAAGCCGAATAAACCCATTGAATTAAATAACCTTGCCACTCCATAAAAAAGAATTTAGAAGGGAGTTCTTGGCGCTCGCAAAATCTACTCATTCAAACGTATGCATACAAGAATGTCTATTAAAAAATGATATTATTATTCCAAATTTTGAACCCCATTTTGTTTGAAAACGATACTTCCCCGCATGTCTAACCGCAAAGCCGAATAAACCCATCGAATTAAATAACCTTGCCAATCCATAAAAAAGAATTTAGAAGGGAGTTCTTGGTGCTCGGACGAAAAAAATGGCTCGCAAATCTCCCGTTCAAAATGCATGCAGAATCGATAACCGAATTTCCCCGCGATTGAACTGGAGCCGCGATAAAAAAAAATTATCAACGATTATCAGGCGAGCCGCTAATATCGCCGGCAATTTCGTCGGTTTTCCCGACACGCAACGGGGGTGGGAAGGGGAAGGGGAGAGGGAATGAAGGGAAGAGAGTAAAAAAAGAGCACAGGCACCGGTGGTATAGAATTTTTCAAATAAAGAATCCCGCGCCCCATCCACCATCGGGATGCATGTGTCCCCTGCATACACGCGTATATGGATGAAAAAAAAATGGGTGCAGGGCTTCCCGTTGTTTCCGTGAAATATTTGCTAGGCTGGCCTCGGTGCGTGCAGCCGATAAAACAAAATCCGATTAAATGCTTTGTTTTCGCCACTCTTTTTTTCCCACGTTACGACGCAGATCGTGCCTGCGTCCTAATTGATTTGCCGAGTAATGGATCAACCAGCTATCGGAGGCCAATAATACGAAAAGGGCCACGCGCCGCGCTGTGCCGCGCCGATGCGGTGCGGTATGTCGACGTACTATATCGGCAATACACGCGCGGCCAATCGAACAATTTCACATGTCGATGGCCGAAGAAATGATTGGGCTTACTCGTCACGAACGAACCGATGCGCTTTCACGAGCTACGAAACGGTCGAGGAATACCGATATCAATTTCACACAGATTCCAACGGGATTCCATATCGTTATCGCGAACATTGCCTCCCCGTGAACAGTGAAACCACCAGGACAGAACTAATAGCAATCAGACGCCGAGCTGCCGGTTTTCGGAAAGAGAGAACAAGCTTGCCGGAGAAAAGGCTCACCCGTTAATTTCCAACGGAATTCCGTATCGATTCTTGACCGCATAATGGATTTTATGCGTTAGCTGCAACGAAGTGAAGCCGTAAAATGTAATTGATCCTCTACGATCCTTCCAGTTCGAAGGCGTTAGAGAAACTTCCAAAAATCGATATCCTTCTGTCGCCGAGTTTCAACGCACTTGCATCCCTTGATATTCGGAAAACAATTTTCTTGTAAATATTCACAGAATTACTGAGATTATTGTTATTCATAATGAAATGCAACCACGCTCGGTTACTAATTATTAGCAGAGAACACATGAGATTGTTTAGTATGAACACGCTGCAGATTTTTTTTTTATTTAATGCAATTAAAATCTCAAGGTAGAGATTATTTGGCCGTACATTATTTTTCAATACATTATTATACTTTATATAATTTACAATCGGATAAAAATTTTCACTTCGCTGGTTTCAAAACCTTCAGGAAAGATCGTCTACACTCCAGAGGAGGTGGTATTGTTATCCTAATTCGTAACAATTTAGCTTTCATTGAACTTCAAAATTTTAAGTATCCTGCCACGCATTTTAAGAGAAATTAGTGGAGCAAATTCAAAATATTAAAAGAATAAAAAATTAAAAATATTATGTTTTTGTTTTCAACTCATCAAGAAAAAAATTTGAATGTCTGTGTATCTCTATATAAACTTCTTATATCGATCGTATCATTGCTAATAACAATTGTTAAATGATCTCGACGCTACGGTTCGATCGTAAAAAACAAACTTAACTAAGCAGTTTCGCTAATTATTTTAAATAATCAACGTTTCGGTCACTGATTTGGACCAATTTCAAGATTAACTTAAAATTGCGTCTGTAAGAAAAAAAATTAAAATAAAATAAAAAAAACACGAAAACATACAATTTTCAAAATTATACTTAATCACACATAAGCAAGTGAGTCAAAATTGTGAATATGTTTTTCCTTTACATTTAAACATGTAATAGTTAATACTTTTGAAAATTGTATGCTTTCGTGTTTTTTTATTTATTTTTTTCTTACAGACGCAATTTTAAGTTAATCTTGAAAATGGTCCAAATCAGTAACCGAAACATTTAACAATTCTGTGTATCTCTGTTATCTTTCATTTTATTTTGCATAAAAGTCCGCAGTCTACTCATAAACCAGAGTCGTGAGCAGCGTAAGTGGCCACGAGGTGTGTTTATAAGGCAAAACGGTAGTCAATTTGGTAGTGGATGCACGAACGAACGTGATGCGGAGTCAGGGAGGCAGTGCTGGGACATGTGAAATTTTGTAAGCGAACCCGATACGAAATCGGGGAGCTCTTAGAAAAGAGAATCGGAGACGAGCTCGAATCCGAGGAACTGCGGGGATGTTAGTGGAGAATCGTAGACGAATTCGATGCCAAATCGAGGGGATGCGCGGAGGTTTAATAGCGTACAGACAGACCTGATGCGAAATCAGAAAGCAGGAGGGTACGGACGCGCCTCGTATTAGGTAACCTCTGAGGTTAGAAACAGCTGTTTCGCACTTGGCTTTGTAACTTTGATTTTGAAACGACAAAATAGATACCAGTAGCCCACTCAGCCCTCCCGCCCCTAAGAAAACTGGATTTTATTCTATATACATATAAATTTCTACAATCATGTAATGGATTTTATATTATGTGAATTAAAAACCTTTTTGTAACCCGAGACATGAAGTTTCTATGTCAATATAACAATCAGTGGGTGAGCGACGCAAGCGAACGACCATGATTGTACCGCGTAGAACATTAGATTGTTATTTAATAATATAATAAGTTATATTAACTTTTATGAACTTTATAATTTTCATATAAAACTAATGTATAATGTATAAACTATGATGTATGTATTTCATATATATATATGTGTGTGTGATTATATATGTTTTTACATTTTTTTTTTATTTCATTATTTACATTTTACATTTACATTATATATGTGATTATACATGTGAGTATATATATAAAAAAAATGTTATTATTAGACTGCAGTTTTTATGTAAAATAAGGAATGTCTAAATCAAAGGTAAGAAATAGTAGAAATAGTATCATTTACGGTTACAGTGATTAAATCGTCTTCGCCATCAAAAATGTCGCGAAAGAGAAAAGAAAATGTATACTTTTTGTATGGCTATATTTATTTTAATGTTTAAATGTTGCTTGGACACGAATCAAATTTTATTTCATTTAAAAAGAAAGGCTTAACGTTCGTATTTGTTAGACATAGTTCCAAATCTTGATCACGAGTGTGACTCGTTAAAATACGGCAAAGGGTTAATAATTTGAATAAGTCGGGAATAAAACAATATATTCTCAGATTCTTCTTATGCTCTTATTGCTTTCTATCATTACTGTATCTTACAAATGCAAATGATCCGCAAATCTATTTACTATTCATTTCTTAACCTTCACATGGTTTCAGTACAGTTTCTACCGGCAATGTGTCAGTTTCTTTCCGTAATTTTTCATGTATGACCTTTTGTTAAAGCAAGTACGGCAAATTGTTACTTTTGTTACTTTCATATTGTTCGATTTGTTTAACACATATTACAGCGATATTAATTTTTCGGACGTATTAAAAATTCTTCTCTTGAAAATGATCTACATCAGGATCGAAACGTTGGGATTTTGTTAGTTGCAAGATTGCTTGTTTTTTTTCATTTTCGAAGAAAGGTTTCGATAATTTCGGGCGCGTCTGCTAATTATATAAATCGTGGAACTAATATTGCGGTTGCGGTCATGATTGTGTTAGCTCGTACCGTGGCGCATGCTCGGGGCATGCACTCACGGACTTGACCAACTTCCTCGGGGCCCAAGGTGAAGAGTAATAGAGAGAAAGGTGGCGAACCGTGTACACCGAAGAGAGGATGCTCCGGAGTAATGCAGCTCATAGCGGACTCCGTAATCGCGTTATGCTAGTTCCTAACTTTATCGATGGAGTTCGAGACACTCCCACTACTCCCCAATCTTTGTCGATTTGCACAACTGCATAATTAATACGGCCTGAACGTCCGAAATGATTTTATCAATTCATGAAGTCGTCAAAACTCTATAAAGAGGCTTCAGCTTCGTTTGCCACCGGAAATACTAAAATGGACGATTAAATTATTAAAACTATTTGCATAGATTGGCAATTTTATTATTCTTATCGTTTTTATATGAAGTATTAATTAACTTAGTAAGAGTGTAGACAAAATTGTTCATCAAAAAGTCAAAAAATATATTATTACATGTAAACATTATGAGCAACGTTTTTTTGGCAAATATAAGGCGTTTTAACTTCATTTCAATACTTGCTTTTCAGTTTTTTGAATGTTCCAACTTGTACAGTAAAATTTCGTTTTGCCGAAAACATTGTATTCGGAAAATTGGCTATAACGTTTTATTCATTAACGTTGTTATTATACTTTCTACAATGAAAATGTAGCTGGCAACTATACCTTTCCAACGGTACATATTTTTGCGTATTTCTCATCCTATGAAATTTTATAGCTAAAACACAAAACATGTCCCAACCTTTACGACAGTTCCTTATAATTAACAGAGACCATGAATTCTGTCCAGATTTTTGCAATTCTGGCCACTGTGCAACGGCGCGAATCTTGTTTAAAGTTGCTTGTTATATAATTGAATAATTAAGCGGCTGTTTGAGTTCTAGAAACCGTGGCGCGAATGCCTTGGATTGTGCGGATTAAGTTTGATCGCGTGGCGGATGGTGCGACGGAGGGCCGAAAATCGGCTGCCTCTAATCTGAACGACGTTATCGGCCCCGGGTGAAGGCCCGAAGCCCGTAATAGGAGAGCCGAACGAGCGATTGGGATACCAGGATGGCTCGATCGAACGTCATTTATTTACAACGGTGCGTTTGACGCCCACGGTTAAACGATCTCGGTAAAATGGCTCTCGGGGCCAATCAAAGCGTAATAGAATGGTCCGGATAAATTGTGCACCGCGTCGCATCGCCTCACCTCGCGTCGCGCCCTTCTACGTATAACGACCGTCTCTTCTCACTCGAGGAGTATCTCCAGCTCGCGGAACTATACCCTTTTAGGAATGACCGATAAAACGCACCTAGGGTCAATGGCATTATCATGGATGGCATCCCTAATTTGGAGGGTTAATCATATTTATTGGAATTAAAAAACTGTATTTATAGGGTAAACATTGGGAGACGCCATATACTGTTGTATCTTCTGAATGAATTACTAAAAAGTTATTAATAGATTGCAAAATTTTGTGACTATTCACAAGAAGATACCATACCCAATTCAAACCAAGCCCACACCGCTAGAAAATAATTATTGACTGTTGGATATCTTTAGAGAATTATCTGAATCAATACGTTGCTTTGGGAAATAGAATATTACTTAGCGTAGTATGTAAAATTTTTTAATTTCATGAATATTTTAGCCAGTAGCTCATCTTGATTTTTAGAAAGATCCAAGATTTGCACATTTAACTGTTCGAGAATAATTTTACGGCAAGTTTTTGTGACATATCTCCAACGATCCGAAGGTGTAAAATTACGTTCTAGTGATCGCAACAAAGAATTTTAAAACACCCTATACATTTATTAGTAGTACATATAATTTTTGGTGATCTTGTTGCTATATGTACCTTGTCCAATGAGAGGTGGCAGTAAACGTAAACATAGCCGCTCGAGTGCGACAGAGTTGACGTTATCCTTCTCAGTTCGGCAGGGGACACTTTACAAGGGGACCTGGGTAAAAAATATTTCAACTGAGAAATACAAATATTTGCAAATACTATTTCTCACAACTATGTTTCATATGTGTGTTTCATTTGAAGCAGTAATTTAGTAATAGTTTCAAATGAAACTTATGAAACAGTAATTTAGTAATAGTTTCAAATGAAACATATGAAACAGTAATTTAGTAATAGTTTCAAACATATGAAACAGTTGTGAGAAATAGCATTTTGAAATATTTGTATTTCTCAGTTGAAATATTTTTTACCTATTCCATGTGCCTTCTAAAATACTGTGGTGCCCAAAGTGGTTTGGAACCCACCTCAATAAACTGTAGGTCCCGTCGCGAAGTAACCTTAGTAAAGAGTTGTGAGCAACGTAAAGTAATAAAAAAAAATATATTTTTTACACAGGTCTACTCGTCGGACAAAGTATAGTGAACGATCCTATTACTACGAAGCTGGAATTTCTTATCATTTCAAGATTTCTGTTTTTCTTTTGCTTCAGCAAGGTGGACTTCGTCTACTAACAGGTTCCATCTCTCTTCCTCGCAATAATTATAATACTGTTCGAGAAATGAAAGACAGCATCCGTGTTACGATCCGTGTGTTTTGTCCGGGAGTGTACGATCGGATCGAGAGAAATTAAACGGCATTTAACGGTGGAAATCGTCGGAATGTGTTTCGACGGTAACGAAATCTGTTCATCCCCGCAAGCACACCCCCTGATAAGCATTACCATGCAACCTACGGTCTAGCTGAGCGCGTTGCCGCTGGTACGTGTTGGATAGTCGAAAATCGGACTTGAATCGCGTCCCTTTTTCACGAATTTATTGGAAACGCCGTATGTTTTATTCAAGGCCCCCCTCGCCCCTCGCCCACGTGCCCCACACTATCTCTCTTTCTCTTCGACGACAACCGTGAATAGCGAACAAGCTTCTGCGTCACGTGTCGCGGCACAATAATCGAGCGCTTTCGGGGATGATTAAATTTTCAACAGCTCGCCTGACAGAATTCCCTTTCTCGCAAGGGAGAGGGGCGGGGTAACGCGGGTGGACGAGAGGGTGTGTTGGGAGAGGGAGAGGACATGGCGCATTCATTATCACGGTTCCCACTGATTTTTCCCGTGCCGGTACTAAACGAAATTCGCGTTCGACGATGCCGAAGGACGCATTGATCCCACTTCACAGAGATTTCGGCTGAGCCATTGTTCTCTGAACAAGACTGGCCGTGAAACGGGTCTATAGGGTGTCCGAAAATATCGTAACTTCTTGAGAGACATAATTCACGAGGTATTTTCACGAAACTTTTTTCTTTGCGAAAATGTTCTCCGCGGATTTGTTAAATAGTTATTAACGAAATACAAGGACCAAACAGACCACTGCTACAGGTCCCGTTGAGCGTGGTGTTGATATTGGCCAAACCGGAATTCGTTCGTTGTACCGGCACTCGGATTGCTCCGTGTTTCTCATTAATAACTCCTTAACGATATTAATAACAATAACGTAACGGTATCCATGGCACCCAATGTCTCCGACCATGCACAAAATTTTAATACATGGTCCGGAAGTAATTTCAAATGCCCTGCTTCCTATTGGATAGTTGTCAGAAGAAGCTGCAGAAATGATGCTGGGAAATGTTCTCGGGAAGCCTGTAATTTAGACGTTCTAAATAAGTTACTCCTCACATCTGATCCCTTCCTTACTGGCATGAGACGAAAGCCGAAGAAAAAGATGGAACCTTTCTCAAAGGAAACTATAGAATTATTATTGCCTCCTGAACCGAGAGGAGCTACTGACTCCGAACCTGCCGACGAAAGTAGTGACGAGGAGTTTAAATAAAGTCAATTTATTGCGTATAAATACTGTTTTAATTTAGCAATACACCTGATATATTCAAACAAAAGGAAAAATGTAATTTTGTAACAAAAGAAGTGGACTTGTTTTCTACGATAAAATAATTTTGGTCAGCTGTTTGGTCAATCTGCCCCACTGTGCGAAGCCGCGAAGAACATTATTTACATAAAAATTTTAGCCCAACTCTGCTTCAAATGACGCCAAGAATCATATGTTCCAAGGTTTTCTTTTATATTTTAAATTTATGTTTTGAATGGCGACGAGGATGATTTAGTATGGGACTAGCGACGAATGTCTTTTTAATTTCGTTTGTTTCGAGGCACGTACACGATCATATTCTGTCTTATCGACACGGACATGTGGATTATAGTTGTAGGCTCTTGTCTATAAGTATAATTCTACACAATCAAATTGTGCAAAACTTTAACAGTTTATGTCTTGATAACTATTTGTTTGCGACATGTGGTTCGTTTCAATCTTTCCCTTCTCGACGAGTAGTGGGTGTTGCAATAAAAATCAACTTTATGAACGATTTTCTTTGTTACAAACAGTTTTGCGACAAGTTTCTCTTACAGATGTCCACCGATCAAGAATTGTAGATTCATCCGCAGGTGACCATCACTTTTTATACATCCTATACAACATTTTTGTGACACTTCGTATAATATAAACTAAACTTGCAGAATTATAACGAGAAAGTTTTTTTCCACAGGACCATGCTTATAGTGTTAGACCGTTTTTCGACAACTATGTTTCCTCTGCAGTGTCAAGGTCGACAAAATCGACAGCATAAATTGACTGTTGTTATTATTACTTTTGTTTGTGCAATGAACGCCGTTCTCAATGAAATCAATTTTAATTGAATCGGGTTCCGACAGGTAGACACGAAACGAGCGTACATTTACAACAGCGGAAATAGGAACGACCGTTTCATAGCGGGGAATCATTTCAGCAACGGTCACAAATTGTCGTCGGTACAAGCCCTACCTTTTTGGTGTCTTTTATTTCATGGCGTAACAGTTGGGTAACATGCATCTGGTATATCGTACCCCAAACCCAGAACGAGCGAAAACCATTTTCCCAATTCTTTGACTAGTCCGCGTATAAATACCGAACCAGCATAAAAAAAATAAAATAAAATTAGGTACTCCGAGAACTGTATGGATTTTTGTTTACATATTCTATAAAAACCATTTAATTTGTTGTATATGGCAAGATTAAATGGAGCTTTGACTCCTTCCTGGATTTAAACTGTTGAAACTTACGGATCTACTTTCGGAAATACACACAACTTGCTACCATAAACGCCTACGAAACTAAACTATTTGGTTTTTATAGGGTTTACTGACATAATTTGTTGATTTGAAAACTAGAAAAGTCAATTTGTAGAATCTTCAATATTGACCAGTTTCATGTTACACTAACCATGAAGCGATTAAAGAAATTTCAGAATGAATAAAATACTACAATTTTTCTTATTTCAAAAAAATTTAATAAAATTATTGATGACTGCACTTTTGATAGTAACAAAAGTATGTTCTATCTTTGTTTACAAAATGGGAATACCAAGGTTCAAGTCGGTTCCTAAAATTTTTCAAGCTTACCATTGTTGTTATTTTATATTTGTTCATTTTTTCCTACCAAAATACGATAAAATAAATAAAAACGATATACCGGTAACTAATTAATAAACATGTTACAATCACCATCACTCAAACAGATAAATTTCGATGAAAATGAGCATTCCACACACACACACAAATATATATCACAAACATCTATGAAACGAAGTTGTAAACAATGTAATGAAAATATGATATGCAATCGAAATGTAATATGCATAATTAAGTATGAAATACAAATATATATTTAACGAATGTGTGTTCAAATGAATAAATTATTATTTTATGTCGACATGTAGCAATATTTTATTTGAAACTGTTTGAAATAAGAACAAGTGACAATGCAGGAAACAAATATGAATTACAACAGTATTCCTCTTCAATTCGTAGTATTATATTTCTGATTATTCGTTTCGAGAAACAATCATAAACGGCAACATTTAAAAAAAATACATAAATTTTCATTGTCCTCTCACTTGTAATGTGAAATAAATGACGCAAATTATTTCGTCGTAACGAATATGCAATTTGAAAATCAGACGATGATGGGGCATTAATATTTCGAAGTGTCAGTAATTTCGTAATTAATAATAACGTATTTCGGTTTGACAATTCGTTGTTCGCATTTCGTTTTTTAATTATTGACTAAACCGATTTGTTTGTCGTGTCCGGCTGTAGACGGGGCCGTGGAATTTAACTGACTATACCAGCAGTTATTTCACTTATCTCGCTGTGAATTAATTTGACTATAATTGCTTTATGATATCACATGCGTACGAATGTGTACATACAGAGTGTTCCAATTAACACTAAACCTACCACGAGGGGCCAAATGACCTACTGTAGATTTTTTAATTGACAATTATTGAAATTGTAAAAGTGTTTTCATGCGGGAATTTATTGAATATATTTTTTGATTCCAGTATAAATTTAATCTTGTTACTTTTATAATACTATACACATCAGAATACCTTTGTTAATAGTGAAACTGCAAAAAACATTGTATACGTAATTTGATCGTATTAAGTAGCCAGTACCTTACAATCGCGTTTTTCTATTGGATCGCGTAGCTCCTGAAAAAATACATGCGGAAATAATACTTTCAGGTACGATATCATCTTCAAATAATCTCACTGATCACTCAATACCGTTCCACTTAAGTACACAATGGCGAATCAAAACAAGGGGGGCCCTAAACGGTCAAAAATTTCAGGGCCCCCCAAAAGAAGTTTGAAGATAAGTAATCAAAATGAATGACCTTCTTTTCTAGCAAACATGACTGTCCATGGTAGCCAGCGCTGTTACACAATTTGACAAGCTAAACATTTTCTGATGCAAGCGCGGGGCCCTCAGAAGCATCTGGGGCCCTAAGCGGCCGCATAATCCGTCACTGCAAGTACACAATACTTTTTTGCTATTTTACAATATTCTGGGATCACATATAAATGAGACACTCGGTATATAGTGTAATTTTCCTCCGCTTGTGTTTCGTCTCAAATTAATACCTTTCCAGTTGCGGTTTATTGTCCATTAATCTAATGTCGTTTTCGTGACAGTAAACGATGTTTACATCATTTAATTGACAACGTACAATTCCTGTTTCTTTCCATCTCGAGTCTATTGATTGAATGCCACTCACATCTAATTATAAATAATTCTCACTGAACTTGTTTGCCTCCATCTCTTC
Source organism: Lasioglossum zephyrum (assembly GCA_028455615.1). Lineage (NCBI taxonomy): Eukaryota > Metazoa > Arthropoda > Insecta > Hymenoptera > Halictidae > Lasioglossum > Lasioglossum zephyrum. The sequence continues at coordinate 20,268,008 of CM052321.1, read as the reverse complement.
CGTATTTCCTATATCTGTCTGAATTTATCGGTTCGAAGCTACGTGTCTGGCGTGAATAGCATCCGCTTCACTATCTGACTACAAATGAATAGGAAAAAAGGTGTCAAGATGGAATCGTGGGACGAGATAGAGCTAGAATTTATTTCTTGTTGAGAAGTTCACGCAATCGCGAAATCTAATTAAATACTTTATGTTTGTGCTACACTAATGATCTCAAACAAATAGCATTGTACGAACTATTATTACAATATATTTTATGTAAATAATATAAGGCTTTTTGAATTCATTTCAATACTTGCTTTTCAGTTTTTTGGATGTTCCAACTTGTACAGCAAAATTTCGTTTTGCCGAAAACATTGTATTCGGAAAATTGGGTGTAAAGTTTTATCCATTAACGTTGTAATTATGTTTGGGTTAAACTAATCATCTCAAACAAATAGCATTGTACGAACTATTATTACAATATATTTTATGTAAAGTAATTTATATATTTTATTTAGAGATTTCCCTATTTCGTGCTGATCCTATACTATTTTCTTTAAACACTTATAATTTAGTTAATATAATTGATTTAATATTAGAACTTTTATGATATCTACATTTACGCAGGGTGTCCCAAGAATGTTGTACTTGAAAGGGGTGATTCCTGAAGTCATTTGAAGTAACTTTTCCCTGTGCGAAAATGTTCTCCGCGTCTTCGTTAAGGAGTTATTAACGAAAAACAAGGACCAATCAGAGCGAGGCTGCAGCAGAGTGTAGTGCTCTGATTGGTCCGCGCTTCGTGTTAGTAACTCTCCAACGAAACTGCGGAGAATATTGTCACGAAGAAAAAAGTTATTGTAAATGATCTCGGGAATCACCTCTTTCAAGGAAATATATTTTGGGACACCCTGTACTTTGTTCCCTATACATAGAAACCTTACTAAGCGAACTTTATTGTCCTCGACGACCTGCCTTACATACACGCTTCTCATCAGTTGTTTGACGTTATTGATAGAGCATTTCATTAACGTCAACACCCTAATACCTGCAAGATATTAATGAGGCTCGCATGACCATCGTCGAAGAGTATAATGGCAATATTACCGGCACGTTCAACAGTAGAAATACCTCTAAACGATATTTTCGGCGGGAATTTCCGAACAACAAAGTTTAAACTCCCGTTATTATTTTAATCAAAAGCGTCTTAACATCGTTCGAGAGGAATTTCCCTACCAACAAGAAGCCGTTGTGTATTAGTTTCGTCGCTCCTAAAACATGTGCAGGCAATGAATTTTTATGTTTCCACTTGTTCAGCATGCTTTTTACACTTGTCTGCTCTCACGAATATCACGAATCTCCTAATTCCGGGTAAACTCTCATTCTTATGACGAGAACCAGTAATTCATGTATGATAGAATGTCGTGCAACTAGCTTTTTATCCTTTAAAAAAATAATTATTGTGACAAATTGTATGGTGCACAACGTAATTTTTTATCGAGTTTTCCCTGTTATGCTGCTTCTTTTACCGTGGCCATTGGTTTTCTACTTGAAATTTTTTAGGAATCTAACTATTTATTTTATAACACAATTAACTCTCTTTTTTATACGCGCTGCTTAGTATTGCTTAACGTTATTACATAAAAAGTTTTGTACCATTTTTTATTGAATTATAATGATTGAATATAAAACGTTTGACTTCTCGTTTCAACACTTACTTTCCAGAGTTTTCGGGTTGTCCCAACTTATACAAAAATTGTTATCCGAAAATTGCCCCGCAGTAGTGGGGATAGATGTGGGGCATTTACAGGTCAGACTTTTGGGACATTTATGGATAAAATACTGTACAAGTCTTGATCAATCGAGAACATGGGTCAGGTAGGAGAGCTACTCTATTCCATAGTGGGGGAACTGTCGCTTTGGTACTGTGAGTTCTCTGGCTTTAAGAGGAGAAGTTCGTCGTCCCTGTTCCATTATGTAAAATGATTAATCGAATGTTTTAATGACCGACTATAGAAGATTCGTGTACACAGAATGACCTTCGGGAGATTTCTTAACGATCGACCGAGTACTCGTTCCGTTGTAATTGTGAATCAACGAGAAGAAAATCACGTCGACATGACAGTGAACGCATTAACGGCCGATGACCGCAAATCGTTTTATCGACGAGTCTTCGTTGATCGAAAGGCGACCAAAGCCGGGAGCTGCGCTAACCGAACGACGCTATTTAAAATTCATGAATTCCGTCATATCTATAACCAATTAGGTCACACACGCCGGCGACTGGTGCCAGTTCAGAGAACTTTAATGAAAGCCTTTCAAAATTCAGCGAACGTTCCATTCTTTATCGGAGCAATTAGAATCCCCATGCAGCCTGCATAAACTATCGACCGCCGGCCAACGAAATTACTAGAGTGGCCGCAAACCATACTCGAGCATGGGCCATGCAGTCAAATGTTGTACCATGTAATACCAGTAGATTCTGATTTAAAAAAAAAACAGTCGACCGGTCGAAAAGGACAAAAACATTCCATCCCTTCGAGTGGAATCGAAACGCGGAATTCGTTTTGAAACGTGTCCTCGTCCACTAAATAATAAAATATAACTCTTTTGAAAAAAAAATTCGGAAACTCACATAAACAAAATTTGATGTTTCAATCTTTATCCAAGTCATATCCGCTTCAATGTAATCCCCTTTCAAGTGCGTCGGGTTGTTGCATATTAAATGTTGGATTTTTAACGGTGACGTTTTACAACACACCATCTTTTTCTATGCTTGTGTCAGTATATCAATTAATACGTTATTCTTTAACAATCGTCCGTCCCTCGTGTCAAGTTTTCCCAAAATTTTTATTTTTTTTAATACGGAACACAACCGAAAACCCTAAGATGTAAATGTTAACTCATCAATTTGACTAAAAGAACATCGAAATGTTTTGTATTTTGTTTCACTGTGTCAATTTGACACCGAGGGACAGATTCAGTTTGTGAAATGAGGGACGGATGAGGGTAAGCAGATCATCATAAATTTTTCAAGGCGTGCGATGATCGAAAGAATATGGACATACTAAATATGTTTATCTCAGATTCGTGAAATTTTGTTTGCTTATAGATAAGACTTTAAACAATATTTCTTGTGCAAACAAATCGTCGTAGCTTTAGAGATGGTAGTAAAAAGTCAGTTTACAAACTTTTTGAACAGTACGGTCTGTTTTCTGACAGAAGATACTTCAAGTTATAATACATATCTACCGTACATCTATCACTTCTCATTTGCAACATAGTAGTGAAAAACAGATATGATTTCTGGTATCGTCTTCCGAAAAACAGATACATATTATATATAGATTCCTCGATATTTCACGTAAACTAGAATCGAACAAATATGTAATTTCTTGATTTAGAAGAATTGAATACAGTTTTTTATTGATCAATGCAGAAACGCAAATTTTAATTAATTGGAACTTTATTAATCCCGTAGTTGCGTGGTCCGATTTTTAAAATGTCTATGCCGCAAAAATTTTCAAATATTTTAATCATGTTCTACGAATTTTTCTATTTTTTGTTTACAGCTTTCGTACTTGTTTCAATATGTTCTAAAATGTTTGAAATTTGAAAAAATGTTTCAATTTGAGTTTATGCATTAATTAAACTTCATAGTGTATGATTTACGTATTTACCAAAAAAAAGTCACGAAAATAAATTCGAAAGGGTGAAAAAAAAATAATGCAATTTAACCGATGTTCTATGTCAAAGTATTAGGGAACGATACTTTAAACGGCAATAACTCGAAAGCGAAATTACGTGACATGCCGCGTTCTTTCTGACAACCACAGATATTCCAGTTGTAGCAGTTTAAACAGTTTTACACAGTTCAATTTAACACTAAACCTACCGAGCTTTAAACGTAACTGGTACATGTTCCCTTATAGAAATGACAAGATTGATTTTATTCAGACTTTGTGCGGCTTCTATTGTAATACGTGTTCTAATAAATATTACATCATCATTTCTCATGAAATCATTTTTATCATATTAATAATTGTAAACTAAAAAATCTGGAACCGGTCATTTTGACCGGTGGTGGTAGGTTTAGTGTTAAATACCAAATCGTCATTATGTCTCTGTAATGAGCATATTCAGCGTACACAGCTAAGGGATGAAGTTTGTTAGGGAAAGTAGTTTACATGTTGTAATTTCATCAGTCTAGTGAGAAAGTACATTTTTATATCACAGAAAAGAGTACGAAATTATCATACCTCACTATTCTCAGCCATATAATTATTTCGTATAAAATCTGTTTTCAAACGGTTTTATTAATACTATGAAAAGCAACTGGAAGCCGACGGTGCAAGCTTCTGGACTTTAGTGTACGAAATTAATTAGCGAATCTCTGTTTAAAACCGGATAAATGGAAACTGTTGATTATTTTTAATTAAAAATTATGTTGTTTATAATAAAATTGTGCTTAAAGAAAAATATCAAATTTTCGAAAATGTCCGACCAGATGTAATTGAAGAAGGACTAATTGTTTCGATGACAGTTTTTAAAGTTGACAATCCGAATCAAATGAAAATCAACATATTTATCCCCAAGAAGATACATTGTTTTTATAAAATTTACTAAATATATTTCATGAAATGTTCTATCTTAAAAATGTGTAAAGATTTTTGCACGGTTTAGATGCATAAAAATCCGTGGTATAATTAAAACTCGGACGATGAAATGGAAAATATTTCCATAATTTTCATATCGCATCGCTGTTTACTTTCCTCGGTATTCTTCACTTTTCATAATTATATTAATAACGCTTAATGACTATGGATGTGGAATAAACCCCGGGGCAGTTCACTCTTAAAATTCAATTATTACTGGTGCTTTTAATTCTTCTTGAATCCCATGGCTCAATTATCGCTCATAATCAATTAAGTACGTAAGTACATACATCCTGCATACATCAGTCCTTTTAAATACTTCACCAGAACCGACGACTGGCGTACGATTTTAATAATGCAACGATTTGAATATACAGGACGCCCTCGAGCTCGGGTGAACGTATACCTGATGATGACTTCCGTTGTTAAGTTAACACCCCTTTTAATGAAACTGCACCCTTACAGATTCGAACGGGCCGAATGAAATTAGATTCTACCAACGCTATAACTTCAATCTCGTTTCTCGATAATAACACCAATTTCCAGTGAAATGATAACTGTGCTCGGTGCACAGTGAAATCAATTTCAGTGCCATTAAATCCTATGTTCGGGGGGGCTCACCTGATTCCTCCGCGAATAGTGTCGTAATTCAGCTTTCGAAGTCCATGCCGCCACGTAACGTATCCGCTGGGCTGCGGTATATTGCTGACCACACACTTCAACTCTATCGTGCTGCCCGCTTTGTAAAATTTGTCACCGGCCGTGGCACCGTGCTCGTCCACGATCTCCACCTTCGGCACTGAAACAGACATCGATCCCCGATTCGTTAGGTCACTTTTGCGGTTTTCACTTCGGAAAAATCGCCGTCGAATCCCGCGCGTTACTGGTCCTGTTAGGGGGATTTCCCCTAACGCTGGACCTGCGGCGGACTGTTCATTTTGGGGCTCTGGGCTAACATTGTTTGGGGGTCTACCCAATTAACCCTAATTAGCTTAAGTAACAAATTTTTTTTTCCTTATTTAACGTCGCTTTTTGAATTCTTTTTGAGAATTATTTCGCGACGCACTATGGGGTACTTGGCCGATCTAGCTGGCCAAAATTATTTTTTTTTGCTCAACACGTTTAAAATGTATCTACTAACTTATTTATAGTATTATAGCTTTGAATAAATATTTATAAACACATAAAAATTAACCATTTTTATTGAAAGTATTATTTTGGACTAATTTAACAATACGCGCGAATTACTATTGTATAAACAATATAATATAATAATATAATATAACGTGACATGACGGGAAAAAACCGGCGGTTTATTGATTCCCCAAACTTTTCCAGGTAACAACTCTTTTTACCTTGGATGAGTTTGACGAAATCGACTTTTGGCCAACTTTAAGATGTTTAAAATGTACCCACTAACTTATTTATAGTATTTTTCTTAAAAAAAATAATTATAAACAAATAAGACTAACATTTTTTTCTCTTATTTAACGTCGCTTTTTAAATTCTTTTTGGGAATTATTTCGCGACGGTAACCTACAGTTTAGTTTAAAGGTGGGTTCCGAACCATCTTGGGCACCACAGTAACAAAAATTTTTGGTATAAATCATTTTTTCTTAAGTTGTTAATTTAATTTGTTTTTGCTTTCTCGACCGCGAAATCATTAGGTTGTTGCATATGAAATGTACGATTTTATAATGCAAATGTTACAAAACGTTTCGATCTAGCAACGCCACTACATACTACAGGTTTATTATACAGGATGTGTCACCCGATTTTGACTATTATTACTCGTAGCAACAAATGTTTCACAAGAAACTTGAATGGTATCAAGTGAGGTATATTTTGGTTAGCAGTTATTTCGTTAGTAGAGGCGAAAAGGTAATATGAAGGTCAAATGCATATAATAAATGATTTTACTTGAATAAGAGGTTAATAGAATAAGTGAATGAACTATTACAACAGATTTTTTAAATTTAAATTTATAATTCTGTGATAGAATGATTAAAATTTCATTGTATTTGCTTATAAAAATTTTCCGGTTCCAAACAGTTTATTGGGAAGATGTTTGTACTGTGGTAAATGTAGAATTTTTACAAAAGAAAACGTCTCTTCATAGGAGTAGATGATGAAATAATTGTTTGATCGAATAAAAGAGGAAATTAAACATTATTTGAATTTAATTTGGAATTCACATTTTTACAACCTACTTTTCACATTTTCATTACGAGTTCAGATAAGGAAACTGCCAAAAAGCTGCCTTCAGGATTTTCTCCACGATTCGGACCAATTGCAATTGTCACAAACTTTCTGTTACACGGTATCTACTACATTTATCTTTCTAACTTCCCGAAAAGCCAAAGTCGTTTGGTCCAACTTTAAAAAAGCCATTCTGTTTTAAAGAGTGTTCGAATGTTAATGGGAGTCATTGTAGCCAAAACAATCTGTTCCCATTCTTAACACACAGAAGTCCAAGATATTCACTTGGGGAGTGTCCTACTTTAAATAATTACTAATGTTGTAAGGAATATCGAAGATAGCACAAAAACTTGGAAGTTTTTCAGGGGAATGTTCTTAACAATATAGTTCGAGATAGGAAGTCCCCAAAAGTGAATAATAATCGATGGAATATTTAGATGGAATGAAAAAGAGAACATCGGGAACCGTGTTTAACTTTTCATACCGAATGACGCTGATATACAACTTTCTACACAAGATTCTAAAAGTTGCTCACAATTTCGAATGACGTAATTATTACGTGTGTCTAACAAATGCTATAATGCGTGGGGTTCATACAGGGTATTCCTTTAATGTATTTCCTTAAAAAGGGTGATTCCAAAGGTCATTGGCAATAACTTTTTCTTTTACAAAAATGTTCTCCGCGGCTTCATTAAATGAGCCTATTCACAATCAAGCATATTGCGCAACAATTATTGTGCAGCATGATGTCCGTCCAAATCCATATTGTATTAATTAATCAATCAATATCATTCACGGTTAATAATGTTGAGCAAAAGTCACTGTTGTCATTGAAAAAAGAAAAACTAAATACAGCATGTATTATTATTATTATGTTAATGATTTGAACTAGATGGTTCATTCAACAAATACATTAATGCTATCGGCGTACTGGTTCGATCCTATAAGGAAATATAAATATAGTATTGTTACATCCAGCTTCGTAATTGTTCAAGCAAAATGATGAGTTTATCCTCAAGCCTTCTACAGGGTGGGGCGCCACATTTTGCCATCTAGATTTACGTCATTATTATTATTACGCATAGCAAACAATGTTTCAGATGAAGTTGAATGGTTTTGAGAGGGGCACATTCTGATGGTACATTTCTTTTGTAGGTGGACGTGTAAAGGACATATGAAGGTCATTAATGTTTTTTAAATGGAATCATACATTTTTTATTGCATCAGCTGATGCTCTTTCACATTCTTTACAAAAAAGAATTAATCTATTTGTGTAAACAAATCATTAGTTTAGGAGATATTTTAATTATCTCTCCTGTGCTCTCATATGCTCTCCTACTACATTATCACATTGAATTCATATTATTGACCAGAGAGTCGAGATTTCCTAACAAATTATAATTAAAATATCTCCTACACTAATGATTTTTTTACACAAATATATTAATACTTTTTTGTAAAGAATATGAAGTAGCATCAGCTGATACAATAAAAAATATATGATTCCATTTATAAAAACTTTAATGACCTTCATATGTCCTTTACACGTTCACCTACAAAAGAAATGTACCATCAGAATGTGCCCCTCTCAAAACCATTCAACTTCATCTGAAACATTGTTTGCTATGCGTAATAATAATGACGTAAATCTAGATGGCAAAATGTGGCGCCCCACCCTGTATATGAGGATTGCCCAAGGAGGAAGTAATACCAAATGAAAGCAGTATTACTTGCCGTTGAGGAGCTTTGTATGTAATACATTACGTTCGTTGCTTATAACCGGGGAATTGCCATATGACATAGTTCAGGTATTAAAATTCTGCTCCGCATAGACAAGTACCTACTATCAGATATAAAATTGACTTTAATAAGACATTTAAATGATTATAGGTCCAGAGGTATACTGTTATGTTCTTTTTGAAGTAAAAAAACTTCTTCAGGCGTATCGCGTACACAATTGCTGGGCAGTGAATGAGTCTGACCAGTCACGCTGCGAGGCGAAACGCTATTCGGGTAAACTCGGGGGAGCCGAGTTTCCCCGAGGAAGCGAGAAACAGGCAGGTGTGTAATTGCCATAGAAGTTTTCACTTCGGTCGTGCGGTCTTATGTGCACAGTGTTGGTTTTTTTTAACGAAACGATCACTGTACAGACTTTATATTTCATAGGTTGGCTCCATCACAGCCATAGAAACTGCGTTGTGCGTGCGCTATGTCGTCCCTTGCGTTCGTTTGTTTTACCGATTGCAGCGCAACATGTGGTCTCAGCGGGCCACACGTCATTTCCGTTTTTAACACTCGAGCCGTGCACAGACGCATAGTTAATTATTTGTTCCTCAAATTGTATTTTCAATAACACAGTATTATTCACACGAGAATCGAGACCACGTGGTTCCACTAAACCTAAAAAATCACAGTTCACGTATCGACGATTTCTCGAGAATGGGAAATTCAGTGTTGCTATGTTTTTTGAGCAAATACACCCGGATTAGTGTCGATCATTGGCGTATTTTTCCACGGACCGCACGTAATCTACAAAACGGCGAGGAAGCAACTTCTGTATTCCCGAAGCTTGTCTGAAACTCTGCGTACGCCTAACAGCAGTTGAATTTGAATGAAGTAACTCGGCCATAGATCATTTATACGGACGAAGTGGCAGACAACTCGCGCGGCAGCCGAATACTTTCACGTTGCCGCGGCAACTTCTCCGGGAAATAAGTTGTTTCCCCGGTTATCGGTTCGCTTCGGATCCCGCATAAGAAACGTGCCCGGGAACTGCTAACCGCGAGAGGAATTGCTGAAATTTCTCACCGTCGAGCCGCACGCTGCAAATGAACCGCGAAAAAATCTTGCACGGTGCTCGTCGTCGTCGCGAGAACCACCAGCACCGCGTCGTTGGAACAATGAGTTTCGGTAGTTTCACGAAGATGGATGCAAACGACGGAAAGAGCTATGCATTTCTTCTCCTGTGAAACGTATGGACATGCCGGTCCCGTGCAGCCGTACCCATCATCAAACACGAATACCAAATCGGCAGTGTTCCAGCATCTGTTGCGGTTCCCTGGACCCCGGCCGGGCCGTCTTGCTTAATTACCCTCGTATAGCGCCCGAGAAGTATTACCTCTCGTTTAGGCGCTGTCTCCCATCAGTTTTAAACTTCGTCGATTAAACGACACTTCCCCGGTAGCTCTATCGAGCCTTGCTTTTTACCGAGGCAAGTTCGTTCGCACCGTGACGCGAATATGGATGAACGAATTAGGCGTTCAAAATCGTAAAAACTTGGACTGAAATCATAATTATTGTATACAGGGTGTGGCAGCTAAAACAGATCACCTGAATAAATCGCTTGTTTTTGAAGATTGTCCTCCATTAATTGGTGTATTCAAAAGTACAGTAGTTTTATTAAAAGAATTTAATGTATCGTTTATATGATTTCTACTCCTCCACCTCAATTAGAATATGAATTGAATAATACGGATTAAATATGAATATTAGAATAATGCGGATTTTATGCATTCGTGACAAGAAATAAGTAGGTGCAACACGAAATGGTGACAATATCAAAAGATTGTAAGAATTTATTATTTGTAACTCATTTGAATTATTAACAGAAGAAATAAGGACCTATGCATCTCCTGTCTCTTGCAGTGATTGCAGAACATTTTTATTTTGCATAAAGATTCACAGTCTAATTGAAAGGACAATAATACGATAATATGTTCAAGAAGTAAACCGGAGTAATACGCTAAAGCATCATCCACGAGGGAAGACTATCTGAGACAATTGAAGTTACCATTGCAACAGTAAAACGTGTAATTTGGTGCCCCCGAATGATAGCCCTATAGAAACGTAGTTCGCTTGGTATTCCTTTAAACAGTGAGCAATATCTCGTAAGCCTTGACAGTATAGAAACTGTATAATAGTTCTCCATACAGTTCGGTGCAAACAGAACGACAATCGGCACAATTTCCATCGGCCACGCCCAAGCCATCAGATTCGCGGAGTCAAAGAGAAATATATAACCCGTTCCTCAGATTCGAAGTACACAAAGTGACCCAATCTGGAGCAAACTGCAACCGAAAGTTCACAGGGAAATCGGCTTAGATGCGCCTGCAGAGTTCGCAGGCCCCTACTCCACGGCGAATTTCACCTCCTGTCATTCGCGGACCACGACGGAAAACGTTATCGCCGCAAATCGGGAGTGAACGACTTCTGGGGGACAATGAAGAGGTTCTATTTCTCTCGCGAACATATTTCCCGCGCGCCACACCGCGCCGCACCGGCGACAGATAAATACGGGCACTTTGCGGTATCGAATTTCTTCAATGCGACCGGAATGTCTACAGCGATCTTCGAGGTCGCCGCAAGACAGTTTGTCCGGCCGGTAATCGATTTCGATCAACCACAGGCGATTGCTGAAATGTAAATAGATCACTCGAACGACTATACCGAATCGTCGAATAAAGCGGTGCTTTAACTTCCTTTAACTTCCTGTCGTAGGGTATCTTTCATAACTCTAAAATTACGGTCGATCCAAAAGTATCGTTACAAGGGAACCCTGATTACTGATACGATAAATGTAATATCACCGCGGGTGTACATTTTATTGTCGAATGTTTTCCCAATGAGATACGTAAAAATAACTATTTTGCCCTGAATAAATTTGTACAATCATTCTCATATTTTTATAATCTCAGGTTTTAAAAAAACATTCTTCGTAGAAGGCAGAAAGAAGAACATTTTTCTTCTATCTCGATCACTGTTGTTCGCATGATTGTACATTCTTTATAAAGATTTAAATTGCTTTAAATGCCTAGTTCGTTATAAAGCAGAATAGGAAAATTATATCGTATCTAACTATTTCAAATAAGTACAACATTTTAGGACACCTTGTATAATTAAATAGATTGATATTTACGGCGACAGGTTCGACTATGTTACTAACTAAGCAGTTTTGCAAATTAATATAACTTTTTTCAACGATTCGGTCTAGTTTAAGACCATTTTCAAGAATATATAGTTGCGTCTGTAAAAATTAATCAATGTAAATTATATAGTTCAAGTTTAATTCCGAGTTAAAAAGTAAAAAGGAAAAGAAAAGAGAAACGAAACCTTGTATAATCGTTGGGAAAAAAATAAGAAATTGGAGAGTGAAATTTTGCTACCAACATAGGCGACTCGGGTTGCTCAGGGAGTTTTCCTTTCACTTGTTTAATGAAATTATGAAGATGAAAGTGCGTTCGTTTCCCGAGGTTTCGCATTTCCTTGCGCTAATGATATACGAGAAATAATATTCACGACAATTATTTATGAATTGCTGAACATTTAGAGAAATTCTTGTTGATCTTCTTCTCTTCAATTCCTCCGTAACGAAATTGAGAAGGAGCGCGACGTTGCGTGCAAACAAACGGCTCGATTATCCCGGATTTAATTTCGCGGAAGACAAAGGCGGAAAGGACAGTGGTATCGTTCATATCTGAAAAAAGGAGAATAAAGGAACGGGTACGTGACCGTGTTATTCGTTGGCGCGAGGTCTACCTTCTACGAAAACGTGGCTCATTTAACTGTCGATGCACGGGAGTATAATGGAACGGCCCATTTGAGTACAAAGTTATACCATGCCTCAATGGAGTCTGCTGGGAGCAACAGTCTGGAATTAATTTCAGCGATAGTGGTAAACTGAGAATGGAGTAAGTCTGAGAACTGGAGGAACTGACACAATGCGATCGCTATTGAACTCGATTGTTTCTTAATAAAACGTTGTGCCAACTTATATATTGCATTAACGATTTGTTACTTAACAATACTCTGTGATGACAACTGCCAACAATTTTCCATTTTCTTCATAATTCAATAAATAATTCTTTCACTTCATTGCGTCATAATATCCACATTAACATAAACTATACCATATCTACATTGATTGTGCCAATATTGTTAATTTGTTAATTTTATTTGTCTCATGTTATGTCTTCCTAAATGTTCATGATTGAATTGTCACTTAAATAAAAGGGTAATGTTGAACCCTATTTAGTTGTTTTATTTTTGTATATATTTGTTATCCATTTTGACCAAACGCAGTATCAGAAACAGCATCGAGAATGGCGAAGCCAGGCGTAGAGATTCTTCCGGCCACCGGCTATCTGTATTATAAGTTCGAAACAGTTGGTCGGATTGGTTTGATATCAGTGTAACCTTTCGTTGAATTTAATTTTGCGAACGGTATTCCTCGAGGAATTTACTACCAGCAGTTCCCGTGTTTTCCCTTGCCTTGTTTCGGTTTATTTAGGGAAACAGGGCCGGAGAGATGCACTTCTAAGGCGCGAGTAAATGAAACAATCACAGAGCCGGAGGTTGGAAACGGAATAAAAAAAGGGGGTGGGGGTAGGGGGAGAATTTCCCTGATCACGGATTCGCAATACCGAAAAAGGAGAAAATACATGGGGAAATAGTTCCTTTATTTTTGGTTGGTTACATCGGCCGGGGAAATAGACGGTCCTAATGAAATTGGAAATATTGGCAAAGGAATAAGCAGGAAATATGGGATTTTTATTCAACGAAAGAAAGATTGGAAAGAACGCAAATAAATGCATAATCCCGAGGCAGTTCTCGCGGTATTAGCCTTCCGCTTCGGGAAATAAACTCGGTTCTATTTGGTTCGATTGTTCGACGCGATCGGGAGCTACTTGTTCGATTGCCTACTTCGTCAATTTATGGTAGGTCATCAAATTATTAAAGCTGCGAGCTTAACTTAACAAATTTACTAATAAGGGGCTAAGAAATTACTAATATATTTTCGGCAAAAGAAAATTTTGTCGCATAAGCTGGGACAACCTAAAAACTCTGAGAAATAAGTATCGAAATGAACGCCTCATATTTAATGTTCAAAAAGAGTTCCCTTACATGATACCCGATCAAGTCTTCTGTACATTTTTAGTGCCCACTGAGAGGAGTAAAAACTGCCTAATGAACCGAGGTTCTAAAAGCAATCCTTTCCCTGTAAAATCAACTTTTATTACTTGCTAGCGTTCCATATCATGATCACATTATTTCGCTTCCATCACAGAGAAGCTGGAAGTATTAGTTCAAGGTTGTAAACACAAGAGGTGCGCGTAAACACAAGGTTGTAAACACAAGGTTGTAAACACAAGGTTGTAAACACAAGGTTGTAAACACAAGGTAGTAAACACAAGTCGAAGTACAAATCTCCAGTCACGTCTACGATTTGTATACATTGAATGTTTTGCGAAGAGAACCAGTTATGATATGGAACAGTAACAAACAACAAAGGTTGATTTCACAGGAAAATGTTTGGTTTTAGAACCTATGTTGATTGGTTTGCGGTGGGTAGTACAAGGCTTATAAATATCGGACCATCTGTTTATCACCCTGTGTATCGAGACATGTATTCACGTGATTGAATCTATGTTGGTCTACGCTGTGATACTTATCAGGATCGTCGCCGTCGGAATTACATTATCGGACGTCGCGGGAAGATCTCGAAGAAGTATTTATAGGTCAGCTCTTAATAACACATCTCATTCGATTACTCACACAACCTGGTAAGCATAAAGGGTGTGCGCTCTTCACAGAGTCAGCACCGTTTACAGAATCCTGAGAACTAATCAATACCTTTCCAAGAACGTGGCAGCCCTAAATGGATTTCAACTCACGGGCCAAAGGCGAGCGCAGCTTACAAATAGAGTGCATGCGTACGAAAAGTAGTTTCGCTTGCTTTCCACGGCAAACTTAATTGAAGTATCTGGTCAAGTTGGTCGAGGCAACTGGCCGAAGAAGGAGATATTATATGTGTGTGTGTGTGTGTCTCTGAAACACAGAGAGAGAGAAAGAGATAAGAATAAAGATGCGGTTGAATGGTTGTTGCATCGAAAAACGAGGAGACGGACAACAACGGAAACGACAACTGCTACGCGAAAGAACACCAGGAAGAAGAAAAGCGGAAGATCTAGGAGGAATAAAGAGGAACGAAGACAGCAAGAGTGGCAAACAATCGTGAGAGGACTTTTCCTCCTGGCGCCAGTTAATCAAAGCTTCGACCGACTCACCCTTTGGCTTTGCCAGTGTCGGCCAAACAATGCCTCCGAGCAGCAAACTTTCTAAAACGTCCATTCGGAAAAACCCCATTTGCCCCCAAATGAAGACTGCCTACCCGTTCATTTCAATTCTTTCCCTCTGTCCTTTCTTCGTGTTACGGTGGCCACCGCCGCCGCCGCCGCCGCGCCGCTGGGTGTACGTGTGTTACCCCGAGTTAACTACCAACCCATTGTGTCGCCTGAAATTGTTTGCGATCTTTCTTTCACGGCAAAGCGTGACACAAATTGTATTGACAATGAAAGTCCACAGAACTCACCGGAAAGGGACGGTGAGCATTTCGGTGAACTGTGAAACTATATTTCTTGAGTCGCTGGTGCACGGACGAACGTAACATTCGATCTGATCGATCTGCAAATTGTGTCAAATATTTCTATCCACTTGAATATTTCTAGCAATGGTGAATTTCTCTCGGGCAGTTTGGACATGCGGAATTTTTTAATTACCTTAAACGGGTAGACTCACGTTTCCAGGATTGCAAGGGTACGGGATGGGCGTTCTCGTTTCTCGATAATGTGAAGGGGTGTTTCAGTAGTCAGAAACGCTGGATAAAAGATCAATCTTTTCGAAGCGTAATTTATAGTATTCGGAAGCATATAGCTGCTCATGTAGCTGTTTTCATAAAACTATAATTACGAAAACGTAGAATTACAATTTTGGAGGGCAATCGCGGTTTAGATTGATCTTTTATTTAGCGCTTTTGACTACTGGAAAACCCTATCTTTGCATTATCGAGAATGGAGAACGGAAATGGGAACGAGTCTACCTCCTTAACCCTGATGTAGTCATCAGTTTGCATGATATATAGTGGTGCAAAAGCCGGAAAAAGTCGATTTGAAAATTTTGTTTAAATCTTATAATTTTGATGTTTGCGGTAGTTAATGGTCTGAAAAATAAGGCTTCAGTATTGTTTTTCTTTGTTTGTGCACCTGTGAAGTACTCCATCAAAAGTCAAGAGATTTTATAGCACGTTTTGCGCTCTTAAACAGTCTCTGAAACTGTTTCCAAGTAAATCAATTTTTTTTCCATCTATTTTATGGTTTCCATCTATTTTATAGTTTTTCAATCTATGTTATTTCTACCGCTGGAAATGGGAACAGGCAATAAGCGGCAACGTATTATATGTACCTGTTTCCGGCAACAGAAACACGAACAAACTTGCGTAAACATGGGGCAATAAGGATTTTATCAAGCAACACAAAAGATCAACAAAAAGTTAACCGATGTTGCTCTTTCGCGGGCATAGCATAACAAATGAGCATGCTGTGCTTACCAGGAGCAAAGTTGACTGAACATTGAAGCTATACTCCGCTGTACATGCATATTTACATAATTTCAATGGATTTTTGTCACTTGATTCATAACAAGAGTTACTACAACAATTGTAACAACAACAGTAACAAAGGAGAATGGAGTTATTATCAAATAAGCATTATACGCGTCTCTAATGACGTTTTACGTGATCGACATAACCGCGTGCTATCGGCGCCACTCCGCTCGTTAGACGACGGGCCACGCTGAGTACATACCAACATGGCGGCGTCCTTACCAGCGAAAAACGCTTGCAATCGCTCAACTTTACACTCGCATAACTATTGAACCACTGATCTCCTTGGATTGAAACTTGGATTTTTGGAACTTCCTCGTCAAAATCTACAGCGTTATAGGGGAGAAGGTTAAAAATTTCTGGGTTGCTAAGATGAAGTTTAACCCAAAAATGTACGTGCACCTTTCGTCTTAGAGTGTAGCTTAGTTTATGTATGAAGAATAAGAAAAAGCGTAGCAAGCAAGTCGGAATGAGCTGACGTTCGTTGAGAAGCGAGGGTTAACGAAGCCTCCTTATCAAAGTTTCGCTAACAACGTCGTCCGGGCTAGATTTATTCGACCGAAATATGATACCTACGTCGGAATAACTTTTTCACGTGGTATATGCGTCTCGCGGCTCTTTCCGCGGCCTCTCTTTCCGCCTACAAAGGGGAATAGTTCTGGCGAGGCCCTCTCGTCCGCCAACTTTCCTGGCTTCCTTTTGTCGGACAGGAACTTACTCCTTACCGACTTTGCGGGAAAATTCATCGAGCCAGAGAGGTTCGCGTAACTGCCGCGGAGTTCTCTGGGTGGACGGTGTTTCCCAACAAAGTGTTTCTTTCGGCTATTACGCAGTCAACGACGGGGCCACCAGCGCAGGCAGAATAAGGAGAAACGAGTGGGCGGAGTTTTAAACGAAACTGGAAAAACTACGGGTCCACCGGCGCGGCGCGCGACTTTTACTACTTGCGGGATAACCGGCGAATGTGAAGGAAACAGGAAACGAGATAACGTGGCGAGGTCGAAAAGAATGTGTGGGCCGGCGAAGGAGTCCCGAAAAAAGATAGAAAAGTCGCCGGGAACGTAGCGAATGCAAGAAAGTTTGAGATGGGGGAACAGAAGAAAGAACTATGCGAGGGGACCGAAAGGAAAAAATCGAGATCGGTTCTACGAAAAGAAGGGGGAGGGAGGGGCGCAAAATCGAATCGAAAAGAAAAGAAAAAGTAGTTGAACCCGGTAGAAAGAGAATTCTGGATGAAAAATCGAGAGTTCAATGGGAGGAAAATGTAGAGAGAACGGCAACGACGAGTCGATCGTTCGCCGGATGATTGAAGCAGTTGAGAGATGGGCTGAAACATATGGGCTTTATGAATTCATTACGTTTTACGGGGACATCGTAATTTCACGAGCCTCGCTTTCATGTAAAGTCGTTCCTCGAGTTATCGTTGCAATTATTGAGGATGAATTATGCCCTAGGAGGTTCTGTCCAATTTTCCGCTAGACGAGTGTTGAAAAATTACAGGGGTACAGCACCGTTCGCGAGAGCTCCTCGGAAACACAGTGCACTTCGCTCGTACGGACGACAAGGGAAACGTCAGCCACGTATAATCTGCCCTGATGATTAACAAGTCTTCTAGCAACATTCGTCTCGGTAATAGTCTTCGGGGTTGTTATGTTTTTGTTAAATCCTATCTTCTTTATGAAATGTTGGAAACACGTAGTGTAGAATGTTCAATGATTCCATCAGTTACCTTTGAGTACCACCCTCGGATACTTTATGATCAGATTTTCATGGATTTATAGATCGTAAAAGTCTTAACTGTTTGAATGATCTTCTCACTCTATTGACATTGATAGCCGAAAAACTGAAGTTTTATTTCAAAAGAAAATAAGAAATAACTATTTGAAATCATTTCTTTCGTACCTTCAACAATTTCAATAATCCTCAAAGTAATATGCAACAAAAGGAGTCAGTATAAATTCGATTCAACCTAATGGTCATCCTTAAACTTAAACTTTACTTTTAATCTAAATAAACATTCATTATCTAGACTTCACACAAAATTTAAGATGCAGACCGTCATTTCTACGTGACGCTGGTGGTAAATGCGTTAAGTCATCCAAGACTTATGAATACTATATTCTGTTATGACATTTCTTGTTTCGTCGTAGAGCTGTAACACTCGGTCGTATAACACTGACATTTGAGATGTCTATTCACTCGAAATTTTCGTGGCTATGACGTTCCCAAAGCTACCTACCGAACATGTATAAAATGGTTACAGCTTTGACTGTCCCATCATCAACGCTCAGGTCTTCACATGACGATTCAAGTTTTAGGTGTCCTGGTGATGCTTCTCGTTTGTGTCTTATATTACCATTTTTATTGTTTCTTACTATTTCTATTCGGAGATGTTTCAAAAATGTTAAAATAAGACATACACAGGGTGTTCCACGAAATTGTTTCTTTCGGGAGATCAATATTTTGACCAATATAAACAACTGAAGACTGTCTTACTGTTGAGAACTCACTATTAGGTCCTTGTCAAGGTTATCCATGTATAGTAGGCCATTGAACTCATTTTTCATGAACAAATTTCTATCTTGAATTTTTTCTATTAGATTTTGTAACCGACTAAAAATTAGTCAGTTTTGATTCAAACATTTTTTTTATCTCGCTACTGGAAGTTCTCGAACAAACGTCGCGCCAAAACTTAATCGTGGGACACTCTGTATAAAGTATAAATATGACCAAGTCAAAACAACAGAGTCATGAATTTAAATATTCATTATAAAATCAGAGTGTATCTAAGACCTAAGAGATGCAACAAAATTGAAAATTAACTAACGTATCACTTTTTCTAAAGAAAAATGTGTAATAGATATATTATAAAATTATAGGTATTAGTTAATGGATGTATAAAACAACCATACTATGACCTACACTGTTAACATTTCCCATATTGTACAGGGTGTATAGAAACATTATGTCTTGGCTGCCATATGTGCTGTCCTTGACCTTGAATGTCAAGGTCAAATATTTTTTATTGGATTGCATTCTACGAATCATGCGGATAAAAAGTGTTGAAGGAACTATAACGAATTGATGCGGAAGTTTTGTCGGCTGTCAAATGAATTTTGTTCATAGAAGTTGTAGATTTAAAACTGAAGTGCTACTTGTATGCTGAATGTACCTAGAAATTTATAATAATAAAATTTATATCGTATATTAACAACTATTTATCAGATTCGTTTCTAAATACTTGTAAAATGATGTTTCCTATATTTGTTAAAAACTACTTGACAAGAAAGCTTTGAAAAGTATTTGTTAAATATAAAATTGCTAGAAACCACAAACAAAAATGATACAATTTTTTGATACTGTCAAAATAGAGGGGTTCCATACTTGGATAGCAAACAAGCAAACAAGCTTTTGTATATTTTCCGATTTTACATAGTGGACTACAATATGATTCCAACTTTCATAACAGAGTGATTGTTTTCGGTAAACTGAAAAAAATAATAAACATGTTGATGTTTTTGCAGTGCCAATCCTGTCCGCGCAATCCATTGGTACAGTTACGTATAAAGGCCCCGGTCAAATTATTTCATGTTCGGATTAATACGTTTTCGCACACTGTTTCACGTGGCACGTCACTCTCGTAACAAATCCACGACTGTGTAGACTAATTCACACGTCCGCCGGTCTAGAGTTGCAAACCTCCACGCGTAATTACAAGTACGCATTTCAGCCGTGAAATCCGGCTGTGCGGAGACAGTACGTGTCTCAATCTGTGTCACACAACTGTCCACGCTTTGTAAGAGCTATGTACATTAGCGATCAAATTTTCAGAATAACTAGAACTTGTGTGTATTTGTTGCAGTACCAATTGCACAAATTCATTACCGTATACGAAATATTAGCGACAGCATCAGTTAAATATTTAAATGTCTTCCATTAAATGAATTTGGTCATTGCACAATGTACAGGGTGTTTCATTTGTAACGAATCACTCGAATATCTCTGAAATAATTAATGAAAATGTTTCACACGAAAGTTATATCGTTTCGAGGAGAACATCATTCTGTGTTAATGGTTTTTTTTGTAGGTGTAGGAGTAGAGTCACTTTCAACTTTTTCAATGGAACTATCTATTTTTTAATGCACCAGTTGTTCATTATTCTCCATGAAAAATTATTAATTTTTTTATAACGAAAAATTATTAGTTTAGAGATCACATTAGAAAATATCAGGTACTACATTGTTGGTACACCCGTTACTTGTATACATCGTGTTCTGTCAATTATGTCAATAACTCATATTCATTATGCTGTCTACACGCTTAAAAGGAGAATCTTGTGTTGTAACTCATTCTGCCAAGTGTATCTTATCGTTAGGAAACTATTTGTACTCATAAATATTTATAGAAACTATTTATACTTAGAAAACTGAAATTTTCAAATACTGTTTTCAAAATTTACTGCGTCAAATAGGATATTTTATTTTAAAAAATTACTGCGTCAAATAAAATAGTTCATTTCTAAATTTGAAGGCACACTTTAAAATATATAGGATTATTTACCAATAACTGTTTACAATACTATTTCACCCAGTCCGGTGTTAATTAACAGGGCAACGTTTCTTTGAAGAACGTGAAGAAACAAGGAGCAACCGGAAAGACGCCTAGCAAAGGAGACAAGGAACTGGGGAATCGCTTACGTAGAAAGGGCAAACCGTGAAAGCAGGGGATACGGAGAAAAGACAGGACACACGACGAGTCTGGAAGTTCAACGGAAAATAAGTACATATCAGGAATTCCTATCGAGCATCCGCAGACCGCAGCGCAGCCAGCAACCAATTTGAAGTTTACGCGGTGAACTTTCCGTATCTCTTTCACGTATCAGCTTCCCGTAGTTCCACCTGTCTCGACCTTCTTACGCGCTTAGGTCGTTTGCGCGCGCGTGCGAGCGAGCGCCCTGCCAGCGCATTTTGCTTTCTTGTTGCTCGTGCTTTGATACCGTTAGAAGATACCCCCTACTCGACTTTAATCCAATGTGATCCTTAATTCCCAAAGTGAACACTCGATAAATTTTCATTTGAAACTTTGCACTTTCATGGCGGCTCCTAAAACGATCCGTTTGTGGATGTAGGGAAACTGTTTTAGAATTCCGTAAGGCATAAGTTGTCTAAATGGAACTTCAAAGTGGCGGAGATTACAGCGAAAGAGTAATAGAGTTTTCGACGCGCTAGGCTCCGATGGAAACTAATTCTAACTGATGAACAGTCTGAGGATTTTCCGTTTTACAATATGCAACGGGAACCATGATCAAGATTCATTTTGTACCAGCGAACACATCTGGGAAAATCTCATTTGCTATGAAAACAAGAGATATCTATTTGAAATCGTTATTTTTGATATTGTTATTTGAAAATGATAATAATATTGATCGTTTGGAAATATTCCGATTGGAAGGAGAGTTCGTAACATTTTTTAATTAAATTTGAAAAATAAAATTAAGATATTTATTCAATAACATAGTTTCCACTCTGTTCCATTGCTTTCTGCCATTTTTTACGTAAATTATTATCAGACAGCGGATATTTCTGCAAAATAAAAATTGTCTGTACGAGTTACAACAAATTCAAGTGAAATTAAAATTTATTCTCTTTCTTAATACGTTCAATAACTTGAAAATAATGTAACAATATATTTAAGTTATTTTAATGTTTTAACGTATTTTGTCAGGTTTTTTAAAGTGAGGGCACATAGTTAAAAAAAATCAAAATCCAGTAATTTTCGAGCGCTCTCTATAGGGTTGCACCCTTTCCTTTGGAAAATTTTTCGCTAAATTGTCTCTCTGCACGCAATGCTGTTCATAAACTCCGAAATCTGTGCAATAATATCGTACTGGATGGACCTATCATCAAACATAGCAATGCGATGGGGGTTGTTCGTTGGTCCGCGAATGATTCTTTACTTAATTATGTTTATCCAACCTGATACACACGAAAGAGTAGCAGAAACTCATTCTGGAAATAACGGGGAGGAACGCATGGTTGCGAGGAGATAGCAATTAAAACCACGTCTAAGTGAGCGTATGGTGCATATCCGAGTGAGCAAGGAGTGTGTATCATGTGACCCTTGCAAAACCGCTCTACCGTCACCAGGCACTCGTCTTAAGCCACAGATACTTTCGTCGATGCCGTGATGCATGATGCTTGCGAATGCGCCAACACATGGTGCACTCAATAAAAGCTTGAGTCCACTCCTATCGTGCAACCGTATTGAGAAGCTATTCTTTTCCAATCTCGAAAAGTCCAATATTTTGTATTTTTTCTAAGTACAAGTGCTGTAGAATATGCAGGGTGTCCTATTTAAATCGGTCCAGTCGAATATCTCCGAAACTGTTATTGATACTACAAATGATAATAATAATTGTTTTCTTATTTATTATTACAAGATAGCTAATAAATGTTTCAGACAACATTAATCGGTATCAAGGTCATATGAAGGTCAACTTCGTTTTTAAATGGAATCGTACATTTTTAACACACTACTCTATGTTACTTGTTATTTCCTACAAAAAAGTACTAAATCACTTATGGCAACAAATTATTAGTCTAGAACGTATTTTGATTTTCTGTTGATTTTTCTTCAATCACAAAACATTTTTTCACTGTTCTGAACAAATCTTTCAAACAAACATAAAGGATAGAGTAGAAGCTTCAAGTTTTAAAATGAATCCACGTATATCGTTGTACTATTTTTGTTTTTAATAAAATTAGAATAGTCTAAGTATTTTGATAATTAGATGAATTTTGATACAGAGAAATAATTTCACGAAAGTGGGAAACTTAGTGTTCAAACACTTTTTGGATTCACTGTACCAGTCACAAGACGGGAGAGCTTTCCCCTACTCGAAATCGTAATTAAGATTCACAGACACCGTACCAGTGTTGACTAACCCGGTAAGTGGCTTTACGGAAATGGAAACAGTTATTCATCCCTGAAGACTCTTTCTACTAGTTAACCATATCCGTGTAGACGAAGGATAGCATCTTGCGTTGGTGCTCAAGAACCAGCTTTATAACGTGGCTCATAATGCCAACGATAATTAAAGCAACATACTGGCAAGGTACTGGAACTGTTGCACAATGCACTTCACGTAGCTGAAGGGAAACAAGCGAAGAGAGTGTGTGTGAGAGAGATGCCACCACATATTTCTAAAACACAAAATTGCTAATTACAGCGGACTAGTTACTTCAATCCATCATATCTTATAATGGAAACAATCAGGTTTCAACGGATTGTTGTTTCATTTTAGAATAATGTCGAACTTGCCACATAATCTATAACAACTTTTTTGATTTTTCACATGATTTAAAAATATTTTTACCGTATACTTTTGTACAATTAATTACACATCACTAGATTGTGTTTATAAACAACGAGCATTATACTTTCTTCAGCGAAAATGTAGCTGGCAACAATATCTTCCCAACGGTATATATATATTTTATTTTTTAAAAGTCATTTAAAAAAAAATATATATATATTCTATTTTTTTAAAATCATTTTTTTAAAAATGTATATATATATTTTTTGCGTAATTCTCATTCTATGAAAATTTGTAGCTTGAAAACAAAACGTGCCCCAATCTTTACGAAATGCGACAGTTTCTTACACATTGACACGGTTGCTGGAGCTTGTTCTAAAAGTTACCCAGTGCCGCCAGATTGAGATTTGTCACCCACTCTACCTTACCCCTTCTACAAGGCTATTCCTCAATTCCCGACAGCGAGCATCTCCACACTTCCGCCATAGCCCGGTCACGTTACGCATTTCTTCTCCGTCGTGCATGTGTCCCATACTGGCAGAGAGAGGGTCATTTTTTTCATCCAATTCGTGCTCCCTCTCCTCATCTAGCGATTCAGTGTAGAGCACCAATTCTTTTTATTTTATTTAATGCAATTAGAATCTCAAGGTAGAGATTATTTTGCCACACATTATTTTTCAATACATTATTATACTTTGTTTACCAGCCAACGATTATTTATATGTAATTTGTATTGTATTATATAAAGTATAATAAACAATTTTTTTTAAACTATACAGTTTTCTTAAATATTTAACTCACAGGCATTCAGAAACGAGTAGGTTATTTTACATATTTCATTTCTTTTTAATGAAACCTTCGATAGCAACAGTAATTTTCATTGTGAACTACCAAGTCACCTTCAATAACGTCATCTAATAGTTTCATTTAAGGTGCAAACGTAAAAGAAAGTTTCTATGTTTTCTTTTGGTACAGCACAATTATTGAAAATTCTATTAATAGGCTTCTGGTAGGTAAAGAGTCAGCACATTGATTTCGTCGATTTACATAACCAACATAGGAAACCAAGAAAGTTTGCAGCTCAAGCTAACCGTGAACACGAATAATCGTTCGCACCAGTCGTTTGCAAAGAAGAAACGAAATGTCCGTTTGCAAATGTTCATGATCAGACGTCGACCCTGATACTTCGTTATTCAGGCGACCCGTCGACGAAGCCTGAAGTTAACTCTTCTCGTATTCTTGAGGGTGCACGCGAACCTCAATTTCATTTCAAGGAAACTCCCCGCGAGACCTTCAGCTTGGCGCATCCATCTCGAGATAGAAAAACTAATTTCCTAATTGCCGTTGGCTCTCAACTTTATACATATCCCGTGGGACATTTATCCCACCGATTTGCAGTTATCGGTACACGTTGGGGCGATGGTTATTTTCCATTTTAGGGCGTTCGGCGAGCTGCATTCGAAAAGAATTTCCTAATGGATCCTCGAGGCCGATTGCGATGGATATAAACCATCGGGCGAGATAGGAACAGGGGAGAGGAAAGTGCAGAAGGAGGCCCAGTCGCCAGGGAGAAAAGACAAAAGGTAAAGTGGATATAGGCAGAATAAAAAGGTGAAGGTATAAGAACGAGGAGAGTAGGAAACAGTTTGGAGAAACAGGGCGGACAAAGACTAAGGTCTTTGGTTTATGCCGGTTGTAAAGTGTAGCAGGAATGCTCCCTGCATGTAAAAATAGTGGATCGTTCGGCCAGCACGGTTATATACATGAAAGAATATAGCTGGACAAGATAGTCAAAAGCGCCCGCGAAACAAATTGGTTTTTGGTCACACGGTTCTATAGGGCTTCCAATGAAAACCCCCTGTGACAAGTTTTAAGTCGGTACCATTACCACAAGGGTAGTTATAGGGTGGACTTGGTTTTAGTGAATAACGTTCGATTTCTTCTGTTCTGATAAACAAAACATTGCGAAAAAATTTATGAATATTCTATTATACTTTATGAATATTCTATCTAATTACACACACGTCTGTAATTTTGATCCAATATTTTTGGTTGTAATCTCGATTTATAACGAAATCCTAGAGCATTCATTTGTCTATTCAATTGCGGCAAGATTTGAAACACGTGGTACATTAATTAGTGGACAATATAATTTTTGGTGATTCCGTTACCATACCTTGCCCAACGATAGGAGGTAGATGTTACCCTTCTCAGGTAGGCAGCAAAGGACGTACGCTGATGCTTTTCTGAATCCTCTTAGAGTATAGAGTATAAAAGTAGATGTATATAAATACTATTTCTAACAATTGTAAACAATTGTGTTTTCATTTGATCGAAATATGTATTACCTACAGATTCCGTATTTAACACGATCAGCGCGAAGTCAGTTCCAAAATCGCTTTGCTCGCTGCTTGTTGAACAGAAAAGACTGCAAAATCGGCGCTGCGTTCAACGGGTTAACAGTAACCTGCTCTTTGTAGGATTTAATAACCGTTTCCTCGTGGTTGGTGTGGATTACAGTTTCACCGGGTTTGGGTTCGGGTTTGGGTTCGGGTTAGGCGTCGAGTTAGTATCCCTGACTTGATGTACTAACAGGCTCCTTCTTTGTACTTTGTAACAATTACGATACAATTATTTCATTCGGAGATTCTATGTAGCCTTCGAGAAAGGAAAGATAAGCAAGTGCCTATCGTTTTGTCGAGGGTGTGGCTTGACGTGCCGCGTGGGTAGAACACGGTGGCATATGCCTTCTACGGCAGCAACGTGATTCCCATGCATACTGCCCGAAGCTGGTCTGTGCATGTGCTTGCATACACGCGCGTGCCTGGAGACACGGTGTCACCGCTGCAACGCTGCACCGTTGCATCGTTGCACCCATAGCCGCACGTGTACCTACCTCCTTCACCTTCCGTAGCACACGTGGACTCCGGGGCATGCACGCGTGCGTCATTCAGCGTGTAGCTGACGGAAGCGAAATTCACGCTCCACGTCGCAGAACGTCGTCTGTGTCGCGGAAAGTGCTTCATACCTAGGACAAGAGTTTATCGAGGCAACGTTTGCGCGATTGTCTTAAGCGACCGAGCGCGCGCAACCCCTTGCTCACTGGGTTACGTTAGTTTAATTGTTGGCCGCGTACTGTGGCTGCGGATACGAACTGAAATGGCTAGACGTTTCGAAAGAAACTAGCTACAGGGGGAATTCTCCTCACACCAGAAAATTTTAATAATATTTCTGCGACTGATAAAGTAATGAGAAAACATTTATTGAGTCCGTAACTTTTTCGACATATATCTTAAGTCTTAAAATGCAATAAGAAATTTTTATGTGATTTTTCATAGGGATTTTTGCAATCTCGTGGAAGTCATTGATCTGCTGGCTTGCACGATTGCGGCTCACTGGAACGTCTGCGAAAAAAGAATTATCCTTAGAAAAAGTATGACCATAGCCCCAGTACAGACTAAGATTATTTCATTCGAGCAAAAATTCACGAAATGGTGAACCTCCAAAGTTGGTGGTCTCAAAAATAGCAGTTTCATCGTAACAAAAACGTTAAAAGTTGAGGAAGCAGTAAACCAATCTTATCTATTCTAGTCTATACTGAGGCTACAGTCATACTTTTTCTCAGGATAATTCTTTTTTTTTCCGGCCGTTCCAGTGAGCCGCAATTGTGCTCGCCAGCAGATGAATGGCTTCCATGAGGCTGCAAAAAAAACCTATAAAAATCATTTACAAACTTATATAAAAATGTCTTGCATTTGAAGTGAACTTAAGAGATATGTCAAAAAATTATGAACTCAAAAAATATTTTTCATCACTTCATCAGTCCCATACAAATTATTCAAATTTTTGACCGAGAAAATGTACTGTCCTCTTAAACAACCAAGCACTGAATGTAACCAATTTGTATTGCCTTCTAAAAATATTCAAATTTAGCGAGACATTCCAAGACTAAGGGACTGTCGTAAAGATTGGGATACGTTTTGTCTTTTAGCTATAAAATTTCATAGGATGAGAATTCCACAAAGAGTTTTTATCATTAGACAGGCATAGTTGCCAGTTACATTTTTGCTACGGAAAGTACAATGATAGCGTTAACGGATAAAAATTTATTGCCAATTTTCTGAAGACAATTTAATAAGTTGGGATATCCCAAAAACTTTGAAAAATAAGTGTTAAAATGAAGTGAAAACGCTTTATATTCAATGTTTATTGAGTATCTATTTCTTAGATTATGATTTTACATAAAAAACATTGTTCATTCAGTAATAACTGGCTTAATCGTTGGATTCACTTTCATAATGTTTGCACGTAAAATATCTTGCAGGCACGTTCGTGCATTACAAGTACATTGTTCTCTTGCAACGTGTTGCATTCGATGGAATTTAGGCGACTCAACTTCTTTAGTATGTTCTTCATATAGGCAATACAAAAATCTATATCTTCTAAAGTAGATGAATCCGAAGAACCAGATGAAAATGACAATTCCCGCTTCACTCATTGTAATTTGAGTTTGCATAAAGATTTGCAGCTTAATCATCACTTCCAACGTATAGAAAATCTTGAAAAGCATTGTCATAAAAAGTTTTTTTCATTTGAATAATAAAATGCATTTACAAGAATAAATTTAATTCGAATATTATATAATAAAAGAACTGTAATATTTACTGAACCTCACAAATTGAATTAAATTTTAGTAAATCAATGTGGCACAAATCTGACCTGGTTTCTTGTAAAAGCGGGTGAGCTAACATAGTCTTTGTCCAGCACGTTAAGTTTTAACGTGTCTAGTCACTGCGTACTATTTTCAGTTCCGCAGTCCACTGGAGAACTCGTGCCATGATCCCAGCCGAAAGGACTTGGTAGTTAGTTTTGCTACAATGTTACGGAAAACATTCAATTATGTTCAGCAGAAATGTTGTTATCGTGCTATCTTCTACAAAATGATTATCGAAAAATAATGAAACTCTGGAATTTGTAATTTAAATTAAATTAAATTAAATTTATTAAAC
>CM052321.1:20168168-20239315 GCA_028455615.1 Lasioglossum zephyrum | reverse complement strand
ATATTATTTTCAATCTATTAAATATAATATTAAGAAAAGAAATAAGTTTCTATTTCACTCGAATTTGTTGTAATTCACATAAAAAATGTTTATTTTGCATGAAGATCCGCTATCTACTAATTATGATCAATAAAAATTTTATCAATAATTGCATCCAATTAATTACGGATATTCTTTTTTCCATTCGTATGTACACGGTACGTGTGCGTTATCGATCACGTAATTGTGGTTTAAAGCAGCACGCATCAGACGTAAAATATGATAATATGTGGAATACTAGAACTAACTTCAGGGAAACGAATAAATTGGTATTTGGCATTTGCATCTGTACAATTGTAACATTTATTAATAGGTTATACCACAAAAAGTTATTTAATCAAACGCTTCGATTTTGCCGGATCCAGTCTTCTGAAAAGACAAAGGAAATCCCGTTTTAAATGTATTTCGTACCAAATGTAGCTATTGTTCGACTTTCAACTTATAATTACTGTTTTCCACGACACGCGAAGGAAAAAATTTCCGGAAAATTCAGAATTTCTTCTTTAAATATTTGTCGCAAAGCAGGTGTTATTTGTTTCTTTTACGTCGTTTAGAAGATTCCGCACATTTTCCGTGAAAAAATTGTGCGTTTTGTGCAATTGTTTCAATCAGTTACAAATAGTAGCTTTGCCTATCTGCAACTGTTTTGCAAGCTCACTTGCTAATTTAAAAGGATTTCATTGAAAACGCAACAACAAACTGTCAAAAGACTTTTCGCCTTGTGTTTGCGCCACGATCACGCATGATTCAGGTATCATATTTCTGGTACACTTTACACCCTCGAGAGGGAGGAGGGGGGCTGTTCGTTCGTGAATAGAATGAAAGAAATCGGCTCGCGCTATATGAAACAACATGTGCCACCTTATCGATCGCGGCGAAACGAACACGAGAAAATTTGTGATCGTTTGTCACCGTGCGTCCTTTTGTCCGCGAAAAGATTTTAATTCTCGTATACGGGGTTCGCCTGAATACGACCACGGTTTTCAAGTTGCTGGAATTGTCGGAAATGAAAAATTGCTTGCCGCGATGACTTTTGCACGCGTTAGCAGCATTTCAGTTTATCTACTGGACACCGTGCGTGCTCTACAGAGGACAAAAATGTTTAAACAAATTTGTAGAACGCGTGCGTTCGTTGAAAATCTCTGTCGACGCTATGAATCAAAGTTAATGGAGGAGAAAAACATTGTTTTAAACCGGAAGGAACAAATATGTCAAAACCGAGCGCAAATGGTTTATATGTCCCGGGATGCTATAAATCACATTAAATTATACAGTGATAATTTTTCCAGATGCTGTACATTATGCTCTCGGTATGACTATAAATGCAAGTAATACGGTGTGTAAAGGAATAGTAGGTCGTGGAAGGAATTAGTTTAAATAACGGCACCAGCACTTTAAGTTAAATTTCAAAAGCAAAAATCAAATGTCCACTTTATTCAAAAACCCAAATAGCAGGAACCCGTCACCACTTAGAACTAGCTTAGAACTACTAGGAAATTTAATAGCTATGAAAATACTTGCAAGATTTAAAACGAAAAACGTGGGGCGCATGCAATAGATAATTGATGCATTTTACGTCCCACGTTTTTCGTTTTAAATCTTACAAGTATTTTCATAGCTATTAAAAATTCACAATTTTAAAGACTATCTGTATACTTCTGAGTCCATTTTTAAAAACGTGGTATGTTTAAAAATTTATTTTTATTTAAATAATTATTTTATGCTTTTTAGATTCGGAATCCAGCAATGAATAAACTTGAATAAACAAATGCAAACAATGAAATCCATAATGCTGGTGAAATGAACTAATGCGATGAAAATGAAATATGGAAAAGTACAGAGGTTAAATGGAAATACAAAGTGAGGCGATTTTCTGCTATTCTGCTGAGAATCGAGTGCATCAGGAACATAATAACACCGGGATTTCCCGGAAGATACGAACGGCATCGTTAGAAGACGCGACGC
This sequence comes from Lasioglossum zephyrum, assembly GCA_028455615.1. NCBI lineage: Eukaryota > Metazoa > Arthropoda > Insecta > Hymenoptera > Halictidae > Lasioglossum > Lasioglossum zephyrum. The sequence goes on along the minus strand of CM052321.1, from coordinate 20,237,311 downwards.
GACTCCGACGTGCGTCTACTATCGGGACACTACTGTACATAGTTTGCGCAGCAAGAGAGAACAATTTGGCAGGGGAGCGGTAATCTGCTTGAGCAGGAGACATCTACGAGGTTCGAGCGCGAGCAGCTTTAACAAGCCGGCGAACAAAAGAGGGTCGCGTTGAAAATCGAATTTCCGTAAATGATATTCACGTGCCGAGGGGCGGCCAGCGTGTTTGTCGACGAGCCAGATAGTCTCCGAAGAAGAGAACCGGGGAAGCAGAGGGACCAATGGGAAAGGAAGATGCGAAAGCCTCTTCCTGGCCACGGTGAATGGAGATTTTCAGCATGTTGGGGATAAATCTGGCGAAAGATTAGCTAACTGGTGTACAGGCTGCGGAGGCGGCAGAGGGCCGGGCGAGGGTTTCAGAAGGGCGGGAAAAAATACAAGGGAGCTATGGCGCCAAGTAAATGAAGCCGATGGAAGAAGACGCTTTATGGTGGCCCGTATAAATTTCTTCTTCGCGAGACGGCCGAAATTTATCGGGCCCCCTTTGCGAGAACAACGCTGAACTCTCTGTAGTTACAGCGCTCTAAGGAGTACGTCCGAAAAAGCTGCGCTTAAAGTTGTCGCTACCGGGAATTGGCCATTACGAGCTGGTAAATTGGCTCGCTGGATCTGATAACAGGCTTAAGTGCTTCGCCCGAAATGAAAGAGTGCACTTCGTGTTTGCGATTAAATAGACTGCGCGAGACGATTAACGCCAGTTTCTAATTGCCCATTGATATTTTACAAGTAAAGGATTCAGGCGTCACGTTCCCTTGGTAGAGCAGAAGATCAATTCTTTGAAAATCTATTCCGTTAGGTCCTCTTGGAACACTCCCTCAAAGCTTTCTTTCGAAGTACCACGTCAAAAAGAATGCCCTACCGCTACACACATTGGCGCTGTTACAAGAACTGATCGTCCATCAGAAGATGACAGTGATTTCGACAGTGGGGCATTCTTTCTTCAGATGAAAGAAAACATGATAATTCTCATATCTTTTTTTAACACTAAACCTACCACTGCCGGTTAAATGATCGATTTTACATTTTTCATCTTACAATTATTGAAATGATGTAGTTACTTGCATGGAAATTGGTTCGATTAATTTCTTTATTCAAGCACATATTGTAATGCGCGAAATCTAAATAAATAGAGCCTCGTCATTTTTGCAAGCTAAAACATTTTCATAGTTATTAGTTATCGAGATATTTAATGTTAAATTATATTGAAACACTATACTGAAATTGATACAATGGGTATACTGAAATTGAAAATCTAAATGTATTTTTTATTAATACATTTATGAACATACTAAAAACTGGAATTGCGTTTCACTGCTTCTAACAATAGCATTGCAACAGTTTGGAGAACAATACTGAATATTTTTTACATTTGTTAATGTTTCATCGTTCACCTGAAAAATATATGCAATATAAAAATTCCAGCTGTATCTAGAGATATTTATTGAATGTGCTCGATATTGAATTTTTGAAATCATGAGTTATGAACGAAGATGTTAACCGAATTCTATTTTGTAAGTACGGATTGTTAAATCTCTTCAAATCGATTTATCTGAAAATTGAATTCTTTTCATTCCATTGTGTTACTGAATTTCGTTTCGCATTGGCTACAGGCGTGCAACCAATCATCTACGAAATACTGTTTGTTTTAAATGATAAATGCAATAGGTTACGGCCCGTAAATTTGAGTCCACGCGAACACGAACACGAACAATAACAATGTTAAAACCTTTTTTCGCATTGCTACCTTTCAATTGGTGTTTCTTTATAAACTTTGGTACGCTGAATCAAATCGGGATATCTTTGTTTTCTTCCTTGTGCAATTTCAATGGCGAAACTATTGTTTGCAATATGTATAACTAAAGAAACAGAAATGTTCTTGGTTTTCAAACTCATCTGAAGTTCACGATTTAGGCATAGTTAAACGTACTTTTTCATCTACTACAAAATGCAATACAGAAGAATTTCCTAATAAAAAATGCAAGTGACCTTAAACAAGACGTTAGAAATAATTATTCTTTTCAGAGCAACAAAAAAAATGTTTAAGTCGATTCCTGTAGCTGCGACACATTGAATATTGCCTGTTGTAAGTGTATCAAATATTATTTTAAAATAATTAACTGCATTTCATAAATATTTAGGAAATTGTGATTTTAAACACGATATTCTGTCCACTGTTACTGTTATACACACTACCAACCAAAAGTTTGGAATCATGGCCTAAATTCAGAGAAACAGGATGTTTATAAGAAAAACTGAATGCCTTTAGAGCAACCAATGAAGATTCATTTGTCAAAAAAACCTACAAATAGAATGTTTTACATTTTGCATTATCTTTTTTCTTATCAAGGAATCCGCATTTTTCTTCGAATTGCTTTTTCATTAAAAAAAACGCCTTTATTTTTAATGACAGCCTGACATATTCAGGGCATCCTGGCAATTAGTTTTTCGAATATTTCTAATTTGACATTGTTCCATGCTTCTTGCATAAATTAAAATTTTTAATTGATATTCTGTACATGTTATTTATTTAGTACGATGAAAAAAATTTCATTTCTGTTGAATACTTTTTTTAAAATTATTAATTATTAATGTATATGAGAGTACTTTTTAAGAAGCTCCTAAGGGTGAAAATTTTAAGTTGCCAAACACGTTCCTTTAGAGAAGTGGACTCTGAGTATTGTCTTACACTGGGTGTATAAACTATACAAGAGCATTATGGGCATGATAAAATACTGAAATCTATTGAGAAATATTATTCAACTAGTTAATATTTGATTTAATAACAATGCAACATTTCAAAATTTGCCGGTACGTTTGATTTTTACAAAAATCAACAAGTGATTCCAAACTTTTGACCGGTAGTGTACATATGTACATACAATTTCAAACTGGAAATACATCGAAAATGGAATCAGTACTGTTTCCAGGAATAAAAAATTCGCAAATTATCGCTTTTTCCGGAGTTTTCGAGCGCAAACAGCCAGGCAAAGTTCTATTTTGCACATTAACTAGGTTAAAACTACAAATAAAATTGCGTTACCTTCGCAAATACGCTGCGAAGTACGTGGTGTGGCGAATATTTAATCAAGAACATTCCGTTTGTATTAGCGACCGATATAGGTCAGCGAGTTATACTCTTTTCGGTGGGTGATGATTAAAAGTAGTGTATAATTGTGCGTGGAGCAGATATTGAAGGCCACAGACGAGATTTTAATGGAGTTTAATGAACTAGGCTATATTAGACACGCCTTAGAAACTGATTAAGTATGCTAATCTCGCGAATCTCGGTTAAGCTTGTAATAATAATAGAACAGTAATTACTATCAAACTTGGCCTGTTAATTAAAAGTCAAACAATTAAAGGAGGGTTAATTAGAAATTGAACGAACCAGTTAATTGTCTAGCTCTCGACGATAATTGATGCGCCACGGGCACTGCAACACTGTATTTAATGCGTCGCCAGGACAGAGCCGTATGTAAACAGAATTTTCCACTTGCTAACGAAATAGCAGGTTTGGTATGAAAATATGATCACTAATTAGTAGGCTACACCTTCTATAGTGTAAATATAATATGTATGTATGTAATAGCATGCAAAATATATATGTATGTCAACAACTTCTATATTAATATATTATACATACATGTATAGTGCCAATACTAGCTAACAATTTCTATATTAACCGAGGCACGAAATAGGAAATAAGTTACAATCCGTTTTTAAACAATTTCTATTTTGTCAATATTGAAGTTTGTTATAAATGTTATAAATGTTATTGTTATAAATGTAATTGTTATAAATGATTGAACCATTGCGCCGCGAATAAATACATATACTATCATTGAAGTTTGTATTGTGAATTTTGGTATAAGGAATTTTCACCCTTAGGAGCTTCTTAAAAAGTACTCCCATATACAGTAATAATTAATAATTTAAAAAAAAGTATTCAGCAGAAATGAAATTTTTTCATCGTACTAAATAAATAACATGTACAGAATATCAAATGAAAATTTTACGGGAACAATCATTTAATATGTTTGTAACCATATTTATTAAATAGTATTCGCTATTTGTTATAGTGTCTGAAAAGTTTTATCATATTGATGATAGAAATATGTAATGAACAAAAGGAACAAATGTTCATGTAGTTCTTGCAACTTTGAATTAAGAGAGACAATTATTATTTTGCATAAAAATCCGCAGTACACTGATTACCAGAAATAACCTATGATATAGTGATTTTTATAGTAATTGTGTGCTTCAGTATGTGCTATATCGGTTACACAAAACTAGAGAAACAATATATTTCTGTTTTAAAAGAATTTCGAACGGCTGATCGATGAAACTATGATTGTCTCGTGTTGAACGCGATTCGAGCATGCAAGGTGTGTCTGTATGTTCATATAGACAGTAGCCATACAACTGTAATTGGTTTGCCGAATGGTAGTTATGGTCGCATTGTTTTCAGGCATGGTCATTCAGAGCTGGCTGTCGAATCGATCATAGACTGATAACTGCGGCTCTTCCAAACCCTATGTATGTATTATCGAATCGTCGGGACGGAAAATAATTATGGGAATCTGTCAACCATTGTTCAAGCCGATACCTTTCTTTGCTTCATTTTAGCTTCCCTATACCTCAAAGAATTCGCAATGCAATAAAATCTTCATTTAATTGTTCATACTTCATCGGTGCGTAGTATTGTGTTTTACTGTTCACATAAATACAAATTAATTTTTGTTCCTTTATTTTATTTCTGAATGCTTCATACCAGATGGTTGATTCAGCAAGTACAAGTATTGTTACATTTGCTTAAGTATTAAATAGTTTATAAATTCTTAAGGGACATTAATGTTCTTAATCTTAAACAATTGTTTAAGAAAATTGTCATTTTGTCTATACCGTATGTATTAGGGAAAGTGAAAGCTTTTTCTAATGATTTTCAAGCAAATATTAGATTCTGTATACAAGAAGAATGAAGTATGTACTAGAAATCATAATTGTTCCCTCTACGTTTATATCATTTTGATATAAATCGCCACAAATATGTTAACCAAAGTCTTATAAAGAAATAATGAAAAGTAAAGAAACGTTTTCTCTCGTCGATGAGTAAAGAGTATTAATGTAAGAAAAACTTTAACAACACAATTTTCTTTGGTATAAACAATTTTACGGCAAGTTTCTTTTACAAATGTCCACCGAGCCAGGGATGTAGATTTACTTCTAGGACGGATGCCATTATTTTCTATACATCAAAACTGTACATGAAAACATGACACACTCTCTATGTTTTAAAAGTTATACGTATAAGATACAAGTTATCTTACAGAAGTCAAAAGGAATTCTACTCCATTTTCTGCTTTGATCAGTAATAACATACACAAAGAGAATAAATCCGTAAAGTTTTAAGCAGAAATTCAAAGTAATTATGTATATTTAACTTGTCAAACAGATATGAAACAGAAATACGTTCTGAAAAGTAATTATTCTGTATTTGCATAGTGTGTGCCCTTTACAGTAGTGTAATTTCCTTCTAAGAAGTTCTTCTTACGAGACTATATAACGAAGATATTTAGGTGTTCAAAATTAAGTACCAAACTCTATATTCGAATATTATATTGTTATTAAAATTACTATAAAATTCTCATAATTAGCTGTGCTATATATTTAACAATATATGTATATCTAATATTAAACCCACAAAAGTCTGAGTATAGCTGGACAGAAAAATAGAAAACTGAACAAAATTATTAAAATCAAATATATATTATTATTTATAACTTTATTATATATTATATATATTCATAATATTTATATTTATAAATACTATTTATTTTTTCAAAAATAAACTTCCCTTCTTGACTTTGGACCAGAATAAAAATATTGATTACATGAAAACGATATTATCCCATAAAATGGTTAGTGTGTACAGTTTGAATGAAATCGATGGTCCAGTAGATATAGTCGAATTCGTTTATAAAACCAGAAAATTCTAAAAATACCTGCAATGTAATTATTGCATAACGTTACATGGCGCAACTTTGCAATGATCACTGTTCCAATATCGCGAACGAAATTTAGTAGAAGGTCTGTAGTCTGTAACCAAAGGCAATTCGCTGCCACTTTGAGCGTGGAATGTGTCTGACCACAGGCAGTCCATTCTCACTTTCAACACAAGATACGTCTGACCACGGGTAGGCCACAATTACTTCGAATATACTAAGCAATTTACTACACGATCACATTCAACAATGACAACGCTGCTTGACACGGATTGTAAATTTTTTCTGTTCGACGAAACGGCTAATGAACAAATATGTTAGCTGAAGTATATTCTGTTGTATCAATTATTGAACCTGTTAAACCCATATATTTGGAAAGAATATTGTTTTACTTCTACTATGTAATCCAATTTGGTTTGCTTGTACAATATTGTCTACAAACAAGTAACCAACCATCTGGAAAAACTATGTTTAACGATAAAAGCAATTGTTAGGGACCATAAATCTGAATGCACAACACAAACAGCTGCAATGTTAAAAAAAAAATGTTTAAAAAAAATTGTTCCTAGCCGCTGCCTTTGATGTTTTTTATTCATGTTTGTACTCGGATCTGTGAGCCTTTGTTTTCTCTCATATGGAATGTAAAGAGAAATCAATTTTTTCTGAACTGTTTCAAAATAATGAAATATTGAAAATAATAATTCAATTTCTGTTCAGAACTAATTTAATGTTAATTGAGCACAAGGATTATTTGACAATATCTATAAAGGTAAGGTATGCTGGAATTTGATAATATTCTTATTAGACTAAGGATGTTCACACTCATTCTCGATTATACAGATTAATTTACAAAACAATGGAAAAATTGCTTCAAATGAAATAGTAATACTCGTATTTGTTATTCATAAGTTTTCGGTGTATTTCGGTTGCGTATTATGACGTATGTTACTCTTCGAGATGACAATTCGGCAGTTTACAAATCGTCACGCGCCATAATAACGGTGTACATAAGAATAATTGCAGTCATCGACAGCGTCCATGAACAAAACAACATGACCACGCGAGAATAGTGATGCACCTGATACTGAATTCTACATTTGAATCGCGAACAATACATAGAGCGTCGCTCGTCACCGATCGTACGCGATAACCGTCCATTGTTTATTCATCTATTGTGACAGATTGACAATGTGCAACACTGTCACGAACCAAAGGCAACTATACCCTCTGTATGCTCCACCAGTCATGCACAGAAATACCTCACTGTGTAAGCTGCATTGAATAATTAAATAGATGCGGAAGGAATTGACGTAAGTGAGATATACCAACCATTAATTCAATTAATGGTTATGTGTTTTTTACAGTAATTAAAACTAACAGTATAGGACAAATATTTCAAACTTAAAACAGCATAAAAATTTATTGATTTCCGATGCCTTATGTAAGATAATACTATAATGTAGTATAAATTATGCAAATTTTACTGCACTATCTGTGTTAATGTGAAAGTGTGAAGAATTATTGTGGGTTTTATGGTTCATAAGGGCAAAACATAGATTATTTTTCGTTTACTTTTGTCTTCGCGTTCCCAAGAATTTTTACTCGATGGTTTTCCTATCATTCACATCACTGTAAAAGTTATATAGCTTTAAAGGGCCCAGCGTTACTAACGACGCCAAGCTTATAGTATGCTAACGCGACAGTTACCATAAATCGTCGCTTCCGATCGTTGCACTTAATGATAATTTGTAGCTTACGCTTGCGTCCGGAAAATTCTCCACATAAGGGAATCAATTTTATTTCGAGAAAATATTGGAGTTTGATTTCGTCGTTTATATAATTCACTGGCAAAAATTAAAAAAGATATTATGAAAACACTTAGTATTTTGTATAATATTCCTTCTTTGCACAAATGTACATCTAGTGATTCGAGCATTGACTGTATCAGCTGTTTCCTTGTTAAATAAATAATTGTTTCAAACGAGAGTTCTTTAATATCGAATGTAGCGTGCATAATTATATATGTACATACATTATACATCTACGAGTAACCTACATACACACAATATATTTTTTGAATTTTCGGTGCAGGCACAGGTTAAACATTAACTATCTTTTTCACACAAATCGTGTTAATTATAATTTAGTAAACTAACTCTTTTAAGTTCTTAGAAGAATCAAGTGGATTTGATTATCAGTATGTATTATATTAAGGTACATTTTATATATTGATTTATACATCAGTACAAATCAAAACCATATTTTCTAAAAACCATATCTGTTTATTCAAACATAATAGAATATGGATTCTTGATATAAGAAATGAAACGTGCAGAAACATATTTGGTTGCTTTTCAGTTAAAACTTTCTTTTATAAGTTCCTACATACAGTAAATTTCCGAACACTGATCAGGGGGTGGTTCATGGAGCGACCAGTATTCGCAACCCGACTTGCTTTTTTGATTTACGGCTGGGTCTACCGCTCTGACTGCGCCGAGCGAGACTACAATAGAGCAACGGTGTCGGCGACGGCTACCCTCAGCGAGGGTAACTTTTCTCAAGAAAAGGAGACTGGGATAATACGCGACTCTTTCTTTCCCATACAAAACTTTCACAGTCGATTAACCTAATAAATACAATTGAAATTATATAGTGTTTGGTCTTGTTTTAATCAGAAAAATGCCAGAAATACGATTTCGAAAGTCCCATAAAAAAATAATGAAAATTAAGATGTTTGAACATTCGATTCGTTGTGTTAATGTAGTGGTGTTCGCACCGATATACCCGAGCCGACAACAATAGTCGACGCCCTGCGGCGCGGCACAGCGTGGACGGGTAGTGGAGTGAGTAGGCCTGATCAGTTTTCGGGACCTCCCAAACTGATCAGTGTTCGGAAATTTACTGTACTGGGCGTTCTATGTGAAATTATCAGCGAAAATATCTGGGAAAATATGAATTTAGAGTTACTTGACCATATACTAGGTTTACGCATTAACTGTTTGTTAAACAAAAAATTGTTTGAGATATATATATATATATATATATATATATATATATATATATATATATATATTGGATATGTGTACATACATTATATATACACGAATAATATAAATATACACAACGTCGTTAATTCGAGTAAGTTACGTAACATTAAAATACTATAAATTGTGTTACCCTGGAGCTGTGAACTGTCCACGAACGATGGAAGGACAAAATCAAGCGCGTCGGAAAGGCGATAATAAACCGCGGTCCCAACGTGTAAGCTAAATACATCCGTTAATAACACGCAAACAGAAATTCACTGAGGAACTCGTTGCATGACTAATAATTCACGCTCGACCCCGAACAATCCTCAATTACGCAGGGATGGGGCGCGATGGTCTCGCATAATGCTGCCGAGAGTGGCGAAATTCGTATTAACTGAGAGCCCGCGTAACTTCATTTCCGCATGAAGTAGTCGTTTGCGCGATAGAACGGAAGTTTGATCGCTGGTGAAACTAAATTCCACCGCTGCGTTGCGTTGCAGTGGCGCGCGTGCTTCTTCGATGATCGCGACGATAACGGCGCTGCGACTCGGTCGCGAGACACAGACAGAGAGGGAGAGAGAATAGGAGAACACATGCCGGATTCCATGATTAGGGAAACTCAAACTCGCACGAATAATCGATAACAGATCGATTGCGGTGCATCCCGGTTGCCGCGCCTACCTACGAACCGTATCGGCATACAAATATGGGGATACGTTCGCGGAGAATCGAATCTGCAATCATAATTGATACTGGCTTCTCTAGTCTTCAGCTGAAGCCTCTTAACGCTAATCCTACCACGACAAGTCAAATCACCCATTTCAGATTTTTTATTTGACAATTATTAAAATTGTAAAGGTGTTCTTATGGGAATTTATTGAATATACTTTTTGACTCCAGTATATATTATAGTAAAAATCGCACAAAACATAAATAAATTTAATCTTATTATGTTTATAATACTATACAGATCGGTCACTTTTGATGGTTGGTACGTTTAGTATTAAGATGGGATCTCCTAAGCGCGTCTGGACTCGTACTCAATTTGTCATACTTCCTCAGAACTGCGTCAACTGCTCGTCAACTGTGACGACAGATACACATGATAATATATGTATCGTGTGAACTTGTTAAAAAAAAATAATGATGAATAATGTGTTAGTTTTGGAGTTAGGTTTTCGATAGTTCGATCAAAAAATTAAAACAAAGCAATTTTGCTATTTATAGAATTACAAATATAAAATTAAAAATTATAAAAATACAAGAACAGTATAATTCTTAATATCATGGAATACAGTGACACACATAAACGTTGATAATTTACACATGGCAAACGCGAAACTTCTCTTGAAGATGGTCCAGAATAGGATCGAAACGTTGAGGAAAATTTTATAAATTGCAAAATTGCTTTGTTTTGATTTTTTGATCGAACCTGTGCGCCGATATCATAAACTAATTTCCATTAATTCGTACGATCGACAAAACGGAATATTTTACATTAAGTATTGTTGCAAAATATCGATATTTCAATTGAAAAGTATCGATATTCGATATATAAGAAAGGTGAGACGTTGAAAAGTGTGGGTCGAAACAGTTCCGCAGCGAAAGTAAAAGTAAAGATCCGAAACGAAAGATATATTCTTTATAACTCTGTTTATTCTGTTAATAAAATTTCTGTCAATTGTTGTATCAATCGTAACGATTTGAACCAACACTCCGTTACGCTACTAACTACCATTTCCTTGAAATGAAAAACAAATACTTTACTTTTGCATCTAATAACAATAACCAAAACTATATTAAGTTCGTATGGATACCATCTCACATTGGTCTGGTAGGCAATGAAAGGGTGGACCTACTCGCGAAAGAAGCGACAGTTGCAATGCCCACACTGTACATCAAAACCCCGTTTACTGACTTTTTCAGCGACTTCAAATCTCAGTCAAGGAATTCCACTAACAACCTAATCAGAGAGCAGGGTATAATTAAGGGTAAAGAGTATGTCCGACTCTTTCAAAAAGATCAAGGTGAACCATGGTACCACGGGCGTGGGCTACCTAGAAACTTTGTCACGTTTGTCAATAGAGGCCGTTCCAACCATTATAATTTAAACGCCTCGTTAGCCAGAGTAAAATTTATTACAGACAGCACTTGTGTGGAGCTGAATCCCAAGATCTTGATCACGTCATTTGGCAATGCCCAAAATATGAAGACAAACGTGATACACTACTTTCAGCTCTATTCCGACACAAGTACTGTCTTCCAACCTATATAAGATGCTTCCTATGTGGTCCAGATATTAAAGGTCTGCTAATCATTTTCGATTTTAGTAAGCGTTAGTAAGCACTAAAAATTTAATTTCATTGAATCAATTTTTTTTAAATAAAAAATTACTGTTAAGTTAAGCTAAGCTAAGAGGCGCATTAAGCCATTATGTAATACGCTAATGGAATTCATGTATTGAATATGCTATATAAACCACATCTGGTTTAAAGCATTAAATAAATAAATAATAATACTTAACGATTTGATACACTCGTTCAGAGGCCACGTGCACACCTAACGTACGTGTAGGCGTGAATGGAAACGTAGACGACGTAGGCCGTTGACACTCCTGTCGCCTCCGCATTATATTTCGAAGTTTTCACGGCTGACATGGACGCGGTTGGATATTAGTTTCTGTCTAGGAAGTGGGTCGAGAGCGAAACAATAATTTTTCTTGAATCCACTTCGCGCGAGATTTACTTTGACACCCGCGACCCCCGTGAAATTGTACGTATCTCGGCCAAGTGGATCTAGTTATTTCGCTACTGAATCACAACCAATGATTAATGGACGCGAGAACTTCTCCGGCTTCCGCCGGATCTAATATTCTTAATACGCCCAACACCTAACCCAAAACGACGGGATATTTGCCGTTTATTTTGGCCGTTCGAGCATCACACTCGTTTGATAACTTCTTCCTGGAATAAAGTAGATTTTTGATGTCCGAAAAGCTTCAGGAAATTGTATTTACAGGAAAATTATTAATGACTTCGGAGCAACGGTTGGATCAAATAAACAGCCAAATATCGATTGCTTAGGTTGATCTCTGATTGGTTCTTTTCCCTGTAGACCTCGTGTTTGTACCTCATTAACTTGTGTAACAACGTAGTAACAATACGTATTACAAATTTCAATCTCTATGTTAAGAATTTCATAAATCAAGTGAATATTAAAATACAGAACCTTGATAATGTAATACAATCTGATTTTATTATAACATCTTTCACTGTTGTAATTTCAGAGGCAGTTTTTCTCCTTCCTTGAAAATGATCCACACACGGATCGAAACGTTGGAAGTTTAAATTAATTTGTAAAATTGCTTTATAGAGTTTATTTGTTCCTGGTTTAACATTCATACGATCGATAACAATAACAACACTTAGATATTTGAATCTTAACACAAGCTATCGATCTGATCGTCCGATTTTTTAATAAAGATTTCAAAAATTAATAGATAAGTCAAGTATTGTATAACACCGTTTATTTATAAAGGTCATTAGCGACCATAATAGTAAAAAAAACTCTAACAGGATTTAAACTAGATTATAACACCACAGTTTTTTATTCTGCCGAAACTTAATTCCTAACCTTACTTAACTCCTAGTTTAATATAGCTGCTTAAGATTAGCCTTAGCTGTCTTTCGAACAAGCCCCATACTAAGCTTGAAGATTGAATCTGATGAACTGCTGGACATCAGAAGAGGAAAACTCTGTTTAGTTTGGAAGGAGTGCAAAAAGTGTTAGAGCGCAAATATGATAAACATATTATTATTGTAAATGCGTTAATAAAAATGGAGCACAAAATTAACCTTGATCCATTTTTCAATGTCAAACATTATTTGTTGCTTTCTATAGTATTCATCGCGAAAAACAAAAGTCTCTACAGTTTTGAAGACCTAACTCAGACTTTTACGATCACCGGCTTCTTTGGCGTATTCAGTTGTCGGCCCGTGGCCAACGTGTTGGTTGGAGGTTGTGGCGGTTGTGTTGCCGGTGGTCTGATCATCGCTTGACTATGGTTTGGTCACCTGTGGCGTAGCATCCAAGTTATGCATGCACTTCCGAACCGCATAGATGTCTGCTGGGACTTTCCACTTCTGCTAAACCAACATCTCATAATAGATGTAAGCAATTCTAAGTAAGACGGAAAATGTTACCCTTTCATTCCTATTTTGGGTAAACTTGTTGATGTCCTACCTCCTCTCCGATTTCACAGAGCTTTTAATACGTTGTTAAGATCATCATATAAAAAATCCTAATCCAGACCTAACCCAAACCTAGTCGAGACCTAATCTATGCCTTCATAAGTACATCTTCTTGCAATTACCAATATTTTGCACCATTTAATTTCTTAACCACAGATATTTATAAACTCTACACGATATTTTATATATTTCATTTTCAATTCAGATTCAGTATATAAAGGATTGCGTGCAAGTATTGATTAATTAAATATAGGTCATGAAAAAGAGAATTTTCGACATATTGATTTGTATACGTACATTTTACATTATTATTAGATTTAGAATTATATAGAATTATTTAGACTTATTTAGAATTTAGAATTATTAGATTAGAATTAATTTAGAATTATTAGATTTAGATTAAGGAATATGTTCGGAAAGATAACCTTGACAACATATTTAAAGGTCATTGAAATGGGAGAGGAGGTGGACTATCAACAAGTTCACCCTATTTTCAAACATATTATCTTTCTTGAAATTCTTGTGATAAACTCAAGAATCACTTTATTCAAGGAATTACAACATGTCAGTGACAGCCTGCACAAAAGGCAAGAAAAACAATATTTGTGGTTGATTGAAGAGCAGTTTCAACTATATATACGTTGTTGGATAAGTCTCAAACATACCCTAAACATAATCGTCAAGTATATCATGCGTAAAACACATGCACACGTGACAAAAACCCGAGGATGTAACATCCGCGTAGATCGAGTTATTCTTATGTTGAGGACGGACTCAAAGTGTCGTAAAAGAGTAGTAAAAAATCAAACATCAAGCTTCATGGCGTCGGCGTAAATGAGAAAGTTCAAGCTTGAAATTTACGGTGGGTCGAGTAGCGAACAAATTTTTCTGAAAGTGAAAGAGTGAAAACATTTGATATTGTAAAATTTGCGAGAAACGTTTTCTGCTTTACTCTCGCCCTCGCCAACCTTGCAGTTAAATAGTGTTTTTAAACATAAAACTTAAGGTTTATTAGTTTTCGAAAGCAAAAAATAGCGGTAAACGAGTTAAGAATAATAAAAAAATCAACGATTTATATTAAAAAAATACAACTAGTTGTATAATTAATAGAAATTCAATTAATTTAAAAATTTGTTGAATTTCACGTTGATTAATGAAAATAGCAAAATGCACACAGTAATTCTTTACATGAAATAAAAATTAATAAAAAAACAGATGCACTTTAACCTACCTATAATAGTGTGGCGATAATTTTGACTCACAAAACAAATTGTATTTTTTTTAGTCCTAAAATGTAATTGGCCACCAATTTTTCACTTCTATTGCTAAAATTTATTTACTTAGCTTTTCCTACACCATATTTAGAATTAATAATTAATTAATTGATTATCGGTCGTGATTTATCTTCAGGATATTACAAATTTTTATTCGCGGCGCAAAGGTTCGATCATTTACAACAATTGGCCATACTTATGAGATACTAAACGCTGGATTCGAATTTGAATCTTCAGGTTCGAGAACCACGTTAGCTATTAAATTTAGAATTGTTATTTATCACCACTAAACGACGTAAACAGTGTTATACGATCGATCGGCTGATAGCGGATACGTGGTTGATAGTGGGGACGTTTACCTTCGTTAGTAGAATGTCGGTTTGCAAGAACTGGAAGAGAAAATTAGGAATTTCGTTATCGTTGTAACAAGCCCTGAAACAATCGATTCGCTCGTAATGAATTCTACGCCAAGTAATGAATTCGACTCATCGAGAGTGATCTTTAGCTCTCTTTCGGCTAAGTACCGGTCAGACCCCAAAAAGTGAACGCAAATATTAGTAATCTGATTGGGATCGAGTCGAAAGTCCTCGGATCCAATAGCGACAGATTTGACTCACAAATACGAGGACGATTACATGGCTTACGAGATCCTTCGCTTCGGGAAAATAATTAAGGAGGTCTGTATCACGCCTAGATTTGCATTAAACCGGTCTTCGTAACCCACAAAGCACCACGCCGCTTCGTGGCGTGTTGCCGCTCAGGCTCTGATACTTAATATTTATGATAATTTATGCTATTGCGCGGGGGAGATGCGAAATACATCGTTCTATTAACTGGAGATTGATTTCAATCGTTCAACCCACTACTTGCTGGGCTTCAATTACATTTTGTAACCGTGTAACGGTTTAATTAAGGCTATTCGATTGACTATTCGAAATACGATTGACTTCACGTGATAATTTTCGTTGCGTTCATTAGCGAATCGATATTTTGTTGAGAGTTTTCTGAAACTTTGATAGTGCAGTGTATGGAACTGGTAATTGAACTACGTTGGCCCTCTGCAGCATTTGCAATGTTAGGAATTACTAGAAAACTGTGGCGACTACCTTCCACGCTCGCCTGAAGATGAACAAGGAGTCAACATCTTTCCCGCTACTACCTAATCCGTCACCGATTCCTATACATGCCATTCTCAATGAGGTCTTCAAATAACCTTGAGACCTTTAAAGAAGATATTCTGGAGGTCACAATTAAGTGAGTCCCTCTGTATAGTTCTTTGTTATACATATGTGTTTTTTATTTTAATTGATATTTTATTTTTGGTAGTCTGATGAGAAACGTTTCGCATAAAAATCAATCAGTTCTCAATGGTCTACAAACAGCTATATACACTAGACCTTTGATTATCCGTGCTAATCAAAAGATAATATTATTTCACGTAATTATTCACGTAACAATACAAAAAATGAAAATAATCCAATGTCAATCTTTGATCATGATTACTCCGCAATAATAACTGAAATGAACCTGGAACCATTATCTGCTCGAAGAATAATATCCGACCAGAGCTTTATTTTTAATTTAATTAATAATCATGTGGATTTTTCCTCTCTACTTAAGCAAATCAATTTTTATGTACCGGAACGTGACAGTTCACGTTCTCAGTAGAAGAGGAGCGGGTTTTCAAACACTTAAAGCGAAATCTAATTATGGATTGATTAATCCATTAAATCGCATTATTGCAAATTCTTGCACTATTTATAATCTTGTTGATTTTTTCACCATTTCTTTATTAAATTTTCAAATACAACTACGCAAGATTGTATGATGGTACCATGTCGATTGCGCATGTCCCTTCTTTGTTGTTGTTAAACGAGTTGTCTTATATTTTTTTTCTTCTTTGTTATTGTTAACAGTTTTGTAAAAGGATTACATTCCGTTTATAATAAATAAGTAATAATAATAATGATCGTTCGTATAATACAATTACATAGTTTCAGAGCTGAACTTAATTCTTATTGAAGTGTGCAGTATGGGATGGTTGAATGCAAACTAATTCCTCTTGGAAAGTATTCAAACGATAAAGAATTCCAACATCAGAGGCCCGGATAATCGAGGTTGCACTGTATTAGAAAAATCTGCGGTGGAAGAATGATTTTGAAATTCTTTATTTCATGAACAACTACTTTCATTCTTGTAGGAATTAAGTCGTAACTAGAAATAACACGTCCGTAAACACAATACTTTAACGTTTAATTCCAATTGTCTTGAATACAATTAATTAAATTGTCTCATTTAAATCTCCGTCTGAGATCAAACACGTCTTTTCTATTCAATACGTCAAATCAGAATAATGAATAACGCAAATTATAAAATATGAAGAACGCAAAATAAATCAATAAGTAACTAATATCGGATCGTCGCGTCGTTACAGTTACTATCGACGCGACATTCGACAGAATTCTCACCGATCGAAGATAATTTCTCTCTACATTCTATTGATCTTCTAATGACAAGATACAAGTGAAACAAGCTGCACATCCACCATGTTCTAGAATGTTGAAAATACAGTGGATTAAAAACGTAAACAGTGGTTTTGAAAACATTCAAATTATTCGTGTATGCATCATAAATTTGCACAACGCTTTTTCCAACCGTTTGTACTTTGGCCCGCGGGCGTTAGCATGCACGTGTGTAGGCAAAACTTGATCCCGATGTGTTGTATGGTATTACGAACCTGCATCTTGAATATGCAATATGTCAAAGATATCGTGGTAACAAGAAAGACGTTTCAAGATGTTTTTGAGCGATACAGCGAGTAAAGAAAACACGTATAATGCGACAAGGTTTCGTCATGTTGATCGAGAAACATCAGAGAAACTCTGAAAGTAAGAGGGAGACTGCAGGTGGTTGGCAAGCTGATGCTTCATATTTACAGCATCGACACGTGAACCTACATCGATCGATTATACTCTTATGAAAGCATCAATTCGTTAATGGAATTTTAACTAAAGCCGTTATAAAACGAAGGTAAAGATTGTAAGGATCCAAAGATTCGATGTTTATACCACTGGGAATTAATTAATTCATAGTACGGTACACTTGAATCTATTTTCAGTATCAAATAAGGGACTGTCGAAAAGGTTGGGACACGTTTTGTTTTTTAACCGACTTCAAAAAAGAAGGAGGTTACTCAATTCGACCTGTATGTGTCATTTTTTTCGCTTTTTTTTCTATGTATGTTCACCGATTACGCCGAGATGGATGGACCAATCGGTACGAAACCTTTTGCATCTTGTAGAGTATGTCCCAGGGGTGCTCCCGTTATAATTAAAAAAAAATTTTTTCATTCAAAACGACTTTTATTTTAAAAAAACGTAATGCTTCATTTAATATTAACCGACTTCTTCGGCGTTTGCTCAGCAAAGAATGTACCGATCGCGACGAAATTTAGTAGGAGATAATGCCGCGATGGTCCCAAGAGAAAACATTTATAGAATTTGTTATTGTTAATAGTAACTATTGTTATAGCAAAAAAAATATTAGTTGGTGTTTCTCTGCGAAGAATGTACCGATCGTGATGAAATTTAGTAGGAGATACTGCCGCGATGCTCCTAAGAGAAAAAATTTATAGAATTTGTTATTGTTAATAACTATTGATTTAGTAAACAAAAGAACATATTAGTTGGTGTTTCTCTGGAAAGATTGTACCGATCGCGATTCAATTTAGTTATAGATACTGCCGCGATGCTCCCACGTGCAAAAATTTATATAATTTGTTATTATTGTTATAGCTATAAAATTTCATAGAATGAGATTTACGTTAAAAAACTGTATACCCTCCACCTAGAACTTCGATGTATATATCAGAAAATAGTAATTCCAAATTCTACTGACAATAACTTCATCTTCCATCTTTCGTTGTCATAAGATAATGACGTTAAAATATGGGCGGTTAAATATGTAGCCTTCGCCCAGACAGAATATTAATTATTAAAATTTGATGATAAAGTGATTAACATAAAATTTCACTAAGAACATTCATTTACCTTTACTCGAATTTAATTTCATTTTCACTCATTTACGCCATAACGATGGCTCTCAAAATTTCACCGAAACGTCACCGAAATTTAATTTCAATCAGCATTAACGGGTACAAATTGAAAACATTATCAGATCTTCAATACTCTATATTCATGTGTGTCATCAGATTCTGTACCATCTAATTTCGTAAACATAGATATTTATAAACTCTACGAGATAACTTGTTTATTGAATTTTTAATTCAGAGTCAATATTTAACGAACTACGTGCAAGTATTGGTCAATTAGAAATATGTGTTAAAGAACAAAATTTTCCACATATTTATTCGTATATTTATATTTTACATTATTGTTAGATTTACAAGTATAGTTTTTTGCGAATATCTGAAGGGAAGTTTTATTCCGTATGGCGACCTTGATAACATATTTCTAAGGGTAGTATACACGATACCGATCAATGATTTTAAATGAGAAAAATATTGTCTCACAAAAGTATTAAAAAATTATATAATTCTTTACCCATCAAAACCATTGCTGTTATTAAATGTAACGAAGGCGCACCAAAATATAAAATCTGCAAAATACTATTCATTTTGTTCATAATTAAGTTATCATTCTCCCCCGATAAATTTTTCGTGAAAATGTTATTTCTGTCAAATAAAACTAAACAGGTTGGTAAAATTCAGTTTGATTTTACTGATACATTTCAGTAAATTTCAGTCGTAACGTGAAAATAAATAAAAATCATGCAAAACGTAATGTGTGCCTTCATTCGTCCCGGAGTGAACATTGTCAACAAAAACAGGACCATCACGACAGTCGTTTGATCTCTAAAAGCCTCCTTCTTTCGTCATACGTGAAAATTTCATTTTGCAAATAAAATAGAGGTGAAAAGGAAACGAGAGGAGAAAACAGAGAGCGGAAAACGGCGGGTATCATGGCCAAATAAAAGGGAAAGATAAAGACCAAAATAAAAAAAAATAGAGTATGTTTTCAGTGATTTGCGAGTAAAAGGCAAGCAAAGTAAATTGTATTTGCTTATATGAATAGGAATGCGACTGTCAAATGGAAAATGGAGAGAAACCTATTGTGAATAAAGAGAGCGTGTAGACGGCCTTTGTGGTCGTCTCTCCCTTTTCTAAAAAACGAAATCGTGAATGAAAAGTTGTTCCGTAGCACAAGAGTTTACCTGTGCTAGTTGACTGACCTATTGTGAAGTGTAGGGACAGGACTGACAAGACTTGTTCTGCATCATTGGTACGTATAGGTTCCAAATCGATACTTTGCCTGTCCTATTAACTGGAATAAAATTTCTATCAATTTCGAGTCTATCACAAAGCATATCAACCATTACATATTTAGATTTAGAAGAGATATTTTGGTGGACCAACGTTATTTGGTCATATTCTACTGTATTCTCATATATTCTGGTATATGGTTGATCTACCATCATGAATAATAAAATATTTCGAAGCAATTATGTTCAGGTGTAGTTTTGAGGACACAGTTCATATGTAAACTAATATTACTTTATATAATTATAATAGAAATTTTAATTGGACAATTTACTGAAGAATGTTTTGCATACTACAAAAAGTATGGACACAATTAAGCAAGAATGAAACGATTTTTGGCAATTTACGTCACAATAATCATACACGTAATATTCAATTATAATTATAACGTTTAATTATAATTAAATATTCATCTAATATATTTAATAAATTTGTTAATGCCCAAAATTTTTGTTAATATCCTAAATTCAAGAAGAAACATAAAACTGTTTCTGCTAATAAACTTAAATGTTTTCCGGCTAACTTTATTCAATACTTTTTGTTATTTTCTATGGAGATATTTTAATTTTTCATTGAACCAGCATTACTACATTTTCAGTGTTACTCGTAAACATGACCAGGTAATTTCGCCGCAGCAAACATTGTATAAATTTATTACTGATAGTGAATAGTGCCTGTGGTCAAGCATTAGTATCGTTAATACCGCGTGCCTATGTATGTAATCATTATATAACAATCATTCCAAGCGAATCTATCAGCTACACGTCAAATGAATGAAAATCAAATTACTGATTTAGTCGAACCAAATTTTGACCGAACCAGCTGGAGCAAGCCTATCAAGAATAGAAATGGGCTGTTGCTGATGTGCGCAATGCCCCATTCTGAACAAGTGTGCACATTACTGTTATTGTTGGAAAGTTCGACGACAATGACTCTGGAAAGAGGTATGTCCACCAGAACGAGACTTTTAATTAAATGTATACCGTCCCGGATCGTGAATAGGTATTGTCTTGCTACACAAAAAAGGACAATTCTGAAATTACTTTATTTATGTGGACAATGAAAATATGAAAGTTTCATCTTAGGGAGCAATGCAATTAAAGTATTCACAATCGTTACTAACACATTCAACTATGTTATGGATAAAATTAATTATTAGTACTGTTCACTTTTTCGATTTATGTTCCCAGTTGCCACATTTAAGCTACAAAAACAGGTAGAAAATAATGATTGCAATTTTTCAATTTTTAGAAATACTCATTGGCATTTAATAATATCAACTTTAAAACTATATCCTCATTTTTTCAAATTTTCAAAAAGTTCTCTGCTATGGATACATTGCATTTTACTAAAATGGTTGCAAAATAAATGCTTAAAAACCATTTTTTTCAAATCAGAACATTTTTAGTACATACTCTTACGTTTTCACTATAAGCTCCTAAAAACTCAGTTTCCTCAGTTTGTTGGTTCTAGTCTTATAATTTAATGTGAAAAAAAGATGACACTTTTCCTTACACATTTTTAAAATCAACAGTTTTTAAGATATTGAAAACAGTACTCCAAACAGTGTTCGATTTTCAGTGGATTGACTACAGTGATAATGGAGCAAGTGTGAGCGAGTAATATCGGAAAACCCGGATCCTTAAAGAAAATTCTCCCCGGACGTTGTCGAAAGCACTAAAAAGAAGAATAAATCCTGAGAAAACCGGAGAGATGTCAATCCTATCTTTAACGCGATTCAATTATATTTCATTGTGACGTTTCTAGTTTGATAGCACTGAGGAATTGCAGTCGGAGAAAGATATAACAACGTCACGTCTAAGTATTAAAGAGATATAGTGACGAGGCTCTCTCTTCCCAGAAACTGAAATCGATTTACTGACGTTGAATAGTGACGCGTCGTCCACTGGCCACTGTATCACCGAGGATCTGACCCACGTTCTGTATGAACCGTCGTACTCTATTTCCCTGTGCTCTCGTCACATTCATTTTTCTTTCCACTGCGATATCGACCTTTCTCCCCAAGACATCAACAACCTGTCTTCACACTACACTCGACTGCCTCCCCCTCGAACAGTTCAGAAATTACCTTTTAATGGCAACTTTCAAGTTCAATGGTCAATTTGAAAAGCTAATCGATCAGGTCCCGAACCTGGAAGCAGATGATCGACGAGCAAGGATCCTTTCAAAGCATACTACCGACGTCTTGTAATTCGACAAATTAAAAAATCGTGCCAGCAAAGTTTCTAATGGATTGCCGATTTTCAGTGAAGTTATTATTGCGTGGCAAATTTTACATGGAAGTGAAAATTTACAAATTTTAATTCTGATAAAAATTTTCTTATCTTGTATAAATGCATTCAATTATTTCCAGTTAATCGAGGTTGACATTCGAATTAGAGCCACGGTACAAAGAATGCAATAATAAGAAGATAATAAAAAATGAAAAAGATAAATTTTCATCTGAATTTAATTTGACGTTTCAATTTATCGTGCCGTTTCGAATGAACCGCCTTTGAATCTTTAAAATTTTTGAGATGTGAAAGTGGCACACATTGTGTTAAATTTCAACTTTCTAGTTTCGGTTGTATTAATCGAATTGGTTAAGTATTAAGAAAATGTAGGTCACCTTTCTTTTTGGAAGAATATTAAAAATACAAAAAATTAAGATACGCTTTCATATTGCTAGTAAAATATACTACAATTTTCTCCTCGTCGGTTTCTTCTTAAACATTAGATTACCGTTTCCAAAAATAACCCTAGTAGCACAAAAATATTAGATAAATATTTTTTTCAAATATTGGAAAAATATTTTTTAAGCCACATTTTTTCATGAGAAAAATATTGGATCTGAATATTGTATACATGTACGAGAAATGTAAATTGAATGTTTAAGAAATATAAGCTAAATATTCAGAGAATATAAACTAGATATTTAAAAAATATAAAGTAAATGTGAATCCAATATTTGAAAAATATAAATTCAATATTTAAATAACATTCAATAAAATTTTCAAATTTAAGAAAAAGTTATAATAAAAATTATAAACTATGAATATCTATTACTTTCTGTGCACAGCTTGAGGGAATATTCCATTTTATCTTCGAAAGGACCTTATTACAATTAAGAAATTTTTATATTATATTATATAATTTTATATAATTTCTGATATTACATAAGGATTTATTTTATAATAAGAAAAAAATATTTTTTTTTATAATATGAAATAAATATTATCTGTAAATTAGAAAAAATATTCTATTTCTAATATTAAATAAAGATTCATTTTGTATTTAGGAAAAAAATATTTTTCTCGTAATATGAAATAGATATTTCCTGCATATTTAAAAAGAAATATTTGTTACTTAATATAAAATAAATATTGTATGTATATTTAACTATTAAAAAGAGATTGAATCTCTTTTTAATATTATATGAATGTGTGTATAATATTTTGTGCTACTAGGGAAGGCTGATACAAATTATCGCGAACACCCTGCATATAATTCCCTTTCGTAATTTTTCCGTAGAGTGTAATGTTCTTAAATGGGTTTTGCCCAGAACCTTCATTTCGCTTACTACACTCCTAGAACGTTTCTCTAGGCATTCGGGCAGTCCCGTCGTTATTGCACCTTGCCCCAACGGATATTTTCAACCTTGATCCGCATCGCGAATATTTTCACTGAATTTTTTTTCCCTCGCACCTCCTTTCCATGCATTTTATTTTCCACACCGTATACTGCTCCGCGAGGTCGTATGCGGCGACAAATGAAATGCATAAGACGAGACTGCGACGCTCATTTACAATTCCACGGAGCCGCATCGACGGCTGCGAAGCCAGCGTGTTTCCCATTACGTTTCTCGTCTTGTAAATCGTCTCTGCGTGTCCTGGATTCGACCCTTTGCATCAAGATGTTCGGAGTCCGTAAAAGAATGCATCGACGAAATCGGACGTACGCTGAGCAGAACAACAAACATAATCTCAGCTGATATACAGGATGTCCCAGAAATGTTGTATTTGAAGAGGTGATTCGTGGAGCCGTTTGCAGCAACTTTTTCCTCTACGAAAATGTTCTTCGCGGATTTGTTAAGGAGTTATTAACCAAAGAATGTTTAACCATTCGCTGCATAGTGTATCATATTTGATACAGTTAACAAAGCTGGTATACATATAGTGAACTAAGAATATGTTTTCTCACTATGTTTATTCATGTTTATTTTTCTGAAAATGTTGTTTTAATTTTTTTAAATATTTTTCCCTTAAAAACTAACGTTCCTTGAATTTTTTTCATCCCAATTAAAAAAATCATGGAGTGGAAAGTTAACAAAGCTGCGAAGAACATCTTTGCAAATATGATTTCTCACTATGTTTATTTATGTTTATTTTTCTGAAAATGTTGTTTTAATTTTTTTAAATATTTTTCCCTTGAATAAAACACAAAAACTGACGTTCCTTGATTTTTTTTCATCCCAATTAAAAAAATCATGGAGTGGAAAGTTAACAAAGCTGCGAAGAACATCTTTGCAAAGGAAAAAGTTGCTTCATATGTCCTCAGGAATCACACCTTTCAAGGAATTACAAAATTTTTGACAGCTTGTACAGGTTGCTGCAAAAATGATTGCGGTCGAGGAGACTCGACTGTAAAGCATTGCAGTTGTGCTCACTTCAATTTGCTAACTTATAATCCAAGAAGTATTTGAATAACAAATGTCGATTCTGGAAAAATTATCTATATTAAAGCTATGGAAATTTCGAAAAACAATAATACAGAAATAAAGGACTGAATTTAAAGCTTGAAGAGTCTCCTTTCTATGAACATTGACAATTTTCGTCTAAGATATTTTTGCTTAATGTAATGAGTGAAATACTGAAGACTCATTTTTTCAAAACAATCCTAGCAGTGAAATCTACGAACAATATTTCGAGCGGGTCACAATGCATGAAATAAATGCATATATTAGAAATTCCTGGCATACGGAAGATATCCGAAGTAGTGCGGAAGACAATTGAGTAGGCGGGGAGAACGTTGGAACGATGATAAGGAAAAGACCGAAGTATGTGACCGGAGAGGGGGAAAAATATAAAGCGGATGCTACGATGGAATTACCGACAATTTCGAAGTCACGCACGATCGTTAATCTAAATTCCAGGCCTCGTTCTCCACATCCGAGAGAAGCATTCCCATCGTTGGTACGATGAAAATGCACTCGACATTGCGTCAGGACCTCACGCATCAACTCGGGGGACTTCTGAAATCCACTGAATGCGGATCACCACCCTGAGTCGCCATTTTTAGTCAATAGATTGTCTGGATAAATTGTCGCTACGGTGCACAGTGCGTCGGAATGCCTGTTTTTTGGACAAATATCCATATCTCAAAAACTATAAGTGATATAAAAAAATGTTTGAAATAAAAGTTATAGGGTATAGGGAAGAGTATACGATGATTGTATTTGTTTGATTTTGTTGTAACCTTGAGAAGCTCTATGAAGGTCACTTTAAAAATTTCATACGGTAATGTAAATTTTTGATCATGTATTCTAATAGGTGAGGTTAAGGCATTTTCAAAACACTACAAAAACATTATTTTTGCATAAACCGTTGTCAAGATATAAGCATCCAAAGTTGGCGTATCGCCTATAGTGGTATTGAATATATGTATGACTACGAGTGAAACAAATTAAAATTAAAAGATAATTAAAAGATAAGAAATGTCATTTTGAGTCATCTAGTAGTCCCGGTGTTGACGCAAAGCGAAATTTGGAATTTCAGAATTCCTGCGTTATTTATTCAGAGTTCCGTTATACGCCAACAACATAAAAAATATCAAGAAAAATTCGTCAAGGGCTACAGTCTGCAATTCTATGGAGTTTTTCACAAGTATCGTGCTAATCTGTTTCTCCTATATTGAGAGATCACTGCAGTCACGCGAATTTAAATAGCGTGATTTCGTAAATTCTCAAACACGTTTGAAAAGTACAATTTTAACGATTGTGAGACACGTAGAAACTTTTCTGTACAAGGCTTTCACGAAGTTAATAGCCTAGCATTTTCTCGTAAATGCTGAGTACAGTAGTGCCCTCGTCCCCTCAATTTCTCGCTGCGATTACGTGAAACTGCAGATAATAGCGATCGTCATAGTATTCAAAGAATTTTAAATAAGGTGATTCGAGGAGATTATTTTATGCAAATTAAATGGTATTGGACACTTCCTTTTAGTGCAGATATTTTTTTCTTTTAGGTTGTGCAATATAAAATGTCGGATTTCGATCTGCCTGACTGATAACAGAAAGACAGAATTTTATTCCGACTTACATCTAAATATAATTATTTTTGTTAGCCTCATGATAGAGGTCAATAATATCTGTTGCATTTAAATAATAATTAATATTATATAATTAATACTATATAAATAATAATTAATATTATTATTAGAGGTCAATAATATCTGTTGCATATAAATAATAATTAATATTATATAATTAATATTATATAAATAATAATTAATATTATTATTTATATGTAACAGATATTATTGACCTCTATCACGGGGCTAACAAAAATAATTATATTTAGATGTAAGTTGGAATAAAATTCTAGTATTAAATAAGAGCTCAAATAATATCTGTTACATATAAATATAATTTTTTTTAAACAGATATTATATGAGCCCTATATCACGAGACTAACAGAAATAATTATATGAAAATTGTACAACTGTAAACGTATCACTATTTGATGAACATATGCGATTATTTAAAAACGATAGTAACTCATACATGGATAGCCGAGCCGCAAGTACTACAAGACTGTAGCTAGTTATCTGCCAGAAAGTGGTACAACCACGTCGGTGTTCAGACACGTGCAAGTAGTACGGCTTCGTGTTAGACCAGTCGTGTGCACAGAGTGTTCCATAAATCACACATATCCCGGTGCTCGTAGCAATGTAAAACATGTGTGTGGCTTCTTAATAATAATAAATCAAGCTCCTAAATATTTCAGAAAATACGACGATTCTGGAAACTGGGGCCAGTCGTGTTTCTCGAGACAGAACAGAACTGATGAAGCAATTCTTCGCATTCAACGATGTGCGATATGATGACCTACACGTGACCTTCAACGAGAATGAATTTACTGAAATTACCGTGTACTTGAATCTTGTGTTCATGAATATCTTAGATATTTACATGAAATAATTTTCCCCGAGTGTATACGAGGTGCTCTGAAATCCTTGAACATTTTAGCCCGTGTATAATTAATTTAATTTAATTATTATTGCTTTATTTCAGCGTTACAGCTAAGAAATGTGACTTGGTTTACAGTATCCTAACTTTACGCGTATAATTAAGTACTGTTATGTAGTATTATCCTTATTAATATAACAAGTTTATAATATCCTATAGTGATATGGAAATGTCTGTGGTAATAGATAATGTAAACGTCTCGTTTGCCGCATTATCCTCTGTTCCATTGCCCTGAATGCCTTAATGCGATGGAATCCACCTTACTATAATCGAGTGACGTTCTCAGATAGTGTGGCGTATACTCGCGGCATATTTCTAACTACTTGTGTCATTTGGCTCTTCTCGAGTATCGAAATTCCAGCGCAGGTGTAGCAGCATGTAGATTGCAATGAGGTGGTACAAAATTATACGTGACAGAAATGTGGCTATATATTTGATAGAGATCTGCACAGTATTTACAAAAAACTTATCCCAACTACTGTTGTGGTTTTCGTTAACTTTTTATGAAATTGTTACTAACATATCCGCGACATTTTTCTAATTAAATTGATACCAAGCACGATACAGTTCAGATCATATGTTCCGATTAAATTGGCAATTCAATCGAGCCTCGACTATCCGAATCGGTGATATCTGAATTCATCATTATCCCAATACGTGTTATACATGTAAACGGCCCAATCTAAAGCGAGCCACATATAACATGATTTATTGTACAAAGCATTAAAGATTTAATCTAATACCGTAGCTAGATAACTGTTCTATTATCCGAACACTGATAGGCTCACACGATGGCATGAAACTATTTGTTTCAATATTATTTTTTCAGAGAGCTCAAGATCGCCTTCATTTGTTTTAAACGGGACCACATGTTTTGAAACAGTTACAATCATAGTCTCTTTCATTACAAATTCGCTGTATAAATTACGTAAGTTACAAAGTTTTAATTTGTAACATTTTGGACTAAATCGAATCCTCAGTTTTTCACTGGCTATATTATGAATAATATAATCTGCGTATATATATATTTTAAAATGAGTTTTTTGTTATTTTAATAATTGTACTGTTGTTATTGTAATATTTTTATTGAAAGAATGAGTTCTTTGTGTTGTTTAATTGTTATAGTTTAAATATTGAAAAATTCCCGATAATTGGAAATGCAATGTTGAAATACTTTTTCAGATCCACTGTAGATGCGAAAATATAGGGTTTTAAAATGAGTTCTTTGTTATTGCAGTTATTGTACTGTTGTTATTGTAATATTGTTATTGAAAGAATGAGTTATTTGTGTTGTCGTTTAATTGTCATAGTTAACATATTGAAAAATTTCCGATAATCGGAAATGCAATGTTGAAGTAATTTTCGGATCCACTGTAGATGCGAAAATAGAAGGTTTTAAAATGAGTTCCTTGTTATTGCAGTTATTGTACTGTTGTTATTGTAATATTTTTATTGAAAGAATTAGTTCTTTGTGTTGTTTAATTGTCATAGTTCAAATATTGAAAAATTCCCGAGAATCGGAAATGCAATGTTGAAATACTTTTCGGAATCACACTGTAGATGCTGTTTTGGAGAAAAAAGTTCGGATCATCTTGTACGATGGAACCTGCACAACTTCTTCTTACTTTGACTCGTAGAACATGCTAGTATATATTTGACGGGAAAAGTCTGTGATACTCTGTATAATGTTCACTTCAAAGCAGAAAAAAGTTTCATGATTCCAAGGGGCACGTGCGTCCCGGATAAGAGAATAGACTTCGACGCTGCCAAGTCCACCATGGAATATTACGAATTCCAGGCGTTCGTCGGAGAGAGTTTTTCAGCTGTGTGGACATATTCCGACAACGTATTACTAATTCTGACTGTGTCAGGAGGCATCAGTACAAGAACACATCTCGACTACGTGCCGGATGCCAGTTTAATTTTACGATACACACGGAGCCGGAGCTCACTGAATTTGACAAATTACTGAACGTAAATTCGTTGCAGAAAATGAATATTATTGATTGCTTACTTCTTTCCACAGAAGTGTTTTTTCCATTGTAAATCGCCATTAAAAATGCTGTACAATTATTTAAAATATTTCTCACGTTATTAAATTTGTTTGTATGTAATAAATAGAAATAGACTGCGGATCTGTATGCAAAATAAAAATGTTTTACATTTATTGTGAGAAGCAGGAATAACTAAAAAATTGATTTCATCCCTTAACGACTTTGTTACATTAAAAGCAGCATTACAATGTTCTTGTATTTTTAAAATCCATTACTGTTTTATATTTCGCCCAACCACTTTCTCCATAAATTCATAAAGATCGGCAGTCTAGTAATAAAGTAGAGTAATAAATTACTAAAGAATTAAATATTGTATGAATTATTGTATTAGTTCCATACGCGCAATATGAAAAAAAATCATGTAGATTGGAATTATTCCAGTTTGGAATAGATGACCGTTTAAAAGTTAATAAAAACATGGTCTAAAGTTGATTAAACATGTTAAAAATTTATGCAAGGACATGGCTCTGGTGTATAATAAATTCGTTGATTATCACGTCAATATGATCCCTTGTTGACGAGTGATATTATCTTTGCTAAGCGAAATTATGCGTAGCGCTAAGCCAACTTGATCCGCATAAATGATTACCGTCATAGTATTTTCCAAATACGAGGGTCCTGTCTGTATTAAGTATGCAAAGAAAATAGACGAACGGAATATGCAGAATAGGTTTGTAGTTGAAACAGACGAGTGTAGAAGTTCATTTCAGTTTTAATCCGTCAAGTGAAACAAGTTAATTATTGCTGGAAAAAGTAGTACGACTCAGTCTGCACCGAAACAGGTGGTACTGGTTAATCTATCCTCAAAGAAAGGAATTTTTTCCACATTACTCCCGTCTCTTCTTTGCCATCATATTTTTCTACGTTGCCGACGTATAACGAAACCCTGAACAAAAACGCCGAAATTCTAAAATTTCAAATTTCGCTTTGCGTTAACACTGTAACTACCAGATGGCTGAAAATGACAGCTGTCAGATTTCTTATAATCATATGGAACACATAATCAAGTAGAATTTGAAGAAACGCAGACTTGTTATTTTTATAAGGTGATACAGTCCGGTTTGACTGATTTCGTGTCATATTTTGAAAGGGTTTGCCACTTTCGATTGTAGGCGATGCGGCTGAACTGTAAACCTGTTCTGAGCAACTTACGGCTCGCGAGCCACAAACGACACCTCTCCTTATTCCTGGGTTTCCCCCGCGAAACTCCTGTGAAGTGTAGAAGGAAGTGGGGGGATTACGAATGTATACAAGGTGTCTCAAAATTCTACTAACACCCGGGAATGGGAGGTTCCTTGGGTCATTTGAAGCGACAATGGCTTGCAAACATTAGCAAAAATGGCTTCCGCGACTTTGACCGAGTTATTAACGGACCAATCAGAGCACATACTCTTGTTCGTTACGATGCCACAGCGTACCACCAACGCACTATGGGGTACTTGGCCGATCTAGCTGGCTAAAAGTCGATTTTGTCAAACTCATCCCAGGTAAAAATGAGTTGTTTAGTCATTTAGTACAGTGCTTGTACCTTTCGCCGTATCGTCCGCATTAGCAACGTTCGAAGTGAAATATTTTTTGTCATGAAAACTATTTTAAGAAAACCGATGATGGAAAGTGTTGTAGCAGTTAAGTGTGTGTATTTCACAAAATTGCAATCAGATGTGTCTTTAAATAATTAAAATAACGGTTACTGAAAAAAATTAATTTGAAGGCAGTTTTAATCTCGAAGTTCATACATTTGGAAGGAATTAGTTGTGCTTCCGGGTCCGTCCCGGTAATGTTTGTTTAACCACTGTAAAGTGGAAGGTATCAACTTTATTTTCGCCTAAAAAAAGTTGCATAAGTTTGCAGATGCACAACTTATCGTTACGTCTAATTTTTGCCACAAAAATAAAATTGCAAGCGTATTATTATTTATTATTATTATTTAGTCGTATTATTGGTTATTATTATATATTATATTATATTTGTTGTTATTTTTATTGTTTATTGTTTATTATTTTTATTGTTTAAAAATAATATTTTCAATAAAAATGGTTAATTTTTATTTGTTTATAATAATTTTTTTAAGAAAAAATACTATAAATAAGTTAGTAGGTACATTTTAAACACTTTAAGCAGAAAAAATAATTTTGGCCAGCTAGATCAGCCAAGTACCCCATAGTGCAACGTTCGGCTGCAGACGCAGCGGGCTAGGTCGCGCTCTGATTGGTCTGTGTTTTTCGTTAATAACTCCTAAACAAAGCCACGGAGGCCATTTTTGCTAAGGAAAATGTCGCTTCAAATGACCCAAGGAACCTCCCATTTCTGGGTGTTAGGGGACTTTTGGGGCATCCTGTATAGGCGGATGTAACATCGCAGTCACGCGAAGCAAAACACGGTGGGGACACTATGAAATAGTTGATAGTGGGGGAACCGGTACACTGGTAGTGGGGGGAGGTCAGTGTTGCCCAAGCCTCCCTAACACAATGGGAAATTCCATAAAATCGTGAAACGTCGATAACTTGAACACCGTCTGGGGAACAATTGAACGTCGGTGTTGTTAACTCAACGCCGCGCTACAAAATACACGTCATTTAAAGTCTGTTGCAAACACAATCGCACTGGTTTCCACGGGCCGACCTCGTCATACCTGCAATGCTCATCCGTTTCGTAAAAATCACATTCCCTATTGACCGCAACCGGACCGCAATGCGCACAATAATTCAATAAGCCAACGCGGTAGCTGAAGGGTTTTAAATTTCCCGCAACCTACAAATCTTTTCCATCGGGGAAAATGTAGCAAGCAGTAATTCACAGCGAACACGCGTCACTCTTAATTGCGTGTGTTCCGTCGACGTTTCGACACGCATAAACTCACTATTCATTATAAGAGCCAAGTTTGCGAACCGATTAACGGAAGGCACTCCTCAAATTTCGGTTGATAAAAAAATATGTGAAGCGCGTTCGCGGGCGAAACGTTCTCAATTGTGCGGAGCACGAGAACTTTCAAGGCACCGAACGCGATATTACATTCTCCCAGAGCTCGTGAATGAGCGCGATAACTGAATGCGATTTTCCGTTTACTTTTGCACCAGGAGCACCGAGCAATCAAACCGAACGGCCCGCCGTTTTTTTTACTAAAATTACAAATGAGCATTTGTTCAAACATCGCGCGATTACTAGTCGGGAACTACAGTTTTCTGTAGGAAAATATACAATGGAAATATTGCGATATATCCGTTGAAAAAATGATTCGAACGTTCATTATTAGACTCCGGATTTTGTGGATTCGTAACAACAATAGATGAAATACAAAACCGTGGACATATTTAAAAAGTTTAAGATGTTACAACACTATTTTTGGCTAATTAAAATTTTTAGATGGTGAAGTTCATTTTTATTTCATTTTTGTTTCATTGTTATTTTATTTTATTTCATTAAAATTGACATAAAAATTATATGTTTCATGAAGAACCGTAGGCTTATTAAGATATACGAATATATCTTAATACATATACATATACTGTACCTAAGTGTACTATACATACAGTAAATTTTGTCCGTAAAATCATAATTAAAGTATGGTTAAAACAAACATTTTTTTATTATTGGACCACAAATGACCGGAAAACAGTGAGTTGCGTTATATGAGACACCATGTGTACAGTATTTTTTAGACACTTTTTTAGTCCAATTACTGTGCCATTAAGGTAACTTGTTAATTCATGAATTAATGAATAAATCATTTCATTTTAATTTTCATTGATAAAAATTTATATTAATTCCCAAACTCTTTGTTTTTACTAGAATCCCTTTTTCAAGTTAAAAATGTTAATATTCTAGAATAACGCAATTAGAATAAAACGATGGGTTCTTGTCCCAATTAGTGTAGAAATGCTACATGGACATGACATTTAAAAATGCTTTGAACACATTAGTGTGCCGCCAGTTAATGTGCTCGTCCATATTTGTGTGCCTCCAATTAACGTGTTTGTTTAAATACTGCTCCTTTAACACGTAATTTGAAAGTGGAGTTTGGTATTGAAATTAATTGAAAACGTTTCATGATTTTCTCATTTAATAAAAACATTATTAAATTTTTTATGAGCTCCAAGACTATTGTAATGAACATACTTAGTCCCATTTACAGAAACTTCGATTAGGTAGGAGGAAATACCCTATATAATATATACCTTACAGTGTAAATTATCCGATAAATTATTTATCGTTCCTCAACTGTTTCGACAAGATATTCAGATAAAGCTTTCGAAAGTGTAATGTGCATCTTTAGAAAAATGTTTAACATATTCGAGAGTTGCAAATGGCAATATCTTCCTTTGTAACATATACATTAATCATTTAATTTAATTTAAAAAATACTTCCTCTATTTTGTCACGTCAATCTTTACTGCTCATTTATATAAATACGAAGGCAAGTTAATAGGAACAGGCTGATTAATAGCGACAAGTACCCTAATTCCCCATTTTAAATCGCCACGTTGTACAGGAACCAGCAAGAAATCAATTTCCAAGTGCCCGAATTTTCTCGCGTCATATCGACACATTTTTAATCGACTGTGATACTCAATTTGAAATTTCTCGCGAAAAGGTGGTAGCATCTTTGCGGTGAGATTGGTCAAATCATCCGTCAAAATGCAAGTATCCGTGAAGGGATTCACGAGCAGGTAGCAAACAGGACTCTGACGAGGGAAGCGATCATCCCCAATAGGAACATAAATTTCAGGGGCAATTTCACTCATACAGGTTACTAGAAGGGCGTTGCGGCCGGTGAACCCTCGCGTTCAGCAACACCGTATCCGTCGTCTGAGCATTGTGCGCGGACGGATGGAATTATCAACCCCCAAAGGCTCGTAACTCCTCCGGATACCGTGTGTGGACTGTATCATTGTGTATCGTGACACTATATCAACCTGTACAACTTCTATTGAACACTCCGCTATGATGAACGCATTTTCCATGGAGGCCGAACCGAAATGTTTATCGGGAAGATATCCGATATACTCGACCCAATAAACGACGTATTAGGGACTATCTGCTCAATTGCTACAATTGCTAATACAGACATTTATGTCTGATTCTACCATGAATAAACAAAGACAATGTAATAAAAAGACGTATCTGCGTATATGTTTATTGAACCATCTATTTTTCACGAACTTCTTACTTGTCATTGAGTTGCACTGCTGATTTGGAATTGCAAAAATATCGAAACAACCGGAAACAAACATTTTTGGTTGTCTAGCTTGTCGTTGAGCTGTACTACAGAATTCTCGAAAATTTCGGGGCCGTCTGGCTTGAAGTTCAGTTGCACTCCTGAATTTTCGTGCCACCTCCTTCGCTGTAATGTTAGCCCAATACAAATAGGAGAATTTAACAGAGAAAGAGATGACACTCTAAAACTCAGTAGTACAACTCAACCTCAAGTCAGACGACCGAAAAATTTTCGAAAGTTCAGTAGTGCAACTCTACGACAAGTCGGGCGGCCAGTTTTCCGCTACCCCTTTTCCTATGATATTCTCGTAATACGAAACTTAATTTCCATCTGCTAAATAGTTATATATTTTCGATCTACCAAGAAGCTCAAAACGTGGTACGGTCCTGAGGTGGTCCCATAACTAGGACCATCACGGCGAGCGAGACGCACGGCAGAGTCAAGGAGTCGTAGACTTCGAAAAGATCTGGGATCGAGTAGTCAATTCCTAAGTCTAACCTAAGGCAGGACCTGCTAGATAGCCTAACTGTCATGTTCTCTAGCGGGCCTAGAATGAAACGCTCCCTTCCCTTTTTTCCTCTTTCTCAAACAACTTCAGCCACCGCCAAAAGAGGAAGTACCTATTCATTATGTCCATTTGAATCCTGTTTCTTGCAATCGATGCAGGCAATTTCTATTTTCCATAAAAATCCCTATTTTACTGATTAATTGCTCCGTTCCGAGCTCTGCTTAATAGCACCTAATGGCTCATCAGTGTTCCTAACTACAAATACCGGTAGCAAAACTACTAATGACATTGTCGGATGAGAACACGTCGCGTCGTTCCATTCGCACGGCATGAACGTGACACACAGCGTATCCAAGAAACATCAAAACTCAATCTACGGTGGTGGTAGGTGGCAGTGGTGGTACTGGTGAAAACAACAGCTTCCGTACTTTCGAGTTCACTACGAGGAAAGGCATAAACCTCCGGAGACATGAATACTTAAATAGATTAGCAAATGTAAAGTGGAGACCGCGACCTACTTCGCTCGTCCCCGAAGTGGCTGCGATATACTACCACTTGGCTGATGTAAAATGAAAATTATTCGGATTGTCTGTAAACTGTTCACCCCATTTTACTTTCCAACAGGAAGGGGAAAAAAGTTTCAATACCTGTTTCTCAAGTGACGTCGCTGTTCTGCTCGTCTCAAAACTTCCACCACTGACGTGATCTCCGACAATCTTATTAAAGTTGCCTGACTGGCGTATCTATTCGCTATGTGCTGCTAAAAAAAAACTTTGTAGAGGTTACATAAACTTAGGGACGATAAAAGTTACCTTTCGCGAATGTCCTCTTGTGTAGAATCATGTTTTGTTCAACCACTCGTTATTGCTTCACTATAATTTTTACATTGGAAAATTTTGGGAATGATGGGTGATAACCTTACTAAAAAAAAAACCCATCTTTCCATTATCGAGGGATGAGAAGGCGCATCCTGCACCCTCGCAATTCTCGAATAATGAGTCTACCCCTTTAACGTTTTCCTTTCTTTCGATCGACAATTGTTTATAAATCTTTGAATGTTATTGGCGCGCTGGTAGATCATTTTTGACAATAATTAAACTATTTTGCATTAATAACTAATTTGGGTTAAGCAAACGCAATTACAAGGAAATAAGTTTCTTGAAAATGATCCAAATCGTGGATCGAAACGTCGAAATATTTTATGTAAATTTGCAAAATAGTTTAATTATTATCAAGAATGATCGTACCAGCGCGCCAATAACATTCAAAGATCTACCCCTTTAACGCCTAGTTCCCCTACCTTTTAAGGGTTTCACCCCCACTTTTGGTGCTTTACCTAGTACTTTATCCCTATTTGAGGGTGGGCGGATCTAACGCTAGGTTCTTGAAGCGAGTCCAAGGATTCGCCAAGACCGCACGTGCTTGACGACCCAACCTTAGGTTTTACCAGACATCTGGAAACTATACGCGCTGTAGCTTCAAGCACCAAGCCGCGCTGAGCCCAAGAGACGACAATTTTAAGCGTTTTATGGGAGGGTCTACATCGAATAAAATACCCAGGTACGGACGGCAATGCCATTATATTAAGTGACGATGACAGGCCCAACGCAGTAGCCAAACTACAAAAAGTCATGATCCGGAATCACTGCACAATAGCGACGTCGGGTAATTGCTCGCGCTTTGATTGGTCCGTGTTAAGATCAGGAAAAAGTTACTTCAAATCATTTTAAGAATTACAACATTTTTGGGGCACCCTCTGTACCCGTGAAAACCATTTAGAATTAAAGTTTCAGACTACATTCTTCAGTTATTTGGATGTAAATCCAGGACAGATTGCAAGGTCAATGTTACGTTGTCAATGTCAACATTCTGAACAACTTTTCTCCATACAACTATCCGTCTTTCGGACTTAGTTTCCGAGATAATTGCATGAAACAATTGTTAAATGATCTCGGCGCTACGGTTCGATCGTAAAAAACAAACTTAACTAAACAGTTTTCCTAATTATTTTAAATAATCAACGTTTCGGTCACTGATTTGTAATCACATGATGAATAATCACACATAAGCAAGTGAGTGAAAAATTGTGAATATGTTTTTCCCTTACATTTAAACATTTAATAGTTAATACTTTTGAAAATTGTATGTGTTCGTGTTTTTTTATTTTATTTTTTTCTTACAGATGCAATTTTAAGTTAATCTTGAAAATGGTCCAAATCAGTGACCGAAACGTTGATTATTTAAAATAATTAGCAAAACTGCTTAGTTAAGTTTGTTTTTTACGATCGAACCGTAGCACCGAGATCATTTAACAATTGTTATTAGCAATGACACGATCGATATAAGAAGTTTAATTGCATGAAACTTTCGTTAAAGGTTACCAGTACACTTTATTCTCATGCAAGCTGTCACTGAACAGTAATTAAATTATACAGAATCATAGACAAGATCTCGAAAAGAAGGTATACTCCAAGTATGTTGGTGTGGGGGAAGGAGGGGTTGAGTAGTATAATTTCTTACGATGTTCAGCATTTTGATTTGGGACATGTGTTATTATATCATATGTACGTTACTGGCCGGATTACCAAACCTAACCCAGATGGACATGCTTACATACGTCTAATTGAGTTCATTTCCATGCTCATATTAGTCGTTTTAGCATTCAACACTTACAATAACTACTATATTTTTAAAACTTTTTTGTCCATAACTTTTTATGAGTTACTTAGAAAAATGACCTTGACAACATATGTCAAGGTCAAGGTCATCCGAGCTGCCTCCGCTAAACATAACATTTACCGATTGCAGTGCGTATCATTTCTCATGACATTTCCAATTTTCCAGAAACACAGCCTTTGACTGCACACGAAACATCTAACTCGCTTTAAACGATAAAAGGTAAGTTTAGTCTGCCCATTCACGAAGACTTCTTCAGCCCTTTCCCCAAAGTATTATAACTTTATTTCGCGTTTTAATCTCCCGATTGACTGAGAGTATTGTTATTACCGCTGGCGACCTTCTCGTATCTCTGTCGTTCCAGACGTATTTCACCTTCCCGAGGGGATGGGTTTCTTATCTCCTGAAAACAATTTTATTTACCTTCAAGGTTCCTTTCTTTCTTGCACGGATTTTTGCGAGCAATCCGACCGTTTATTCGCAGTTTTTATTCATGCCGACCAATAGAATTTCACGCGAACGTCTGCCAAGGTAGAAGAGCGCTGATAAGCTTTTGCTTTTAAACGTTCCGGACAATGGGCTTGCGTGCAGCGACGGACACTTCAATACAAAGCTAGAAGAGGAACGCTTTACGTAATTAAACCGTGATCTTTTGTCTCGATAAAGCGATTAATTTACGAGGCTTGCTGCACTAACTGACGCAACGCGGCAAGTTAATCAGACTTACGAGGAAGTTTTCTGGGAGCATGGCTCGAGTCGAGCGTGCGGCATGCTGCCCTCAAATATAAGGCGTGTCTTCGGAATAGCACGCTTTATCTTTCATCACCATCCACTCTCGCCAGTTTCAGAGCCACCTTTTAAGAGAAATCTCTCGAAATCCTTTACTCTAACCGGGGACGCGCCCCACGAAGAGCATTCCCCCAATTTGTTTAAAGTAACAAGAGGGGAACGTTCACTCCTTAAAAATTTTCCAGGCCGCTAGCCGCGGCTGGTTTTGTTTTCACGAGAGCTCACCGCACGAAACCCTCAATATCGGATCGGAACGTAATCCGCATTAGATGAAATCTTGATTTTGAGATACTAGGTTGCGGGGATAGCGGAGTGCTAACCCGGTAAAGTCGCAAGCGTATTTTCCAACCCCTTATTGGCTTGGGCAAGGTTGTCCCCTTGGTTATCGAGGATTTATCTGCCGGATGCGCGTGGCCCATCGATTCCTCTTCCTTAGCGTAACGGGGTTAAATCGAGCGTCCCTCGCGGATGCTGTCGTTCCACCCTCCCACCATGCCTCACGACCTTTATTTTATCTCGAAGCATTTTTCTCCGGCTCGTCTCACGCGCTACCGTTTCAACGACAGAAAGCAAACACCCCGTTTGCACCACATTTCCTGTGGTGCTAGCTCTCGAACATCCCGTTCTCATTCTTTTCACTTTCGCTTAGAAATCGGTCACGGGATTAGGGTATTTAGGTTGTCGTAAAAATGTCCGATTTTTATAATGTCAAATCTTATTCGGAAAAGCAAACACCAATGTAACCAATACTCCCCGTCTGCCAATGACGCACCCAAGGGGTGGCCAGCGGACCTTGCCCCCCCCCCTCCAAGAAAAAGTAAATAGAACATTGGAAAATTAGTTAAACCGTAGAATAGATACTTCTTATGTGTAGGATCGAATTAGCTATACAGGGTGTCTCAAAATTCCTTCAATATCCGGCAATGGAAGTTCTTGAGTTCATTCGAAACAACATTTTCCTTTGCAAATCCGACTCGGCGACAGGTTCCGCTAATCGTGGTATAGCTGTTGGACGAGCCAGAATCAATCCGCTGTAGCCGGGCTCTGATTGGTCTGTGTTTTCGTTAGTAACTCCTGAACAAAGCCGAGAACGTCATGTTTGCAAAGGAAAATGTTGCTTCAAATTAACTCGGGAATCTCCGATTTCTGGTTGTTGTAGGAATTTTGAGACACCCTGTATAGTAGAACTAGCAAATGCTACAGGGCCCGCGCTTGAAAAAAAAGGTCATTATGTTCGTCTCGCCCCTCTCCCCCAAAATTAAATCCTGGGTGCGCCACTGCTGTCTGCTATGGAAAATTACTTTTGTCCAATTCAGATAAAAATTGGCAAATGTCGTACACATATTTTCAAAATCCTCCATCGCTTTAATCATTAATATTCCATTGTAGAAACTCGCGTTGGGCAACGTTTATGACGGGGACATCGCTGATTAAACTTCCCTTTCTAGGACCGTATGTTTTGCAGTTTTTTTATACAATCCAGTAAATTGCAGTAGATCGGAATTCACTCATTCAAGAGAGTTATACTAATAGTTTAAATGTCATTAACTTTTCGACAGATGTTCGTACTTTCTAAATTCGATAAACCAGGACTTTTATTGTTAAACTACGTTTTCCTCGCAGTTCGTGTTTTATAACATATCCTACATTTTCGACTGGATTGCATCAGGAGGCTGGGACGTCCAGTTGAACGAGGTTGTACTGTTTCTTGCTTTCCACTCGGCGCAAATGCGGCTTCGATGTTTGGGCTCGTTATCCTCTTCGAGCGTTCACTAGTCCACAGCTTCATCAAACCAGAGCCGCATAGATGCCAAGAGACCCCTTTCGTAGGATTTAATCATTTTCCAATGGTATTATCTGCAAAGACGGCTATAGATCCGAAATCACGAATATTGCAAGTTCAAACATCAAACTTACAACTTTTGTTGGATGTTTCACATTTCCATGGGGTAATTAGACCAGGCTCAGCTGGTAGGATTCTAAACTCCAACAGAGGAGTCATGTTGAATACAATTGGGATAAAATAAAAATTGTCACACTCATTTAAGCGTGACCACCAGAATATCTTTAATTTTGACAAAGTAAACAATTCTTTTTACTTTACCAGGTTTGAGTATTGGGCAGATTAAGGCTTTCCTCCATTTATCTGGAAATGTCATGGTATTCCAAATATAATTTTAGAGACTAGGTAGGTATTTAAGGGTTTCCAAAGGGAATGCAAAAAATATGAAAATGAAAAGAAAAATGCTAAACTGCCTGGATCTTTACCCATTCTGTTAGGTTCTGAAGAACACATTGTTGGTCTTGCCCAATATATCAAAGATACTAAGATGTACAAAATATTGTAAGAAAATGTACCGTGTTGCTAATGACCTTTGATGTTAAAGCAACATTAAATAAATAAATATAAAAAAAACAATTTTTTATGCGTCATTTGAATGGTATCAAGAAGTCGTTTTTTTTTTAAATGTTTCTTTAATATAAACGTAAATGTTCATTCATGTTTCTTTTTAAATAACAACATACCTTTTTATATTGCATCGCATAGCTCATCAGAAAATACATTTAAATCAACCTTGAATCAAACTTAATCAAGTTTAAATTTCATTTGAAAGGCGAATACAGACTTTGAAAGAAATTCTAACACCTGTAAATCTGCACAAGTCTTTCTACGATTGACACCTAAGAAAATGATACGGTAAATAAAAGTGAGCCATTAGAAATTTCATGATCAATTCATCTAAATATTCTTTGTGTTACAAAAGACTCTTTCTACATGCACGTTTACAAGTGTTAACATTTCTCGCAAAGCCTGTATTCTCCTTACAAACAAAACTAGAGTTTGTCCTTCTTTTTCAAAGTTCAAGTTTTATTATTTCTATCAATTTCTACCAAGCTTGATGTACCGAAAAGATAAAAAGATTTCAACTGTATGACTCTTCCATCATCAACAATTCATGATTAATGTTAATACAACATAGTATATACGACTATCGATACATTACATATCGAAGTGTTCGAGTTCTTTGTTGACTTAAGATGAGAACAAAAAGTGTCTGAAGTGTAATAACGATTTCCAAGGGCGAAGGAAACTCGTTATCCCCAACCGAAAGATGAAAAAGCAAAGAATTGATCTGTGTAATATTGAGTAACCCGAATCCGATAAACACTTATAAATGCCAGCTCTCACACGCACGCAAGCGGATAAATTTTGCGCAATCCGCTAAACCTGATGTAATCCAAAACTTCAGCTCTTCAACGCCGCAGTAAATCCATCACGATTCTATCTACCATTTGATCGACTCCGAGTGGTCCAAAACTCACTGGAATAGACCGTATAAATTCGGTCAGGCCGAGCACGCATCGAACTATCCAAAATGTCGATCATAGGGATTCTTTTATTGCCTTCACTATCGTAAAGTTTGCATGACACT
The DNA here is from genome assembly GCA_028455615.1 of Lasioglossum zephyrum. Classification (NCBI taxonomy): domain Eukaryota; kingdom Metazoa; phylum Arthropoda; class Insecta; order Hymenoptera; family Halictidae; genus Lasioglossum; species Lasioglossum zephyrum. The sequence continues at coordinate 20,195,448 of CM052321.1, read as the reverse complement.
CGCCCGAGCTTCAACATTTCGGTAAATGGGACCGCAACCGGGTGAACGCTTGCTCGCTCGCTTGCAATCTAACGCAGAACTTCGGTTCAATATGCTAGACGCTGCAACCATGACTCTTCAACAAAATGATGGGAATCGGGTGAACGATCAACTTCTGCATGATAATGCAAACTCACGTCGAACGGGTGCCGACGGTTTATTTAATCCCAGAGCATCGATCTGGGTAATTGTTAGAATGATATTCTGCGAATCAGGTGGAGTCAAAGTCGACATTCAATTAACGAAGATAAATTGAAACTTGGTTGTATAGTAACAGGACGAGTCAGCAATAGCCTGGTATTGAATTGGTTCGCAAGTTTGTCCTGATTTTTATCCTATATTATATGGAATGCTATGTATGTATTTTTTATATCATATAAAAGCTTGTATACGACATAATGATCTTCAAGATCACATAATGTCAGAAATGGAATATTATGTTTCCACAGACATAATTATCAAATACCGCTAATATTTTGGATTTTGTTGCTTGAAAGGTTATCAATTGATGTATACAAAAAAATTTTCGAAATATGAAACTGCATAAATTGAATTCTGGCCTCGAAAAACAGGTTCCCCACCCACTGTGCACCGAGGTACGCTGGCGTCGATGTTTTGTTTACTCGCTATGTATCCTTTTCTATGTTCAGACGGTGACAGGACATATAAACTATATTTTGATCCCGATTTTCAGATTACCAAAGTACCATCCAATTGCAATTTTCTCGAAATTCTTTTCCACGTCATGCAGTTAACAAATTGTTGTAATTCTAAAAAAAATCCAAGTTTTATGGTCCAATATTAAATAGATTATCATTTTATGAGTGCCTAAATATTAATGGAAGTCATCTATATATATAAAAACAAAGTCCTGACTGACTTACTCACCTATCAACGCCCAGGCTAAACCCTTGGCCCTAGAAAGCTGAAATTTTTCACACAGGTTTCCTTTATGATCTATACAAGAGATAAGAAAGGATATTTCGAAATTTAACCCCTAAGGGGGTGAAAAGGGGTTGCAACTTTTGTATGAGGAATATTTTGTTCGTGGTCGGATTTTTTTGAAACTTGGTCTTAATGCTCTTTGATATAATTAATCAAACACCTATTTCGTCATTTTAAAAAATTCATCCCCTAAGGGGGTGAGAAGGGGTAGCAACGTTTGTATGAGGAATATATTATTCGTCGTCTGATTTATATCGTACTTGGTCTTTCTTAATCCTCATTGATACAATCTGAATTGGGGTGAATGGGGGGTTAAAATGTTTTATGGAGAATATCAATTTTCGAGGGCATTAAACAGTTTCCTGTACGAGCGAAGCCGCGGGGGGAAAGCTAGTAATGTATAAGTATCAAGACATGTACCTACATATCCCATGAGGGTCGAAAGGGTTAAGTGCGACAACCAGATGATAAGCAATGCGTATTAATTTGACAGTTCTTTCTAACTTCCATTCGAACGCACACTGCAAACACCACACTATAGAGCTTCACCAAAAGAACTCGCCCGTGACCTTATAGCAAAGGAACTGCCTAGCATTATATGTACGTCCAATGTGTGTTGCAGAGTCTATTGAAGGCTACATCATAGAGGACGACCCTTTCGGATATGAGTGGCTAACCGACCGTAGCCAATAAACTCGGCCCGCATTTCCGACGGGGCGAAGGTGGAGGACCGAGCCTGGGAAGAAGGAGGCGGTTCAAGGAGGTGGAGAAGGTTGGCAGTCCGATTTTCCATCGCGACGCACTTAGGGAAGAAGCTTTCTCGCGTTGTCCGCGGGACTACGTTGCCAGGAGTTTTTTCTTTTTTTTTAAAAAGAGCTCTTCCTCGTCGCATCCAAAAGTGCATGTACATGTCAAGCCACGGAACGGGCAGCAAGCAAATACCTTACCGGATATACGTGCGCGACGTCAAGACAAGATCTTGATCCCATACACGCGCGCCCCCATGTACATGTGCATGCATATCTCATGTTCCCGATACTTGTGTGCGGTAAACCTTGCCGACGGATGCTGGATGTAAAACAATAACTCACTGCCATTTCCGGAAGAGCGTTCAGAAGCATGGTGCATCGCGTGCTAGCCACTGTTAGCTCGTTGACAGTCAACACACTCGATAATCGAGCCACGTATTTACGGAGGATAGGTATTTTTAGGGTACGTAGAAAATAAGCTGCCACCAGATTCATTCCTCGTAGACGACTTCTCTCCCTATTCCTGGGATCTCCCGATCAAACTGCTGTGGAGTGTGGATAGAGATTGGAGAGATTAGAAGATTGGAGATTGCATCCTGGCAGTCACGTGAGGCAGAGTATTTTGCGGAGCACGAAAGAATTGTAGCGAGAAAGGAATGGGATAAAAAGTTTGTTACGCACAGTACGGTAGGGGCAATATGAAATAGTTGTATGGAGGCATAGGTTTGACTCGGCAGCAAGATTTCTCGACACAATTTTTATTTAAGAGAAGTTCGGTGTACGACAAGAGACCAATGTTGTCTCTACAACGGTTAGCAACTCAGTGACTTGTCAAAGTGTATAAAACTTCCCTGGGGGGAGGTAAGAATGAAGGAGAGGAAAGTAAGGGAAGAAGGTACGGCCAAACCCAGGAGGATCGAAACACCAGGTAAGGACACGCTGAAGGATGCCATAAAATTAAAAGAGCGGAAAAAGGCAATCAGGAAAGGATGAAAGGATCGACATAGGTCTGTACGAGGTGAGCATTTATACCTAATAGGAAAAATTATGCGACCCTGCCAATATGTGAATTTCTACCTTGAAGAATGGTGCTGCCAGATTATAGCCCAAAATTGTAAAATGTCTCAAATCTCTTAGAAATAAATGCACACAACGTATCAACTTGATCAGTCGAGTGACTACTGACAAAAAGGAACATGAGCACAAAAAACGTGATTTCACTGAAGAAGCATCACTCTAAAATCTTGCCTGAATCAATTCATACATCAGTCACAACTTTGTGAGCACTTTTCACTCGTTCATAGTACTCAAAGTGTCTTTCTACAGCTAACACCTAAGGAAATGATACAGTAAATAAATGTAAGTCATTGAAAATTACATGATCAATCCGTCTCGATATTCTTCGTGTTTCAAATAGACACTTTCTGCATATTGACAAGTGTTAGAATTTCTCGCAAAGCCTGAATTCTCCTTACTTAAGTTTGACCTTCATCTTCGCAGTTTAAAGTTATTTGAAGGTTATGTCACTGATTGAATGTATTCTTTTTTATCTTTTTACCTTTCCGATATATTCAGCTCGAAATTTGTAAAAATAATCGAGATGACAGAAAGCAAAACGAGTTATCTCTACGCGATTTTATTGTCACCGCGTTGCGCGTCGACACCGTATCTCGCGGTGTATCTTCACTTTTCTATGCTTTAAATCGATGAAACCATACTACTATCGTCGTTTATTCCAACAATAACGTCAGAAATATCATGTCGTCGCAATTTGTGCGTGACCGATACAATATCTATCGAAATTGACTCGTACTATCCCCCACAAAACAAGTGCCTGTTAAAAAGAACAGACGAATTTTGTTCGTAAGGAATCACGACATTCGTGTCCTATTTCCCCGGAAAATCTTAGATAATTTTTTTTTATTGAGCCACTGAAACCTATTATAGGTTTATTTAGGCTTTAACAATATTTTTTTAAACAGTAGTCTTACAGTTAGTGTACAATGAAAGAATTAATAATCTCTAGTGATGAAGATTGCATTCGCATAAAAACTGAAAAATATATTCACAGGCTTTAACATTAGGTTTAGAAATCTTCGATAATATTTTGAAACGTTTATCGTCGAAATCTGCCTCTAAACCTCAAGATGGGACACAATAATCAACGGATCCACCTAAGCACACGTCCCTATACGACCTAACGTCTCTGTGGACCACTTTAGGGCTCGTATTTGCCCCACTGAAGTGCAATAAACGTGGTTACAGTAGATGTTTGATAACAATTGGAAATTCGATTCTTGTATTTTTAGCTACGTTGTGACTTCACATGTACACTTCTACACAGAATATAGATTAGCCAATTTTTAAAGAGGTATATGTTTTTATGGCGTCCAACTCACGCCAGTAAAAGCGCTAGCAATACTGCAACAATAAGTACACTGCGAATTTTTAAACAAAATAAACACTGACAACATTAATTATAATAGACTGCGACACTCTTTTTAATACTTAACAATAGATGTAAAAATTAGGAACATTGGCGGTGCGTACAGTATTTTCACCATTTTATTTTAAATATTTTATTATCTCCGAACTAAATTTTACTATTTATTTACTTTACTATACCGTGTGTATCTCACTTAAGTATGACTCCTAGAATATGATTCTTAATTTGATAATATAAAGAAATTTATACGCATAATGAAATTTTTAATAACTTACTTTAACTTACTGTATCATTTTATTAGGTGTTAACCTAGGAAGACAGTTTCTACAGATTCGCAGGTATTCGAAGTTCTCGCAAGCCCTGCATTCTCCTTACGAACGAAATTGAAGTTAAACCTTCATCTTCGAAGTCCAAGGTCATTTGAAGATCATGTCGTGATGCAACACGAAAATATATATGGCAATCGCAAAAAAAATATCTATGATCTTGAAAACTACGAAGAAAACATTTAAAAAAAAACAAAACCTTTTTTTTTTAATAAAGCGATTCCAGATTTTCCCTCGGCGCTTAAGTTTCTTTGCAAAAAACAATTTAGTGGAATTGTGTTTTGTTGTAGAATAAATTATTTTGTTGAAACTGCGGAGTTTACCAGAGTTTTCAATTTGATTCAGTCGCATGTGTGCTGTATATTGAACACCTCTGGCTTAAAAAAATACGAAACCATGATGGATGTTTGTTTTCCCGAACCACTTCGGCCGAGAACACAGAGTCTGCTTGCTGCTGGTCTCATGTGATCGCTCAACAACAACTCTAAATGGCGTTTCATTCATATTCGAACTCTAGTTTTGAATTTTCATTTCGACATGCTTGAAAATTTAATAACAGTTTTGCTTGTACTAGCTTGGAAAATTTTCGAGTCAACGTTCATGAACGAAACTTTAATATTTGCTATCAGTATAATCGCAAAGCATATACGTACCTGGTGGGCAGGTGAGTAATTTTTCAAAACAAAACGGTCTATTGGAAAGAATATTACCTTTTTTACTTAAAAATCAAATAACGCGGATATCCATTTTCTCATACGAATTTTCGCGAGTTTAATACTGTACAGGGGTTTGCTAACGAATTTTCAATAAAAATACTGCTCCTCGCCGATTTTACTCACGAAAATCATTTTCAATCTTTGATGGCAAACGAAACGAAACAGCAATTTTATTAGCTTTGAGTTTCGTTCTACGTTGGAATGTAGAATCATTCACTTGATAACTGAAAAAATTAACAATACATAGAAACTGCAAATATCCGAGCTAGTCGGAGCGCAATTTATTCCCATTCGATCCTAATATTTATTATTTTTTTTATCCGCACAAAATAAAAAATTCCTGCGTGAAATATATATCTTTGACAGCGGCGTTTGAAAATCATTATGCATTTAGTATACTGTTAAAAATTCTTCATTAATCTAAAAGAAAATATACAGGTATCCTCATTGCACATGCAACTTCTTTCTGCACCATTTTCTAAGATAATTAATTTTTCTATAAAAACTATAAGAACCAACAGAAAACAGCGAATAACGTGTAATCCTTTGTAGAATCAATTCACTTTAAATTGTGAACACAAACCTGCATATAAATATTAAATTATATTGAGAATTATTTGTATAATTCTCAAGTTTTTAATACACGTTCTATATGCTATACTAAATTCTATACTAAATTATATATACTACTTATATACTATATTATGTAATATATTGTATATTATATACTACATTATATGTATTCGATATACATTGTTCCATACATGATTATTATTACGCTATTCTTGTGTATTCCAGTATATTCTAGTATATTGTAATACATTCCAGTATATTCTACTATATTCTAGTATATTGTAATATATCGTTTCAAGTCTATACACTAAAAGGCATCTGCTTTCCAAGTCAAGTACCTCTACACCTAGAACAGAACTAATTGTAAGTTGTGTTGGGCGTCTCGCAACTTCCACTGAATTCTTTGAAAGAAGCACTCCCATAACAACCGATAATTGGATAACCTAACTAGCGTGATCAACAGGCGTAGCTAAGGATAAAGAACCGCTTAACCATCTGCCCAAATATCTGCTTTCACTTCCTGTAAAACATGTTGATAGTAATGCAGATATAAATATCCAATAAGAAGCGAGCATCAGCAATCTAGTGGTGCAGTGCAATCTATTTTGCAAAAGTAAAAGGATGAGTGAAGTTCTGTGGCTGACTTCTAATCTTTTAACTTGATGACTTTTTAACGATGAATTGTTACGTAGACGTAATAAAAGACAAGTGAAATTTAAGGGTTGAAAACTTTACAGTAATTGGCGCAAATACAATGTAGTTTCATTTGTTGTACAATAAAGTCCCTTATAATTTATTTATTAACGCAAATTTCGGCACATAACACCAAGCTATTTCAAAATAATTATAATTATTTAAAAATGCAGGAAATTCTACACTTGTTTCACTAGTGTATTCTTCGTAATTCGAGCACTGAATGCAATCTTTATTATTGCTCTCTCAGGGAACTATAGATGCTGCAGTGGTGCCGTTCGATAAAATGGCTTACTTTTGTATAGCTTTTAAGGCCTCTGCTTGTTTTACTGCTTTTGGTGCTTTTACTCTTAGTGCCTCGTCATTCTATTCATGGGTACTCTTTTCACCAGTCAAATCCATTCGTTACGCATCAATTGTTTAACGGAATATTAACATTTAGTTGGACGCTATCTGACATTGGCTGAACTTATCGTCTTGGGCAACTAAGGAATTTGCAATTCTATTGATGATAGTTTCGATAATACATTTATATGTGTGTGTGTGTGTGTGGACACTTACTGATTGAACATTTTTTTTATTTGAACATTGGACATTGCATTGTATGAACACCTACTATTTAGACGTTATTTCGTTTATTCATTAGATGAATATTTATTAGTCAACTGTTGTATTACGGAAACCACTATTATTTTAATGTTATATTATATAAATACCTATTGTTTGAACGATCTATAATATGAACTGAATGAATATTATTCTTGTATATTCTTGTATGTTTTTGTATATTCTAGAATATTTTTGTATATTCTTGAATGTTTTCGTGTATTCGTCTATTCTAGTATATTCTAGTATATAGTTGTATATTGCTATATACTCTTCTATATTCTTGTATGTTCTAGTATATTTTATATTTTTGAACATTGTATTCTAAGTATGAGCACCGATTAATTGAACATTTTCTTACATTGTTATTCTATTATGGGAAAATTCTCTTATGTGAATAGTTGTTGTCCCTAGCCACGAAGGTTCTACTATAGACCTTGACCAATTGAGGATAGTCCGTAGCAGAATTGTGCTGAACCTTTTCAGTAGAGTTGGGACATTTAGTCGCACGAATAGATTAGGACAGTTAATGGTCAGACCAAAGGGAATTGCGCTCATTGAACAGCTCGAATTAAACATTCCAAAGCTACATAAACATTGTTTAGCGTAATGTAAAGTTGACATATTTCACGAATATCCTTGTTATTCGCTATTAATCTATACTAAATGAACACAACCTAAAGTAAGAGAACCGTGAATAATTCAAATTACGTATATGTAAACGCTTATTTATAACAATACCAAACGTTTGACAATTTTTTTGAATTTTATAAGATGATAAATTGCGTTATCTATAGGATATTAATAGAAATATCAATTGCGAGAATATTAAAAAATATATTCTAATATAATATAATATACTAGAGTATAATATAATATATCAAAAGATATAATATAAGATACAAGAACATACTACATATAATATAGTATATAGTGGTCTGTAATAGAATATAAATATTAGAGCATTGTACAATGTATTAGAATATAATATACTAGAATGTAATATATTCTATAGTATATTAACTAGGATATAATATACTAGAGTATTATATAATATATTAGAGTATCATATAATATTATACCACATGATAAGACATAAGAACATACTATGATATTTTAAAATATACTACAATATTGTAGACTAGAATATAATATACAGTGCTTGACCATTATAAATGTTGGTAGAGAATGTATTTACCAAACAAGAAGTCGTTAAGACACAACGGAAAGTTGCTGTCATGAAAACATGATTGCCTTTTGTATTTATTTGTTGACTGGACGTCTGATAGCATTTATGTATAGTTGTTGACTGTATATTCGGCTATGTTCAAATGTATGTATCAAATGTATGATGATTGTTATGTTTGGCTGTGTTCGGATATACATGTGACTATTTAACGATGTATAATCCATGTGTTGACTGTTTGTTGAACTGTGTGCTAATGTAGGTGTTGGCTGTTTGTTAGACTGTTTGCGAGTATACAATAGCAGCGGCCAGTTGACTTGACATTAACTCATAGTTCGCCAAATATACTCGGTCCATATTCAACGAATTGAATGTTTCTGCTATTGTGCTAATATATTGTACACGTTGAAGTCTCCTACACCATAATATTTAAATAATTTTATTTTCTACAATTACTCCTAACATTTTCTAACATCTTCTTCCTTAATATGTTTAGTAGGTTGATATTAACCCTTTTCCTTACAATATCGTGTCAGACTCGCGATGAAGATTCTGAATAGAGTCTAATAAATATGTATGCTATTAATTTCCTTTAAATCGAATTAAAATTATATTTTGGTTTTGTTAATGTACAGCTATTAGGAAACATATAGGCGTACAATAGATATAAAATTTCTCCTTTTTTAGGTAATTAAGAATTACAAAAAAAGTTTTAATCACTGAAATCGTAAAGTAAATTGTAAGGCAAAGTGTTAGTGTAACAGTACTTATGCATTCCTCTAATGGTTATACTGTTTTAAATAACACTTACTTATTTTTATCATAAATACATAATATCCTGCCTAAATATCTCCACACTAGATCTGTTGACAATAGGTGAGGGAAGAAGTGGTTCACGAGACAACAGCTCAAGATTATCGAGTTGTCAGTGACGTCTGAAGTCAGAATTGACCACCATAAAACTGCCAAACAAGTTTGCAGTGGTTTGCATTCGAAATTACCAAGCGAAATTTCTGAATACAATTTAATGAGTCATGCAGTTTGCAAGGAGTTATTTAATGCGGAACGCAACAGACAATTGTATTTAAAGTTCGATGAGTAACGTTGCTTCTCTAAACCCAGATGTTCTACTCGGAAGTTCACTTTCTCGATAAATTTGCTAGTTCATCTGAAAAAGAAGTTTGATGATGAATTCTCGTCGCAATTAATTGTGAAGAAACTATAACTTCGTGATAACATTCTGGTTGTATTAAATTAAATACGTATCCAAGTTAGTAATTACTAAATAAATTAAATTGTAATTGGTACTAACATTTATAAATTATTAATTGATAATATCTATAAATTTTTATAGATAAATATGAGAAGTGTTATTTTTATAAATAAAACCGAGTTAAATGTTATTTTCTGTTTTAGTAATCCCGGTAGATTAAGTATAATGTACACGTCTACAGTAAACCCTATAAAATTATATGATATCTTTAACAATTTGACGAATTATTTTTAATTTCGTTCCGATAGAATACAACGTACATAAATCTTCAGAACGTTCTTTCTACATTTTTCTAATTTACTACTGAATTATTTGACAAATTCTTGAACATTTTTTACAATTTGTGAAATCAACTAATCGTTTTAATTGTAAAACTATGTAATCTCATAGCTTTTCTTCTATTTATTTAAGAAAATTGAATAACTAAATTGTTTATTTTGGCACTATTAGAATAACTTACACACATATTCATAATAGACTTTAGCAACAAATTTTTTGTATCACATTATTTCATATATTTGTTGTTTGATAATAAAAATATACACTATATATCACAAATTTCATGAACACGGTAAGTGTCCGCATACTTTTGAACGGCAGTGTAAGTAGAGTAATGTTCCCTGACACATAAAAATGTTAGCCCCTATCTCCTGTAATTCAGTGAAACTTGTGACTCTCGCAGCACGTTAACCGTCCCCGGAAATTTAAAAGGAGAAGGGCTCTCCCAAGGTCCGGAACGATCCCTCAACATTTCCTTCTGGCAAGCGTCAAAACTTCAGCCGCAAATATATTAAAAGGTATCGCGGCCTCGAAATAATTCGATCCATTTGGTATGGAAATGGGGTGCTCAGGGTGACGAGCGACGAGCGAGACAGGGAGGGGCAAAGAAAACTGGTAAGAAGAGGATCCGCTGCGGGCGGATGCAGTGCCGACACCGCGCCAGGAACACAGGCTAGACGGTCTCGAAAAAGAAAGCAGGATAGCGACGCTCCATCTTGCATCGCGAAGACAATATTGCTCGAAGACGCTTTAAAAGTTTGGTAATAGAGTTTGCCACCCTTTCACGACCCTGGTTCGCCGTAAAATTCGGACTCTAGTCCCCCGTCACTGCTTCATCCCGTCTATCTATCCCGCTATCCTTTGGCACTTTCCGTTCAACGTTGCAATTCCTCCGCGAAACCGATTCTCCCTGGTATTACACAGTCGCCTATTCCGCGAGCTCGAATGTTCAGAGGTTGCCAAATCATTGGTGTAGCCAACCCCGAGATATGAATCTTAGGAATTGCCACTGTTTGGACATCGGAGCTGGATCAACCCGTTGCAAAATTTTTATTTCCAAGTTATCCATTGTTTCCTGTTGTCCTACTGAAATAACATTTTCTTTGCCTTTACACACGGCCGGAACATACGATGTGGCAACACCGCATCCAGGCAGAACATCAGTACAATCAGCTGGTCCACTGCCGTCTCTAGTTCAGGCCGGAATGTGAGATGTGGCAACACCTCGGGAAAATGGTCAATTTGGCAACGCTATCTCAGTCCGATTTGATGTGATGTGGAGTCGTTCGCGGAATATCACGGCCATCTTTACATTCGACTGCAGAAGTTTCATCGGACCAGCTGATCGGTCTGATGTTCTGTCTGTATGCAGTGTTGCCACGTCACATGTTCTAGCCTGTACTAGAGATGGCTGTGCCGTGATATAACGCGAACAAATGCAAATCACTTCAAATCGGACTGATACGGCGTTGCCACGTTTACCATGTTCCGGCCATGGTGTACACTTTCACTATATTGTCTTTTATTCAACTATCCTCTTCTCCCGCATTCCCTATTGATTCCCGATCGTTGTTTATCGTATCTGTCCTCATTTCCTTCCTCTCTCTCCCTCTCTACTCGTGTGCTTCTATTCTTCTTTATTTTCTTTAAAGTGATACGGATGGTTTCTTACGTTCCGATGACAATATGTTTCAATGACGTTGTCTACAATTACCTCGTATCTCCGTTAAGAGGCGTATTATACTACCGCTGTAACGTAGTTAATGAGACTGAAACTGCAATGCTAACACAATGTATCTACAGCGGACAATTTCTGGCGACTTGATTGCCTTGGAAATGTTCTCCAAGGATGTGATTCGATAATAGCACAGCAAAAATAAAAGTATTTTCTCTCGATACTGATTGCTCGAAGTTTAAAAAAATTTCACTCTTGGTAATAATGAATCTTTAATTTCCTCTCACCTGTAGTCGAACACATAGTGCCTCAATTCAGAAAATACGAATCCAGTGCTAGATCGTCTGCCAACAGAAACATTTTATTAACTAAAGTTTCTCGCTTCGCAAGAGTTTTAGTGCATCATTGACATGTACGCGCACATGCTTGGTAGTTTCGACAATTTCTTGATTCTATTCCAGCATTCCTTGAATTTCGTGTATTCAACACCGCACCGCCGCGTTGTTCGTTTGATCAAATACTTTTAATCAGGAGTAGCGTCGGAGTGTCCAGTGACATCGAAACCGACAAAGTAGTTACAGGGTCATTTTTCAAAGTTTCATGTGTACCAGTTGTGCAGGAAATTACAAGTGTATCACCTGGCAGAAAGAGAGAGAGAGAGAGAGCGTCAAATAGGAATCACTTGTCAAAAGCGAAATCGATTCGGCCGGCGAGTTCGACATGTGGCGAGAGAAATCCGTCCATCGATCAAACCCGCGAGCCTCTATCGATGGGTGCTAATCAAACAAATTCACATTTTAACTAATCAAATAAAAAAGAAAAAGATCACCCGAGAGCTTTACTCCAATATAATTTGAACTTTATTCGCGCGACCTGCGTCCCGGACGATGAATGGTGTATGAGAACAGGGGGCCGATCAAATAACGCGATTCTGAAAAGCAGACGGGGGATAAATTAAGCGGGGAAGAATGAACGCGGAGAGTCCGTTCACAATTCGGCAGGGCAGCCCACCCGTCTCTCCCGGAATCGAGCGATTTGAATCCGACCGAATTAAAACGGGTTCACGGGCCATTAAACGGACGCGGCAGAAAAGGATGAAAGTTTTCTGGTAGACCCGCTTTGCAAAAGGAGAATCTCCATCGAATTTATAGGTACTGATACGGATCTCGTGCGACCGCTCCGTTTTTCGAATTGTTTTTTCGAAATTTCAAGCCCTGAAGAACCACCGCATTGATCGAGCCTGTGTGCGGATTCGCCGAATTAAGACTTGTGTCTTCACTAGGGTAGACTTTATTCTTCAACTATGAAATTTTTAGCACAAGACCGTCCTAAAATTGGTCCATTTTATTGGAACATTCCATTTTAGTACATTTAGTACACTGCAAATTCATGTTAAATTTATATCTCCAAAAATACCATAATTCCTTACATAAATTCAAGCACAAGTTTATTTTGTACGAATTAAGATTATTTCATATTAATTGGTCTACTTAATACCTGTCCGTTACATTCCCGCTAACAAGTCCGTTTACGTGAAGCGTAATACCAGTGAGGACGACAACTTCCAATTGGAGTATTAACTCCATTTCGCCTACCTCAAACCTCAAATCAAATGAATAGCGAAGTCTATATATTCATCTGTAAATATCCTTATTTAGAGTGGAATTTACATTATTAAAGGATGAAGAAAATGGAACACGTCAGACTTAAATTTTTGTCAGTAAATTATATTCAAGAGCATTTATCGAAGCTCCAACTGCTGCAGAAACGACAAGACCATAAAGATTTAAAAAAAAATTTAAAACATCTATACGCTTATACTGCCATCGGTGACCATGTAATTCTTGTAGCACTATGGAAATTTTGTAATCATTTGTGGTATTTACCACCCAATGAAACTGTAGTGCTAGCCTTTTTTGACACAATAAATATTCTGCATCATATAAGGAAACAAATAGTTGTAGGCACAGATAAAAAATTTAAAAACCGTAACCATACGCCTTCGCAATTGTGACTAATAACAATTTAAAAAAAATCTATTTACACATTAGCTAGTAAACTAATACTTCTATCGTCTAAAAAAAAAAAAGAAGCTGTTGTGCCCAATTTTGAAAAATGTATTCGTTTCTAAGTAGTATCTTTTAATGAATTTTGTCATTTTCGACATCAGTTTACTATCATTTATATTTGAATCCGAGTGTAAATAGTACATAGCGTTTTCTCATAATTTAAACGTTCTAATTAATAGTATTTCCAAATAGTATTTACATATTTAAATATTACAATGTTTATATATATACTGTCTTATATGAAATTATTTCAAACTTTAACGAACTTATAATGTTATAATTAAATTTATTTTTTTTCAATCATTAAAATCTATATCATTGTCGTTATCATTATCATTAATTATTATCACAATCATTATCATTATCATCAAAACCATTAAAAACTATAACGAACGAATAACGAACAAACATGACGTGACTAACTAACTCAGTACTGGCAGAAAGAGAGGGCAATCTTTTCCCCTCGATGCTTGCTTCCTTCCCTCTTCTGGTGACTCTGACTGTATGCTGCCAGGTTATTTAAAGGCAAAGACAAGCTACTTTTTGGGTAAACAGAGCTTCCCGTGCGAGAAGTTCGCCCGAAATGAATTTGCAGTTTGTCCGCCATGTTTCAATCGCGCCACGTGTGCTCTATTCTTATTAAAAACTTGGAACACCGACGACCGCATTTTAAATAACCAACAAAACGAATTTGACTATGGGAGGATGACCGGACCGAATTTTCACGAAGGTATCTTCTCATTATTCCCCGAGCCGAACAATATACTTGCAGATTTTCTGGATAGAGTCGCCAGATGAGATGAGAGATACGAATTGAGCAAAAGATGACTGCCAGTACCGGATTAATCACATAGACATAGTGAATAGCGTCGTAGAAGGGGAAAGTAAAGTGGCGACACAAGTCTTAACCCCTTGCCGTATTTTGACGAGCCAGACTCGTATTGAAGGTTAGTAACAAAGTGTCTAACAAATAGGAATGTTACGCGTTTCATTTGAAATTAAATAAAATTTGATTCGTTCGTAATCAATATTTAATCCTTCGCTGCATAGTGTATCATGTCCGATACATTTAACAAATCTGGTATATAGTTAACTAGTAATGTGTTTTCTTACTGTGTTTATTTATGTTCCTTTTCTGAAAATGTTGTTCTAATTTTTTTCAATATTTTTTCCTCAAATCAATCACGAAACTGACCTTCTTGCAATTTTTTCATCCCAATTAAAAAAATCATGCAGTGAAGGGTTAAATAAAAAAATGAATAGCCTGTGAATATGAAGAATTCTGAGACAAATTCTGTGAATTAAAACATTTCTTATATAGACCCAGATGTACTTTCGACAATTGACGAGACCTCCGAAGAATCGGAGAAGGAGAAAGGCGGGAAAAAGAAATCCACGAAAAAGAAGAAGCAAACAGAAACGAAATCGTTTGTAGACGACGCTTCGAGTAGAATCTCGAAGAAAAGTCGGTCGCGTTAAACCATCCCAATGTAAAAAATCATGCAGTGAAGGGTTAAGCATTAGAGTAAATGTAGCCATGCAAAAGTTTTCCCTTCTACGACATTTTTGTGCATAAAGACGTTTTAATCACTGTAACTGTAAAGCAAGTGGTACGGCATGGGGTTAATCTGGTGACTCTGGTTCTGGGGAACGCTGCGACGCGGCATGTTTGTAAAGTCGAGCAATTGCTATTGAGCGGTAGCGTGTGGACACAATATTAAACCCCCAAGGAGAACCAGCCTCTCTGCCTCGCCGACGTTCAGAGATCGCGTTACGATGCACAACGCCGGAAATGGCGTGTGAAAGAACTCATCGATCATCGTCGGGTAGTCGTGACCGCGCGCTGAAATTGAACAACGAACGATACCTCTTTGCGAGTAAATTGCGGGACACGGCGTCAGAGTATACCGGGTGGATTTGATCTACCGTTTAATGTTTCCTCACTACTCTTTTATCTATTAATACGTTTGTTGCCAGCTGTTTCGGCAACAGAGTTCGTGGTCATAACATTCTATTAAATGCTACTCTTACGAGTTACACTCCGCAAAATAAGACACTATACAAAACCGTACAAATTTTTTTTTATTTTGCAATTAGAATCTCAAAGTAGAGATTATTTTGCCGTACACAATATTTTTCAATACATTGTTATACATTAGATAATACAATACAATTACATAGAAATAATCGTTGGATGGTAAACAAGCAGTTTTTAAACCTATACAGTTTTCTTAAATATTTAATTCACAGGCAATCAGAAACGAGTAAGTTATTTTACATATTTCCACCGTAGGTCTGGATAGTAAGGCATTGCATGAGAGCGGAAGAAAAAGATGCAGTTTTCGTAGTTGTCTGATAAACTCCAATCTCTGTTCATCAAACATGGGATATTGCCATAGCACGTGGTCGATATCTTGATTTTCATAACCACATTGACATTGTGGATCGTTTACTCTATGATACAGAAAAGAATTTCTTCTTCTTGTGTACCAAGTGTTGTAATTTACTTTAGGAGACTTTCTGCAACATCATATGTTGTAATTAATAGATTCCAGATTTTGTAGATTCGTGACAACAATGAGCAGGTGCAATTTTGAACACTGAAAAGATTAAAATACTTCGCCTGTGTCCATGACCATGTCCTGTTAACTTGTGCAATTGATGTATAATCTTTTTATTTTACATAAAACCTGTAGAAAACTTGTAGAAAGGAACTTGTAGAAAAGGCTCATGTTATGAAGGTTACCATTCGGAACGACGTTGCTCTTTAAAGTTTAAGTCGGTCGGCTTTAGGTTACGAGATAATTGCAAACAAGTTTACTGAATTAGCAAATAAAACTTTATGTTTTTACAAGACAACCTGCGGTAAATATGCAAACTGAACGGTATGAAAAGAGAAATTGGAATGAAAGAGTTAATAGGAAACACGCTACTATGTAAATAATAGTAATTATATGCAATATTATAAATAATAGCAGCCTTATCATATTTGGTGTTTGTACGGTTAAAACTTGTCTGTAAGATTAAAACTTAAATTAATTAGAAAAATGATTAAATCTTGAATTCTCGTTTCAGAGTAATTTAATATAATAAAAAAAAATTTTCAAGAAGCAAGAAATTTAAATTGAAGTAAATTAAATATGTCCATGTAAAAAAGAGAGTGGTACCAAGTATGTAGATTTTACCGAATAAAAATTTGTTTCTTCGTTTAATAACTCCTGTAAATCGAGGATAATACGAGTACTTAAAAATTTAAATACTTTCATGTAAATGTCTTCATGTAAAAATTATTTAGAATTGCGATAAAGTAATTTCTGACGGTGTCTCAGAACCTCCATTTGAGTGCAAAGGTTTAATACGGAATACATTTTTTAAAAAATGCAAATTAATCTACCAGGATCATGGTAATTCGGAATATATAACTCTCAACATTTCTGGGGTGGATTGAAAACCTCCTGAACTCGTTCGACTTAATTTAATCGGTCACAGAGTAAATGTTGGTTATATCTCCGATCAGCGTCACACGCGAGTTCTTATCGAGCAGATTGCGTCCTGAGCATTTATATGGCGAAATGCAGCAATGCACGCGATAATAATTCAAACTTCCGGATGAAAGCAGCAGGTTAAGCGCGATATATCTTTACTGTCAATTTACACAATTCGTTTGGAATATTGTCGCGATGGACACGGAAAGTAGAACATGTATCATTAAATTAATACAAATTAACACATCAATTTAATTAGTAAATTACTAGTTAGAGGTAAAAATAAAAATTAAGAGAAATATTAATAAATGTAATACAATTAACAGAAACATTTGTTCAATTTGTTAGTCAGTGTACGTGAATATGTACGATCAGAAAATTTGGCAAACATGCACATAGCCAAAAATAATATTTCTAGTTTTAAAGTAATTTTTTGAAATTTATATACATTTTGCTACTAATTTGTAAATATCTACACGTGTAATATGAGGAACGCGTCCGACTCGTTATACATACATTAACTACGTAATGTAAGTTGATTTAGAAATTAAGCTAACATTTACAGAGCACCGGCAACACTCTGGAACCATCCCTTTACAGATTAAAATAACCACTTTCATATTGTATTTTGCGAACATGTTTCTATAAACAAATGAAAATCCACAGTCCATTAATTACTATGATAAATCTTGACTATGATAAATCAGTTCAGTACTCATTCCATTGAATAAATTACTTCGACATATTAATCATAAAAACAATTATTTATACTGCATGGATTTTTACTGTTCATACAACATACATTAGTAAAAGAATAACACTGTCCAACAAATTTAAACTTTTTTTTGTTTTCATATAACTATTGGGTGGATCTTATAGAGTTTTTTGCGCTGATTCCGAATCTGGTCTTAACTTTTTTCCTACACGCACAGTTTTTGAAAAACACGACTTTGAAAAAAAAACCTATTTTTCAACTTTGAACAAATATTGTGATGTTATTATAAAAGATATTGTATTGTTCTTTATATCAGAAGATTCTCTAGACTTTCCCGAATCCAGTGATGTGCAATAGTAATACATTATGATTGTTTAAACATGTTTAAACAATCATTAAAGACGGAGAGGCACCACTTTTGCACCGTTTTTAGCTGATATTTTTTGATTTATCTCAGAAAATAAGGGTCCAGCGGAAAATCTAAATATACCACGCGATAGAGCAGACTTTTATCTTGAGAAATCTCTGAGAAATAAGATCCACCCAATAGTTATATGAAAACATTTTTAGTGTTGGACAGTGTAATTAAAATCAATTTCTATACTACAGAAACATTCTCTGTAGCATTTCATTCCGCGATAAATGCGAATACTTTGTGAACACGAGAGATTGTTTCATATTTAAAGAAAGGTATAACAATTCGTTTGTATTTTTATACTATGTTTTCATATGAAGTATACGCATATGTGTATATTTTCGGAAATGCGGAACAAACGTGTACGACAAAAAGTTTGAAAAGTATTTCGATATATTTATTCAGCAAATAAATTTTAAAAACGATTCACTTGCGTGTAGATCTGCCTTTCAAAAATACACAAGCATTCAATTTAAACTTTTGCTCGACTCTAACAGTTCTCGTGATATTGAATCAGATATGATTTTTACCTCGATCAACAAAGATTGATTCTTATCTTTCACCGCAAGTGATCAATAATAAAAAATGTTTCGTTAATATGTTTCTGTTTTCGTGCAAAATATCATGCAAATTAGTATTCCTTAATTGTTTGTCAGTCATTTGTAGTTCATAGACATAAATCTAAAAAAAATATGTGAGAAATTATCATAAAATCTGACATTATCGCTAGTTTTTTTGTAAACCTACCATTTTTATTCAATTTTTAAGATTTATAAATTTAAAAATATATATACATATGCATATAAAGAATTATATCAGGCATTACCATGCTATCTGACATTATCACTATATTTTTTATAAACCTACCATTCTTATTGGATTTTAAAGATTTATTTAAAGAGATATTTTTACATAAAAAAGTACATCAGCAATTATAAAAGCACAAAGAATCAAATTAATCATTTCGAGATACTCTAAATTCTAAATAAGTTCTCTGCAGAATATTACTACAACGAGCATCAAGGAAATCAAAAATAAAAAATATATATATTGTATAATATGTATACAGTGTATACATATGTATATATGTGTATATTAAAATAGTGCGCAGACACAAATGAAAGTTACAAATAAACAATAATGGGAGGCAAAATGAAACAGTATACTCGTTCTGCTCGAAAATTTGAAAGGAAATTCGACGATTGAAAATTCGAGAGGAACAATCTCGTGCGTTTCAAACGCAAAACAATACAACGAGTGAAATAATTGGTCGAGATATATATATATATATATATATATATATATCTATATATATATATATATATATGCATGTACACAAGCGGGTATGTTCGTGTTGCGTCGGTTTTTTGTCAAGCCATTTCACAGATGTCAACTGCATTTTTAATGGACCATTTAGATATAAACAATGCTCGTGACAATTTTACGCAATCGCTGAAACCCTTCTACAGGATCGGTAGAAAATTCGAGAAATGTTGTTGGCATATGAGGGATTAATTGATTATTGCTGTCGACGGATGTGTGACGTTGAATAAATTAACGCGATCGGCCGTAGTCAATTCATTTCACTATTTTGGCAATCGGCGAACAAACAATCAACTTCATGGACTGGCATAAAAAATCACGAGAATCGGAAATCGTTTTAAAATACGATATAAATACTCTCTGAACGGGGTCAACGAGAAAAATGGAAATTTTTGTGGCTCGAACAAAGTGGTAATAAACGCGTAATAAATGAGCCCCTTCTTAAAAGGTGCATTCATAATTATAGTGGAGAATGTTTGCTGAAGGAAACCGATATTATACTGGGCGGTCCAGTGCATATTATCTCATCATTATCACCACGATTTTAGAAAATAAGACGAAACTTTATTGACCAAACCTTTTCAGTATTAAGAGGACCATAATATGGCAATAACAGCTTTTTTGTAGCTAAAAGATGTTTGGAAATTTTAAGGTCACCTTTATTTTCTGAAAATAGAGACATATATTTTTCTATGCACTGATCGATACAGCTCGTAATTCTCTATAAGAATGTATTCAGCTATATATACGTCGAAAAATTATTCATTTAAGAGATATATTAACTCACGAGTCATTTAAAATATGTTAGTTCCAATTCACCCTGTATGTACTATATACGCAAAGGTTTACGCACTGCAAACGTTTAAGTAAAAAAGATAATTTAGCGCTGTCGATAAAGGAATATCCAGAGTGCCTCAAAAATGTTGCATGTCCTCGAATGGAATGATTCCTGAGGTAAACTGACGTAACTTTTCCCTCCGGGAAAATGTTCTTCGAGGATTCGTTAACACTAAACCTACCGAGCATTAAAAACGATTTAAATGTTTTACCTTGTAAAAATGACGAGGCTCCATTTATTTAGATTTTGTGCAACTTTTATTACAATATGTGCTTGGATAAAGAAACTGATCGAATCAATTTTCGTGTAAGCAACTTTATAATTTCAGTAATTGTGAACGGGAAAATATAAAACAGGTCATTTGACCGGCAGGAAAAACACGGACTAAGGACACTGCTTCTGTGAACGGGATGTGGCTCAGCTGTAGCTGTGGTGTGATTGGTCTCTGATTTCCATTAATAACTTTTGAAGAAGGCTCGGAGAACATTTCTCCAAAAGAAAAATTACTTCATATGACTTCAGGGATTGTCCATTACAAGTACAACATTTTTGGTACACTCTGTAGAATAAAGGTGAAGTTTGTTTCTCTGAAGTTTGTGCTAAATTGATCGAACCTGGAACCGAAATCATAAATTCATATTCACTTTCCGATCGAGAAAAACATGGATGGCGAAACAATCACAATGAAAATATTTTCTTTGCGTCGATGTCAAGGTTATTTGGCATGGAAATACCTAACTTCTTCAGACGCAATATATGTTCTTTATGAAAATGATCCACATAGGGATCGAAACGTCAAGATACATGTTTAAATAATTGCACATTTGCTGTTTGTGTTAAATTCATCGAACCTGGCGCCGAAATCATAAATTCATACTCTGTAGAATAGTTGAAATGAGAACAGTACTGTTGTTTGTTGCTTTAGGTGCAAACAATATGTATCAAAATTCCGTCAAATTTTTTCCATTGTGACTGTTCAATTTTAGTTGAAGGGCTGACAATGGCCATGTTGGGAAGTCGACGATGGAGAGAACGGTGAAAAAAGAGAGTGACTTGCGACTGGAACAAAGACGAAGACTGAAAAGCCATTTAAAAGTGGATCTATTGGCAGGTAGACAGGATGACCACAGCTTCAGACGTGTTCCTCTATTCTGCGTCAATAATGCGTATACTGTACGGCACAACAGTTGTGTGAAAGAAATTCTAGTAAACAAAATACTAGCAACAGACCGGAACACGTTGAGTGTCTATTGAGAGTGAAAACAAAGAGCAGGAAAAAAGAATAGAGAGCGGAACAGCTAGATTCGAGGGAGAAATATGATGCTAGACAGGGAACGGAATTGTCGAGTGCCACGGGCTGCGATGTGCCCGGCGGGTTTGGACAGTTTTGCGAAAATTGGATAAAAGCAAGGCAATTTATTAAATAAAACAAAGACCGAGAGGCTGAAATTTATGGCAGCAATTACTTTTCAAACACTTTACAGACTGTAAGTGAACGTATCACTACATTGTGGATATTTATCCCAATACATACATTTTACAGTTCATTACTTGCATATTTTTTTGCATTAAGGACAGATGGCTGAATGCATTACATATTTCTCACACGTTCCACAGATTTTTCTGTTATCGTCGGTCTCTTTACAAGGATCTATGAAGCATAAATTCACGATATAATCGTAAATTCAGAATTTCTTTTCTACAAGAATATATAAATAGAGATATGCTGTAAATGAAATTAGTTACTGGTAAAATGTGCTAAAAGAACCATCAGTGCCTTTCTTGTTTACTTGTAAGCTGTTCTAGATTTTTATAAATAAAATAGTAATAAAAGTGTTCTCTTAGTGAGCGAAACCGATATATGTTAGTTCATGTATGTTAAAAAGACAGGTAGAAGTTTAAAGTATAATAACGGTAAAAATAAATACTTATTGCATAGTGAGGAAGATTTTTATAATACCACTGAATGACTACATTTCTGAAGACTTTTGTTTCATTTTTTTTATATGGGGTTGTTACTCTGAATATTGAAGTAGTGAGCATTCAATTATCACTAAAAATTTTCAAGGCAAGTAGAATTAGTTATTCTTTCACAAGTTTAATTTTCGTATTTACAATTTTATTTTTAGTTTCAGATTTCCTTATTTGTATTTCTATCTTATTATATTTCTATCAGAATATAAATCGCATGTGGATATTTGAGCAGAAACTAGGACGCGCTCGGGGGCAGAAATGCGAACATTTCCAGTTTCGTTAAATATTAAATTAACTATTATTAAATTAAAATGTCTTTGAAAATACTTGTTTTTCAAATTTATTTTACAGTGAAGCTTAAATTTAATATAGAATAAGTTTTACATAAATAAATCATAAATCCCTCTGCAACAACAAATCTTTTGATGGGTGACTAGATACATATTTATAGTGTGTTTCAAGACGAATACAATGACTTACGTAACAATCTGATTATATTGTTGTATTTTTACGAAATTTATTTTCTAGAGAAAACCTAATGATTCTCATGAAATTGGATTATTTTTAGACATTCCAAATGTATAGCTTGCAGTAAATTACTGCGCTTCTGGTATTGAAGTTACATTCATTCCTTCTATATGTATAACGATCTCCTTTCATTCGTTATTAATCGTGAAACATGTCCGAATTGGAATTCCAAGCTGTGATTCGCTTTTTGTAGGCAAAGAAGTATACTGAAACTGATTGTCAATTGTGTGAAGTTTAATGGCAATAAAACATCGCGTCAGGTGATTTCGAAATGGCGCACTTTACGCGAGAATGGCAGTACGAATATCGAAAACGATTGCTGACAGGGATGCCGTCAATTCCGACATCAAATGACAGTGTTGAACGTGTTAATGAATTGATTAATGCAAACAGGCCAATCACGGTAGGCGAGATCGGAGACAAATTAGGTATTTCATATGGAACTGCGTTCTGTATCATCAGTGAACGATTCAAACGAAGAAGCCGAAAATGCGACGCAAATATGATTATTGCAAGTCAAAGTGACAATTTTTTAACAATGCAATAGGGAAACTTTCATCACGTTATAATAAGTATCTTAATGAAGATGGGTATGTAAAACAGTGGGATACAGACTGATAGTGCGTTTCCAAACCGAATTCAAGGACTTATACGAACGTTAAAAACGTTCGATAAAAGATACAAACCAAAGACACGTATTATATGTTAGGAAATTGTAACAAGCTGATTACATCGTTGTATTTTTACGAAATTGATTTTCTCTTACGTTATAATAAGTTTCTCAATGGACATGGGATGTAGAAATGTGGTCCTGAGATTATATTTTTAAATGTACATAAAATTAAATCGAAATACTGATTACAGTAGAACCTCAGTTATTCGAACTTTTTTCGAGATTTAAAAATCATCGAATTTAAATGGGAGTACATGTTTTCATTACAACAGTCTTGTAACTAGACTACGGTTGTTTATGCAATTTTCAATACATATAGACTAATTTTTAGAAACTGGAATAAAATAAAATCCTTTCTTCAATGGGAACACCCTTTGTAGATCCAAAATAAATAAAAATCGTACTGAATTCTATCGAATTTTATATTCCAACTTATTTGCAAAATGTCCATGAGCCATAAATGCATAATGATGCTTTGCCTACTTATACCTCATAAAAAACCAACTCAACAATGTGCGATAGGACGAAACACATCCTTTCTTTTCCTCGTATTAAAAAAACATTTTAATAGCTAACGTGGTTCTTGAACCGGAAGATTCAAATCCGAATCCAGCGTTTAGTATTCCTACAAAAATAGCTATTTGTTGTGTAGAAAAAATGATCGAACCGTTGCGCCGAGAATAAAATTCATAATATCCGAAAGATAAATTAGGATCGATAAAGTAATTAATTATTTAATGTGCGATATATTGACCCTCGCGTGATGTTGAACGAGAAAATCATGAAATACCCTTCCCAGGACGATAAATGAAAGAAACGCAACTTCATTGGAACAGTGTGTAATTATTGGCATTAATTCAGCGGTAAAAGTGCCAATTTATAAATAATATTCAATTTATTAATAAAAAGCTATAGAAATCATGTAATTGATAGTAAAACAATGTCAAGTGAAGGTCAACATATCGCACATCGTTGAACGTATTCTTTCAAATCAAATCCCTTTTACCAAAGAGTGTACTTTTTCCAAGGCAATGAACCTGCTATATCTCGAGTTCGTTGAAATTTACTAACTTTTGAGGAATATACATCGTCGCCAAATGCTGTCCGGAGAATAGAACGTTTGTATATTTGGGGTATTCGGATACGAGAGGCTCTGCAGTACTTTTCATTCGTAGCGGAAACTGAGGCACGCGTCTAGACAATTCTAGCCTGTCCAGTCCCGGAACGAGCCGCACAATATCCAGAAATTCAATCTACCAGCCTCCGAATGTTGTGTTGCAAACCGCGGACAATAAAACGGGGAGCACACAGGTTCGAAATCGCCGGTGGAGCAATACAAACGCGTCGGGAGTACGAACTAGCAGGTAAGCGCGGCGTATTCGCCGTTAAACTGCGAAAGTTGCGGATGTAAATCCGTTTCTCTCGTCGCGATACACGTTGTCGTTGCAAACTGGCACGATTTCGTCGTATAACTGCATCTGGCCCGGTGACTCTCGGGATCTTCCATAAATAAATGCATGAGCGCGTACACGTACCATGCTTTGCGGCCCTCCTGCACAACCTCGCCCCTCCTCCTCCTTCCTAAAAGCCTCAACCCAGCATCACCCCAACCCTCCTCGGCAATGTTCGATGTATGTATGTTGCGTACGTAACATTCGCGTGTTGATTGTTGTGCAGGTTGTACGCCGATGTTGTATCCGTACGTGAGCAGTGCAAACAATCGGGTGCGCGCACTGCGGATGCACCTGTACACCGAGAAACACGCGGGCAACTAAGCGATGAAACCACGATCGATCCGCAACTCAGGAATTGGCCATAGTCCACTGATTGATCGTAATATCGTTCGTGAAAAGATGCGGCGATAGAAAGCGACACGTGCGGAAGGTTACCGGACCGCCAATCACCATTTTGTTCTTTGCGTGGTAACGTCAACGTCTCTATTTCTGATCAGTACAATGCAAAGAGTTCCATGGAAATCAACCATGGAAATTTCCCAGACACGGTTTTCACCGACTCCAGATTTGACCGACAACTACTTTGGCAGACAATGCCTTTAACCGACAACGATTTCAGATTCGTTGTCGGTCAAAATCGTTGTCGATTAAAGGCGTTGTCGGCCAAAGTAGTCGTGTGAAATCGAATGACAGCAGTACAGTAATCCCTTGATTCTTGTCTAAGAGGCTGTTCACTGAGCAGACAAGAATCGCAACCTGACTTGCTTTTCTGATTTATGGCTGCGTCTACCGATCCGACCGCGCCGAGGTAGACTACAATAGAGAGTCGAACATAGAGAAGGACAGATATACCCGAGCCGACAACAATAGTCGCCGCTGTGCGGTGCAGCACAGCGTTGACAGGCAGTGGAGGGAGTAGGCCTAGACAAGAATCAGGACCTCGAACCGCGAAGTGTATTCGGATCTTTACTGTAATGGGAACATCGACAGTGAGAATGAGAGAGATCATGAAAGATACATTATGTTAAAGTAAAACATCAGGGCTTTTAAGTTACTTTGTGAAAACCCAACATCCTATGTATATTGGGAGATACCTGGATACGCTTCGTTTTATAGAATGCTGTCCTCCTTTCGTGTATGCAGGTACGTACGGCTGCCTTCGCATTTAAGGGTTTAGTTCTAATCGTGCGTCCATCTTCTAGACACCTTCGACATACTTACATATTTTCTTCCACCGTCCTCGTATATAAATATTTACACATAACCTCTCAACACATTAGAACAGTGGTATAGATCAACGACAATTGCTTCGGTGGATGGTGCGACATCAGAAGCGCAGTAAATCGTTGGTCGGACTGCATCTCTTGATTTCTTGATGGCGCAATACGTAATTGCAGCCGTGTATCATCAAGAGCTGGGTTCGCATCCTGTAACATATTTGCGAGCGGCCGCTATCGCATAATCTCGTTAACGGCATGATGCCGCGGAAACACTCGATTCTGCGTGGCAAACAGCAACGATCCATTAGAGCGATGCCGATTATGAGGACCGATCGGGACGTACAGCGAGCTGTTTGCGGCAATTCGAAAACGTGGCACGAGGTCAACGCGGCCCACGAAAGCCGGCCTCTACCGTTCGCCGTCGATCAATCGAATTATCAATCAACCGCCTCTGGTGGCGGCCGTTAATTAACAATAACAAGACGAGCCAATTGCATTTCGCCGTTCGCTCTCGAGTCCTGTCGTCGTTGAATTACTTTGTCCCTTTCCTCCATCCCGCTCCCATTCGGGCTAACGAATTCATCTTCCGGTAATGTTCGTTACCGTCACGATTCAATGGACGATGCGTTCACGTCACCAACCACCCCACGCATGAGTCTTGCGCACTTGTATCGACGAACAGCAAGTGTCGTTTATTTCTACCCTGTCCAATCAAACACTGTTCTACTCTGTTATGATAACACTCCGATCGATCAAGCTAATTTTTTTACTTTCGCTAACACACGTTTTTCATTACATAACATGTCACCAGCCAGGACTGGGTGCAGCGCGAACAGTCGACAGAAGGATTATTACCCTTGCAATATGGTTTGATTAGAGATTTGAGGCTTTCACGATCTGGCATCGTACAATTTTGTTGTTGAGGCTTTCGGGTTGTAACGGACATAGTGCGTTGGAACAAGACATTTTTGAGACAAGGAAATTCCATCCTTCTCAAATACGCACTTTAGAGGGTACGGTCATTAACTCTTATCCACACGGGTAATTTTTTATACGATTCTGCATGAAGAGGTACCCGGG
>CM052321.1:20139944-20168068 GCA_028455615.1 Lasioglossum zephyrum | reverse complement strand
GTGACGATTGCCAGAACTCTGACTCAACCGTTGGAATGTCCGTTGCAGGGGCGCTTAAAAACACATGATTTGGAGGAGACGACTTTCTCCGCTCGCTTGAGGAACGGAAAGGTCCGCCCCTCTTTTTAACGGTTTTTCGGACGTCGACCATCCTTCCACGGAAAATGATTTTGACTTGCCGTCAGAAAGCTTGCGACTCTTGAGCGTAACACAACGTCGTGGTAGAAGTCGCCCTTACGCTTGTATTTCACGGTCTAGTTAGACTGAGATTTTAAACAGCGTTTAACTTTCTTGTTTTTGTTATTGTTTTGGTTATTTTTGTTTTAACCCGTTATTGTTTTAAATAAATATATATTCTTATTGTCCGTTAAATTACGTGTCAGACGCAAAAGATATTTTTTCAACAACAAAAATTGTAATACGATTATCCCAGCATACGCTATAGCAGGGAAGAACTGAATAATCAATGAGACTGCTAGTATAGTATAGTATCCCTGACGAATATTATGTAGCTAATGGTATCGGTTAATACTGTCATCGGCTAAAGCTGTTGTCGATTAAATCTGCAGTCGATGAAAACAATGTGTCGGTGATTTCAATGTGACCCATCTAGAGGCGGAATAATGGCTACACGCTGGCAATTGAACGAAAGATCAGTAATCGGACAATCAGCTACGCGTGTAAAGCCTTATGAAGTGGAAAATACGTAGGTCGCGTGATCACATTCAGTGCACGAAGAGAGAGAGAGAGACAGAGTGGGGGGTGGGGGTGGGGGTGGGAGGTGATGGAGCGTAGGTACTATAGGTTAATCGCGTTCCGCGGAAACGTTTCGAAAAGCCACCGAAGAGTCGTTGTAGAACAAAGAGGGGCACAATAAAGGAGATAAAGGTCACTTCGATATTAGCTAGTCAGCGAATTGGAGCGGGTTTGAGCCGAGCCGGTCCCTCAGAAATTAGGAAACTCTCCGGACGGGCGCGGGAATTCGATGCAGAACGCGTGGCCGCGATAATTATACGGCTGTGTCCCCAGAATACGATTTACTCCTGGTATTTCGACGGCGGACTTAATCTGCGTTATCATCCGGATTACGCAGCTTCGTAGCTGGTCGGGCGTCCCCTATCTCCTGATCCGACTGGATTGAATCGCGAATTGAAAGCTGAGCCGCTGTCTCCGCCAAAATAAACAGGAAAACGAGTAACTTCCGTTACGGAAACGCCAGTATTATAATAATGGGTGGGCGGGTACCCGAGCCTCGATTCGGTTTTTGATGACTCGGGTCAGGCCCTGAAAGTTCGTAATACTTGGGTACCCAAAAATTACTGGAACACGAAGTCGGGTCGAGTCGGAAACCCGAAAGTCTATGACATTCGGGTACCAGAACGTTAGAAATTTTCGAATTCCCGACCCACCCCAAGCACTACACGACACGATTTCGACTTCGGGTAACAGAAATTTCTGGATATCCCACAGTGGAAGATTAAGTTGGATTCATTTTGACATCAGCTACAATATTATAAAGCCAAAATATATATTGATCGTTAAAAATAATATGTAACCTTGATTTTTTATAGAATAAACAAATTTTAAGAAATGTTTTGTATTGAAATGTGTAGATCGCTAAACATTGATTAACATATGTTTAAAACATTTTTTTGTTTCATTATCGGAATTACAATTTTTAATAAATCTTATTAATTTAATCGTTTTTGAAGGCGATGATCATTTAAAAAGTCATATATAATCTGTAAATATATATATACAGATAATAAATAAATATTATAAATAAATATATAGATTATAAATATATAAATATTATAAATAAATATATACTCTATAATAATTTCTTAAGAAGAGCGAAGGTGGAAATTATTCTTGCGGCATCATAGAAGGAAAAGTATACTAAAGATATTCCAATTGGAAAAAAACGCGGACATATTTCGAACTTAAAAGATATTCCATGTCAAAGGAAAACAACTTCAATAACTTTAATTAGTCTATTAAGAATTACTTATTTAAAAAATGACGAACTGTAATTCTAAATGTAAGGTGTGCATTTTCAAGGTAAACGAATACTTTTCATTCCAAACAAAAAGTTTTTTAGAAACATTAAATAGGTTCGGCAGGGTTCACAAAAGAAAATTAGTAATTTTTTCGATCAAAAATCATATTTACAAAATGTTTATTTCAGATGCTTGTTCTAATTACAATTTGTGTTAAACATTTAGAAAATAATACATTGTATAGTAATACATTTTATATATGTATAGTTGCATTAAATACCGATATGAGACAAGTCATTTTTTACCAAATGAATCCAGCCCGAACCAGGACCCGAATCCGAAAATTTCGGGTGCACGTCCACCTCTACATAATACCACAGAAATCACGGCCGGTATTTCTGTGCGTACTGTCATGATCGGGACCCGAAGCTTTGAAAATTGTCCCACGAAATTGGATGAACGAGGTCTTTGTCTTTTTATCAATCCTCTCCCCAACACGGTTGCCTAGCGTCACGACAATCTTTGAAATGGATGTTTTCTATCTATGACGAAGTGTCTCGATTTTTCTTGATTGCACGCCCCAATGTTTTGAAGACTGCGGCTTCTCGCTGCCGAATGGATTGGGTTGGGTCGAGTGCTTCATGGATACTATGTTTTTCACCTCTACTGCACGCTCTATGATGAAGCATGTGGAACGGTACCGTGGACAGACGTCCCGTCCGTTCAGTTGTATGGATGAGTTTTGGAAAGGATTTTGTTTTGCCACGCGCTTTTCGTTCACTGTGTGTCTATTCTGCACAGTCCTTTTTCTCTTCCGAGCGAAAATAATTGCGGTTCTCTCTGCTTTAACCTTTTACGCCTATGCCTGCACCCCAGACTACGAGATGTACAGGGTGGGACAATAATATTATTATTTTTACTATTATATTATACTATTATATTATACTATTATATTATATTTTTATTATTATTTTCGTACAAAATAGATCAGGTTACACCAAAGATCCATGGTTACATCTACGCTCTTTGTATTAGACGTTGCTATAATTACATTTATTATAATTGTATAGCAACAATGCTATAATTAGGCCGTCTCGGTTTATGTTCTTACATGCAGTTATTATGCATTTCCGAAATTCTTGAACATTATTGATTGGTGTGTCGCATACAACGCAGAAATAATATTTCATTAAAATTACGTTTACAGGATTTTTAAATTATTGATAAAATGGGTAGACCAAATGTGAAACAGTTAAAACAATTAAGTAATTTAGATATACTTCTGAAATACTATGTGCTCCTTCAAATTGTCAAATAAAGAAAGAAATGTCTACAATAGATTGCAGTAAATGTTCAAAATCTTTCTTTTGCATAAAAATTCACAATCTACTAACAGTTATTATTTAAAGGTATACAGTACCCTTAAATGAATAAAAGATGTTTGAAAATTATCAAAGAACCATAGAATGAGGTTAATCGCATTTATATTTTATAATCTTCATGAAATTATAGGTGCGCGTAATAAATGATGTGCATGTATTAATGCTAAGGATTAAAATATCCTCGTATTGAGCGCACGTTGTCGGATTTATAGATTATTTCAGGAAGAAAATATAGTTATGGTTATGCAAACAAATAGTGCGCATATTGTAACTGACGATAAAACAGCCGCAAAACGATCTCATGCATGCATTGCGCGCAATGCAAATGTACGATTAAGTAAATTACTCGTTTACTATTGTTCATGGTTGTGTTCACATTTGTTTCGGGGTTGATACGCGATTTCCTAACAATGTATGACGTTTCTGGATGAAGGACTCATAAACGAAAAATGACAAATCGAGTTTTATATATTATCAACTTTGAATTTTTAACTTCTGAAAAATATTGATTTTCTATGTATACAGTATTCATTTACAATGTACAATAATACTATTTTGACAATAAACTGAAAGATTCAATCAGTCGAGATATAAAATAATATTATATTTAATATTAATTAAAAAAAATTTTAAGTCCCCCTTTTCCATGAATCATGGGGAAAGGAGTAGTTGAATAATAAATTCACTAGAAATGTGTTTCTTCCAACTGTGACCTTGAATGGCCTTGAGTAATTATACTCACTGAATTCCTAATGAAAGAGGCTATCACCGGAGGTGTTCAAATAGGGGTGGTTCCGTCTAAAAAAAAGTATGAATAAATATTTTTAATCGTTTTTTATAAAATCAATACAGGTTGAATATAGAAAATTTTTCCAGGATCGGAAGTTTAGTGTTCCAATAAATCTTGGATCCACTGTACTATTTTCACAAGAATCAGAGCTAAGAATCAATCTCTCTATTGCAAATGTAATTTCGATAAGCCCCAGCACCGAGGGGAGAAAACTGTTACTGAAAATCATTAGCTAATAATTACCATTAGAAGGGGCGCAAGGATAATACGGATAATGTGATTAGGCGAGCAGAATTTTAACCATGAGCGGACTCTGTAATGAAACACTGATAAGCATAACGTCGTTATTAGAACGGCGGTGTTACGAATTCTGATATTGAAAAATTAATCAGTTTCATAAGTATAATGGTACCATTTTGAATGACTGCTTGATTTACAAATGTTGAAAGTGTGAACAATCTTTTGAATAAGTTCCGTATCTATGGATTTTCCGTAGAATGATTTTCGATATAAAAAATTATTCCTTGTTTTCGTATTTGTCTTTTAAATTTTAACAAAATCAGATGGTAGGACATATTGATAGAATTATATCAAATGGTAAAGAGACATTTACTGAAACTATCTAGCGTATTTTGGGTGGATTGGATAATTAGTATAATATATAATAACTTGATTACAGTCTATTTGTTTTCAAATTTCTATTTCCATGTCAATTTTTAATAACGATGATAATTCCAACCCCCGAAAGAAATGTTTTATATTATAATTAAATGTATTACTGTTATTTATAATATTGCATGATTGCTATTAACTATTTCAATCAAAATCCTCTTCTAATACCGTTCAGTTTTCTTATTTAGTAAATTTATAATTTCTTATTTAGTATATATATATTTTCACCACATTCGATTCAAGTTAGTCAAGTTAAGTGATATAACCTGTATATTTCCGCGAATAAAACTGTTGAGACTTCGCATTGTAAACAACCATAATCTAAAATTGACATTCAGAGAGTTGGAATTCTCCAGCGATTCACTATAAGTTATTTTAATGGACACGTGCTTTCTCGTTTTGGTGTTGGTACATACAATATCGGTCTGGTGTGGTTCGGTCGTTAGGCTATTAACCAGTTAACTGTGGCGACCTCTTTTCATAGCGCGCACCTACACATATGTGTGTCGCGAAAATCAAACGATGACGCCAGTGCATACAGGGATGCATGAATCAATCTCAAATGATTTATACTTTTTATTTAAATATTCTAAACGTATTGAAATTTACGAATATATGTTAGGCCTCACTAAAATTATAAATTTAAATAGCCAGTGGTAACTAAATTTTACGCATGACGAGTATACTCGTCAATCAGAGGTAACTGGTTAAATGGGTGAAGACTTTCATCCTGTCGCATGTCGCGGAGAAATTTAAGGTAACACACGCGTTTTAGCTGCGTAGGGGCGGTACTTGCAATTACGCTCGGGGTAATAAACTTCATCGCGAAGTAAATTGAAGGGTTGGCGGAAAGCGGGCGTCAGAGTTGGGAAAGACAAAAGGGAAAGAAGCGGCAAAGTTCGGCGTTGAAGTAAGCAGAACAGGGAGCCGTCTGCCAGTGTTTCCATCGTTCTTGCCAGCTCGACGGTTGGAGCACACGTGTAGCTGTGCCCGCTTACACGGCCCGTCGAAACTCAAGCCGAATTCCCAGGGAAAATCACAGGCGGCGGCACGGTGGCGGGAACACGGTATCCGAGGGGTTGCCGTTTTAATGGCCGCCAGCGTTAATAATAACGCTGGTACAAGCACTTTCCAAGTTCACAGGGCGCATCGTGTCGGCGAAAGTAGATCACCGGCATCGTTCGCCTGTCAGAACGCGGTTAGAACTGCCGCCACTGCCACTCGCCATTTTAATTGCGAGACTCTTTTCGTCGGTTTATGTATCGTCCAATACAATACCGTTTGCACTTCCCCTATCCTACCCTCCACCCCTTCTTCTCCTCATTTATTGCGACCGCGTTAATTCGAGCTCGTTCAGCCGTTTCTGCCGTTGAAAGCACGCCTCTTTTTATTTCAACGAAGATTAACACTTTACATGGTGCGACGAATCCGCCGCGTAGCGAACGGAAATCCCCAGGTCCGGGTAAAATAGTACTTGAAATAAAATGGACAAATATTTTCGGATATTATTTACTAAGGTAATTGCACTTTGCACATTTAACATGTTTAAACAATCACAACATATTACTATTGCACATCGCTGGATTCGGTAAAGTCTAGACAATCTTTTGCTGTAAAGAACAATACAATATCTTATATAATAACATCACAATATTTATTCAAAGTTAAAAAACATGTTTTTTTTTCAAACTCAAATTATTCAGTATAGGATACATCCAATAGTTATATGGAAATATTTTTGTTGTTGGACAGTGTAATTTGCTCTATCTTTTCCTGTATTCGTCAGTTGCCACTTAATTTCCAAATTTTGAACGCGTCTCTCGGTGCCTATTGGGTCAAAAAATACGTGCGAAGGAAATTTAATGCTGTTTCCAAAAATGAAAAACAAAAGTTCTTAGGACCCATAGTTTTTGAGTAATAGACGAAAAACCAATACAAGGTAATAAAAATCGTGGTTTTCCCCCTCCCTAAGTTAGCACAGGGTCCTCAGGTCGACGACTCAAATTCGACACCCCAGAGTACCCCTAAATGACATGTCAAAATTTCATTAAGTTTAGAATATTTTTCAGGTAACAGTACCTGGTGACTGGACTATGAATAGACGTTCCTCAGCTTTTTTCACAATGTAGTTAAGGTGGGATCTCGTTTAGGCGTCCGAATGCAGCGTTTTGCGTCCTATACTCCATTCATCGTAGCTCTTTTCTGTGCCTCTGGACGCACAGGTTTGCGTTGCTATGATGCGATTTGGTATGTCTTCCCTTGCTTTTTAATTGAAACAATGTATCTGATTTCAAAGTCCACCATATTCCAATGAAATCATAATCAGCAACATCTGTCATTTGGAAAATTTTCAATTTTGCACCGCATCCAATAAGATTGTATTGTATTCAATATGATATTTTATATTTTATTTCAATAAATTTTATTTTAGTTTATTTTATTAACAGTTGGTGTGTATTCACACAAATCAAAATTAATTTTATTAATAGTTGGTGTGTTTTCATATAAATTAAATAGAAATTATTTCATACTTTTTTTCATTACTTTTCGCGTCAAATGACTCTATTGTAAGGGATTTACGTCACCCGGTACAACCTTGCTTGAATACAGATACGATTGACAAGACACAATCGTGAAATTCTATTCTAGAAATTCTATATATTCTAGAAATTTTATAAATTTTATACGTACAAATGTTTCTGATTCGATAATCAACGACGTACTAAAAATTCGTTCGGGAGACCACGATTGACAATCGTGAAACATTCTAGAATATTCCTATGGGATATTGTTCCATGGCGTAGACGCACGTGTCTAGACGCAGTGGCTCACGCCTAGATGCAGTTCTGATGTGAAGTATGACGAATGGAGTATAATTGGCACATGGATTGCACAAAGCTGCATTCCGTCGCGTAAAGGAGGTCCTATCTTTAGGAAGCGAAGTCGCGAAGTAACCTTAGCAATGAGCTGAGAGCGAAGTTAAATAAATATACAAAAAATACAATATTTTATTTTGTAGCGTACAGATTAATAGTTAATAGACGGAGAAAACCTAGGGAGAACGATAGGGAGAGACACGTCTTCACGGCTTCGAGTCAGCGCGTACGAAAACTTCGGTTAAGAAAGTCTATCGCGATAACTGGCCTCGGGGGTGGAGAGAGGAAAGGGGTAGAGAAACAGCTCCGAAGGAAATCGGGAAAAACTGGACAGGAAATGGGGAAACGAGCGGTAGAAGTAGCAACCTTTTGTAAATAAACGCGCCGGGTGACAAGAGACCGCCGCTGACTCTCTAATAAAAGCTCGTAACGCTTGGTATTGGCAAGCCTTGATTTATTCCGGGCGGCTGAACGCGAACCTTTGAAGAGAATGCGAGAGAGAGAGAGAGAGAGAGAGAGAGAGAGAAAGAAAAGGGAGAGAGAAAGTAGTTCCCTGCGCTTCGCAATGAAGCGACGCGCGTTTTCCCCCGTTAGGATTCCGTGTCTTCCGACCACGGATTTATAACTTGGGAGGCATCAGTTCCCCGAGCTAGCTCCCTTTTTGCGGCCACCACGACCACACAGGGGACGTATTCGTTCCAAGTGGTCGATTTAGTCACGTTGCTTAATCCTTTTTGCTACGCCAGAATCCACCTGCAAACCGTCCCCCTACTAACCCAGCTTTGAACAAGAGTGGCAAGCTATCCCCCAGCATTTTCGGGCACGTACCAGTGTCAAGAAAGTAATGGTCATTCGTGCGAGCACTGCTTCTCCGACACATGTTGGACCCATATTTGCGAACGAACTTTTGCTAAAAATTGTTTAGAAGAATTACAACGGACTCCCGTATGACGCTGTCCGTTTTATTAAGGCCATGTTGTGGCTTTGAACCATCGACCAGTCAATTTTATTGTCTACAACGAAGGTAAACCATGATATACTGATCACGGACCTTTCAGAGAGTTAGCAAGTTTTGTTAATAGAGGTTGTTCCAACCACTGAAACGCATAACTTTTGAACCAGTGACATCATCACGTTAAAACTTGGATTTTTAGCCTTTTTCTCGTCAAAACCTATGGGATTATATTTTAAAAAGTCACAAACTATTGTTTCTCTAAGGTAAAGTTTAACCAAATGTTTTATTAGCAAGTATTAATACAATTATATGTAACAGTGCTTGCCAGTGTGGAGCAAAGCTTCAACACCTGAACTATATCATGTATCAATGCCCAGATTATGAGAACGAATGGAATATACTGTAGAACCTCTGTTATATTAATTAATTGAGAAACAAGATATTCCTATAAAAGAATTTTTCATGTGACAGAACAACAAGCATAAGGACATCAAGAAAAAGTGAAATAACATTAATGTAAATTATACACAAGCAAGAGATACAATATTTTTCTCGATCTTCTAGATCTAAATAAAAATAAGTCTGCAGTACAAACTTGTTTCAAACTTTGGGTTTCTTTTAAACAGGGTGGGTCGGAAATCGTAGTGCAACTAGACAATGTGTGATTCTACATGTGGAACTAAACCAAGTAGAAGGAATAAAACTTTTTCGTTTGACGCCTCGTTTTCGAGAAAATCTAGTTACAAAATAGGTTCGCGTCCTATAAGAGTATACGCAGGAAGTAGAATAGGTCAGCCATGGTCAGACACAACAGACGATTCCTATCTAATGACGCGCGTGTTCGCTGCATTTTGAAACTCAATTTTATCGAAAAAGATGCTTCGAATAATAAAATAATATAGGGAAATTTGTTCTTGTTTATTTTACGTAGAATCACTCCCTGCTCGTCCGTATTACGTTTTCCGGCCCAGCCTGAATAATTGGTCCACTTATAGTTATTCTTTAATTTCTGCAGCACAGAAACCATTGAAACACAACAATGTTTCGATTTGGTATACATATTTGCCATTAATTAAAAATATTCGTTTTCAGGAATATTTTTATACAGATTTGATATCACCTTAATTTTTTTTTACGTGAGGCCACCCATTTTTCATCGCATCATAGTAGGAAGAACAAGATACCACTATAATTTGTCATTATTGTAAATAATTTTGATGGAAAATTTTTAGAAAAATATACGCCATCAACTTCTTGACATGCCGTACGAATGATTCCCGGTGTTCGTGGCGATGAATATTTTATGTGTTTCCAGCTCCAAGTTGTCCAGCTACGACTCCACTTCTGAAACTCTCGAAGCCTTTGAAACTGCTGGTCGGGTTACTGTGATCGTCGTTCAGGTTTAGCAAGTGCTCGGTTATGTGGCCAACTACGAATCCTTGTTACCCGGAGAGGACTCATTTTCTTCTATCGCGAGCTCCAGCCTTATACTATTAAGGTTCCTCGAACTTTTACATTCCCCAACTATGCATAGAAATTCGAAACAGTTTGTCAATAAATTCTGGTTTGCGTAATACTTAGAACGTCAGTTTTGGAATATGAAACACCCTGGAAACTTTCTAGTTTTACAGTCCACATGGGATGTACAGGGATGTCTGTAGATCCTTTGAACCTCAAAGTGTCTTTTTGAAAATACGTTCACTACAGCCGGGATTTAATAATGGATGAACTAAAAATTCGTAATGCAAATTCTTGTGCAGAATATAGTTCTTTCATTCGTTAATAGCCTATTCTATTCTCTGTTTAAATAATCGCCTTTTTGGGGCGTAGCAGAATGCTTTGAAATATGGTAGAAGATGGAGTAAAAGCATTTTCAAATAGGTGATGGCTACTTGTGGAACAACAAAAGTATTCTGTTTTTTTAAAAATGTAATTACATATTTTCATTACAACAGTCGTATAGCTCGTAAAGAAACAAACTCAGCGATGTGCGATATGTTGGAAAATATCTTGGGAAAATACATAGCAATAAATATAAATTTTCTTTCTCTTCTAAGAAATCATGAATGACAGAGAAGTTTTATCAAGGCAGCCGTAAAATAAATCGGGTCCCATGGAAATCACCGACAGTTCCCCGACACCAGATTTGACCGACGATTACTTTGGCCGACAGCGTCTTTAGCCGACAACGATTATAATCGTCAACGAATCCAAAATCGTTGTCGGTTAAAGGCATTATCGGCCAAAGTAGTTGTTGGTCAAATCTGGAGTCGGTGAAATATTGTCGGTGCAAACCGTATCGGGGAAAGTGTCAGTGATTTCCATGGAACCCAATAAATTGTGGTGTATTGTAGTGAGTGGTGATTCTACATGCAGAAACAAGTCAAAAAGAGGGAATCACATTTTTTCGTTTGCCGTTCTGTTTCCGAGTAAATAGAGTTTGATAATTCAGCGAGTACGCTCACTACATACTCATAGGAATCGGCGAACGTGTCTCTTCATGGTCGACCGGATCCACTTCCTGTTAACACCAGAGCACGCGAACTCGGCGAATTTTTAAATTTGTTTCTCTCGAAAAGGAGGCATCAGATAAAAAAAAGGTGTTCCTTCATTTCAACTTGTTTGGGCATGCATTAATAATAATTAAACCGTGGCCTCTCAAATTAATTCCACTTATTTGATAGAAATGGCCGCGAGTGCATCGCAATACTGCTACTTTCAACTCTGACCCAGCAGTCTAAAAACTGGAAGACTCTTGATCAACCAGTCACTCGCACCCGCAACGTCAATCACTCCAGCCCAGTTAGCAGAACAGTTCCGATTCGTAACATCGATTTCAAAGCAGCCGGTACAAATATCCTGCTTTTTTCCTCGGACCGGTTGAAAAATTCGATCGATGGTCGAGCCATTATCGAAACTCGATTAGAACGTGGCCGGCGTAGAATCCAGGCGAGAGCGAAGGGCCGTAAAGTTCTTGAGAGCAGGGATGAGAGAAGGGCCATGGCCCCCGGTACCAGTTTGCGCCTCCGAAAAAGCTCCGTCCTCTCTTGTGGAATTTAAGTTCCTAACTATTTGAACGTCTGCCAAAAATAAAGCTCTCTTCTAGCCGGTACCCCGCCCAGAAATTATTTCGCCGGAACAAAGGAGTGTGGGAGGCTGTTTGTGTGGTACCAGAGTCCGTTCTCCACCGGTGAAGAAACGGTTGCCGAACCGTTCGCGGAATCTATGCCCCGGCGACCACCATTTTTATCACAGCAAGACATAAAACCCCAAGTTTGCTGGAACCAGTTCGGAAATGGGGATCAACTGACCGTCCACGAGAGACTCTTCTCGCGAGCAACTTTATGCCATGGTGCATAGACGCGCGAATTTACCGCCACCGTTCACAGCCGTTTCACCCCCACACCCTCCCCCTACACTCACGACCATGATCGAGGTGCTTGCTAGTTGGCTGCCGTTCCAACGAGCGTATGTTTCGTTTGAAATTGGTTGCGCTACTTACGCTCGAGGAATGCGTGGAACTCAACCTCTTAGCGCCTCCGGTAACGTACAATTACACCCACTCATTCTACTGCGCTGTACGAGCGCTAACACCTTTCATTGCTACAGTGAGACATGCGGTAAAGGATTGTCGTAAAAGTTCGGACCCGTTTTGCATTTTAGCTATAAAATTACATGGGATGAGAATTACGTAAAAAAATGTGTACCGTTGGAAAGGTGTAGTTTGTCAGGAACATTTTCGCTGCAGAAAATTCAATGATAAGTAAGAAGAACGCCATTTTGGATGCTTTTAAACGATACAGTATTGAATAACGTAAATACATATAACATAAAGCGTCGACAAAAGTTAAAGATTTTGGTAATTAATAACAAAATTCATTCCATGGTATAGGTCAATTCTTGCACTGTGCATCTTGATGCAAAATAAAAATTTTCTGCATCAAGAAGGAGGTGAAAAATAGAAATTTAGTTTTATATTCAATAATTATAATATCAAATATTAAAAATTTTGCTTATCCATTTTTGTAATAAATGCAGAAAATACGCAGTCTAGTAATCATTGCTACCTCGCCATGGGTAAATGCAAATGCACATGTAACGCTAATAGCAAAAAATACATTTCCCTAAGGTCTGGGTAAGAAAAAGTTTCTTAGAAATCCCGAAACTTGAACGAAAAAAACTTTCTAGTACTAAGTCATTGAATACAAATTAAAGTGGCAACAAAATTGTAAGTAATATAACCATACAATGTTTGCGAAGATTTTTTCAACAGTAACGATGTTTATAGCCTCCAACTTCAATAATTAATACTCCTTTGGTCATGTGCGTGCAGCAAAAAATCCTCGAAAAGTTTAAGTGCAAAACTCTTACCATCATGAATATTTGTTAACATTTGATAATCACTGAAAACTTTGCGTGAAACTCTCTTTCGCGTAATTTTTATGCAATTTTTATTAATTTTATCATAAATTCGAATTTCTTTATATTTTGTCTATTAAGAAAGAAGCAACTTTCAACGTATTCAGATACAATTAATCGCCGACGATTATGCACTGCACCGAAACTCAGGATCAATTAATTAGAACTGCATAGGAAATGCTGCACAGTAATTCCGTAAGCCAGAACAAAGGCAGTGGTGAATTCGGCCAACTAGTTTCCAAGTCAAACGACAGTGGTACTTTTCGACAAATTTGAATCCGTAACTGTTTCTTCCTGACCATTCATTGTGCACATACATAATCCAGAATTTACTGACATAAAATAGAAAAAAGAAGTGGTAGTTGCAAGTACAGTGGCGAACAAAAGAAAATTTAAATGGTAATGTATGCTAC
Organism: Lasioglossum zephyrum; assembly: GCA_028455615.1. Lineage (NCBI taxonomy): Eukaryota > Metazoa > Arthropoda > Insecta > Hymenoptera > Halictidae > Lasioglossum > Lasioglossum zephyrum. The sequence continues at coordinate 20,154,561 of CM052321.1, read as the reverse complement.
TACAATTTTTACAAACTGATATTCTATTTTAGAACAGCAATGAACTTTGTATAAATATCTATATACTTGTAGAAAAGGGTCCTACCCTCAGATTTCGATAACCTTAAAATAAGTTATCAAGGTCATCATTCTAAACAACATTTTCTTCTAAAGTTTTTGTTAGTCGACTATAGTTTACGAGATATTCCCAAAAAACTTTACATGTAAATCCTGGGGGATGAATGTACCCCCTCCGATTTCAATAACGTTGAAATATGTTATCAATGTCGCCCTTCTAACATTTAGTTAGTTTAGTCAAGTTATTGCAATTATATAATATATAACAAATGTATTACAAAAAATTAAACAAAATTAAAGAGAAACCGAAAATCGTATCGAGACTTTTCTAATGACCCGGTAGATATAATCTTTTAAACGAAAACTCTGTTTGACCGGTTCAATTAAAATTACAAATTTGCAGTCTCTCGGACGCAACCTCTAATTATAAATATAATTAAATATTACACGAAAGTATGCTATTTTTATTTTTACTGAAAGTGAGGACAACGGAGACAGCTAGAACAAAGAGGAGGAACGATCGACGCGATGCTTCGTTGTCAAAGTGGAAAATGGAAAAGAGCAAAAAGCTTTCACGACTAACGAGCGTACTCGTGGCCTCTCAAAGCAAATCATTAACTACGGTGTCGGGAATTTGTCGAGAGGCAACCGGATTTCAGACAAACAAGGCCATACTAAGATTTAAATTTCTTTAGAAAATAATATTAACGTCCTGCTTTCCAATACTTAATTGTGTAAAATAATATTATCAGTTTTGCACTATTTCAGAAATTTTCTGAAGAAACTTATTATTTGTGTAAGCTTAACAATGAATTTCCCAGTATATCCAAAACAGGTATGTGCCTGAGATAATAATAAACATATTGTTACACTTCCATACGATATAAAAAAGCACATACCACTGCATTTAAAAAATTCAAGTTCACCTTCATTTTTAAAAAAAAGATTATACAGACACCAATACATTGCTTGCAAAAAAACAATAACTTTTGCTTCCTCCATTTTTTTTTTCGAACCACAATGGTTTTGGAAAAAAATGCTGGCTTCTAATGACACGAACACATTGTACAATTTAAAAATATATTATATTTTATTATTGAATTGAATTTATTAGTTGAAGTATTTTTTACGAAAGTTTAGTTACCTATGGTGAAAAGGATTAGGATATAAAAGTAATCTAAAATAAACTGTAATAAAAAGGTCTGAAAATAATGTATAATTTCCTTAAACAATGCTCCATTAGAATTTAGAAACAATGTAAACCTGTTTAATGTAAGCCAAATGTAATAATACTGTACTTGCTATATAAACCACTTGGTTTAAAGCAATAAATAAATAAAAATAAATAAACTGTAATAGGATTGGAACTCAGAAACGATTCATTGGAACACATGCTGTTTCTTTCAAATAAATGCATTTCTTGCCTCGCTCCGCTTTAAGAGACACGATAACGTAAGTACAGATCGCGTTTCATCTTACGTAAGGAATACAAATCCACCGAAATGTTTTCATTCTCAATCTTGCTTTATGTAATCATTGTTTCGCCGTATCTGTAGATTTAAAAACAGTGGTGTGGGACCGGATTATTGGGGAAACATTGCTTCGAACAAAGAAGGGGATAAACTCTGTGAAACTTTATATCATCCCGTAAGAAATATATCAATAATTTCTGCACTCTACAGGAATCGGAAGTACCGATAGTGTAACAATTCTATTATTTTTGGAATTAAGCGGATTACACATTTTTAAGTAGTTTATACGAAAATGTATTTATTCTTCCAATAGTGGTACTTAATTAGAAAATAATATGACAATATTCCATAATCTTAACACATGGGTAAGTGTATAGGTAAAAGTTGTTCACCGTGCTTGTAACCCTAATATGCTTGAACGCCTAAAATCGTTTAATTCTAAACACGCATAACTTCTGAACCCGTGAATTCCTAAAGTTAAAACTAGGATTTCGGCATTTTCCCGTCAAAACGTCCCGAATTATATAAAAAAAAGATCCAAAATTTGTGGTCCCGTAAGGTGAAATTGAACCAGTGACCTTAACATACATTTCTCCACACACTTGTATTTCCTACTGGACCAACACTTGTTATATAAAGTATCTAGTGTCAACTATAGTCCGTAGATCACACTGATACGTTCTCTATCGTACACTTTGTGCACGCACGGCTTCGATGTCTCAAGTCATTATTCTTTTACAAAATCCACTCGCATTCAAATTAATTTGGACCGGTTATACTTTCAAAGTCAGTTCTAGCGCGAATTAATTATTGTGCGAGGAAAAAAATTGACATTTTGTGTAAAAATTACGTTTAAATATTTGAGTAAAGTAAATAAAACATAATTTACGATACTGACTACTTGTTTATTAATGTAATAATTAAGTGTTACAAATATAGTATAGAAGATTGTGATTCACTGTCGGAGTCATTCCTTTCGGTAAAAATAGCCTCTAGTAATCCACTAATGCAATCCTTTCGTTTCAAATCCTTCAATTTGAACCATTCTTCGAACAACTCTAAGCGGGTGATCGTAGATACGTTTACTAAAATATTCAAATAAAATGATAATGGGATTGCGGGGGGTCGCGGGCGTTCGCGTTTTCTGTTTGCCGTTAATGGAGATGAAGTAAGCTTTCAAATTAAATACTTCGCAACGCGTGCAAATGCGTGCAAATTTTGTAAAACTTACGACATTCTAATAATTTTTCTTAAAAAGTATCAGTTTATAAAATATATCATAAAGTGTGTGAAGGAAACGTAAACCTACCATTTCCAGTTACAGCCATACTGATAATATCATATATAACAGATACTAACAAAATTTATGCACACTTCAAGAAAAAACTCGATATTTTGAAGTTATAATTTGTGGCAATTCAGCAAAATAAAATGTGCTTACTGGAATGTTGATAGCCTTGCCAACAATAATACGGTGATGTGATTTACTAATTTTGCTTTTGTTATTGTAGTATACATATCAAACTATCATACAAGTATAAATTTTAACAGATTTACGTTAGTTGGTTTTTTAAATTTATTCGGGCTAGAACTGACTTTCAGACCACAGCGCGTCGGAGCAATTCTGAAATCGATGGAAGTTATTTGAACAAGCTCCGGGGACACTTAAGAAATAAGTAACAGAAACGTAAGAGCACAGAGGCCGACTCGACGTTCCTCCGATCTGAATAATCCTCTTATTTCTCTGAGAGAGGATGCCCGTTCGATCCGCAGATATCTGAAAGCAACGAGGTAATTCAGTTCAAAGGAACGACTATCGAACAATCGGAGGAACGAGCGCGCATGCCACACGGCGAGCTTGTAAAATTCTTTTCTTTCTTTGCGTTACAGATGCACAGGCCACTTTCATGTTGTTCCCGCGAGTTGTTCGCACGGCGATGGATACTTCGCGTGGGCGTCAAGTGGGACACAAGATCCCATAAAAGAAGGGTTTACGGCCCTATCGAAAATCAACAAGAAAAATCTCGGCGGAACGATACGGACAGGCGGCGTGGCCGTACAAGTGGGGATGATAAATACCCGGTTACCGTAGACACGTACGAAGAACGCGGAGACGGTCTGTTCGTTCGTTCCGGCATTTGAACACGCGAAATGTTCCCAAGTTTCGATCGTGTAGGGACCCGGGGAATTTATGCCTGTCCCGTACCTGGTATTTCGGTCAAATATTTCATAACCATCGCGTACAAGTCTATCGCGTCGATCCCGGCTGAAAAATGCCCCTTCGGCCCAGGCCGTGCTTATTGCTTCCCACTATCGTTTCTACCCTCCCTATAGCCGCCGCCTGTACTCATTCCTTCACGCTCTCGCCTTCCGGACGTATTGACGTTTTCTTTTGTAGTAATGCGCTTCGACGCATTAAACGGAATCGATACTTACGGGAAAGACACGGCCAGGCCAGATCACCCCCGTCCCATCGGCGAACGTTGCCGACGACGCCTTCGTTCGACGGTGTCACTCAGCTTAATGCACTTTAGATTAGGAAAACCGTTCAACTTAGCAGACACAACAGTTTAGCCGACTTTGTCCCGGAGTTCAACTGACTTTCCCGTGTAATTTGGATCTCCCGCGACCTTGGGATCCACGGCGCGGCGATTCGGACTCCGCGCGGAGACTGATCCCATGGGAGCCTGCTGGTCGGAAGCCCTTACGATCGGCCACTGATCTTTCGATCGTTACGGGTTTGGCGACGATCGCTGGCGAACGTACCCGGCCAATTCCTCTGGGGAAGCCTACTTCTTAACAGCATTCACGGAACAATGTCAAATTTTGCACATTTAATGAGAATTATCGACTATATCTCAGGGGGTTGCCTATCTGCAAACAGTTGAGAAATAAAAGGAATTCTACAATTGTTTGCATACAGAGTGTCCGATTCAATACTGCTACTCCTAAAGATTTTGTTATTTAACCGTTTGCACTCGGAGTTATATTACACCCCGTGGCAGAATGTTTCCGATCGGAGGCACTGAAACGGATTTTAGAGAAAACATTCACAATTTAGAAGTATAAATTTTTACTTTATGGAGTTAAAACTGATGGGAAATGAAAAGGGGCTTATTAACGAATGAAAAATAACAAAATAACATAAGCTTACATTTATTATGGCAAAGAAACGAACGAATAAACAAATTGTTACTGGGAAAAAAGTTTTCCGATTGATACTACTGCTGGAAATAAGTTTCCGATTCGATTTACACTGTCCAACATCAAATTTGTTAAACAATTGCAGTTGGATGATTCCTATAGAGTATTTTGCGCTGAATCCGAATCTTCCCTCAATTTTTCCCCTAGACGCACAGTTTTTAAGAAACTTAATTTGAATGAAAAAATATATTTTTCAATTTTAAACAAATATTGTCATGTTATTATACAAGATATTGCACTGTTCGTTGCAGAAATAGATTCTGCGAACTTTTCCGAATACAGTGATATCCAATATTAATACATCATGAATCTTTAAACATGTTGCAGCGGAAAATCGAATATCACGCGATAGAGCAGACTTTTATCTTGAGGCTAACCCAACCCCAACCCTTTGAAGTTAACAAGTCGACGTTTTTTTTCGAACCCGAAAGCAAAATATCTTCATAAAGTACTAACTCCATAAAGTAATAATTTATACTTCTAAATTGTGAATGTTTTCTCTAAAATCTGTTTCAATGCCTCTGATCGGAAACATTCTAGCCACGGGGTGTAACTCGAAAATCAAACGTTTCTTCTGTCCTAGAATATTTCCGTTCTCGATGATTCTTTAAAGGTAGATATGAAATTGATATAATACCTCAATCGATTGACAAGTATTTGGAGTTACTGAACCGAAACACGAGCACACTTAACGTTCACATTTCCGGATGTACATTATCAGACTGCAGTCCTTCATGTAAAATAAAAATGTTCATATAATATTTAATAAATTAATATGCCTAAAATCTTTAAATCCTTCTATCGTTACATATTTCATTTATTTAGTAAATGTTAGTCGTGACTGCATATAATTTACAGTTTACAGTCTACATATTAGTGTGTTTGTGTTTGTTAGTGCATGATGATCGACTGCAATAATGGAGAAACGTTGAAAACAGTCTCATTCAACATGGGTCAAATCCGAAAGCCTCTGATAACTATTAGGAAATTATTGTTGCCACAAATTTATTACCAAATACGCGAATGTTGAAACGTTATTATGCATAAGCGAGTGTTTGCTAGTGAGCTCCGATTATACGAACGTAAAATCATATTGGGGAAAATCAAGTGAATTTCTATTACATTAACGATACAGTTACACGAACTGTTTGTTTCCCAACGGGTTCATATAAATGGAGTTTTATTGTTACTAACCACGACGGATAGAACAATATGGTCGACTGGGTGCATTAATTACAGAGATGTACAAAATCCGTAGTACAACTTTTGTAGTATACAGAGACAATATGTAGAATGAATACATTAATTTCTTTTTTCATGTATCTTGTGCATCCAAGTAGATTATGTAAGAAAATATAGCAACATTAATAGAATTTTATCTCGAATGGATTAGTCACGAATGCTTATTATATTAAATAATCTCTTTCTGTCCACGAGAGCAATCGTCTTGATATATTATAAACAAAAATTAGATTAATAGTCACAGTATTAAAATCAAATCATTTTCCCAAAAGCATAAACATCGCCACGGAAACACATTTCAAAATCCATTCTATATAATTCCTTAATTAATCATTAATCAGTTAATTTGTATCTTGTGCATCCAAGTAGATTATGTAAGAAAATATAGCAACATTAATAGAATTACATCTCGAATGGATTAGTCACGACTGCTTATCATATTAAATAATCTCTTTCTGTCCACGAGAGCAATCGCCTTGATAATAATATTTAAAAAATTAGATTAATAGCCACAGTATTAAAATCAAATCATTTTCCCAAAAGTATAAACATCGCCACGGAAACACATTTTAAAGTTCATTCTATATAATTCATTAATCAATCATTAATCATTTAATTTGTAATTTTTGCATTCAAATATTTTAATATTTCCGCTAAAAACTCTATTAGAGTTCGAACTATGCTGTTCAAGGCAACAAATTCACGTGTGAACAGTTCTAACTTGCAATTCTAGCAATTCCAGTCTAGATTCATATTTCACTCACAAACGCATTAGGAGTACGACCTTGTATCTGCTTGTAAAAGCAAAAGGGTGAATTCGTACCTAGAATGGAACAAATATTGGCAAGTCAAATCTCGTGCAATACCATGATGGATGCTAGTAGTTTCAATAAAGGATGGGGCTTATTTGACGCATTCCCTTGCCAAGCTGTTTCACTACCATCGCTATAAACAATATATTGCATGTAGAATGATTGTGAATTTGTAAGTAACTTATGCAAATAGTAAACAGATTAATAGAATCACAGAGGATATCCATATACACAACTTCCAACTTCTTAAATCTATCAAAGAAAAAAATTTGGATTTCCTGTTTCACAATTTACAATAATTTTGATTTTGCATAAAATCTGCAGTCTAGAAGATTGCTTCCTATATTGTTAGGTCATTATACTGCGGATCTTTATGTAAAATAAAATTTATCTTCGTCACTTACAAGATACGGAAACCTTATAAAGATATCTTTCTATCTTTAATAATGTTAATAAATTGAAAATAACGTTTGGACGTTATTTTAATTTCTGAATGATTTGAATCCACCGTATACGTTGGTTCGTGGATTTTCATAAAATTGTAAGGGTTCATAGAATTCGGCGGACGAATTAACAATCGATGTCCAATTCTTCGATATCGAACCCCATTCAATGTTATGGTATACACATACTAGTAATTTCGGCCAACTCAGGAATGCAACGCAAGCAACTGCATGCGACCATTCTTATATTGAAGCATTCTATTTCGTAAGATATAAAAAATCGTGTATAACTGTATCGAAAGAATACTTTAATAATAATCACTTTTCAGAATTAATATATTACACTCTTGAACAAAATTAATTTTATTATTATTATTTATTTTAATTTTTTTACGATGATTCGTCATGGCCTTATAAATATAAAAATAAATCTAGATCAATAAATCCATTTGCAACTATAACAAACCGTTCGGTTTTGTTTGTAAGATAGGAAATATAAAACAGGGCAGATGATATTTCATACAAAAATGAATGAAGAATATAAAACAAAATTTTCACATTTGGAAAATAATTTTTGGAGAAATAGTACTGGCGTTACTACGCTAAATCGTTGTCCCTTTATTTACCGGGTTCCGATAATTGTTCGTAACAAAGTATGCTGAAAACATTGTTGGTTCTTTTACTGAGTTTGTTTTTCTTCTAAGAAAAAGTCTACACAATGCAGTGGTGTCTAGAATAGAATACAAGGGTTCCTAAATGATCAATCTTTGACGGACTGAAGGGTACCATAAATCGAGATTATGCGCAAGCGTGCTTTTATTGCCGGAAAGTTTGAAGGCAATGGTTCTTCGAAGTTCTCTGTGCGGAACGGGACTTTTTAATTAAGTGCATGCCGTCCGTGTCGTCAATGGGTATTGTCTCGCTACATAAAGACGGCGTAATCGAGAAATTTTCGAATCTCCAGTCGAAAGGAATGTTTCAGTTATTCGACGAAATTATAAAGATTTGAAGTATAGAACCCTTGAACACCTACTCAATTTCTTGAAACTCACAAAATGAATTAATCAAATCTAAAAAACCACTCGTGTGTAAACCGGTAGTTGCTAATGACTCTTGTGAGATTCATACAACTTAAAAAATAAATATAAAACAAAGTATAGAACTAAAGTAAAGTAACGAAAATTGTTTAATGAAACATCATCACCAACGTTTGTTTTCCATTTGTTTCTTTAACAAAACATTTTGTATGATCCTTGTCAAAAGAAACGCTACAAAGGCATTTTGAAAATAGTGTGGCATGCGTTTATGTATTTAAGTGTTAAAAAAAACTTCTGACAGGATACATTCAGGTGTAAAAATTGCACTCTACTATTCAGTACGTCAGGAACTGTTTTTAATGTTAGGATCCCTTTGTACTTATTTCCATGAAGTTATACTCTTTGTCCAAAGCACTGGAACACAGTTTCTTTAACTTCTTTTCAGATTGAACTTTAAACGCGGTCGGTACAATTGGCTTTTATGAAATTTGTTAAAAAAACAACTCCTCGAGAAAGTTAATTAGAAAGTTCAGCTGTGAGTGCGGAGTTTGCTTAAATTATTAAGTACGAAGTTTGTTACCTTTCGCTGGATTAATATTCTACATAGTTTCCATGTAATATCTACTAATTTCGATATCCATACTAATTATAAAAACAATAATTGGTTTTGTTTCATTGAACACTATTACGGAATGTTACATTCAGTTAAAGTATCTACACTTCTTTAAGACAAATTTTAAACGATAATAAGAAAGTAGGACGTAACATTACATTTCTTACAGTCTTATGATATTGTGTTAATTGAAATATACGTATTTCATGAAAGTAAAAACTGTTTTAATACCTACATTTAACACCATAATTTCTATTTAGGCCATAGTTAGCGACATACTTTGTAAATAAAACAGAATAAGATTTTTTTATTTAAAATTATGGCAAACATAGAATACATACCTTATTTGCAATTAACTTACAATATTTTATTAAGAACAGATTCAATTTTTCAACAAAAAATGTTACAACCATTGTCCGTAGATAAATAAATATGTGCTCCAAAGCATAAACAAATTTGTAAGAAAACCTAACAGGAACACCCATAATACTACCATACCCGTTGACCCTTAAAGCTTAAATTAATCCATCCTTGAGGATCAACGTAGATATATTCGCGACATCAAGATTGTATATTTCGTTCCCAAAGTTGTAAACGTACAATATAATTATTTACTTCGAAAATGCCAGTGCATATTGTTAAATTTTTATTATTATCTGAGACTTTATATTGTAATAATAATTTACAGCATTTCACTTTCCGAGGATAGACAGTACTTTCGTGATAGTAACCGGAAGTGAAAGAGTGAAGTAACCAGCGCAGTCTTCGCGTGAACCGAAGCAGTCTCCCAGTAAATCGTTATCGTCGAAACGGAAGAGGTTTTCTTTTCTCCGGCAATTATCAGCCGACAGATCAAACATTTGACTTCGTCGGATTCTAATTTACACAGCTCTGTAAACTGTTTCCGGGACGTCGTTAGAAACTAGTTCAAAAACAGCCGGTGTTTTCGAGAAGAGTTTCCGATTTTTCGAGTGGCTGTCACAAGAAGTGTCGCAGAAAGTTCTACACCGGGGGGGGCGTTTTCACCGCTCATCAGCACGGTGACGCGAGCCATCTTCCAATCTTCTAAACTCCTGCGAAGCCGTCAGCTTTCTTCGAAGAGTCTCGAGGTGTTCTAGAAGTCCTCGAAATGAATCGTTCAATCTTGCGACTCGCCGCGTGAACGACCACTCGTAGCGACGCGACGCCGCGCCAAGCCGCAGGAACGGAATCTCGCGACACTCCGTTGGCTTTGTCATCGTAAATCGAAAAGTCGATCGCCGCGAAACGCGAAGCCGCTGAACGAGCCGTATCTCGTTTAGCTGCGTTTTATCATTGGCCGAGTTCAAACCGGTTCATTGGCTCCCCGATCGCTCGTTGATTCTATTAAGGTGCAATTATGCGTCGGAACGAGGCTAACCGATATCTTGCTCCCTGAAGTCTCTCGTCATTCCGCGCTGACATAGACGCAACGTAATCTCCGGCCGGTCACGACACTTTAGGCTCGGTCCGCAAGCTTTGGCAGTTTTTTTAAGGGGAACCAATGTCGTTTTGATGATCTAGCTATTATGAGAACTGTCGTAAAGATTAGGACATGATCCCTAGTAGCACAAAAATATAAGATAAATATTTTTATTCAAATATTGGAAAAGTATTTTTTAAGCCACATGTTTTCATATAAGAAAAATATTGGATCTGAATATTGTATACATGTGCAAGAAATATAAATTGAATGTTTAAAAAATATAAGCTAAATATTCAGAGAATATAAACTAGATATTTAAAAAATATAAAGTAAATGTGAATCCAATATTTGAAAAATATAAATTCAATATTTAAATAATATTCAATAAAATTTTCAAATTTAATTAAAAATTTTAACTATATATTAAAAATTAGAAACTATGAATATCTATTAGTTTCTGTGCACTGCTTGAGGGAATATTCCATTTTATCTTCGAAAGGACCTTATTACAATTAAGAAATTTTTATATTATGTTATATAATTTTATATAATTTCTGATATTACATAAAAATTTGTTTTATAATGAGAAAAAAAATATTTTTTTCATAATATGAAATAAATATTATTTGTATATTAGGTAAAAAGTATTCTACTTCTAATATGAAATAAAGATCCATATATTATTTAGAAGAGAATATTTTTCTCGTAACATGAAATAGATATTTCCTGCATATTTAAAAAGAAATATTTGTTACTTAATATAAAATAAATATTTGGAAACTATCGTGATTTTTAACGTCTTAATTAAACAAGTACAAATCAATTACAATGTCAGACACTTTAAAAGCGAAAACTTACCGTTGGAAAGTTAAAATAGTGTCAGAGAAAGTTTATATCTTGTCAAGTTTTCAAAAATTTTGTTGCGTTTTTGTATACCTCCCGAACATTCTTAAACGTGCAAAAGTGTGATGAGTGTTTCACGAATCACTGTACATAACATCCCATGAGCATTATTATTATTTCGAGCCTACAATAACATGATAGCAAACACATTTGCAGCGGAATAACAGATGGGTCGTGGACCGAATGAAACGCAGCTTAACTGCGAAAGAAAATGCATTCGTTGAACCGTACGATCGCAGGCACTGTCACAAACGGAACGGTTTCGTTTCCAGCGGAAACACACCGATCGAATTGCGTTCCGGTATTGTTCGCGGTATTTTTACGGTGCCACCGTTATTGCCAATCCGCCGATTCCAAAATCCGAAACCAGAAAGAAGATAAATCGAGCGACGAACGAACGGTGGGTTCTCGCGACTCCGTGGAAATTCGTGCGTCGTTTCATTGTTTCTGTGTGTATTTATCGGGGCACGGTTTCGGAAGAGGTTGTTGCGAAGATCGGTGAAATTGTCGCCAGATCGTTTCGAGTGGAATGCACACGAACGGTATCGCTGAAATCGGCATTGTAGTTGTATGTACAGGTCCGCAGAACTAAATCCATGTAGCGTTACACACCAGTAATACGCATATTATTGCAGCCGCATATTGGCAACAGCTTTCGTATCTGATTCAACCACAGCCGCTGAACAAGACAAGCCAGCTTTCATTCATTTCGATAATAATAATTAGACTGCTGGTCTCTATGGGAAATAAAAGTTGCTTATATTAATTGCATGGAACATTTTTTCTTGCTTTGACATTCTATTGGGTTGGTAAAGAAAGTAATGTCGGTATTTTAAGATGAAATAAAACCGAATTTTTTTATTCAAGCGGTGAACTTTAAGTCAATAAAATATTTTCTTATTTACTCTTTTTGGCAAAAGATCTTCGAACAAAAAGGAAAATATTTGATTGATAAAAGTTCAGTGCGGTGGATAAAAATATTCGGCTCTATTTCACCTGAAAGTACCGAAATTACTTTCTTGCCAACCCAATATTAAACTCCAAATAATGCGAGTAATGTAAAAATGAACGAGCAATAAAATAATTATATTTTTTTCCCACATGGTTTGTTTTTTCTCGTAGTTTTCAAGGTCATCGATGTTCTTTTTTTTTCAACCACATGTATTTTCGCGTTGCTTCGTATAGATCATTAAAAAATCACATTCGAGCATGTGACATGACCTTCAAACGACCTTGATCTCTGAAGATCATAGTGAAACTTAAATTTAAGTAAATAAGGAGAATGCAGGCTTTGGCACACATTCGAATTACGCATAAAAAAATGGCTTACTTTTTCAAAATTCAAGAAGATATCCTGGGGGTCTAACAGTAGAGTGAGATACCCTGTACCCAAACGAGGGAACGCTTCATAAACACGGGTGTATTAAAACTTGCTCGGGAGCTTATTCGAACCCTAACACGGAGATAATATTATAATCTTATGTGAAATGGTTATGTTAATTTCTCGTCGGAGACGTCTGAAACATTTGACCAAACTTTCGTAACGTGTTCCGCTGAGCACAAGAGCGAAACAGTGCAGCGGTTGTATAAACGTACGACGTACATAGATCAGCAAATGCTTGCCATCCGAGTTATAGTCGTTCGAAGTTGCGCGTTAGAGGAAATGTTCTCGCACGCTATTCGAGTTTCAATAGCAGATGTCTCGAAGACCCTGTTCTCGGAAGAGTAGTTGCCAATCTCCTATGTATCAGTGACCGCACTCAGGATGCTTACGTTCGATTCGGAATGCCCCCCGAAATTTTCGAACTTCACAGACAATTCACGTTAACCGTTCTCGTTGTTCAAAGTTCTTCTAGTTAGCAGAAATCATTGATTTTTAGTATTTTCAAATACGCATGAAGGATGGATCCCGTCAGATTTATATTGCGAGTTTCGTGAAAATAAACTTTTGTTTTTATTGGCTGGTTGGAATTGAAGTTCTATTTGTGAAAATGTACATACATGCCGCAATAGAAATGGTCGAATATATCCGTATCAGTCGATCCACGCGAAAATACGAATCAAATTTCTTCTGCCGGAAACTGCGTTTTCGAGAAAAATTCGAATTTCTGAAAATCTCTGGAAAAAGTAACAGCTCAATGCATAACTAACAATGGGTTTGAACGGAAGTTCGTACCGTTTTTAAATTGGAACTCGAAAATAAAGTTAGGATATTTATACATAGGTTTCTTCAATAACATTACTATTATGTTGTACCATTTTTTAGGTGACTTATCATGTTATTCAATAAATCTATGAATAAATATCTTAATCTTATCTTTGAATTTTGATTTAAAAACGCTAGGAAGAAATGTTGCAGACGAAAGTTGTTTGATTTCGAAAGCCCGATAACGTGGTGTACGTAACTTTTTTCCAGGTGGAGGTGCTTAGGAGGTTTGGAGATCTCAGTTGGCTTGTCGTAGGTGAATCACCCTGTATGGATGAATATATAGAGTACTTACTGTAAAGAGACGATTCCTGAGGTCATTCAAAGTAACTTTTTATAGACAAAATGTTCTCCGCGGCTTTGTTTTAGACTTATGAATGAAAAACACGGACCAATTAGTAATAGCGACAGCGCCGATTCTGGGCACGATGCCTGTATTTTGACTCAGGGCCCCTCTGGCCCTGATTAAAATTGTATATTTTGCTTATATTTTTATATCTTTTATTTTACGATTATGCGACAGGGGGGGCAGGAGCCCTCTATCTCGACTCAGGGCCCTTCTGGCCCTGTTTAACATTTTTTATATATACAATTGTTTTTATACTTTTATAGTCTATATATCTATTTATATTTAGCGAGGGCGACGAGCCCGCAGCACGCCTCTATTTTCTTTATTCTCTTTTATTTTCCTTTTATTTAGTTTTATTTTAGTTCTTCTCCTGTTCTCTTTCTATTTTCTATACTCTATTACTCTTTTTACTCTTTCTTTTTCTTTTTACTTACCTCTCATACTTACCTGCATCTAGTCATCTACTTAGTATTTTAACTTTTCCTGGTGTGTTGCGGGCCGCTCCGCAATCTTAATTTTAATGTTTTTAACAAGGCCTAGGCCGCTGATTTTTATTTATTTACTGACGCGTGCGATATTGTGTTTATTTATATTTATTTAAATGAATGATTAGCCACACAGGGGGCCTAGCGCCCCCGCGCCACACACCCCCCACAAAATTTATATTTTTTTATTTATACACCTGTTGTACTTATAAATGTTAGCCCTAACTGTACTGCCCACGGGATGATTGTAACCCGAGGGACAATTGCTTGCAATAAAGACGCTTTTATATATATACAATATATATACAAATAATTGAGCATTATAGTAACTGCACCTTATATGGTCCACC
>CM052321.1:20124677-20139844 GCA_028455615.1 Lasioglossum zephyrum | reverse complement strand
CTTTCGACAGAAGTCTTTCCATTTAATCGTTGATCTAGGTTTAACGTTATCTGTGCCTACGTTATCGACCCACCATCCTAAAACTGTGTTGTTACTGTTTAATTGTAAGAAGTGAGTACCATTATGTGGACCTTCTGCAATTTTACGAGCAGCTCGTAACAAAAAGCGGCACGTCGGATAGACAATTCGTTACCTTCGTATTCAGTCGACGTTGAGCTTCTTCCTTAATCGATGATGTTTTATGATCATTGTACAAAGAGAGCAGCTCCTGTAATCAAGGGTACACCGGCTGCATACAGAGCGTCCTTGCTCGTTAAATTCCTGTGTTTCCAAATGAGGTCGACAGTAAATACGAAGGGAAATCAATTTTTCTTTTTTTTTGTTCCGTGATTCGTTACTGTCGGCGGTTTCGCATATTCTCGTCAAAGGTGCGCCAAAAATTCAATAGTGCATAAAATCCTCCTCTAGTGTATAAATTGTGCATGCAGCGGCGCACCGTTGATTTTCGGGCCCTGGGCTAACACTGTTTAGGCGTGTACCAATTAACCCAAATTAACTGGAGAACAAATTAACTCAAGAACGAAAAATATTTGCATACACAATTTAGAAATGTTGTTACACTGATTTTGACTTACTCAAAATCCAAAGAAAAAAATGTATTTTTATTTAACCCTTTCTGTCATGGCGTCCTCATATATGCACATACCCTAGTAGCACAAAATATCGTATACACATTCATATAATATTAAAAAGAGATTCAATCTCTTCTTAATATTTAAACATACATACAATATTTATTTTATATTAAGTAACATATATTTCTTTTTAAATATGCAGGAAATATCTATTTCATGTCACGAGAAAAATATTTTTTTCTAAATATTATATGGATCTTTATTTCATATTAGAAGTAGAATATTTTTTCCTAATATACAGATAATATTTATTCCATATTATGAAAAAGATTTTTCTTACTATAAAATAAATCTTTATGTAATATCAGAAATTATATAAAATTATATAATATAATATAAAAATTTCATAATTGTAATAAGGTCCTTTCGGAGATAAAATGGAATATTCCCTTAAGCAAGGTACAGAAAGTAATAGATATTCATAGTTTCTAATTTTTGTTATAACTTTTTCTTAAATTTGAAAATTTTATTGAATTTATGTTTTTCAAATATTCGATTCACATTTATTTTATCTTTTTTAAATATCTAGTTTATATTCTCTGAATATTTAGCTTACATTTTTTAAACATTCAATTTATATTTCTTGTACATGTTTACAATATTCAGATCCAATATTTTTCTCATATGAAAAAATATGGCTTAAAAAATATTTTTCCAATATTTGACAAAAATATTTATGTAATATTTTTGTACTACTAGTGTACTGAATAACTATTAATGTCATGCAAACATTTATATTTTCCAAAGACTGCTTAGCAAAGCCATGATTTTATTCGAGGTATAATTAATTCATGAAAGGATTAATTTGTACCATGCCAAACCGTGACTGTTAAAATTTACAAAATATTAAAACAATTTAGAGGAATATCATCTCTAAATATTATACTGATTACTGCGCTTTTAAATAGCAGAGTGTACGTAATTAATTACGTAAATTAATTTAATTATTTAACTATGCAACAATGTATACCTTCGCACTTGTAAATCCGTTAAATTCAGTTAACTAACTAACCATTATCAATTTGAACAATTTATATATTTACCAATGCGACATGTAACTTCTTTGAAAGTTTGTTTAGATCTGATTTAACAAAAGAAATTCGTTAAGTTGTTAAAGTTATTGAGGTTTGTAAAACCATCTTGAAATTATTAAGTATAAACTTTCTGTTGCCGGTCACTGCATGAACATACGAAGCTGGAATGAGAAAGAATGCGTTGCTTTTGTAATATATCCGGTTATAGGGTGTAGCAAAATAGATTGAAACAAACGATCTACAGGGAATAGACGAATGCAATAAGGCAGTAAAATCTGATATTATGTACGTGCACCGCAGCAGTATGCTCGATGAACGTCGTGAGCTCGCATATTACGGTCTCTTTGTATTTAATGCGTATCCCGGGCGAAGAGGTTAATCAATCAAAATTAATCAAACCGAGAACTCCGCGAGTACATTGTAGCTTCTTATTCAGGGACGTTGATAGCATCTATTCTCGGAGAAAATTGCATGCTCTGTGATTATACCGCTGGTTACATTTAAACTCAATTTCGTTTGCCAGTTCCCATTGGGAAAAGTATATTGGAGTTCCGAATATCGGTGCTAGGCTCCATATAAAGTAATACATTCGATACGTATGATATTCGATGGGTACTTTTGTAATGTTTCAATCGTTAAACGTAATAAGACCTTTTGTACGAAAGATATTTTATTTAATTATAAAATAATGTACGGGGTAATTAACGATTGGGCACAGGAATGATTTGATAATAGGCCAATGAGTAATTAATTATTATTATAATTATTAGCTTTCCATGTTAATTAACAAAATGATTTCGAAACGAGTTCACTAATTACTTGGTTACATGGCTTTGCTCAGCAAATACGAAATTATTTCAGCCAAATAAAAGAGAGATCAAATTAACGAAGCTGTACATATAATGCGTATTCTTATTCTGGATTAATAAATGCAACAAAGAGACATAGAGAAACACAACTTCCATTTCGAAGTCTAGCTGCAAATTTTCATTAATTTTTCTGGAAAATATTATTGACTATTTCCTGAAAAAATACTCATTAGTTGAGTATTTTTTGGAAAGTAATTCCATACCAAAGATAATGTTTTCGTTATTATATCGTTTTAATGTTCTGTTAAACATAGCATATTTTTGTTAACCTAAAACTATATAAATCAATGTTACTTACATTATACTGTGGTATTTCATTAAAGTTTTAGTTATTAGCAAATATTATTCTATAGTAGCAACTTGCCCCAATTGTAGTATCCAAAAAGAATGAAAACTAACTTTATTTTAATGGTTTCGTTACACGTCTTTACAGCTGTCCAACCGTGTTCCATCTGAATATGCTGTCGTCGTGACGACACATCCATCACGGCAAGCCCAGTAGAGCGGAGGTTTGCCATAGAATAATGATTTGACATAGAATATTCCTACAATTCGTCCAGCCTGACAATTAATCGTCCCGATTAAGATCACTCAATACAAAGATGTTTGCACTCTCCATTCGTATGTACGAACACACATCCAATATCGTAATTCAAACAATAATATCAAGAAGCCATCGTCGCATAATCGCAGCTTCCCAAGTACGCTGGTACGGAATTTGTGAAATTTGGTGTCCGTCGACATCCTTAATAACGTAACGGTCATTTTGGAGCACTTTGGACACAACATACGGACCTTTATACTGAGGCGTCAGTTTTGAGCTTATACCGGGCGTATTGTCAAAATTACGAATCATAATTTTATCGCCTTCCGCGTATCTTGATGGTACCCTATGTTTACTGTCATAATAGTTGCGATTTTTTGCTTGTGACATTTGGATTTTTTTGTCTACATTCTGCCTTAGATTATTTAATTCCCGTTTATCGTTTGTAAGACTGATCGTCTCTAAATAATCTCTCACACTATCGTTGATTTTTCGGCGCTGTTTCAGGACAAGTACTGTTAAGAACAACTTGCCTCACAACGGGGGAAAAGGTTCCGCTTTGCCCAACCAGAAATAAGTGAAAAAGAAAATGAAAACAAATTATAATATTTTAATTTTACAGTTAGAATCTGAAATGTAATAAATTTGGTAATAAATGACTCGTTAAAGATAAGAATATCAATACTGTTTCTACGTCATTTTATATCTTCTTTAAAAACCATAACTTTTCGCTCCGGCCACCTCTACTTTTCACTCGAACTGCATTTTATAGAAACGGTCCACTGTTAGCCGTCTTGTTTGTCGGACAGCGACGCGATCAAAAGGCATAGGGAAACAGGTACGGTGACATTAGACGCGAATAAAAGTCGAAGAAAGTTGGGGGAGGAGGAAAGTTGATGGGGGGATCGCACGTAGAGCTGCAGGCCCCGATAACAAGGCGTAATAATGTTTGCCTGTCGCTGCAGTATCCGAGATAAATCGTCGTTCGTCGAATCAGCAGTTTAAAATGCGAGATCGACGGAAAGCTGAACGTACTCTCGAGTGCTCCCTCGACAGGCCGGGCCGCGCGATCTGCTAAGGAGGATATAGATCCGATAAAACGCGATACATCGAGAAAATTGGAGCGAATCGATTGTATCGATCCTCCGGCCGGTAGTAACCGAGACATGGCCTGTTTCTGGAAATGAGTAGTACTCTCACGTCTATTCAACGGATTCCGACCAAAAAGAGAGGGGTTTGGGAGGAGGTGGAAGATGAGAATTATTAACTTCGACGAGATGCGATGGTCGAGCCAGCTGTATTTCGAAAACTGTGAAAAATAGAGATGGAGAATCGATTTCTAGGTGAGTATTAAATTTTACATATCCAGTTCAAAGTGTCCCGTGTCTTTAGATTATTTAAATTTAATTAGATTCAGATTAAAACTGTGAAAAATAGTTACAGATGGAGAATCAATTTCTAGGTGAGTATTAAATTCTACATATCTAGTTCAAAGTGTCCCGTGTCTTTAGATTATTTAAATTTAATTAGATTTAGATTAAAACTGTAAAAATAATTACAGAAGGAGGATGGATTTCTAGGTGACATCCTGACATCCATAAATGTACGCGACATACTAATTGTTTGAAATGAAACAATGATTTCACAGAAAAATGGATTGAAATTATAAAATTTTATGGTTGAGCTTGTATGATAAAAATAGTTTTTAACATTTAATTCTGCATGTGGTAACGTATTTTATTCTATTTCCATGAACACACAATTTTAATTTGATTTCAACAAATAATTCCTGCTCACTGGTGCTACAAAAGATCAATTTGATATATAGTATAACAGTTAGTATGATCTCAAATAAATTACAACACATACATTCCATGATTTAATGAAATTGTTTCTTCCGAACCTTACCAATCATGAAATGTAAAAAGCAAAAGTGTTAATATGAAATTAATTATTTTAATTATTTTAATATTTTAATATATTATAATATAAATATTATAACTATTTTAATATTATAAATATAATATTATAAATTATTATTTTAATTATTTTAATATGAAAAATATGAATTCGTGAATGAGATAAAGAAACGGGAGTGCCGTAAAATTTCGGTATTCTTCGAACTGTAGTTATTCTCAGAGTACATTGTCCTGACGTCTAGCGTATGTAAAACCACGTCTGGTAGTGACTAAAAATAAGATTACTGAACCGGCAGATGATCGACCCATCGAACGACGTTCTGAAAACTTTAATTAACTCCCGGACCTTCTTAACGAACTAGGTCGAAATTCCATTCTTACAGTAATGGTATTGGCGACCACAAGGATGATTGCCGTGAAAGGTGCTTGTAATAGATAGCAGGAATGAAATATAAAACGAAATCGAACATTTCCTTAAACGGAGCGATTTCTGAGGTTATTTAAACCAATTTTTATTTTAAATCAATCTTTATTAAGGAGCTATAACGAATACACAGACGGAGTCCGGCTTGGCCAATGCCAACTGCGCGCACAGCTGTAGCCACGCTCTGATTGGTCCATGTTTTCCGTTAATAACTCCTGAACAAAGCCTCGAAGAACATTTTTGCAAAGGAAAAAGTTATTTCAACTGACCTCAGCAATCACGGAACCAATATTTTGAGACACCCTGTGTATCATAAATGACGCAATGTTCTGACAACATTTAACTGTCAATACTTGTAGTAACATAGCAAGTCGAAGAATTTTTTAGGATCTAAGTGCATGAAGATTAGAAGATTAGGCAGTATAATAAATCTAGACTTATCAGATTTTTTGCACATCATATCGCATATCGTTGAATTTTTTTTTTATAAGACGTAATTATGATACATATGTAGTCCTATTTAAAAGAAACGATGTCCAGGAAATCTCGAAAAAAGTGATCTTGAGAAAATTTCTTTCCTTTGATCATTTTTTCGGATGATCAAGTTAGGTGAAATACCCTGTATGTCGAGGCATTATTGTATGTGTAGATCCAGCATGCAGTGTTTCGAGGGGACGAAGGAATCAGAACTGAACAACAAACACTAAAAGAAAATGAGCAATGAAATGTAAGCGTATCCGATGGCATTACATGAAAATAAATGACAGAAGAATTCAATCAGCCCCCGTAGCGGCGCACTGTGGTCTGAAAGGCAGTTCTAGCGCGAATAAATTATTAAAACCAACTAACCTAAATCTGTTAAAATTTATACTTGTATGATAGGTTGATATGTATACTACAATAAGAAAAGCAAAATTAGTAAATCACATCACCGTATTATTGTTGGCAAGACTGTCAACATTCCAGTAAGCACATTTTATTTTCCTGCGTTG
Organism: Lasioglossum zephyrum; assembly: GCA_028455615.1. Lineage (NCBI taxonomy): Eukaryota > Metazoa > Arthropoda > Insecta > Hymenoptera > Halictidae > Lasioglossum > Lasioglossum zephyrum. The sequence goes on along the minus strand of CM052321.1, from coordinate 20,133,367 downwards.
CTGAATTGTCACAAATTATAACTTCAAAATATCGAGTTTTTTCTTGAAGTGTGTATAAATTTTGTTAGTATCTTGTTATATATGTTATTATCAGTATGGCTGTAACTGGAAATGGTAGGTTTACGTTTCCTTCACACACTTTATGATATATTTTATGAACTGATACTTTTTAAGAAAAATTATTAGAATATCGTAAATGTTACAAAATTTGCACGCATTTGCACGTGTTGCGAAGTAATTAATTTAAAAGCTTACTTTATCTCCATTAACGGCAAACAGAAAACGCGAACGCCCGCGACCCCCCGCAATCCCATTATCATTTTATTTGAATATTTTAGTAAACATATCTACGATCACCCGTTTAGAGTTGTTCGAAGAATGGTTCAAATTGAAGGATTTGAAACGAAAGGATTGCATTAGTGGATTACTAGAGGCTATTTTTACCGAAAGGAATGACTCCGACAGTGAATCATAATCTTCTATACTATATTTGTAACACTTAATTATTATATTAATAAACAAGTAGTCATTTTTTCCTCGCACAATAATTAATTCGCGCTAGAACTGACTTTCAGACCACAGTGCGGCGTTCGCGTGGAAGAGTGAAACTGTTTAACGTGTAATTTGATATCGTGAAACAGCGGTGAGGATTTCTTCTCAAATTAATCACAGGCCCAGATTCCGCGCGAAGTTTTGGTGCATTAATTCAGCGGTACGACGGAATTCGTATAGATCCGTATCGCAATCTCGGCGCCGTTTGAGATCTTAACGAGAGTTCTCCGTTTCCTTAAATAATTAATTCATCACTCGCGAGCAATTACGAGGCCGTAATCTGAAGACACACGCGGTATATATGCATATCGGCGCGTGTAAGTCGCAACCCTCCGCCATAAGCTCCGGCCCCAGCAACCACGTGTGGATATAATACTAGGCTGGCATTATCTTGTGCTTAATAACTTAGCCTATATTAGCAGGAGGAACGAGCGACTCGCGGGAAAGGAAATCTGCATTAATCAAACAGATTGGTTGCGGCTGAAATCAAACAGACATCCTATCGATCTAATAATAATCACTTCTGCTAAGAAACACAATGAACAATCGAACCCTATTACGCAAAACCAACTTTCGGAATTATAAAAAAGATGATTAGCTTGGAACAGTTAAAAATGTTTCTATAAATAGTTTAACACTAGACTGCCTAAGGAAGTCATTTTGACTGCTTTTCAATTTCAATTAGAAAAACAATTGTGTATATAATGACACAGCTTCTTAGAATTTTGTGACTTTTTGTACAACTTATAAATGCGTTTATTAATCATTGTAGTTGTCCCCGCCCCCCCTCTTTCATTTCCGGTATATATATATATGTGTGTTATACCGAAATTTTAAATAATCAAATGACTTTTATTATTGAATTGAACAAATTTCTTATATGACCACATCGGCCCCGAATTCGCATAACAGTTTATATATTTTTTGATTACCGTCACTTGTACGTGACTTGTTATTCGAATCTTTATGCCACACCTGCCCACGCACCTCATTCCCCTTAACGCGCGATAACGTAGTTCAGGGGGAAGGAGGATCACTGATTGTAGGATCACTTACTGTAATCGATACGCTTTGATAGAGTGGGAGGACCACGAACTTACTAATAACTTATTGTATAACTGTAAGTAATATAAGAAATATTAAAAATTAATTTTAAACAAATTTCTTTACACATTAGTTATTCTTTCAAAATGCAGTCATTTTGACTGCTTTGGGACAATATAGGTATATACTAAGTTTCAGTCTTTCTAGTGTTAAACAGCAATCTCATGGATAATTCAGCAAATTTTTGTTACCTTGTATCAATTTCTTCCGTGATTATTATTGAGAAGAAAATAGTGAAGCGTTTTTTACATTCAGCTCAGTCAGTAATAGACGGCGGATTTTATGCATTTATGACGAAATTGGCTAGATGACATATAAAATAGTAGGAAGAATAAAAGAATGTAACAATATTAATAGTATGTCCTTCATCTATTAAGATCGTTGAAGGTTACGTGAAGGTCAATATCGCACATCGTCGAATTTGTTTTTTATGAGCTATAGGACTGTTGTAATGAAGATGTGTAGTGTCGTTAAAAAATAACTTCCGTTCCCGCCGCAACCACAGGCAAAATTTAAAAGATTACAATCTAGATCCATGCAATCGATACAGACAATTTTTGTTTTCAATTGCGTATAAAAAACCTTCAGAGAAACGATCAGAAGTTATAAATATTATGATTAATATATTAAAATCATTATTTATTTTGCAGCTTTCAGCTCCATAATGGAGGAAAAAAGTCAATAATGAAGAGTAGTCTATTAAGATACTTTTCTTGTCAGAACAAGTTAATATTTTAATCATTTTGACAGATGTTGGATTAATCGTAAAAGTTATGTTTAATAACGGGAAAGCCGTTCCGGATTAATTTATCTTATAACTTTCCGAGACGAATAACAAAGTAGCTGTATCGCAAAATCAATCTATCACTAAGTACATATAATGTTTATGATATAATGTAAAATAAAGTTTACTGTACTTTAACTATTTGTGTTCTTGTCTGTGACGAATGAATACGTATTGGCACACTTTTTCATACGATGTAAAAGAATATTTAGCATAGCATTCTAAAAATTGAAGATCATCTTAAGAAAACAGTATATTTTTTTTTTAATAATAATATAATTTTCCAAAAGAAACCTGGCTAGTAATGATGCGAATATCCTACATACATGTGGGTAACAATTATATTTTGTGATAAAAATCCTACAGTTTTGAGAAATGAAAGAACAATATTCTTATGGTTACTTAGAGACTCACTAACATAATCGTATATTATTTTGAAAACATTTATGAAAGACACTTGCTTTTCTAGCTGGTGCACGAGAATCCTTCTGAAGAAAAAAGAAATGAGAAAGTAGGATAAGATGAGATAGAGCTGAAGAAGACGAAAGCAGGAAACTCGGAGAAAGTGGTGAAGCAATAAAGAGTGAAAGTGCAGTGGTTGATGAGGGTCGGTAGACGTGCAAGAAGAGCAACGGAGCCTATACGCAACCTGGGAAGTGAGAGAACATATTGTAAGAAATTCTGTAGAGAAAATTTCGAAAAATAATGAACGTGGAAAATCTAGAGAAAAAATAAATAAATCATTCCTTGAAAAAATTTCGTGAAATATCTGAAGAACAACAAATGGTATTGAATAAAAGTTAAATGCTATTATCGTGTCTACCAAACTGTGTAAAAGAAAATTTTTCAACACATTCTTCAAAGTAAATAAAAAAAGCATTTTAAAAAATGTTCTTGTTCACAGTATGATAGACAAAATAATACCACGCAACTTTTCTTTACTATCATTTGTTAGTCTTCAGAGATTGCATGAAATTTTTTCAAGGGTTGATTTCACTTCATAATTAACACGAAAAATTGTATTAGGCTTACTCTACTCTTGTGTGCAGTTTCATAATTTTTTTAAATTTACGGGTTGGATAATTTCCCTTGTCAGCGTCGCACGCATTTCAGCTTTTCAATTTTCGTTTCATTAATTAATTTACTTTGATTACATGGAATTTGTTTGTGGCTGCTGCTTTGGCAAAGAGAAAATTTGAAAGGTTTGAAAATTCCAATTACAAGACATTCAGGTATCAACGACTTTTCCCATGCCAGTGATTTTAATTCCGCATCTCGAAGGATAGACGCTACACCCATTTCCACAGCGATGATAGTAAATGGCTAATGTCGATCTAAAAAGCCTTGATCCTTGGAAACTTCGTTTTTAAATTTAGTGCACACACTAGCACTCGATTTGATATCCAAATAATACCTTTAGATTGTATGGAATATCGCTCGATCTTCACGGCAAAGTTTACGAATGTTTTATGAAGCTTAAATGTTCCTGAATGATCCATAAAAAATATTACTTGGGATACAGCATAAAAACTGAATCGACTATTAAATGTTCAGCTGGCGATAAAGTTTGCTATTTTATCTTATCACTACTACTTCAATGAATCGAATTAATAGTTAACAGACTATTCAATTCCATGTTTTTAAATTTTGTTTCGTTTGCTGCGTTCGATTCAATGATTTTTAGCTTGTCTAAATATTAAATATCAAGAACATGTTCTTTTCAATAAAAGTTTTAATTTTCTCATTTTATTCAGTTATTTTATTCTGATTCATGGTCTTATTTCTTATCTATTTGTTTTCTTGTTTCAGTTTTTTAACAAGTCATAATGAAACTAATTTTGCAATCTTGATGAGATGTATTTTATCACACTTTACATCTTTTATCACACGATAGTCACACTGACCTAATTTTTATTAGGTAATATTTATGCACTCAATATTTGCCCTCACCAATAGCTGACATAATTTATCTACCCCTAAATGGACACTGTAAACCCTGGGGGAAATGATTTAAAAATAAATACCTTCTAACCAATGTATATCATAATTTTCAAGCATTAATGTGTAGTAGGCGTTCTTTAAAATAGGATTTAAAAACCGGTTTATTTGGATAAAGTCGTAAAATTTGGAAATCGGATTTTGAATTTGGAAATCGGATTTTAATTTAAAAATTATCGATATCATATATATGAATTTCTATCAAAACTCATTCTAATTGCATTCGAATATTGAATAGCTGTAAATGTAATAGTTAAAAGCCAAATTGCTACTTACGACACCAATCTCCCTTAACTTTGACTTTCTATTTTCGGTAGCACATCCTGCGCATGATGGAGCGTTTGAAGAGATTCGAATCACCTTGAAACTTAGCAAAACTTGCGATATTGTGGCATAGTTCGGAGGTTTGACGTTCGCTGGTTGAAAACGAGCGATCGGCGTTCTCCATTAGAAGCTCCAAACTACGAAACAATTCGAACGACCCCAAGCGTTCAAACTCCCGAAGGTGTTCAAACTTTTTCCACAAATCGGCAAGATTTGCTACAAATCTCAACTGTTTCTTTTCAAAGCGTTAAATGTTAAACACGAACCACCAAAAATCTCTCAAAGTCAATGTAATTTAATTAATAAAATCACTTATATTGCTTTATGTCACTTATATTTACACGATCAATATGTTAATGACTTGTTGTTTTTTGACAGTTCCATCATACTGTGTAAATATCAAAAAATGTATTTCAATCTGTTAATTTATGTAATAAAACGTTTGAAAGGGGAGTACACGTTAATAATGAAAATAGGAAGAAATAATTAAAATTTGCAAAATTGTATCTATGTAAATCAATAAAACTCGGAGAATATTGACAAAGAATGTAACACAATATTTTTTCTGTATTATGATGTGGTGAAAGTAGATAAAATTCTACCCTTTAGAAACAGATTTTAATAATTTGTTTATTCAGCCATACAATGTGCCATAGTTTTTATCCCAAGCTTCTCGTATTTTGTATATTATTTATGATTATTAATGATTAATTTAACGATGTTACTTCTTGATAAACTTTAGTTTTTAGTAATCACTAACAATTCTGAATCCGTATATTATAAAGCACTATAACACAAAATGGCATTAATATAGTACGTTTTATTATTGCAAAAAGATGAGTGTGCCAATTTTTTGATCCACTGTATAATCTTTGATATCCTTTCTTTCCTCGTTGGAACGTTTTACGAGGCTTTTACAGTGAACCAATCGTTTTATGGAAAGGTAATATCGATGAAAATGTAAATTTACATGGAATGAATCTATCCGAAATTCAATACTTAACGCTCGAAAGGCTCCGCTGCATGTACCCACAGTATTTATGCTACAGAACATGAAAGACTCCATTAAGGGGTCACGTAATAGAGAGACTGTGAAGTCGAACGTGTTCAAACGCATGAGCGTGACGAAAAGCTCGGGTCTTCAATGAAATCTATGAGGTACGTCCAAAAATAATTACGGTTTTCGTTCTTGAATTTTCAAGCTATTCGTGGATCCCAACTAGCGTGATTACCCTGAATAAATATGAAACGATACATTTAATGAAAATTCTAAAACATAGAATTTAAATGGCTTCGAGAAAAAAATTGCAAAATAGATGGTAAAAAAACATATTTTTGAAATGACAACATTGTTAACAGATACCCTTATGTTTTCACTATAAGCTCCTAAAAACTCATTCTCATCGATTTGTTAGTTCTCGTCAGATAATGTAATGAAAAAAGTGTGACACTTTTTTAACACGTGTGTAAAAACAAAAATTTTTCAAAATCCTTTGAGATTCGTTTATATCACTAAGGACTAGAACACATTCAAATTAGAACAAAACCCGAAACAGTACTCCAAAAAGTGTCCAATTACGCGTGGAATGACCCTAGAGATAGAAAGAAAATCCCTCCAGATGACCCCGAACACATTAAAAATAGGACAAATTCGAGGTAAACTTGACGGAAGCTACTTGTGAACAGCTCATTCAATTCATTTATCGATAGTATTTATCGATATTCATTTATCGTAGCTAGCAACCAAAACGTGGTATGTGTAGATGGAATTCGCCAAAACGAGATGCAATTAAAGTCAATATTCGGGAGTGAAGGCGAAGCGGGTCGTCACGTTTATTTCGCTCGACGTTAAGTATTTCTTTCCACCATAACTCGCCACTCGTAAAAACAAATGCCATACGTGAAGTAAAAGCTGCAATTACAGTTAAGTGTTTGCGGTAAACGAACTTCCAACGAGAAGTTACTTTTTTCGTCGATTTTCTACTTCACCTGCCCCGCGTTAAGTATAAATAGAAATCAAGGAGGAAGTCGACAGTTCCAGCGGTAACCAAAACACTTTTCCCGGCCGTGTTCCGGGAGCAGGGAACGTGGGACTCCGTTCCTTTTTGTCCGTGAACCGAGGAACATAAACACAGAGGTACACGTTTCAATATTTTTCAAGTGACTTGAAACGGTTTCTATGAAGTCGGAGGCAAAGGTCTCACGACCCTCCACAAATATTTTCACCGTAATGACTTCCGACACGATATTACATTGTATATACAAAAAACGATAGCATCAAGAGCTGCGCGTTATGCACTGCATAGCATGCAGTGTTGAACATTTCTAATGAAGTTCTTCCACTTTCCTCTGCCGCGCCCTGTGTGTTCAAAAATAAATACCTGGGACATACCTCAATTAAATTTAAGTATTTATATTTTATTTGAAATACAGTACTCTAATTCAGAGTAGCCCGATTAAAACTTGTCTCTCCAATTTACGATGTCACGTGATTAATTCGATATTGGCAGAGAGAAGCTAACTTTTTTCCCCTCAATTCCGGTCAATTCTTCTGATTCGACGAATCTGCCATACTATATTATCTCTGGAATTATTTCGCCAGCAGGTATATAGTAGGTACATACAAATCATTGCAACTTCGTGTGGCTTCTTGGAAACTGATAAAGAAAAAATATTAAATATTATATTTCACAATTATTATAAGTCACAATAATCGTTTTCATCATTGCCATGACAGAAATAACGTGCAAATTACTGTTTCGTGAATCTCAATGATGAATTCAAAAGAAAAAAATTATTTTATAAGATTATAAATTTTCTGATATTATTAAAAATTGAAAATTAAGGATTTACTACTGTTAAAAATGACATTTTATCCTTAACGATAATATTTCTTTTTTTTTCTATTAGGAAATCTCCTTGGGGATTTACTACAACATAATGTACGTTACAGGCTATCGTGAATAACGAGAGTACTTTTAACCCTCAGGAAGAGAAACACGTTCCATCGCCACTGCATCTAATGCTTGCTCCGTTCCAGCAACAAAAGTTGCAGCCTCCAATTCAAACGAAGCCAGGACAATGTGATTTATACAGGCAAGTATCCGTGTCAGAAAAGTTACACCCCAAGCAGCGTTTACGTAGTATCGACGCTGTCGATCTCAGGGACGGTATAATTTTGCCATAAGCTAAGCCAGCCTGTGTCAAGCTGGCTTCGTAAATTGTTTAACTTTACACCTTCTCCCAGGCGAATGCTTACACTCCACCAGCTCATATCCTACCGAAGCGATATACGTCTTTTCCCGCCTCGTCATCAAATTTTTCCTCCGACACACTTATACAACGTTGCGAGAACTACTTCCTGAAACCGACACTCGGGAAACGAACTTGCATCAATCGTCAAAGCTAAACGTTTATTCGATGCTATTCTGTTCTACATTTTTTCTATTAAATTACGCCAGACACGATGTAATTACGATCATAATTACTTGTCTAACAAGTGATGAAAGTTTCAGACTTCATATTTATGGCAGAGACACTGTAAATGTGAAGTCCGAGACTCGAATCCCTTGTTATACAAGTAATTATAATTGTAATTGTATCGTATTTGATGCCATTTCAATCAGAAGAACAAGACGAACGCGGTGGTAAAAGTTTCATTGACAAAAAACCAAACATAAGGATATCTGATTTTTGAATTTCAAAACCGATCTTGCATGTTTGTCAAACGCTTGTTCTTTACGTTCGAAACACTACAAAGAAAGCAGTATATCTCTTCTATAAATAATTAATTAGTTTATCGATCGTAATTTATCTTTCGGATATTATGAATTTTATTCTCGGCGCAACGGTTCGATCATTTTTTCTACACAACAATTAGCTATTTTGTAGGAACACTAAACGTTCAAGAACCACGTTAGCTATTAAA
>CM052321.1:20108048-20124177 GCA_028455615.1 Lasioglossum zephyrum | reverse complement strand
TGACCGATTTCTAAGGGGTTGCAAGATTGATAAAACGTAATAGATTCCCCCCTCTCGTCGATTCTGGCATTTTAGTTCGTAATGTAAAGGCTCGGATCGAAAACTGCGCCGAATAGAGGTCGGTTTGTCGCTCTGTACAGCGTTGAATTTATGGTTGCTGTCCGTAGCCGTGAGATTTATGGGAATCCGATGCCTTAATTGGAAAATTATAGGACAATGTCTGGGAACCGACCGTTCGGCGCACGGCTCGTTATTCAGCGCATATAATCTACCCCTCGCCGACTTTTCGAACAGCGCCTCGGTATTTCCTTTCCAACAGAAGCTCACGTGTCACCCAGACTTTCACTTCGAGATAACAGAATCATCGTTCTGGTCGGGAGAATTTTAAATGGTAATTTTAAGCGGCGGATTTGAATTCGAAATCACTGTTCCCGGTAAACACAAGTGTTCCCGAATTCAATGACCAATTACCAATTCAGTATTCGTAGAGAATTTGCGGATATACTGATCGCTTATGATACAGTGTTGAACTTCAAAGTTGATTACCCATCCGCAAAAATGAACAATGTGACTGTCCGATAAGGGTATTTAATTAGTCGGCCTGCTAGAAAGTTTTATTATTACACGTTGTCGATATCCATTGTTGACTTATAGAGTAGCTTTTTCAGTGGCTACATTCAGTGGCTTAATACAGTCATTTGGTAGTTTTACCTGGAAAGTTTTCTGGAAGTTTTAAAAATGTGTAATTGTTCGGAGTTTTAGTGGCATGGTCATCACACAATTTCACGGATCTTGGAGATTACTTTTTACTTTCGGTCTTTCTTGACCGTTTATGTGCGAGGACATACTATTGGTTAAGTTAATTATATTAATAACTGTGAAACTAAACCAATTGTAAATCGTATCTTTTTCGATTCGAGGTAATTATTGGAGTTTTACGTTCAGAAATGGAGACTGTATTATCTGTTCAGTACAATTTTAATTAATAATTTTGTTGAAATTGAATAGCATTTTAATATCATCTATATCTAGGAACTAGTTTCTTTGCAAAATTAAATAGCTTTATAGAGTAATCTTTTGGCCTGAAAAATGCAGATACTGCAACAATATCTATCGAAAAAATGATAGCATAAACTGCTAGAAAAAAGAGAATAAAATTATATTAGTAAGAATAATGTGATTTCATTATTTCGTGAACTCTCCTACATTTCTACCGCTAAAGTCGTTCGCTTTAGCGTGATTTTAACGATTTCGTAATTTGTTCTTTATCGTTATTTCGCTCGTTCTTCCGTGACAGTGTTCTTTAAGTGATCTATGCTTTGAAATTGTCGTTCATTTTCGTAAACCAACCTTGCAAGCTCGCTGTAACAATTTCCAATTATATTAAGTTCGGCTGACTTCCGATGGCATACTTTTTCTTTAAGATACAATAAAACCGTGATAAAGAGATCGCAGATCGACTTCCGGAGGTCATTGTAAAGGGGATGGAACCCTTTATAATTTCACTTTGAAACGAATGAAAAAAAAGATTTGCGTCACCCCACAGAACCGTTTGAATTGGCACAATTTCAAATGAAGAAGATACGTATTTTCGCACGGTTTTATAATGAAAAAGAGCTGTTCCCAAAATTAATTAATTAATTCAAGAACGCCGTTTCCGCCATTTTACGGGAATTTTTAATTTTCCTCTTAATTCAACAAATAACTCTTTCACTTCATTCTGTCACAGTACCCATATGGTTATAAATTTTATTATATAATGACATTTTATATTTATATTTATCACGGTAAGATTTTTATCATCTGAATCTCATTTGTCTTTCATTCCATAAAGGTTTATAATTGAAAAATCGCTCTGTTAAAATATCACTCTTGTGAATTAGTTAATTTAATGTCCACAGCAGATCGAGGAATATCCTCAGTAAGCACAAATCCTATAAAACAGACAGTTGAACAGATTGTCCGATTCACCATCCTGCCGAGGCTAACCGCTTTAGAACCACAGATGATATTTGCGGTGAAATATTGTCAAACCTTGACAATGAAATCAGCGCGCGATATGTCCAACGTCGGATTGGGGAGAATTTAATCTAATAGATTGGGTTGCACGACAAAAGCCACTGGCGTTTAAAATAAATTTACGTGCCAGGTTTCGGTTTGTCTTTCTTAATTGGACAGACGCAGAGTGGTTGAAAGTCGTATTTATAAACGAACATCGAATTAATTATCTTAGATAAGTGACAAAAACGATCTGATTGTCGGACAAGTTGGTGAGAAACGTAATACATACACGAAATTGCATTAAATCAACTGTAGAAGCACGGAGACTAATCGGTGCTCTTTAGAAGAAATATGATCAGTCTTCAATTATTTTATTTCTTAATCGTTTAACAATATTGAAATATCTTGTTAACCCGCATCCGTCCCTCGTGTCAATTTGACACAGATTTACATCATACTTGGTCTTAATGCTGATTGATACAATCTGAATGGGTTGAATGAGAGCTTAAAAGCTTTTATGGAGAAACAATATCAAATTTCGAGGGCATGAAACAGTTTCCTGTGCAAGCGAAGCCGCGGGGAAAAGCTAGTTCGTAGATAAAGTCCGAAACTTGGTGACTTATTTTTTATTGCGAAACATATAACCACAAAAACCTAAGATGCAAATGTTAACTCAGCAATTTGAATTTTTAAAAAAACATCGAAAAGTAACTGTTTACTTTGTTGTTGTATCGATTTTTTATCACTGTATCAAAATTTGACAACGAGGGACAGATGCAGTTCGTAAAATGAGGGACCAATGAGGGTTAAGGTCACTTAACATGGTAGGAATAGTTTTTTGCGATTATCTCGAAAACTGAAAGAAACCGTCAAAAACTTTACAGGAAAATATTGTACAGAACGATGACTTTTTTACAACATATTTCAATGTCATAACTTTTCTTTTTATTTGTCGATCGTATGTTTAAACAAAATTGAAGTTTTTGACGCACCTGATCGATTATCTGATTCGTTACTTCAGAGTTTCACTGTTTGTCTCAATATTTGACAAGTAAGACATGAACACAGCACGTGGCATTGTTCTTCTGTAATTCTTAAAGTTATTTCAATAATCAAGTAAGTTGACATATTTCAAAAATTGTTTTCAGCATGTCCTCATCAACAAAATATTACTTTTTGTGTTGTTTTAATAATTCACAGACGCAATCATTATTTTCTTGAAGAGAGTCTAAACAAAGACCGAAACGTCGAAATTAATATTTCAAGGTCATTGAAGTGTTTGAATTGCTAATTACAATATGGTGTTTACTTTGATTAATAAGTTGTATGTACTGGTGATGTAATAGTATGGGTCCAAAATAACAATGACAATGAATTTATGCTCTTTATAGGCTGGTTCACGGGCAGCGTCCAAGGGATATCCGCCATTCCATATATGAATAGAAATCACGATTACGTGAGTATTAGCTGGCATTATACGGAACTAATTAGAAGGGAGAATTAATCGATTCTGATTATATTCGAGCGATCCGACCATCCCAATTGTTTTAGCCGCGGCAGGTTTGAGTGAATGGCTTTGTATTTGATTATTTTAAGGGCCGTTAAAGAAATATTGATTTTATTGCTTACCTACTGGACCGGTGGCATACAGAAATTGTAGTTGGTGCACCAAAATGGAGGCCACCACGGCCGTAATACGACACAACATCGTAGTCAATCCTCAACTCATCTCTGTTTAGAAAGTTGGAACTCGGCGCCTCTGTTCTCCTGATCTGAAATTTAAGAAGATCAATTTCAATGTCATGCATACATACATTTCTTAGTTTTCAGTGCTGCAAATGAGTTAATTCATTACAAAAATTACATTAATTAAGGTTTGTATTTCTTGAACGTTTCAAATGAAGTTTCAGATATATGTATATTTAATATACTATAGGAAAAAGTTGTTTAGACTGTTAACTTGACAACATATTTTAAGGTCCTCGAAAGCTGAGGAATAAAGTGAATAATCAATGAAAAGAAAGTTGAAATCAGGTAAAGGATTTAAAAAATGGTGACTGGAACCTGGGTAAGACACGGGAGCTAAGTATATATTTATATTTTTCACCAATAACTTTAATGTACTGAAAATAATATATAAATACTCCACAAGTCTTTTCATCTTTTCACTGTTTTAAATTTCACCGATTCATTTTCATCATAAATGCATAAAATCCAGGCTCTAGTTATGAACAAGAGGCTTATGGCGACTGCATATGGATAGCTCAATTATGAAGTTAGGTATAATCCAGATGGGCCAGATGAGGAATTATTCGGGGAACGATTTAATTTATATCACTTATGTTTGGATAGGGAGGGTTGGATAGAATAGTGTTTACTTGAAACGAATGACGAAGGGCCAACAGAAAAAGGACGTTTTCTAAATGTCTCGAAGTGTTAGGACGAACAGCGTAATCCAAATTAATATCTGAAATTGAATCTTATCGCAAGGTAATTAAAGATAAAGCGGGAGTAGACGGATGCGGTCGTTAATTATACACGATTCTCCCCAACGCGCGGCGTGCAATGCCAAACGATCCTAGCAAGCCTGTCGAAATCCCCTAGGACTTCGAAATAACGCCTCCGGTTGCCCGAGGCTAACTCAATTGGGATCATGAGACGCAAAGCCTCCCAAGGCAGAGATCAACGCGTTAGGCCCTCGATCTATGTAGACGTCCCAGAAAAAAAGAATCCTGAGTTTTACAGCTGGATTAACAGTATAACACCCCGATACTCTTTGTGCTCCATTTATTCGTGAATACCAGTCAGTGAATACTGTGATCAAAAATTAACTACCCAAACAATGTTTATGAAAAAAAAATCAGTGGTAAATATTAACAAAAGGGGATCCAGCTCCGATCGCGTTGCCCTTGAAATATGTGCTATCAAGGTCATATATATATATGTATAATAGAAAGTATGTAATTATTCGTTGCAAATAGTAATACATACAGTTTCTTCAACTATGTAAACAATCTTTGTAAATAATTTACCACTTAAAAGCAAAGAAAATATTTCAAAGAACTAGAATGATAGAAATTTAAATATTAAATCGTTCAACGTGTTTTTGTTCTTGACTGTAATGTGAAATGAGAAAAATCTGTACCAAATTGCGGTAACGTTCCCGCCACAAACCGCCATTCGTGCAATACAGTAGCTCCATAGCAGTGTTGCAGAGCTGCGAAAAACGAAGATAGCAACAAATCTATTGGAGAGATCGATTGAGGAACTTTGAGTAACAACGGAATCGTCAGCGAGAGAGAGCGGGAGGGGACTCCCGAAATGTCAATCGCCTCGAACCACGTATGTAGACTCAAAGGCCAGGGTAAATCAGTCGGTTGGTCCAAGTCAAATAGAAGATTGTTACCACGAAATTCCGTGTGATTCAATTTGACCGGAAGTTCGAGCGAAAACACGGCACGCCATCAAGTTCCCGGGTGCCGCCCTAATGAATCTATCGTCGACTCCGTTCCCGAACCCCTAACTCTCCTCGTCCTCGTTCAATGGTCGTCACTCTAACGTCCCACACTTTCTACCGTTTCACCGCGTAGGAAGATCCTTTCGCGCCCTCGGCTCGTCGAGCAAGAGTAATTCCTCGCATTCTGGTGCCCCAGCGACTGTCGCTACCACTGGAAATTCGAAATTATTTCAGTGTCTGGCGCAGGTGTTGCTACCCTAAAGAATCGCGAGGGGGGATGGAAGAACACTCTTCCGGCTTCAAATTCTCCTCTCCAGACGGATTCTACCGAGAATCCTTAGAATATCATTATTATTATATTTTTGAACAGCAATAAGGGATGAACGAGTCAGAGGGGCGAGATTCAACGAAAGTCGGGGATGCTGGAAAAATTGGTTCTATCAATTCTACTTCCAGATTTGAAGATACTTCATGCTTTGCGATTCAGAAAATAGCGAAGTAATTCCGCAGCTTTGCTTTCATACATAAATGAATTCGACGATTTTTCGAAAGTTGATTTTACTGAAAAATTTGGAATAACAATGGCACACGTTCTGGGGAAATTTCAATTCAGTGGTTCGGGAATTTTCTAGGTGATTGAAAGGCTGGTGCACTGAGGTGGTTACTCCAATTTTAAGTGGTTCGAGTAAACCAACGTAATTTAATTGTTGTTTTACTATATATTATATATACAGAGTGGGGGTTACCGCATATTACCACTTCTCTTTTGCTAAAACTCTTTGCTAAAAGGTTATTTCGCGACGGAACCTACAAGTTTATTAAGGTAGGTTTCGAATCACCTTGGGCACCACAGTATTAGATGACACATGGAATATTTTCCAGAGGTACCGGCGGCGGGATTCATTTTAATATTATTCGTAAAGAAATGGTTCTCATAGTGAATAAAAGAGTAATAGTCTCTTTTTGAAACTATTTTTAAACGGAAAGGGGTGGGAGTACGAATTAGTAACGTGACATTGTGACACATCCCTAGTAGCACAAAAATATTAGATAAATATTTTTGTTCAAATATTGGAAAAATATTTTTTAAGCTACATTTTTTCATATGAGAAAAATATTGGATCTAAATATTGTATACATGTACAAGAAATATAAATTGAATGTTTAAAAAATATAAGCTAAATATTCAGAGAATATAAACTAGATATTTAAAAAAATATAAAGTAAATGTGAATCCAATATTTGAAAAATATAAATTCAATATTTAAATAACACTCAATAAAATTTTCAAATGTAGGAAAAAGTTATAACAAAAATTAGAAACTATGAATATCTATTACTTTCTGTGCACCGCTTGAGGGAATATTCCATTTTATCTTCCAAAGGACCTTATCACAATTAAGAAATTTTTATATTATATTATATATTTCTGATATTACACAAAGATTTATTTTATAATAAGAAAAAAATATTTTTTATAATATGAAATAAATATTATCTGTACATTAGGAAAAAATATTCTATTTCTAATATTAAATAAAGATTCATTTTGTATTTAGAAAAAAATATTTTGCTCGTAATATGAAATAGATATTTCCTGCATATTTAAATAGAAATATTTGTTACTTAATATAAAATAAATATTGTATGTATATTTAAATATTAAGAAGAGATTGAATCTCTTTTTAATATTATATGAATGTGTATATAATATTTTGTGCTACTAGGGATGTGAGACATCAACGGACGCGTCACGTGACCTGGCGGAAGCGTGGGGGTATAGTATCATGGAAAAGGAAGGCAGAGTGGAGGCGGCTCTGATCACAGCATATTTAACACTCTATGTATAGAATCAATGATGCAATGCACATTTCGTTCCGTTAGATTATTAGTATGTATTCGAATCGCAGCAAGCGATCCCCTAACAGAGTAAAAAGAAAGGAACTGCCGGTGGAAAAGACTCGTTACTACCAGATTATATCGGCGCAACTAACTTTCGTTCGTGAATGAGAAACAAGATCGTGCGGTGGTAACACTCGTTCGGAGAGCGTAATCTGCTTGTGAGCGAAGAACAGTATTCGTTTTCATTAGCAGCAGCGCGAACAATGCCTTTTTAATCCTTCCTGGATTAATCATTCGCCGATATCGCCAAGCAAAAAGCTCAACCATGGATGTGCTCAACCCCGTAAAACACCTCTATGATAAAAAAAGGGAAAAAGGGAGCGATCCTTTTGAAGTATCCCATTCGAGATTATCAACGATTTCGTGATCCTTTGCTGGCAGTGTAATCTGCTGCAGGGGGGGGGTGGCTTCAGACATTCGTTCCGGGATGAGAATAATTAAAACAGTTCGAAAGGATATCCCTGTAATTAACCCGTCGCTGTAGCAAAATGATCTATGAGAATCGAAAGCGCAAAGTTTTAATTGGAGAGCAATTTTCGTGTAAAATTTTCGCAACGTGTATTACATATACGTATGCATACATATACTGAGTGTGTTAGTTTCCATATCCTCGCTCTAATAGCGCTCTATTCACGCCATGGACTGTGGCTTGTAACCTGCAATTTATCCTTCGCATGGTGCTACAATTACTCGCATAAAAATTTCATTACGTAATTATATTAATTGAACTATTACTCGGACGGGACGCGAAGAGCCTTAACGAGGCTACATTTTAAACGAATTTAGCTGCTTTTAATTATGTAGACCCATTGTTTTGTGGTGAACATTTTTGTCGAATTTACAGCTTCGGGTTATAATTAACGCACGAAACTAACAATATTTCGACTAGACGTTAAACTATAAAATCGGACTTCAAACGAGGTCGATATTTCGAAGACGAGTGCAAGTTTGTGCAAATTTTTTTAATTTTGGCGCTTATTTCAAAGTAAATTGTTACTTCAACATGTTAGGTTCGGATAATCGAACAGTTGTAAAATTAATTATTAAATACAAGAGCATTGTGAAGAGAAATGAGAAATGTGATTGGAAATTTAGTAACTATACAATACCTAAGCTACAAGCAATATTGTATTTGCTAAATAAACTAGCTAGTTTAAAGCATTGATAAATAAATTATTATATAATAGATGATATTAATTTTAAACATAAATTACAATTTTTGGAAAACGCTCTTGAAAACTGCCATAGCTTAAGAATAAATCGATATTTTTATTTGAAAAAGTAATACATATTCCCGGAATAGATATTGTTTGTTTTTATTTATTGTTTAGTCGTCAGACGCGAATTCAATTGAAAATGTGTTTGACTGTATGAAACTTCGTAGAGAACATGGATGGAATGTAGAAACATTACTTCCACGGATACGGTTAATAGAGAAATCTCTATCTCGAAAATGTGCAGTCAAGTTAGTCGAAAGCATTCCGATTGTAGCGCAATTTGGGAAAACGGTGGCGATTGAGCTAGCCATTAACCGTAGAATTCCTAATCCTTGAGATGCCACATTGAAAACTACAGGAGCTTCCTCGAATTTGTACATTTTCTTAGCCCTTTAACCAGAAAAATGGATTTTTTAATTTGTAGTACTGTAGCCCATTTTTAAAATGTGTGGCTATGCTGCTTTGCAAAAATGAGTAAATATTAGTAAGTAAATTTCAAATTTTGTCTCCCCTCCGTTTTGTTTCGTACTTTCTTCGAAATATTCTAAAATGTCTGAAACATATGAGTATGTTTTAGTTCCCATAAAAATTTTTAATAAACACACTTTCGTTGTAGGTCACGTGAATTTGTTTATTTTTTATGAGCAATAAGACTATTGTAAGGAATATATGTAGTCCCATTTTAAAATACTTCGATGACCTGAAAATCTCGAAGAAAGTGATCTTGAGAAAATTTTGTTGCCCAAGTACCCTTTATATATTAGTTAAATCTTCATCTTCTTGTTAGTGTCTATCAACTACAGCTATCTACCATAAGAACTGTAAAACGCATCTACAAGAGAGCAAAATTTTGTCTAAGACTGATCATAACCTGAATTTATAGAATTATTTTTGTCCTTACAGGTAGACGTTAAATTACGCTGTCACTGAATCGACTATGGTAGATGAATCTCGTCCAGTGGAACGTAGTAGATGTCCATAATCAATGAGACCAAGTAAATCATGTGTCCCCAAATATCCTCCACGAATCCCTCTCTGATCCCTACTCTTACGATTGATTGGCAGCTGCTAATCACACTTAATAATAATTGGATCCGGTGATATAATATTCCGCTAACGGCGCACATTACTCTCGCAAACATCGCGCATGAAATGTGAAAATTTGAAGCGACGTCACACTTATGGTGTGCGAGGTTCGTTTTCTGAACAAAAAACTATTATTTTTCTTCTTTTAATAGTGAAGCTACAATGAACGGTATTTCCAAACATATAGAATACACAATTATTCCATTTGTTTAAAGAATATTATTAATTATTATTAGATTGTGCTGCATATATTTTAAGCTGTTCAATTTAACAAAGACACATTTTTCTAAATAGATCTATCGATGCAAGTTATTACCATTATAATCAACATTTTGTACCAATGTAATCAGGCTTTACAAATTCTCTGTTATTACTGGTCTCCCGATTTGTGATCTCCCTATAGCCTCGACTGCAATCCTCTTGGCTATTACATGTGAGGCGTAGTCGAGGCGAAGCTAAATGCAAAGTGCAACACCAAAGATACCCTAAAGCTCACTATCCGGAAATGATGATCAAAATGGACAAGAAGGAGGCAGAGTCGCCAAATGGGGGGAATTAACTCGAATTCAGGGCAGAAAGTTACCCTCTCTTTGTCGGTACCGGATTAGTCACGTGACATCGTGACACATGAACGACAGAGACGAAACGCGTCACGTGACCGGGCCGTGGCGGAAGCGTGGGGAAATTGCTTCATAGAAGAGGAAGGTAGAGTGGGAGACAAGTCTTAATCTGGCGCCTCTGGTTCACTCTGTGAACCGAGGCCCTGCAGTGGGTTTTGGTACAAGTTCCAAAAGGTCTTGGCAGCTAGTAGATATCAAGCAATTATATTATTTATACTTTTTTTTAATCTTAAAAAAGATTTATTACAACATTAGGTATACAAACAGAAATATACATAACGAAGAGTATTATCAGTATAAACGTAAAGGTGTACAAATTATCTTTTTCCTTTTAGGTGACACCTAAACACGCAAATTACAATTGTTTAAAAGGATATAATATGATGACATGCCTCGATATTAGGCCCAGCAAGAAACAAGGAAACATCTGAAGGCAACTGAAATCTTAATTTGTAGAGTTTTGCCAAAAGTAAAGATCTTTGTGCATTATAGAGATCACACTGCCAAATGAAATGATTGAGGGTTTCACTCTCAGAGTTGCATTTACACATTGGGTTATCAATGAAGCCAATACGGGCCAGAGAACTGGCCAAGTGATAATGGTCTGCTCTGCATCGATTTATAGAAACGATAAAGTGACGAGGTAAATTTTTACCTCTGAACCAAGGACGACGATTATTCCTAAAATAGTGCGCAAAAAAATAATTACCCTTAAACAACCCTTGCTTTCTAATTAACGATAAAGTATTGATATAGGCATTTTTCATAAAAAGTTCGTACAGATCAGTATAAGGAACTCTTAAGATGTTTAGAGAAAGAAAAGTAGTGGAAAACAATACAGGGTGAGTCACCTAACACTTGTACCTCAAATATCTTTGTTGTTTTGAAAGATACAGTAAATGTCTTGAGGACGAAGTTGAAGGGTAACATGAGGTTCACACGATACCAAAAAGATTGTGTTTTCATGTCTTGAATGGCCTTCAATAATTATAGTCACTAAATTCGTAATGAAAGGGATTATCACTGCAGGTACCTAAGGAAAGGTGGTTCCATTTTAAAAAGTGATGGTAACCTTGATATTTCAGAAAAAGATGAATAAGAAAATCTTTTTGTCCTTTGTTTGTTCAACTTTGTCCACAAGATATTCAATGTATCCTTTAAAACAACAAGGATATTTGAGGTATAAGCGTTAGGTGACTTACCCTGTATATTGACATTTTCTTACAGTTTGAACTCTTTTTCTTTATTTAATGATTTTTGTCAAGGTAAAACATTTGGCATTTTACTTTACTATGCGAAAACACAATGCGGTCCTCTCTTCAGGTATGAAGGTACGTACCGCCGCCTCCGCGTTTAGGGGTTTAGTTCCAATCGTGCGCCTGTCTTGTAGACACCTCCGACTTGGTCTTCCCACATTAAAATATATTTCTTCCACCGTCCACGTATATAATTATTTACACGTAACCCCTCAACAATTTTCCAGGATTTACCTTGACCACCCTGTATATTCAACGTCTCCGCCGTCGCGTCGTCGTGGTCCGAGCGACTTTCTCCGACGACCGACCAGCTCGGTTGCCTATTAATATCCCGCTGTTTGTTACAACGGAAACTTTTCAAAGTGAAACAAACGGTTGAAAACCCGCGGTTGACACGCTGAGATTTATCAATCCTCTATTTGCTGTTTTGCTAACCGCTGGGCTTTCATCGAACACAGATCGATCGATTTTCGTAGGATCTGAGCCATTGTAGTTTTGACCAATGTTTACTCGATAAACCTATGTGCGCGTTGGCAAACTAACCACTATTAACTACTGGCTTTCGGGCTGCAAGTTATTAATTACATCGACGGCAAGGACCTCCCGTGCAAACCATCTGGCACACCGGAAATTAGGGTATTTATTCGCTTTGCGTTGAATAATTGAATCGCGCCACTTTTGTGTCTGTTTG
The DNA here is from genome assembly GCA_028455615.1 of Lasioglossum zephyrum. Taxonomy (NCBI): domain Eukaryota; kingdom Metazoa; phylum Arthropoda; class Insecta; order Hymenoptera; family Halictidae; genus Lasioglossum; species Lasioglossum zephyrum. Next base: position 20,111,947 of record CM052321.1, on the reverse strand, counting down.
GTTCTTCAGATCATCGCACTGTCGCGGCCATTTCGGGTGAAAGTCGAAAACGTCGAGTATAGACTCAAAAATTCCATAACAGCATAATATGTATGTAAAAAGAATATACTCTCTTTAAATCTAGCGCGCTCAGTATGCTCCGCGCGCGCTTCTATGACACCTGCTAGATGTCCCATCAAGCATTAAATGAATCGACAGCGAGATATTAAAAGATAGAGAGAGAGACAGAAAGAGATAGAAGAATTATTAGAGAGAGAGAGAGAGAGAGAACGTGCTACACAATAAAGATAATTATAGTTACAATTAACATCGGTGATTAAGAGAGACGTTAATTGACTTGAATTTTCGTTTCTCTTATTTACAGGTAACTTGTACATATTGTAAATAGTATTGTGAATATAATATCGGTTATAATATACAACTCTTATTTACAGAGAAACTAATTTGGTTGATTAATTCCGACAACCCCAATCCCAGATATATAAAAAGATATTATATGTATTTAGGTGATATTAGGCGAATTGCATAAATTATCGTATTGGGTATTCCAAGATTCTCTTTGGCTTAAATGCACACTCTGATTGTGATGACCAGGAACATAATTTCCTCGTTATACAGATGTATTGGAAATTGAAGAATAAAAACTACATGTAAAGAAGTTCTTTCGGAACGTTTAGTAAGAAAATTTCCATGATATAAACGAAAATATACCAAACTATATGCTAATTTTATTGAATACGATATTGTAACTTTATTTGAATACCGTATTTTAAAATATGGTATATTTATATGACATAAAATTTCTTTATTTAATAACATATTTTATATAATACCACGTGATTCATGAATTTATTGAATTGATGGTATGAAAATCGTAATAGTAACAATTAATCATTTTCAGAGAAATAGCTGAACCTGCAAGCAGTTGAATAAACTATTTTTCTGGATACTATTATACTATCATAGAAATTCTATAATGTAATTTTTGTATTTTATATTTTTCAAAATGATAAAATATATGGGTCAGAAGATAGCTTATATTTATTTTTAAAAAATACCACTACGTTTTTAGTGAAAAAATGTAGAAGTGAGTTGAGGAAACACATTATAATGCCAACAATTCAATAAAAATGCAATAGAATGCATCTTTAAATCCCAATATTCTCGTTTCATACTGATGTTTGAGAATCAAGTGTATTGGACGGGCAAGGTAGAACTTATTTCAATTGCCATTTTCTTGCGAAGCAGCACGAGGTAAACTCTTTCTAGTTTCGACAATGAGAGAGAATGCTTCGTTTTTTTACATTTCACAATTTTTAAGAAGATCAAATTTTTCTTGGAGAGTATGCCTTTTATTCAGATTTTTTAAAAAGCGTTTATCACAGTTTCGTTGTAAATTACTAGCCAGCGTTTCCCTTGCAAATAGTGAAAATGTTTCTTTCATTTTTGACCTTGTAGGATCTTGAAAATTATCGTGTCGTGTACGAATAAATTCGTTTTAACACACATTTTCACATGACAGAAGAAAATACATGGCATTTTACTTATTAATTCAGGCACCATTACATTGGTTGCAAAAAACAGTCTATCTTTTTTCTCTTTCACTGTTCTTTTAATGTTTACTGTTAGCAAGAAACACGCTGGCTAGTGTCAGCGTGAACATATGAACACCCTGTATAAAAGGTTCTAGTAGGTCACGAGGGAACCCACGTTACCAATGTTAAAAAATTGATTTTCTGTTGCTTCAATAAATAATGTGGTCCATATGATGATTACATCCATAAAGTTTCGCGCAAAGACATCAGTTTTATGTAGAGATTACTTATTTAAACTTGACAAAAACCATTTGATTAATTGAATTGTTTTGATGCATACAGCTTTAATGTTTTGTGAATGAGACTACTGATTCATTTTGGTTCAGATGCATAATCATTTAATCGTAGAAAAAACTGAGGGTCTTAATAGATTTTTTTTACAAATGTTCATAAGTGTGATTTTGTGTTAAGACTCTATGTACAAAATTTATAATAATCACATATATAATATCGTCAACAATAAAGATTATTAATGAAAAGTCGATTTAATTATAAAAATATTATCTTTATTGTTGACAGTATTATACAAGCGATAATTGTAAATGCTGGTATAAACTTTGATATTTAACCCTTAACACTCGAGTGGCGCCTCTGAGGCGCCACTAAACTGCCCTATTATTGAAAATATTGTTTACATTATTAGATATATGTCGATATCTAACCAATTACTAAACATTTCAGTATTGTATGAGGTATTATACCAATGTTATATCTACCAAATTTAAAAACTCATGAAGAGTGTAAATATTCTAGATCAGAAGAAACGTTTAATTTGCGAGTTAAAATAGCTCCGAGTGCAAAGGGTTAAAATCTGTGAAAATTAACCCCAATTACTGTAACAGCCAACCCAAGGTACATTGTCATAAAATCATTCCTACAGATAATTTACATTAACTCTCAAGCTTGTTGACAATGTACATGAGACTAATTTTTTTATGAAGCAAGACTAATTTACATTAGACTTGTCAAAAGTATCGGTAACTATGTATAACTTTCAGAAAAGTCAGAGTATAAATAAACGTGACAACCACAACTGATCTCCTCTATCTTTCGGTGTGGAAGCACCAATGCAACCCCGTTGAAAGGCCTCTCGAATCATCGGTGGACGGTAATCGCAGGTTCCAGAAGGAATTTCGACTAGAAATTGTTCGCGAGCACGGGCAACTTTTCGAGTAACTTTTGAGAACGTTCGCGCCGTTAACTTTTGCAAACTTTCGTCCCTTGGAGCTGTTAAATGAATGCCCCCGAAGATTTACGTTCGCTCGAGTACGAAATGTTGTGTTGAGTGTGTATGAAAGACACGATTGAAATGATACGATGATTGAAAGTTTCAAGACATTAATTCGTGCCTGCAGAAAGCGCGAGAGCTCTCTCCCTCTCGCTCTCTCCGCCCGAAACAGGATCACGATATTTCAAGAGAAAAGTAATTATGAAAATACTCGAGTGAACTGATTTAAAACACGCGGAGGAGAGGAAAGTTTTCTTTACGGCAACCCGAAAACTCATTTCCAGCCATAGTTCTAATAATGCAAATACTTCGCGTATTTAAACGGAAAACTTGTCTCCCCGGATGGCACAGTCGTAGTCAGGAAAAAAGAGGACAGTATAACAATAGGAGACTTGATACAGATAGTCGCAACTGTTTCGAGAGAAATTTTTTTTCCAACCACAGATATTGGCGGGAAAATATCAATATTTTACGGGGTGTTCAAGGTTTAAGTATCCCATTTTAACGAGAATTTTACTATATTGAGGCTAAAATTGCCTCGCATGTGCGAGAAAACCTGGCTAATATCTCGTCTCAATTTGTTCGGGATTCCATGTGGTGTGATGATCTGTATGATTGTGGTCTTTTGTCAGGTCGCGTCTCTATTCGTTGTATCGTTTATGTGAATTTCTTTTTTTTTTTTTTTACCACGTTTTTATTAGTTCGCTTTCTTGTTTGTCTGTTTGTCTGTTCGGTGACAAAATTTGGAATTGATTTTAAACTAACTGCCTGATGAGCTAGAGACTTGAAATTGGATACTTGGCTCAGAACTGGATGACAATGCATTATTAAAGAAAAATTTTAAAGAAGTATTACCGTTTTGGAGAAAGTAACAATTAAATATTTACCTTCCCCCCCGCGAATACGTCATCACGTTCATTTATATAGGTATTTAAAAATAAATTTTTAAAAATACCACGATTTTAAAAACGAACTAAAAAGTATAAAATGATTTTTCCTAGTGCCATACAGATTCCTAACCTCATACAGATATTCCTGAAAATTTGTGATTGTGAATTTTGAATAGCTGTGAAAAT
>CM052321.1:20095398-20107948 GCA_028455615.1 Lasioglossum zephyrum | reverse complement strand
GCTTTTCAGGCACTTCCGGTAAATAAAAAATGTTTGTGTGTAACAAAATTATAAAAATTCAAAAAAGAAATCCATTCGTAAAAAACGAAGATCACCTTCATTTTTTAAAATGACACTGCAGATTTTTTATATATAATATTATTGCTTATGTCAAGACGAGTTCAACGGCCTGGTATACTATGACCTTGACATAACCTTAACAGTAAGTTCTTATCAGTAGGGCAGAGTTGTTGATGAACACCTCCAGCCTGCCTCACTGTTAAGGCTTTACGTTTTAAAGAATTTGAAACTTTTATAATAAAAATCTTTTACAAAAGTCACTACATGAAAGAGTTTTCAGAATAAAAATTTGCTAATTTCGTAGTTAGTACAAGGATCGGTAATAAAATGTTTGTAATGTCTTATGTAGTTTAAAGAGGAATTGATTTAGTTTGGTCGAAGCCATTTTGACTTTTGTTCCGGTGAAACAATATGCACGACTCAATTATGTAAATATGTGTACTAAACCTATCAGGGAATACACCGGCTCGATCATTTTAATTGATAAATGTATTCCGAACGATCGGATACGTGATGTATTATCCAATATTTACTAGTACCGCTTATATTTCAGTTGAATGGCATAGAGTAAAGATGAATGCAATCGTGTAGGCAAACATGTAAATTGTCGAGAGCTGAAAATGCCGGTCGTTCGTGTTACCTCAAAAGTAGCGAGTTCCATCCGTCCGCATTATAAACCCGACTGCGTCGAAAGTACCGCAACAGCATTTTTCACGTAAACTGCAGTTGCCGAGAAAATTGCCTAAAACTACACTAGATACCTAAACGTTCTAACACTACTATTCTAGTCTAGTTACCACCTCATTATAACGTAATTGACAGTGAAAATAATTTATTCTTACAAATAAGAAATACGACATTAAAATTGTAAAACATCGTGTAAGATATTATTATCATCACTTATGTACAGGGTGTATAAAAAGTATGGTCATCTGTCCTTGAAAAGTATGGTCATCTATACTATATTTATAATATACAATATTTTCTTTTGGAGAATTGAGGCGGAAAAGTTACCCAAAAGTTACTTTTGACTGATCGTTTTCATCCAATTTGCAAAGCACAAAGCAACACATTATTCCGATAAATTATTGCGCTATAGAAACAGCCATGCAGTTGTTGGAAAATAAGCAGCACCATTCAATTATTACAAACTTTGTTAAAACCAGAATGCAATTACACGTATCCAGCATACGTTTGATTTTAATTATTTCGGAAACAGTATTTTCTGCAAAGGAACCCACTCTGCAGTTCCAATTTGGTTTTGCACGAAAAATTTCCTCGTGCACTGTTTTCGTAATTACAATTTCAAATAACAATTACTGTCGTATTCGATTTGCAATGTTTTGTTGTTTCGTATTTTGCTTCCTTCTCTGATCTCGCGTATTTCTGTTCTGTGTCGACTGGTCTCGCGCTTAGCACTTTTCTCCGGTTTGATTTTTTTGCTTGTTTTATACTGTGAAACGCAGAATAATGCCGCGTCACGCGTCGAGTTAAAATCGTGAAAACCTTAGCCGACGATTTCAGGGTATAAAATTGAAGTATATGTACGTCTAGATAGCTGTCATAACTGTCGAATTCGTTACACAACTACACAGCACCGCTTGCATCGAAATTTGGTACAAAATAAACTACTTTTTCGCGACATTGTGAGAAACGTTGTCGAGTGTTCATTAAGACTAAAATGAAATCTGGAAAACTGTTTAACACGTACAATTTTTTAAAGTAACTGCATATTATCGAGTTATTCGTCGCTGCAATAATTATTATTAATATATACAATACCTTCTATTATATTCACATATACATTTATATGTATATATATATTATATGAATTTATTACATTGACTAAAATTTTATTCCTAACATTCCTTAATATGTTAAATAATGTCGATCGCAAATTGCTTTCAGCAGAAATTAAATGATTCCGGCGCATAGGTTCGATCAAGTGTTACTAAAACACTATTTGCAAATTAGCACAATATTCTTTCTCAAAGTTTCGATCTAAGTTTAGATCATTTTCAACAGCACCCCAAAAGTAACATTGCGTCTATAAATTAATAATGAAAAATTAAATATATATTGTGAAACCACAAAACGAAAAAAGAACAGGAACAAGACAAATAAAACAAAAGAACCGTTACTCACTTGCTTAGTGTCTCAAGATAATTATTATTTAAAAATCAACTGTCTGTAAATGACAGTAAACGTGATAGTGAAGCAACATGAAGACGTTTGGAAATAAATGTGGCTAATCGTCTATCGGTCTATAGGCCAAATGAAAATTAGGCAGTAAATTCAAACATCTATTTTACTACAAAATAAAATTTCCCGTTTTTTGCTTATATACCAATAAAAAATTGTGGTATTTCTTTTATAAAATTAACATTCAAATTGATTTAACCACTTTTCAAACATTTTAATGTATGTGTAAATTAATTCATAAAGTGAAATGAAACATAGGATTTATTTAGAAAAATTCATCATATAACATTACTGGTTCAGTAATGTTGCGTAATAGTCATGTACCCTAGTTGTTTCATACCTAAGGTTTACGCTACGGTGTTTAATCATATGAATTGTTTCTAATAGTATCCTTTGGTGTAAATTTGTTTCACGATCTACGACTTTAGCATTGTCGAAATCAAATTGGTGGTCAAATTCTATTGAATGTTTCGTCATGGCAGTATGATGAGTTGGCGATTGGAAAATGTTATGTTTGTGTTCTTTAATTCTTGTTTCCAAATGTCTAGACGTTTTCCAATAAGGATGATATTTCTTAATACTTTTTGCTTCAAACAAAAGGGGGCGATTTTCCCTAATATTTTGTGCCAAAATAGGGTGGGGAGGAAATATTCTTTAACATATTTCGACTCAAAACAAATGGGGGTAATAAACATTCCTTTTTAAGCACACGTTTTTTTGTTTTAAGATAAAAGCGAGTAATATTCCTACATACTTTTTACCTCAAGATAAAAGGGGGTAATACTCCTTCATATTTTTCGGCTGAAAACAAAGGGAGGTAATATACTTAAACATTGTTTGGTTACTTTTGCGTCTTATTTCTGACGCTGTCTTTTCATTTAGATCTTTACCTCTACGTTTGATATCTGCTTCATCTACTTCATACAAGTACTTGTTTGCACATGCTCTTTCTCTCTCTTTCTCCCTTTATAATTTCTCTTTGTCCATTAAGTTTTCTCTTTTCTTCCTCCTTCTCCACTTTTAATCCCTCGTTGTTCCGTTTTTCGTATTCACTGTACAACATTGCAGCTCCTTCACCTGTTTTTTTTTCGATAGAGTTCTCATTTATTTTTAGCATTGTGTGGACTGCCGAGTACTTACTCATTTCTATATTTTCTTTAACAGTATTGTGTGTCCTCATTAAATTATCGTAAAACCATTTCAGACCCCCATTCTGTATAGACATTACGTAAATTTACTGGACTCACGCAAAAACATATGAAAATAACTACGCGCGCGCGCGCGCATTATAATTACATAATAGTAGTTAATAGTAATTAAATACCTTGTATTATCCACATACAAATTTTGTAAGGCAACAACAAGGAATGTTTTGATTCTTTTACAGTTGACAACATTTTTTTCATTTATTTTTCAAGTTACATCGACCACTCAAGGATATTTTGCGTATTTATAGTTATTTGTTTATACATGGGTTATATATGATGGGTGGTTGTTTTTTCAGATTTCATTAATTGACTATGTGTACTCGAGAAATTGATTAGGTTTTCATAGGAGTCTTTGAAATCGGCGGCATCTTTGAACCAACCCCCATAACAAAACATATTAGTACCCTGTCCACGTGCAATTTAAAGGTTTCCGGTTTGGTTTTAACCTTTTTCCCGTGCCTTCGTCCAAATTCCACGGGCAGTTTCTATTTTCGATTTGCACGGTCATTCGATTTCGCTATCGAATGGACGCAATGCACATTAGTTACCCGTAACAAGCGCGCAGAACAACTACGTTACATTGTAGCTGGGGCATGTTCTACACAACCATAAAGTACGTGTCAGATCGTGCCACCATGTAAGCCCAACCCCGAACTCGACCTGCACGTGGCCGCGGACCAATCGCGCGAGAACTCGTTTATTGGTACCGAACAACGAACTCGAACAAATTGGAACCGCCCTTACGCTTTACGAACCAGTTCTTCACCATGATCGCCTGCGAAATTGCCTCTAACCAGGGACACGCTTCATGTGTATTCTGTTTTTCCTCGATTTTGTATTATTTAACACGTTAGTCGCACATGTGCGACAACTATGATTTTGTAATAAAGATCAAATTAATTATGCACTGATCGTTAGTTGGAGTTACATATAATACACATCGTAATATTTTGGGTTGTATACATTTTTCAAGATTTTTTGTAATTTATTTTAAATATTTTATCAAAGTCGTCGCATATGATATGTCGCTTATGGAGCGCCCCAAACAAGAAATACTCTTACAATCTTCATGTTTAATATTCCTTATTATTAATTTTATTCTTTTATTTTATTTAATTTAATAATATTTTAATTTAATAATAATTTAATAATATTTTAATTTAATAATAATTTAATAATATAAACATTATTAATATTAATATTCCTTAAACTGTTGTATTTCGTTGAAAAGGGTGATTCCTATAAGGCAATTTGAAACAACATTTTCCTTTACGAAAATGTACAAACTTGATCTTTAAGGTCCTAAATTCAGTTTTGATTGAGATATCTAATTTTAATTTTAAATCAATTTTGGATCGTTATAAAATGTAGAGTAATAATTATACACTTAATCTATAATAATTATACTGTTTAAACTGATACAGACAATTCTAATTTTGCATAAAGATCCACGGTGTAGTTATTATAATAACCTATAATTATAAACTTACATTATAATGATTATTACAAATTATATAGTATATAGTATAGAAATACTATTGTAACTTATACAAGGTGCGTACCTAAAACAGGTCACCTGAATAAATCGCTTGCTTTTGAAGATAGAAAAAAGGATCAGAGCAAACTTACTTGATATCAAGGGGCTCGTAATCTGATGTCATTAACTTTTTTATAGGTGGAGACGTCAAGGAGATATGAAGGTCAACTCTGTTTTTTTAAATGGAACGGTATGGTTTTTTATTTACATTCTGATAGTGTATTTCAAGACGAATACAATGTCAAGTCACGCAAAGTTAACTGCAATAGAAAATAAAATGTTTATGTATATTAATTGTATATGTATATTGTTGATTGCACGGTTCATGAATTATAAATTCTAAAGGATTTCCCTTTTTGCGCTTGTTGTCGAGTACATTGACCACCGTGGTCGGTGTAACTGCTAATGTTAAATCGTAGCGAGTATTCATAGATCAATCTGAACCGAACTGGCTGACTCCATCGAACGGGCTGAAACGATGAAGTTGGAATGGGGGTCGGATCGCGGTAGGTGTGCACGGCAATTAAATTAATCGTTCGTCCGGTGTCCGTGTCGACTTTACCATCGAACTTTTACGAGTACAATCGGCAAAGAGACTCGAACGTCATCGTAAAGCTTACCGACCAGTATATAACTCACTTTGCGACCGTCCTGTTTGTGAGATGGCCCCCCGGGGAGGATAATTTGTAATAGTGTTTCTGCGTTGTTCTCCCTGTTGTGTTCTAACAATCAACAGTTTCGGTGAACCGTTGCTGAACACATCTGTTACGCCGATGTCTGTATCTTCTGCACGCGCAATTAAATAACAGTAATATGTACAGGGTACCTTGGTGAAAGGAGACCGTCGAGATTTACATCAGCCCAGAAGCTAATTACTGTAACTACCACTTTCTCGTATTAATTTATTTCAATCATAGCGGTTTAGATATATTTTTCTCGTTTGTGTTTAAGTTTTGTATACTGACTGTGTGTGTGTTAATAAATACAGAGTGCAGTTAATATAGGTCACCTGAATAACTCTTTGTAGGTGGACGCGTAGAGGACATGTAAAGGTCAACTCCGTTTTTAACCGACTTAGAAAAAGAAGGAGGTTACTCAATTCAACCTTTATGTGCCTTTTTTCGCTTTTTTTCGATGTATGTTCACCGATTACGCCGAGATGGTGGGACCAATCGCACAGTGCGGCATGCAATGGACAAATATCAAAATAATCATTGTTCGATTCTAATCTAATTATCCAACAAAATCGTCAGTCAGTAAGTAAGGAATGTGTATGTAAAAAGTAGTATTCAAGAAAATCAATAGGAGATCGGTAACAGCCAAGAGTTGATTGTAGTATAAGTACTAAAAAGTTAGATTACTCGTGCTGTAATTGCTCTTTTAGGTTCGTTTTTGTTTTAAACTGTTTCTTACAACTTAGGTATGGAGAATTTGACCAGAGGTATGCATAATTTCAACTGGCAATTTAGGAATTGCTTTTTTTGCTTAAAATGCAATTTACAATAAAACGGTTCAAAACATCCTATAATTTTGGCTGTTCTGTATCAACAAGATGTTGTAGTCTATTCTTTTTTCTTTTATTCCTTTTCAATATCTCGAACCGCAACGCGTGCGTTGGTGATTTTAAATACCATGCTCGAATTACTCTAACTCAAATTACACTGTATAGAATTATATTTTTGGGGAAAATAATGAACCCAGTTACGATGCTTACAATACAAAACAGATGAATTGCGAAAGTCTTCCAACATAAAAAATAATATGAGAATAATTTTAGAAAATTGGAATAAAATATCCGATGCTATAACAAGTAATTTAAAAACTCGTTCGTGACCTCTACTTGTTTTTTCGTGTACGTTTCTTAAATCTGAGCTAAGTACGTGCCAACATAATGACGCCCATATCTATTAAAAACGCTTAAAATCATTTAACTTTAAACATGCATAACTTATGTACCAGTGAATTTCTAACGTTAAAACTTGGTTTTTGGCATTTTCTCGTCAAAATCTATGAGATTGTACAAAAAAGTTGAATGTTTTTGGTCCCGTAAGGTGAAGTTCAGCCTTTATCTTATACATTAATATGAGTTTAATTAATGTATACCAAGTAAGGTACGTTTTGTCTGAAATGTGTTGTAAAATATTAATTTCCTATAACTATACTGTGGGAACATCGAAATTTTTTATTCATATAACTCAGAAATGATTGATTCCGAATGCAAGTCATTAAATCCTCGATTTGATCAAATTGTAAATAACGTTTGTGTGTATTACCTGTACAAACATTTCTGTTAGGCATGTATTTGCGCCGCAACATGGCCACTTTGGTCATGCAAATACTTGCGAGTAATTTCTATTCGTGGATGAGGCCGGTGAGAACTAAATGTGATGTGAACCATGAATGAAACAATAATACGGCATTAACGGCCGACATTGAAACAAAAGGTAGCGTTCGGTATAAAATTCGATGAAACGCGTCCATAACAAATACTGTCGTTCTCATGTGCCATAACGAGACGACAGATATGTGCGATGCGTTATACTTTCATGAATCCGTTTACCAGACCGAAAACTAAATATTGGGTTGGCCGGCATTAAAATTTAGCCTGTTTGTACATACGTTACATTTCTGTCGTTCGTGACAGTAATAATTTTAAAGTAGAATTTTTAAAAACAGATCATTCAGATTGATAAAAAGTAAAAAAATTTCCATTATGAAACTGTAAATATTCCAATCAATGTTGACGAAGTTGGAGTTGATTGTTGAGAAACATGATCAATTGTAACAAATACTGTAGCAAAATTGACGTGGTTAATGCAACCTTGTTCTTCTAAACTTTTTTCGAGGTATAACAATAAGAGCAGAATAAGAAATAATGAAACTTACGAAGATGTTATGAGAGCATAAAACACCAGTCATTTATAAAATTTGAATCACATGTTTAAAATTATATTTTATATTGTACACGTTATCCTGAGTAGATGGCAATAAAAATATATGAATGGCTTCTATTTCTTTACTTACTACAATTATTATTAAAATATGTATTACGTTTGGTGTTTCATTGAAACGATTATCCTTTGTTTCATCATTTGAGAATTATTTTTCTGTACTTAGGTATATAAAATATTAAACAAGATAGCTTGTTTACTTCATTCATCAATATTTCGATTTTGGTAAATGGTGAAATAATAATAGTAGTATTACTTGGGTAAACATTACCAGAAGAAACCAGTTCCTAACTGCTTTTGTAAAGCCCTGGGTTTTTATGAGAAAATACTGACCATCAAAAGTTTCAATCTTAGAAACCCACTGGTTCAAAAGTTATGTGTGCGTAAAGTTCAGCGGTTTTCACCGTTTTTAACCGATAAGGGCGTCGCCATGTTCCTATGTAGTGAGTACAGCTGTTATATAACAGCACAAGCACACGATGAATTTATGAAAGGAACTATACACAATTTAGAAGAATTCTCCTAAACTTAAAAAGTAAGTTACGTAAATATGTATAGTAGAGTAAAGCATAATTATAACCAAGTATTGTTCTGAGGAAACTGGACTTTCCAATGTCGCTAGTTGCAATGGATCCTTAATTACCTCGCTATCTTATTCGGAGCAAAAGTATTCCCTTCACCCTACGTCCCTTCTGTCTTATGAGAATCTGGATCCTTTTCGCAAAGAACGTCTTCCTCGTAATAAAAATAAAACGAAATACCTGATAAAGAAACGTTTGTATCATTTTCCGAGAGGAAACGCGTGGCAAAGTGTGGCGGCGGGAGGGGTGAGGGAGAATAATAAAGGAAAATATCCTCTTCGATGAGGGTGGAAAAAGGGGGGACGGACGCCAAGAAGTTTCTCCGGACGAAAAAATATAGAAAAGTTTCATCCCTGCAGACAACGCCAGTTAAGAAATGTTCAGCGAATTTCCGGACAAGTTTTCCTCCTGTGGCTTTCTCTTCTTTTTCCCCGGCTAATAGGAGATAATAAGCCCAGAAACCGGATTAACAAAGCCCATGTTCGAGAGCGACGCGCGGTAAATTTTGATTTTCGTCCGGCAATGGTTGACACGACGGAACGGAGGTGGATACCTTGCATCTATTCCGGCACCATACGCCGGACACATTTTCATTAAATACAAAACATACGTTACGGCTAGGTTCGTGTCAACGAGTCCACGTTGCCGGGCCTGTAACGCTGATTTCCAACAACGCACAGAGAAGTATTTGGCCGATCTAGCTGGCCAAAAGTCAATTTACCAAAATTATTCCAGGTAAAAAATAACAGTCTATTGGGAAAGCCAGGTAGTCCCACGGAAAAACCACATTGTTTATCGGTCCTCACCGTACAATAACTGCAATACCTAGTCGGCAATCGTACGTTGTCTCGAGTGTTCGTTTAGAACTGTTTGTAATGCGAAAGAAGTGTTCACAGAGTTCGTGACATTTTTCAGTTGTGTACTAAAAATCAATACTTGACTATGGATTCTGTAATAGCAGGTAACAACCTTTATTTTTATAGTTGAATTGGAAGTTATTACTTGTTAATTACATGTGTTATCAATGGTTAAAAATGTGTCCTTACATTTACATTTTTTACTGAAATGCATTTATATTCGATGTGGTTTGTCATACTGTAGGGTTCGATAGGGTTTTCTTTTTTTATAGTAGTGAAAGCATACGGTATATACTTTGTAAAAAATTTTAATTTACGCACCACCTCGGACCAACTTTTTGTTTATAAGTAATCAAAGCCCAAATGTGCAAAAAGTGATTATTGTACATGAAACAGTATTTTTGTTGTGCTAGGGCCATCTGACATTATTACGAAAACTCGTAAAGAAATATTCGATGTGATGAAGTCCCAAAATGACTTAGTAATAATAATTAACGGGAAGCTAGAATTTGCCGAAAATAACTTGATGACATTGGACTCCTACAGTGAGGTAGATAAAAAAAAGATGTAAAACAATTTTGTTTAAAAAAAATGTTTGGAACAAAAGTTGAACAGTGTTTAGACATCTACAAACTTGGACATATAAAATTTCGAAAATATTTTTTTACAACTAATCAAGGTCACTTTGATTTTTTAATTGTTAAAATGTATTTTTTATGTCATAATGCTGTAGCTGATCTTAAGACGAATTCAACGATATATAATATTATGACCTTGAGACCATAAATAACGTTGCAATAGTTTTGGCCAACTAGATCGGCCAAATACCACTCTGTGCGCCGGTCGCCGGTACCAATTACGGAAACTCGCGCGCATTTACGCAAACGAAAACAGTGGACAACACCTGTTGGGTATCACACGCGAACCCAGAATCATCAGCGGCGTGATCATCGAAGGACAAGTGAGAATCCGTCGACGAACCAGCCGATCGCACAGAGGCCGCCAACGAGCAGCGAGAGTCGACCGTCTAGAGGAGGCCTACCGTATCCATTGACCGCTCATTCTACTGCCGGAGAGCAGAGTTGGGCAAATTTTATTTGGAATAACGCATAATGAATAGCGAATAAAGTCTTGGCAATAGTTTTGGCCAGCTAGATCGGCCAAATACCACTCTGTGTGCCGGTCGCCGGTAGCCAGTCTACCCCTATTGCAACCATCCGATCTCTGTCAGATAAACGAAAAAAATCATGGTGTGCAACACCAATTCCGCGTTTAGATATAACCAGTAAACGATTCTTATACAAAGCCGTTAAGATAGATCCGGTAAAGTATTATATCTGTAACTGTCACGAAGGTCTCTATCATAACTGTCCAAATGTTATCCCCACCACTGGGGTACCTCTTGGAACCAGCAAAGTGGTAAACACGCTCGATACCGAGCCAGCGAGGGCTCGAGTATTGTTGACTCACACCAATACACACGAAGCAAAAGATTTCAACTATTCTAAATTGCATTTTTTTTTAATGAAACCTATCATAGTAGTTGGCTCGTTTTTCTACTTCGAATATCACCAAACACGATATAATTACGATTACTAATAATTCTACGCTTGTTACTAATATTAAAAAATACTACATTCAAATACAAAAATGAGTTTACTGATATGCTTCAAGCATATGTAAAATATTGTTGACTCACACCAAAACACACGAAGCAAAAGATTTCACCTATTCTAAATTTCATCTTTTTTATGAAACCTATCATAGTAGTTGGCTCGTTTTTCTACTTCGAATGTCACCAAACACGATATAATTACGATTACTAATAATTCTACGCTTGTTACTAATATTAAAAAATACTACATTCAAATACAAAAACGAGTTTACTGATATGCTTCAAGCATATATAAAAATAAGCTAGTTTAGAATTTTGTGCGATATAAAATTTTTATACATACAATACGACTGAAGTAAATGGTAGAAATGAAAACAACGTGATTAATTGAATCGTACATTTTCACAAGCATAGGTATTTCTGGGTACATATGACCGAATGATTAAAAAAATATATTTCTACTTTCAAATACGCATTATTTGAACAGTTCTCAAGTAACAGGAATAAAAATTGCAGTAAAAAAGGAACGCTAACGTAAATCAGGCTTTAAACGGCTCAATGTGCATGGCCAATAATTCACAGGTTTAAGTACTAAAAATACAATTCTGCAGAAGTTTTTCAGGTTCTACATCACCAGTTACAGGTTGATTGCAATACTTGGTAAGAATTCTTCGACAGGATTTATGACATCTGGATCTTCGAAGCTGGAGAGAATTATACCAAGTGAGTCGCAAAATTGAAACACAATCAAAACACTTCTAGTTAGATCTAGAAAATATTTGTAAGGATTAAAATTAAAAGATAACGTCATACCTTTTAATATGAAATTACTCTTGTTTTTAGTATAATCAGTTGTCCGAAAATTTATTCGTGGAAGTTAACATTTCAGAATGATTTCGTAATTATGATCGCAATTAGATCGTGTTGGGTATCATTGTAATTCGAGAAGAAGACGAATAAAATAGTTCTATACTTCTAGATACGACGACATTTTCAAGAAAAGTGAAAATAGTGTGAATCTGACATTTCCAGGTCATTTAACACGTGAAGTGCAGCGTCAGCCACACATGAATGACATTAATGTTTGATTCATCATTCAATGTTGATTTTCCGGATTAAGAAATCTACTCTTATTGTGATACAGGGTGGGGCGCCACAATTTTGCCATCTAGATTTACGTCATTGTTATTACGTATAGCAAACAATGTTTTAGATGAAGTTGAATGGTTTAGAGAGGGGCACATTCTGATGGTACATTTGTTTTTGTAGATGGACGTGTAAAGGACATATAAAGGTCATTAATGTTTTTTTTAAATGGAATCATATATTTTTCATTGTATCAGCTGATGCTCCTTCATATTCTTTACAAGAAAGTATTAATCTATTTGTGTAAAAATATCATTAGGTTAGGAGATATTTTAATTGATATTTACATTGAGAATTCTTGCTCTCCTATTACATTATCATATTGAATTCATATTATTGACCAGAGAGTCGAGATTTCCTAACAAATTATAATTAAAATATCTCCTAAACTAG
>CM052321.1:20073083-20095298 GCA_028455615.1 Lasioglossum zephyrum | reverse complement strand
TGTTTACAGTATAGAAAATTCGAATCCAGGAAAATGATGTGTTAAACTCACTAGGATCAGTAGTTTTGATAGGCACCGGACCACGTGAACAAAATTTCTGATATCGACGTCAAAGAGTGATGGATCTGACTTGAAATGTCATTACGTTTTCGTTCAGTCGAATGTTCACGAGAAACTGTTAGTAGAGGATTCCTGTAGAACTGTTCGGAGTTTCGGATGGTTAAGTGGAATTGATAAACCAATTTCCTCATGATGGCTACGTGTTTCGCAATGCATCGGCATAATCAGCACCGGTAGATTGTTAGAAACTATCACTTTTTGCACGAATTTTCTTGTTATGGGAGCACTGTACTGTGGAGTGTGCCAGACCGAATATAATTGGTTTCAGAACTTCGATCGTTATACATAGCGTCTGTTCGTTGTAACATGCCTGTATATTGAAATGTACACAAACCTCGATTTATGTAATTAGAAAATATAAAATTTCTTATTTACAATAAATAGCGTATAGAGCTCACATGTACAGGGTATACTGAAATTATGTGTAAAACCTGTCACAGCTGGATTCTGTGCCTTTGGATCGGTGGAATTCTGTTAAAAAAGTTTTATGCGTTCCCTTGAGAGACAGCTTTAATCTTATCCTGTATCCTTTTATTTCAATTACTTTTTTTATGAAACTTTTACCAACATATTCATAACATTTTCTGATTAAAATAACACCACATGGTTTGGATCATATTTACTTGTTTAATTCAAGATACAGTAGAACCTCAAGTATCCGTACCAATATGTGGAACATGAGAATAATAGAATAGTTACCCAGCTTCAATGTTAGTTTAATACGTTACTATTTTTTGCAGTGAATCGTGTCAGAATTAACAGTTGCAATAATCGAACTACTAAATCGTGAATACTACTAAGTCTACTAAATCGTGAATTTAGCAAGCAAATATACTTTGAAGTATGTCGTGTTTGGTTTTATTTTAATCAGAAAAGTGTCACACACACGCTGATTAAAGTTTCATAAAACGTAATTAGAGATGAAAGAATTTTGTCATTGTATATATTAGTATTGTCTCACCGATATAATCCAGTATCATAATACCCTCGAGGCGCACATATCGATAGTGGGGATACATTTTTCACAAGTAATCCTGTACACCTCACTCACACACCCACATCAAGACATTGCTGTACACGTTAATTAACTTTTGCCGGAACGTTCTGCTTTTACATAAACATGCATGTTTCTCAGAAACCTGAATAATAGCAACACAAAGAATATCTTCTATCCCTTGAGGTGGAAACCAAGAGCGATAACATTTTTCTCGCTAGAGTGAATCTTTAAGGAAGAGAAAATCTAAGAAATAAAGAAGTAAATCTGGAAAGTGAACTTCTTAGAGTGAGGAAGAATAAAACGAAGGATAGAAGCATGGGACAAGATAAAACGGAAGAAAACGTGCTCATACATCGAGCAGGGGATTTTATGTAAATGTACATCCTGTACGGGGTAAATCGAGACGATTTACTGTGTCTAAAGTCTAAACTAATTTCGTTATCAACTGTATCGAAAAACGTGTTAATGAATTGTGTAACATTGTACAAGACGCAGAGAATGGACATAGTTTGACTTTTTTATTAACACTAGATTGCCTAAGGAAGTCATTTTGACTGCTTTTCAATTTCAATTAGAAAAACAATTGTGTATATAATGACACAGCTTCTTAAAATTTTGTGACTTTTTGTACAACATATAAATGCGTTTATTAATCATTGTAGTTGCCTCCCCCCCTCTTTCATTTCCGGTATATATATGTGTTATACCTGTATTGCCCAAAAGCAGTCATTTTGACTACTTGGGAAATTTTAAATAATCAAATGACTTTTATTATTGAATTGAGTAAATTTCTTATATGACCAGATCGGCTCCGAATTCGCATAACAGTTTATATATTTTTTGATTACCGTTACTTGTATGTGACTTATTATTCGAATCTTTATGCCATGCCTGCCCACGCACCTCATTCCCCTTGAACGCGTGATAACGTAATTCAGGGGGGAAGGAGGATCACTGATTGTAGGATCACTTACTGTAATCGATACGCTTTGATAGAGTGGAAGGACCGCGAACTTACTAATAACTTGTTGTATAACTGTAAATAATATAAGAAATATTAAAAATTAATTTTAAACAAATTTCTTTACACATTAGTTATTCTTTCACAATGCAGTCATTTTGACTGCTTTGGGGCAATATAGGTATATACTAAGTGTGTGTGTGTGTGTGTGTGTTTCAGTCTTTCTAATGTTAAAGCAATTCATAGTAAGAAACGATATTCATCGAAAGCAAATTATTGCAAAAGCGAACGGTTAGGGTCATCGTAGTCTTACCTGTACTTACGTTACTGTATCTTGGACAATTAATCGAATCGTACGACTTTGTCGTCGATTGTATCTAGCGACATCTCCATTTAATTTAGAGTTTCATCGTCGATTGTACTCGTGATTTAGATTTCCCAATCCCTAGTGTAGGAGTCCTGCATTATTTACTAGCCAGCGGAATAAGCTCGTATTGACTCACCCCGTGTGTATGGTAGACGTTCGAGCGGAACCTGACCTAAGCACAGGTGGAAGCCGCTGAAGATAGCTTAAATTCATTAGACACTCCATTGAATCGGCAGCAATTCGGCAGGGAGGAATGCCCGCGTCGCTCGAGCAGCTCTTAACGCTGGCGGAATTGTTAATCCTTCGACCAACCGTCGTTTACCAACCGGGCATCGGTACTTTCGTGCCCGCGCACAAGGGGCCTGCTCCGCTTCGATGTGTTAACGGGCGCAATAACGATTATCGTTCTGGTTATGCCCTCCATATTGTTCCCCGACGGCGATTACTGATTGGTTTCGCGGCGAAAATATCTAGGGCATGGGTGTCGATTATCTTTTCTTAGCATCTCCTTCCATGTACCATATCTGCTACTGCAGCAGAGTCGCTTAAGTCATTAAGACTTGTGTCCCCACTCTATCTTTCCTTTCTATGACGTTATTCCCCCACTCAACCTTTCCCTTCTGCGACGCTATTCCCCCACTAAACCTTCCCCTTCTGCATATAAGTAATTTTATAAGAAAATTCTTCTCGATCGAAAATTAGAATATATAATGATTTAATGTTATCGGCGCCAGGTTCGATCAGTAATAGAAAAACAACAAATATGCAAATTAAATTTCCCAACGTTTCGATCCCTGTGTGGATCATTATCAAGAGAACCAAATTTTTGCGTCTGAAAACGAAAACGTTGTTTTTCTATTACTGATCGAACCTAGCGCCGATTACATTAAATCATTATAAGTAATTTTAGTTTCGATCACAATATTAAGATAATTGGAATTAATTTGATCAATTTATCAAATCAAATTAATCAAATCAATTTCTACACAGTAGCAATTTTGTAAGCATACCCAAACGTGTCGATTCCTCTTCTGCGACGCTATTCCCCCACGCTTCCGCCACAGCCCACAGTGGGCCGGATCGAAAAATTTAGGGACATTGGTGCATAACTTTTGAACCGTTTGAGATATTGAAATGAGGATTGAACTAAAAAGTAATATAAAATAATCTCTTTCGAATAATATGTGTTAGAATATATTTTTTGTCTAATTTGTCAGTTAGTTATTTTTATAAATTTTTATGTAGTTGTTGAATCAGTTGCTTTCTTTAAGAAAAAAAACAATTTTTTATAATCTTAAGAGTTCTTAGGTTGCCTCGCCGCTTCACAACGCCAACGCGCGGCGACCGTACTCGCCGCGACATTGTCCGCTTTAAACAACTATATTGTTGTTAGTCGGACGATGTCGGAAATGATTCTTATACGGTTATTTAAAGGAAGTTTTACCGCAAATATTCCTCTTTGTTAGAGCCTAGAAAGTATCGGGGAAAGAAAGATATCCTGTGACAAATATGCAACATTTTTTTAACCTGTCATGTATCGTTCAGCATTATTTTTTAAATGTACTATTATTAGTTATTACTAAAAAATATATGATTTCTTATTGGGAAGAGATGCTCTATATCATACAAAAAACTGAGAGAAAATATAGGACGAAACGATGAGGACATCGCAAAGAACTTGAACAATTCTGCCTGGTGAGATATGCTACTTTCGAAACGCTCAACTTTAAATGATCATTGTAATTAAAATATTTATTGAATTTCATTAATTTCTTCATTTTCGAGATCCATAGATCCTTACAAAGCAATACAAATTCATTAGTTTGCAATTTCGAAAAGTCGACTTTTTGGTCGAATGTCCCTAAATTTTTCGATCCGGCCCACTGTGCGGCCCGGTCACGTGACGTGTCCGTCCCTGTCGTACATGAGTCCCATGGAAATCATCTACACAGTTTTCACCGACTCCAGATTTGACCGACAACGAATTTAACCGACAACGCCTTTAACCGACAGCGGATTTGACCGACAACGAATCTAAAATCATTGTCGGTCAAATTTGTGTCGATCAAATCCGCTGTCGGTTAAAGGCGGTGTCGGTCAAATCTGGAGTCGGTGAAATGTTATCGGTCAAAACTGTGCCGGGGAAATCTGTGTCGGTGATTTCCATGGAACCCGTCGTACATATGTCAGAATGGCACGTGGCTAATCGGGTACTGGCAGAGAGGGGGTAACTTCTTCCCCCCAATTCGAGTTAATTCCCCTCATCTGGCGACTGTGATCAGGATCAGAATGCAACCGTGAATACGACGCACCCACTCGGTTAGTTGCGGTTGTAAAGGTACCACTTGGATTTCTGTTTCGCGGTAACGTGAGAGCAAACTGTCCGAAACAGCTATCTTGGTTGTTGCTACGAAGGTCGACTTAATTCTACTTGCCACGCGCAGACCGAATGTTACGTCACTCCTCGGCGTACAGGGCGACAAGAAAGCAGTACTCCATCGGGTGAACAGCGTGTTATAAAACGCGTATTTCACGTTAATATTTACATATATTATAAATGTAAACATTTCGCCTTAGTTTATTTTAGGGTGGCATTAGAATTACCGAGCACTGAACGGGACTCATCATAATAACGAGATTCCATTGTGTATTATTTATTTATTTAATGCTTTAAACCAGATGTGGTTTATATAGCATATTCAATACATGAATTCCATTAGCGTATTACGTAATGGCTTCATGAGCCTCTTAGCTTAGCTTAGCTTAACTTAACAGTAATTTTTTATTTTAAAAAAATTGATTCAATGAAATTAAATTTTTAGTGCACAACGCTTAATAAAATCGAAAATGATTAGCGGACCTTTAATATCTAGACCACATAGGAAGCATCTTATACAGGTTGGAAAACAGAGATTCCATTGTGTATTTATACATTACACATTATTTTGACCATTTCAATACTTTTACTTCTACCTGGGTTGGATATAAAATGGACGTTCTTTAAATATAAATTCTACTACATTCTGACTCATCAAAATGATAATTCTGGTAATAGAAAGTCACAAGTACTAGACTTAATACTGGACACAATTACTAGAATTAATTGTACAACTACTTCTGAGGGACCTATGAGGGTTAAACAAACTGTGTTTTTCAATGTTAGTCTTAATTTATGTATAGACCCGTAATCATTAATTTTGGAATCTATTTTTTGTAAATGTAATTTCTATGTACTACACTGTTTTCATTTGTTACTCTTATACCATTTTATATTTACATTATATAATTTTAAATATATATTGAGTTCTTCTCTGTCAACCTTCTCAGGAATAATTTTTTTAAGTGAAAAATTTCATTTTTTCAGTACACAAACATTTTATTTGCATTGTTAAGAGATTCTGTAGTGGCTAGTTGTCCAACAGGTTTTAATTATTTTTACTTAAAATAATTTTAATTTAAACTAAACGTGCATATGTGTCAGTGGTCCTGATGAAGGGCCAAGAAAGAATTATCTTTCTTGTGTATTGAAAATTAAACCATAAATTATTGAAAACCATTGTCTTTTTATAATAATGAAAATTAATGTCAACTCCTCTGTATATCGATATGTTTTTCATATCAACAAGATAAATTGCATCGACCTAGCTAACTAGAAAGTGAGCATTTGATAGGCTTTCAATTACATAGCAGGAGACCTTCATCCTGACCTGCGATGTTGGCATGCCACAAGTGACCTACTGATAAAGATGCCCCATCAGCAAGGGCACTGCGATCAATCCAGTCAGGACAGCGTAAGGGTGCTGGTGTATCAGTAAGACTGGGTTACGGAGTCAAGGGATAGCAACACGTGCTAATGTAGACACATAGAAGCTACTGACATTCCTCACCGTTAGAGGATCTCTATCGACAGCTCCCTTTTGAGAAGCGCAAAAGAAGATAACTGATGACTTTCCAAATCCTTATCGGTTTACTCTGAGAAAATCCGAAGCGTTTGTAGAGTATATGGCTCTTTTAAAAGTTCTTGCCAGAGATCACACAGTTATCTTTTTTTAACGTTGCAAATAAATTATTATTATTTGTATCTCATCCCATGTAACAATCTCGGGCAACAACACTGGTGATGTAGTTGTGTTAGTAGCCACAAAAATCTCACTTCGGAGCACCTAATCAAGGAGATCAAATGGAAAGTTACTCATTTTCATACAGGGTGGGGCGCCACATTTTGCCATCTACATTTACGTCATTATTATTACGCATAGCAAACAATGTTTCAGATGAAGTTGAATGGTTTAGAGAGCGGCACATTCTAATAGTACATTTTTTTGTAGATGGACGTGTAAAGGACATATGAAGGTCATTAATGTTTTTTTAAAGGGAATCATATATTTTTTTTTGCATCAGCTGATGCTCCTTCATATTCTTTACAAAAAAGTATTAATCTATTTGTGTAAAAAAATCATTAGTTTACGAGATATTTTAATTCATATTTACATTGAGAATTGTTGCTCTCCTACTACATTATCACATTAAATTCATATTATTGACCAGAGAGTCGAGATTTCCTAACAAATTATAATTAAAATATCTCCTAAACTAATGATTTTTTTTTACAAATAGATTAATACTTTTTTGTAAAGAATATGAAGGAGCATCAGCTGATGCAATAAAAAATATATGATTCCATTAAAAAAAAACATTAATGACCTTCATATGTCTTTTACACGTCCACCTACAAAAAAATGTACCATCAGAATGTGCCCCTCTCAAAACCAAGGATGCTTGCAGAGAGAGATATCACATCTGTGGAATCTCCGATTTTAATGAAACTTTTTGTGGTGTTCCTAGAGAAAACATAAGCTGACACTCATCAAAGTCTTTTTGACAATGCTAATTTTCCTTACTCCCCGCTCACGTGATGCCCCTACTCCGTTCTACACGTTTTTCGCTATTGGCAGAATTGATAGAACCAAAGCGTAAGAGTGGGTTCTCGCAATTTGGCGTCAAGAGTTAAATGCCTCTGCGCTCAATTGTCGAAAATCACTATCGTCTCCTGATAGACTTGGTTCTACTTGTCTCGCATGGCGTATCAGATCCTACTTGTTTAATCGATATCAAATTTCGATCGCCGGAGCGATGGAACATTGACCATTGTCACGTGATCAATGATTAGACGCTACACGAATGCCTGAGTAATGGTAGATTACTTGCTTGATTAGTCACTGGCCTCAGCTACTGTATCAACTACTCGCATACTTGCCAATTGACCTCGTGGTTAATGTCACTGTAAGATACATCTTCGTCGATCTGCAATAATCGACCTATATAAACATTGGATAATTATATTCGTGATAAAATCGATCAGAAATTTAAAAATGGAACCTTCCTTCTTGCAATGCATTTCTAAAACTCGACATACGATTCTACTTAGTACTTGTATTCGCCTTTAAAAACGATAAAATATACCAAACTACATTTAATTTTGTGATACATATTAATTATATTTTATTAAAATTCGCTAATAGTATATAGCCCGGGGTAAAATTATTTTAATTATGCAGCTACCCCACGAATATTAAAATTTGCTATGAAATTAGTTTAATCGATAATTAAATCTCTTTAAAATCTAATTTCATTCAAATATTCTCTAAAAAGAGCTTCGTTTTTTGTTACTTATTGTTTTTATCGCATCGATTAAGTTATTATTATAATTTTATTAAATATTGTTCCTTCAATTTTTAAATTTATCCTATAAATAAAATTTTAAAGTAATAAAATATTCTCACTAATGTCCAGGGGCGGGAATTAACTAGTTAAGCCATCTTAACAAGTTGATAATGATGTGACAGTATCTTTAAGTGCTTATGATATTTTATGTAGTGATCAGAGTTGAGTATTATTCGAATTGTTCGGAATAAATATTCACGTAAACTAATTATTCGAATAAATTCTTTGTAGTCCATCATAATTCATTATTCGTTTCATGTTACTCTCTCTCTCTATTTAATAGAATAAATCATCGTTGTTTATGTGAGTATTTTATTCGAATATCAATTGCAAAATTATTCAAATTATGCGAATAATTGTCTACTGTTTTTGTTTTCACGTAACTGTATAAGAATATTTCAGATCAATTCCAACTAATTCCTGTGCGAATAAATTCTCATTCGAATGAAATTTTTTATTGAGATACATTTTTACCTAGATAAATTTTTATTCGATTGGGTATACGTTAGTATTCGTCTCTTATCCGTCATCCGAATAAAAGTTTGCTCAACTCTGGTAATGATAACACCGTTTCGATGTAGGAGCCGTTGTACTTTTAACCGACCAAGTACTATAAAAATGCGAACGGTAGCATGCGTGATCGCATAAGTAATGAGCTTGCCCTTTGTTCCACGGTTCGCACAACTCGGAGCTGGGAAATTCCATTACATCGCGGCAAGTTACATCGAATTAATTCCGCTCGAACCGGTTTATCCTCTGTGCAAACTTGAGCTTCAGTCGCATATTGAAAGTTACTGTTGGAACAGTAATTAGTTACGGAGTATTAATATTACAAATATCCCTGATTTCGGTGAAACGGAAACCCGACATCTCCCCGTGGTGCAACTAGATATTACTCGCAGATAGCACCCGAATATAGTGTATTATTGTAAATGTTTATCGGTGCGTTAGGTCGGCCTATATTCGCGAAAGTCCGCTCCGTTGGCTGGATTGCGAGTTTCAGGAACATCTTCTGACGATCTACATGAATTTCCGTTGATCCAACTATTATATGCTATAGTATAGTCTTACGAGTCGGTTACCATTGTTATTGTAATGCTGAATGAACGAATCCTTCAAATAATGCTTCCGATGACGAGGTGGTGATGCGATTCCTGTACTTTATGGAACAAACTAGTTAATGGAATGGAACAAACTTTTAGTCTGGTTCAACGTTTAATATAAGATAAATTTAACAATCTTTTAACAATAAATTAACTACAATTATATATTATAACTGTACTATAATTATTCATATATAAATATTTATATATAATTCATATTTCATGTGCTATCTAAATACTGTGGTGCCTAAGGTGGTTCGGAACCCACCATAAAAACAGTAGGTCCCGCTGGAATTGGCTGCAATTAGGCGATAGGTGAGATTGGAAAGAGAAGAAGGAGATTATTGGTGTATGAACTTGAAACCCTGCGGGGACCAAGTATCTATCTAACTATATATGTATAATTCATATAATAAATATAATTATTATATTATAACTATAGTATAATTATGTTATAACTTACTTATAATTATATCAAAGGTCTGCTAATCATTTTCGATTTTAGTAAGCGTTGTGCACTAAAAATTTAATTTCATTGAATCAATTTTTTGAATAAAAAATTACTTTTAAGTTAACCTAAGCTAAGAGGCACATTAAGCCATTATGTAATACGCTAATGGAATTCATGTATTGAATATGCTATATAAACCACATCTGGTTTAAAGCATTAAACAAATAAATAAATTCATTTGTTGTCTAAATCAATATAATCTTCTTATTTTGTCGAAATAATGTAGGATCATTCCCATGAAAAATTAAATTAGTTATTATAAATCAGTTGTTATTGTTTAAAAAAACCCAATGAAATTTGAACGTCTTTCTTACATTCACAAATTATGACGAGACGTAATGTGGATTAGAATTTAAAACCGTTATCATAAAATGTTGTTTTGACTAGGGTAATTCACGATGATGCGAGTACAAGCCCGAGGCTAGCATCTGCTTCCGGCAGCTTTAGTTATTCATGTATTATTCTTCGAAACGCACCTGCTTTCGCGAGGAGACGCGTGTAAGTCTTCGAGTTTTCGCAGAGGCAGTACATACAGGGTGGTCCAGTAACTTCGACCACTTCGAATATTTCCGTTATTTGTAATAATATGAAAAATTAACCAAAGCTTGCGTGATATAGAGGGGGAAATATTGCAATATGCAAACATTTTTTATATGGGTGAAAGCATTTCGGATGTTTGTCTGAAGGGATTTTATATTGCGAATTGATAGAATATCTAATTGTTTGTGTAAATGTATTCACCTTCATATATCCCTGATCAAGTATGTAATGATGAGAACTTTATACAAATTCCAATTTTTGCTTCTAATTTTATAGAGCCTAAACTAACGGAAACATATCTTTCATGTGGAAAAATATTTCGGTAAGAAGGTCCATAAGAATATTTCGATAACAATAATGATTGTTATTATCAATAATGATTATTAATATAACAATTATTATTATTATGTTATTGTTATAATTATAATATATTATTATTGTAAATAATAATGTTGATTATTAATATAAGAATGATAATTATTATTATAAATTACTTATTGCTTTAAACCGAATAAGGCTTATGACATATGAAGTTTTAGACATTTATATGCAGAATGTGATACTGCATGGATTCATAATACAAAAAGTAGGTCACTCCGTTCAAAGAAGTCAACTACTTGAAATCTGCGAAGCGCTTTCACTCATAGAAAAAATGTTGGCATCACAATATTACCTCCACCATACCAAAGTAAGTTTTGTGCATATCATTTTTTCGTATTACTACTTACTACAAATAACGGAAATATACAAGGTGGTCAAAATTATTGGGCCACCTTGTATATGTACACCCCATAACCCGGCTTCCTTACACATCCGATCTTTATTTCCGAGCCCGGTCTGTCGATCGGAATATACGTCCGATGAGATAAAAGTCGAAGCGCGGATCTCCGAGTCGTGCAACGAAAATGCCTGGAACGTGCATTGTCGTGGGCCGAAGATTGGAGAGAAGAGTTACTCGCTGAGAACAATGAGAAAGAAACTCGCGAGGACACATTTTTTGCCGATGCCGGGACGATGTCGTAAAAGGAAATATGTCCGCGAAAATCTTCGCGATTACGAACACGTACCACGATACAAAATGTCAAAGGAACGGACAAGACTCTTTTCACATCGCAAAATTCAATTCGCTTCCCTTCTGATTTTCATTTCTCTCTAGATATCGGAACTTGTAATGATATTTTCAAAAGGATGTAACACATCGTCTACCGGAAGTCTATTATTAAGGATACCCATGAATAATGTTTTTTTTATAAAGTTGTTTATTTATGAAGGTCGCATTAACATCTAGGTCATTAGCGACCACCATAAATAATGTTGTTGGTTCAGATTAATTAAACAATGCTATTTTATTTGTGAGCTACTTACATACTCCTCTACTCGAATTTATTAACATTTACTTCGTAGTATGCTTATTGTGAAATGAATTTGTAATTAATTCACCCTCGGACAACGGACGATTTTCAATAAAAATCTTTATAAAATTTTTTTATAGCTATATTATTTTACAATAATATATATAATATTATTTATATATTTATATATTTAAATAAATATATAAATCATATAAAATTTATATATTTATAATAATATAAATATATAAATTTTTTATAGCTTTTTTATAGCTATATTTTTTTATACTAATTAATTATTAAAAATTTACTTTTGATAATATTTCGTGTAGACACATTAGTCTTTTCGATATTCTCAATGAAACAGCTATGCAGTTAGTTTAATTGTTACAAATTCAGTACTTAAATGATAATTTAGATGTTCCTGCTGAAAATAGACTCATGCACAGCCGTCGGAGAGTTAATCTATCCTAAACATTAAATAAAGTACAATTTTATATAAACATCAAGAAATGTCTAGCCACTAGGAAGCGTATTTACCGAGTTATTAGAAAGTGAACGGTCGATGTGATGCTCCACGCCAAGTTGGAGCGAAAATTTTCAAAGTACCGAGCTGTGTTGGTTGAGCGGTTCTTCGACGAGAATTTTATTGGTACTTTACAGCGAGTTTACTTATGAGTACCCGTAATAATAAGAACTTGAATAAATTCTTGACAAAGGAGCTTGAAAATCTTTTTACATTATACCTAGATATTAATGACATCTAGCAATTAATACAAACAATTTGTATCTTTCATGAAAATCGACAGTCTAGCAATACCAAACAAAATTATTGTTATTGTTACTATTGTTCTTGAAGGATCTATTAAAATGTTCATAGGCCAACAACTATAAACTTTCCAAAATTAAAAATTACGAAATGTTTCCCTGTATTATGGAATGTGTATCAATATATTGGAAACCAAAACTTATTGTCAGTCGATAGTGTTAAGTGTACTTCGAAATGTGAGTAGCACATACATGAACATTATTGTGTGTATGGAGAGGGATTGCATAACAAAACAAAGCATACACTTTGAAATTTTATGTTCCAGAATAAGATAAACCATTTAACTGGTAGTTTATCCGTTCAATAAGTTACAAATCTTTTTATTATTAGTAACGTTTATTAAGACATTATAAATATATTAATTAATAAGTAGACTGTGCAGTTTTATAAAAACTGTAGCACAGTTTTAGTAAAATAAACGAAAATTATTGAAGTTTTTTCAGTATTTGATTCACTGAACTGAAAATAAAATGTGTGAAGCAGTCTCTAAAATTGTTATGATTCGTGTTAAACAAAATCTGCAGTTTTGAGATTGGGTTGTTAAAGTTCACATCGACGTTCTGGTGGAATAACAATTTTACATGGACAATATACCGAGAGTAAATATATTTTTACCAGGTGACACGTACGTTCATATCAGATGTGTAATTTTGAACGTGACTCACTGTATGTGTGTGCGTGTATAATTGCGGAAAAGGGGATTAGGTCGCAACCAACTCGTTTCGTATTCACCAGTTATCAGACGGATGATAATCGAATGGTCCCCGCTGGTAAATACAAATGATAACGGCGGTTAGCGCGTATCATTAATTAAGGGTCCAGGAACGCTAGAATTGCGGTATAAACGCCATCGAAAACGAAGCCGAGGAAAGGGATGAGAACCGTTCGTTCAACGCGCTGCGAAAGAGAAGGAGTATGTAGTGTTGCCAACGTGGAACTATGTATACCTGAAACTCTCTTAATGGAAGCCACAAACGCGAATTCCACGATTTGCAATCGACTAACCATTGGAATGTTCTTTGGATCAAGAGACAGATAGATGTGCGAACAAACCCTGGATACCTGAACATTTCGGAGTCACTCGGTATACACAAATACAATGCAGATTTCGCTCTCTTGGATATACAGTGAAGCCTTGATTCTAGAAAACCCTCGAGTCCGTGCTGTTTCTTAGATCACGTGGTTCAATTATTAGTGAACTTCAATAAATAAGGGGATATTGGTTCTTTTTAGATCCTACGGTTTACATTTTGTTAGCATGAGACTTTACTGTAGCCATTTCGTCTGATGCTCAAAATAAGCGTCGATGACAAATAAAATAGCTTGCCCTGTTTTAACATCAGGGTAAAATGGTTAGATTGCTACTGCACATGTTAGTTTATTCTGGAAAGTTATCCATTTTATTACATATACGTTTACATTTTCTTAGCATAAGACTTTACTGTAGCCATTTCGTCTGATGCTCAAAATAAGCGTCGATGACAAATAAAATAACTTTCACTGTTTTAACATCAGAGTAAAATGGCCAGATTGCTACTGCACATGTCAGTTTATCCTGGAAAGTTATCCATTTATTAAATACAATTAAGTTTATAAAATATTATTTTGTAACAAGCTGGTAACAGTAAAACAGTATAATTCTATAAACATTTTCATTGTTCTGCATTCGATTTATAGAATTTTATTACAGATACACAAAATCCACAGTCAATTATTTGTTTTCTGTCATCGTGTAAATAACAATTTCTATTTCTTACCGGTAACACACTTCGTACGTCATGTGTAAAAAAATTGGGAGAAGATTAAAACTTTCGCATACATTTAATGCATGCTTTCAGTGATGCATGGTTTGTTCAAATATCGATCCTGTTTATATTCACTTTTTTAGGATCAGCGATTTTTACGATTTTTACAAAGCATTTATAGAAAAACTTGTTGAAATTTTTCCGTCGAAACACGGCCAAACCCTTAAAATTTTGTAAAAAATTGTTTTCCCATGATAAGAGAAAAAATATACATATGAGAGCTGTTCGCAGGCCAAATCGGATAACTGTCTTTCGCATACGATTGATGCTTATCTTTTTATGTTCATAATAAATTTGCCTAAAGAGGCCTATTCATGAATCAAGCATATTGCGCAACAATTATTGTGCAGCATGATGTCCATCCAAATCTATATTGTATTAATTAATCAATAACTACCATTCACGATCAATAATTGAAAGAAATTGAAATTGAAGAAATTGAAGAAATTGAAGAAACTGAAATTGAGAAATTGAAAGAACTTTTAAAAATGATGAAAATAGTGATTTTATAAAAATGTGAAATTTATTTCTATTTTCAGAGATGAAAAAAGACAATTAGCTTGAGAATCATATAAAATAATGGCGACTTATAAAAGAACGTTGCATAAATGGCTGATGAATTACAGAAATTCTTATCATAAATTTAATCTTAGAGAAATTTTAATAATAAACTAATTCTAAAGTTTATTTTAGAGGAATTTCAAAGCTAAATTAATTGTAAAAGAAGTAGTTCTTATAATAAATTAAATTGTAGAGGATTTCCTTATGCAAACCCTGCTCTCATTTATTTTTCGATATAAAGGAACTTCAAATTGAATAGAGAGCAAATATAGTAAATAGTTAATACTTACGCTTATAATAATTGATAAGGGTGCAAACATCGCCCGAATATCGGATAAGAAGAGCTCAGAGTTTTAAGCCCAACTGGATATTGTTTTTGCGAACATTTATCATTAAAAGTCCGAGGATTTTCGGATTATATGAACAACGTTTAATATTCAGGTTGTATTGAAATTTTCGTTTGCTTGCCTTCAGAGTTTATTTGATATTTTGCGCGCCGTCATTATGCACTTGCATAATTTTAGCGTTTCGATTGGTACAGATTTTCTACGTCCATAAGCTTTGTGTAAAATTTCCTGCAAATTTTATACATGCTAATGACAAATATCATTAATTATTTCATAATATAATATGATAGCGTGAAGTTTAATATTAATTTAGGAAATCGATGGAAAGTAAGCATTGAATAATAGAGTAATCCAAATTATATAACGAATATTTGTATAGGTATTCAATTTATGAAATTGTTATGTTCTGAAAATAGAAATGATTTTCTGTTAAAATTTAATATTCGAACATTTTGTTAGTTTTTCCATTAACTTTCCGGATCTCTGTTGCTGTTTCTTACAGATTATAAGTTTGATATACTTAACCCCTTCGGTATAATGAAAAAATTCAAAACTATGTTCAAAACTGTTTCCATTTTTTTTTTAAACTAGTTTGGCCTTCAAATCTCCTGAACACCTTGACCTGAAAAAATAAACCTACAACTTTTGTCTAAAATATTTATTCCTATCTCAAAAAATGTAAAAGTTATTCAGGTGGCTCGTCTTAGGTGACTCACCCTGTATACAGAAATTTCAATTCCAATTGGAATTTCAAATTCCAAATATAATTCCAATTTTCCTGTATGTTAGGAAGTATAAACAGTGATGTAGTGGTTGCTAATTGCAAAGTAATCTGTCCATGTGACGTTAAAGAACGAAAGAAGAAGGAGTGGGCTGAAATCAACTTCATGGCATGGGGTCAAGATAACGTAGCTTGGGTCAAGTTGGTTCACATGAGGAATCAAGTTGGTCATGGGAAAGTTCTCCGGCGTCGAATTTGTCTTTGTCCTGTATCAATGGGCCTCGTTTAGCACTCCATCTCTAGGAAAAGCGTGCTGGCAAGGTCCTGAACACTTTCGACCCGCGACGATTACATCAGAACCAAAAGGTCAGTAAACCGATTCCTCTTGCACAGTGGATGTAGAAAGCAGTGATCAAAAGAGTTAAAACATTTTGTAGATGTTCGATTGAAAACATTACTTGTAGAACTTGTTAGAAAACGTTCTAGCATACACCATATAATGATGAATCATATAATATCTATATAATAAAAATGAAATGTTGTTCGTTGGTCACGACATCACGTGCGGATGACTGGACCGATTTAGCTAATTTTTTTTTAATGTTCGTTGTAGTCCGAATCAGGTTTTTAGAGTAAAAAAATTGGAGTAGTTGCCCGGAAATATGAAAATTCGGGAAAAAATGAAAGTGCTATTTTCTTTGGGATTTTTCTATAAACTCAAGACCTTAACTCACGATTCGAACGACGAATATGCCCAATTCTTTTCTTTTTGTTTTGTTCGTTATGGTTCTGAAAAAAATTCAACACAATTACAAAAATCATAATATTTGAAACGGTACAAGTAGAGTAGCTTAACATTAATAAATACAACGATCACTCAGAAATACCGTTTTTTCTTATTTTTACTTTGAAAAATTAATTACAACTTTAAATTACCAATAGCTTTTCACAAATTCACAAAATGATCGCAAGCAAATTTATTGAAATTAGGACAGGACAACGTCTTTCGGGTTAGCTAGTTCTAAATAAAAATGTACTAACCTATTTATTTCGAGAAACTATTACTTTTGGAGATATGTTAATTTTAATATTGCAAATCTCTATGAACACGCGAGTACTCTATCACATGTGGTACCTTTGTTTGTAGATTGTAGAGGATAACAATATAATAGCAACAACTTGTATCTTGCAACATTTTATTTAAACAAAAACTTAAAACAGTCGAGCAGCAAACAAATACGTTTTTGAACACGTCTCTTAATACCAACTTGCACATTCATAAGTATTGCAAGATATATATAATGCACTCGTATTTCAAGATATAATGCATTCATTTCCAGGTTGTTCACCCTCTTAAATATTCATGAGCTCCGAAAATTTAGCTAAAATCATCTGATTGAATGAACCTTTCCATAAGAAAGGATCCTCCACAGCGCGTCTCTGCTAAGAAATTTAATTTCTCAACGGAGGCTTCTCTTGCTGTTAGGACCTAACCGCTGAAGAATTGCCGCAATCTCAAAAGAGGGCCAATCTCCGGTTCGTTTCCTAAAAACCATAAAAGAAAAACTTGATTATTCGCATCCCCGGGAATCAGTATTTCCTGTCGGAACGATCGCAACGGAATCGGTCTTAATGGGGCCATGGTAGAGCCTCGTTGTAACCGGTGGGCATAAAATGGACACGAAATGTCTTTCCTTTGGAGAAGGGCGCATCAACGGAATCATCATGGTCGGACTGTTCCCCATGAATCGGCGTCTCTTAATTTCGTGAAGGAGAAATGTCGAAGGCAATAGAGCCGACAAGGCTCGACCACAGATCCATAAACCTTTCGCAGGAAAAATTCCCGTGGCTGGCATCGTCACCCCGTCGAGATTTTATTCGAGGCTTAAGGCCAATCTCATGAGACTCGTCGCTTTCATGATTCTTCATCCCGTCTTCCCGTTCCGGGATGAAGTCTCACTGGCCACCGGAGTTTGACCTCGAGCCGAAACTGGCTCGCATGAAGGGAGCATCCGCTTCGAAGTAAACCGTGGGGGTTAATACATTCTATCTAGGAATTATGATCGTGCCAGGCGCGATTCATAAATCGGACAAAGGATGTAATTTCGAGATGAGCTGCCTCCCCGTTTCCTGATACAATACGAAACCGTAGAGATTCTAACCACGCAATTTCGAATATCGTCTTCCTGTAACCCACCGCCGCGAAAATACAATTATTCGCATAGATAGAGTGAAGTACTTGAACATTAAATTTCCCAATCCCGAGAAATCATACGCATAGGTGCACCCCGTGGCAGAATGTTTCCGATCGGAGGCATTGAAACAGATTTTAGTGAAAACATTCACAATTTAGAATTACAAAATATTACTTTACGGAGTTAAAACTGGTGGGAAATGAAAAGGGGCTTTTTAACGAATGAAAAACAACAAAATAAGATAAGCTTACATTTATTATGGCAAAGAAACGAACAAATAAACAAATTGTTACTGGGAAAAAGTTTCCGATTGATACAACTGCTGGAAAAAGTTTCCGATACGATTTACACTGTCCAACACCAAATTTGTTAAACAATTGCAGTTGGAAAAAGTATTTTAACAAATTTCTAAATCACTAGAAACTGTCGATATATAAACCGTGATAATTTCGTTCAAAATACTAGTACAATAATGTACCTAGAATCATTTTAAAGCTTAATTGCTCTACTTTTGAAATCCATCGTTCATTTGTGTCCAACATATTTTTGCATGATACAGCGATTGAAACGTTTGGAAAACATTACAGATTGAAACGTATGTAAAAACATTGCAAAGTTTTTCTCGTTACTGAAACCACCATGGATTTAAAGATTGAAGCTTCCCCTGTACAATGGCTTTTTAAAGTTTAATGTACGATTTTTTGTCGTCCAGTTTTATTGACCTATGGATAGAAGGTAGACTGGCATCTTTGCAATCCTTACCAATACACCGTAAAATGTTTACACCACCGAATTTATTCCTCATTTAT
The DNA here is from genome assembly GCA_028455615.1 of Lasioglossum zephyrum. Classification (NCBI taxonomy): domain Eukaryota; kingdom Metazoa; phylum Arthropoda; class Insecta; order Hymenoptera; family Halictidae; genus Lasioglossum; species Lasioglossum zephyrum. Next base: position 20,076,359 of record CM052321.1, on the reverse strand, counting down.
GTTCTATAAAACAGACCAAAAGTCGTAGATTATGTTTTAGGGAGTTGTTGTAATGAGAAAAATTCGGTCTCTCTCTCTTATAATAGTTTCATTTGGAAACAAAATTTTTCGATGCTTTTGCAAACAACTTGGTTTGTAGCACTTTCGACTAAAACCGTGTCAGTTTACCAACACATTTGTGACATTTTTCTGATTCAAATGATACCAAACAGGACACAGTTTGGATCATATTTACTTGATTTATATCGCACAGTAGAACTTCGAATTGACTCGAAACCACTCACATATTTCTATAGATCGCTGTGGACTCAATTGTTTAAATACTAAATATAAAATATGCTCTGAATTATATCATGTTTGGGCTCATTTTAATCAAAAAAGTCTGAGGAATATGGTGACAAAAGTATCAAGTACCATCGAAATAAATATGAATAATTGCATTTTTACAATCTCAGTAAGTGTAAATTAAAAAGACTAGATCCCGTCAAAATAGTGGGTCTCGTAATTCTTCTGTCAATTATAAGTTCCTTCAATCGCCAATAACATATTATAATCTATCTTTTTATTTCTGAGTCAGAGTAAGTTAAGTAAGAAATTTTTGAAAAAAGTAATAGCAGATATTATACCAACGGAACAAGCGCTATGATAATCTTTCAGCCTCCTTCTATCCGAAACGAAGTGACCAACATCTTCCGCTTCGTTTGTCATCTCTTTACGCTTCATCAACTTTCTCAAGCAATTGGTTACCTCACCCACGTCTTCTAAACTTTGAGATAGTCTATAACGTTCCTGCAAAATTTTGTTCGCGGAACAAATTTCGAACGACGTGGATATGGAATGCGTTTGTTGCATTCTCAGCTCGACAACGATTAACAGAGCGTATCTAAAAAGGCGGAGACGCATCCGGACATATTTTGTCACAATATGTAAGTTAAAATAGTGTGTAAATGTTTACAAAAAAGAAATTATAATGCGTGTATCTTAAATTATTATTTATCAATTATTTTTCGCATGAAAGTTTGTTCAGTCAAGAACAAAAGAGCACAGTATCAAGGAACAGGAAAATTTCATGAAAACTATAGAAGAATCACAGCAGTGCACTCGCGATAGACATCCGGGACATCACCCTTGAGAATTTCCCTCCGCCTTAGCTCTTTAATTATGCAGAACAACAGAAAAAGCTTCATGTACATATAATTTCATTTCATAAGAACCATTCAAAACACAAAGAAGGTTATAAATGGAGGAATTGTTTCACAAGAGCAAAGGATTGTTTAATAATGAGTGCTGAAATGAAGAATCTCAATGAATAATAGAGAGATACACTACCAGCAGTGTCGGCAGATCATTTTTACCACATTTTATTACCTCGCTTTCTTGTTTGTCGGTTTGTCTGTTTGTTCCGTACAAATCTCGCAATTGATTTTAAACTAACCTCCTGATAAGCTAGAGACTAGAAACTTTCCACATAGCTTAGAAGTGTATGACAATGCAATATTATGACAAAAAATTTTTTTAAAAGACTGCGTTTAGGATTTATACACTATTACCACGTTTTTATTAGCTCGCTTTCTTGTTTGTTTGTCTGTCTGTTCGGTGGCAAATTTTGCAATTGAATTTAAACTAACTTCCTGATGAGCTAGAGACTTGAAATTAAATACATGGCTCAGAACTGGATGACAATGCATTATTCAAAAAAAAATTTTTTAAAGTCTATTTTTTAAATATTTCCCCTCCGTCATTCGCCGTGTGACGCTCGGTGATATGCCGCCGCGGTAAGCAATAGCAAATCAGCGCGGCAAAGCGTTCCCTACTCCACTACGCGCTCCCACTCCGACTGATACTCCACGGACTCACTTCGGGCCGCAGAAGCTCAGTGTATTTCCATACGTGGAGGTAAATATAATAAATAATTTCTGCCATCAGCTGTTCGTTCACGCACCAGCCCGCGTTTGTCTTCGATATTCACGCGAGTGAATTACATTGACTTCATTGGTGCTTTGAAATCGGTAATTTACAGTACAAAGTGAGTGAGTGTACAAAGTATTAGTAAATACTGATACAAGTATTAACACAGGACTAAAAAGCAGAAAATAATTATTTATAAAAATACCACGTTTTTAAAAACGGACTAAAAAGTATAAAATAATTTTTCCTAGTCCCATATAGATTCTTAATCTGGTACAGATAGCCCTTAAAATTTGTGATTGTGAATTTTTTTAATAGCTATGAAAATACTTGTAAGATTTAAAACGAAAAATATGTGACGCGCATGCAATAGATAATTGATGCATTTTGCTGCCCACGTTTTCCGTTTTAAATCTTACAAGTATTTTCATAGCTATTAAAAATTCGCAATCACTTTTCAGGACTATCTGTACGAGGTTAGGAATCTGTATGAGACTAGGAAAAATTATTTTACACTTTTTAGTCCGTTTTTAAAAACGTGGTATTTTTAAAAATTTATTTTTATTTAAATAATTTTCGACAAAATTGATGCACCTTCTTGTAATCTTTGAAAAGGGCTCTTCGGTCGATTAGTTTAGGAGTCATTAATTTTCTATCGACTCGCATAAGAACGCGAATAAGGTGCGAAGGCGCGATATCAACCGTTTCGAAGGTCCTAAATCGTTGAAAGTATCGGTTTCTCATTGGACGCGGAATGGTCCGCAACAAAGCCGATTGTGTCGAAGAAATGGTATTTGGAGAGAATTCCGCTACGCAGAAAAGCGCAATTAGTAATCGCATCATATCGACTGGACGACGCCGATTTCTGATTATCTGCCGGCGAGGAGACAGTAACTAATGAGCGCCCTGAGCAATCGGTCTTTTTCATCCTCGGAGTCGATACCGGGCCGTCGCGTCGCATCGTGAATCCAGCATCCGACGCGCCACGGCAAACGAACAAGAGAAAAACGCTTTCATCTTTAACCCGTTTACTATAACGCGCTGTTCCATAACGCGGCTCGTGACGTGCCGGAAGCTTTCAGACGTCCTTTAAGCCGGCGTCATCGAAGTCAAGATTATTTGCCGTCTCGAAAGGAGGATGGACCGAACTATACCGTATTCCATCGATGTTTGCCAGCATTAAAATTACGGAAAGATAATACCGGAGAGGCAACATCGTACACGACCGTCTGACAACAGAAAATTCAAGGTATTCACCAAATCTAGTCTATCATTTTTTATTATTATCACGTTTTTATTAGCTCGCTTTCTTGTTTGTCTGTTTGTCTGTTCGGTGACAAATTTTGCAATTGATTTTAAACTAACTTC
>CM052321.1:20019336-20072583 GCA_028455615.1 Lasioglossum zephyrum | reverse complement strand
GAATGTTTAAAAAATATAAGCTAAATATTCAGAGAATATAAACTAGATATTTGAAAAATATAACGTAAATGTGAATCCAATATTTGAAAAATATAAATTCAATATTTAAATAACATTCAATAAAATTTTCACATTTAAGAAAAAGTTATAACAAAAATTAGAAACTATGAATATCTATTACTTTCTATGCACTGCTTGAGAGAATATTCCATTTTATCTTCGAAAAGACCTTATTACGATTCAGAAATTTTTATATTATGTTATATAATTTTATATAATTTCTGATATTACTTATAAAAAAATATTTTTTTCATAATATGAAATAAATATTATTTGTATATTAGGAAAAAATATTCTACTTCTAATATGAAATAAAGATCCGTATAATATTTAGAAAAAAAGTATTTTTCTCGTAACATATGAAATAGATATTTTCTACATATTTAAAAAGAAACATTTGTTACTTAATATCAAATAAATATTGTATGTATATTTAAATATGAAGAAGAGATTGAATCTCTTTTTAATATTATATGAATGTATATACAATATTTTGTGCTACTAGGGGATATTCTCGTAACAATTATAACATATCATTTCTTCATACATAACTGTTTCAGTCAGAACCAATATACATGCATATAATCGTTCCAAACAGTTATTACATTTTTAGAAACGTTTCAACCCCTGATTTGAACCGATAGCGACTATCGCGGAAAGAAAAATTTACGCCAGTAGGGACGATTACCTTAGCGAACTGTGAATTTTCAGTGTACACAACTTGCTGGAATAAAACAGAGCCGTTTAGAATCGTTTGCCATTACTTTATTTCCAACTGAATCAAATCGTTGTCGTCGAGAAATTCGATTTCTCTTTGACCTTCGTTCCACAACAATCGGTCTGTGTAAAATTGTTTTGTATAAATGGTCCGCAGTCTAACTGTTAGTAATTCCGTGAATAAGTATTTATATAGAGGATCGATTAAAACGGATCGTGTTCTTGCGGGGATCGTGAAAGGGCCAGTTTTACTCCGCAGAGGTGAACTCAACGACGCTCTAACGAACTCACAACTATTTTTGCCACAAATAAATACACTCGGAACAAAATCGAAACGTGTCTGCTGCCTCGCTAATCAGTCGCGATTTCGGGTAGAGGAGGGAGCGTTTCCGGTTCTTTCACATCATCTGGTTAATAAGAGAAAAATGGTAAGGTTGAACATGCGTAATACAGGCCGATTGTGTTCGCATCACTCCGTTCGAAATCAGAATGGCGAGACCGGTATAATGATCGCGGAAAAGCGAGTCTTATTTTTTAGCGACATGGAAGAGGGAACGTGACCGTCCCAGCTTTTCTCTCCTTTTGTTCTTTTTTTTTTTGTTTAATCAGTCTTCAAAAATCGAAAATCCACTGTAAATCACCGTGAAAAGTCGAAAGTTCGTTAAGCATATTCGTTCGCGCGCAAATCTACACTCGTCGTTTGCCGAACGAGTTTGTCAAAATCATTCGATTGTTTCTCGGAGAAGTCAGCGATCGACTAACAACGAGTCTCTATACTGCCATCGTCTTTTTCGGATACTTTGCTCGGTAACTCTTTTCTCTTCTTCTTCTTCCGTTTGTTTTTGTTTACATTATTACGGATCGAGGTCCGCGTGGAATGAACCGGGGCGTAATTGTTCTCTTTCTCGAAAATCTATAGTGCGGATGCAAGAGTGAGGAGAATTTCATACACCGGTTGTCTTTGTGTTGTCGCGAGACTGAGATAAATGAAACCACCGACGCCCAGATTGGTTGAATGTTCTTTATTGAATATCGACATAGCATTGGATAAAAAATACTTGATCGTTGAATTTCCACGCGAGAAATTCCCGTTACTTTTGCATCTATTTAAGATCTTTCTTTCGTTCAACAGCTGAGAAATCGTGTTCACAAATATTTCACTTTTTGTTTTATTCTGCGTATTTTGTTTGTTTGTCCTCGGCTTCTCTTTCAGTGCGTCGAATTGAATGAAACGAAAGTTAAAAAGCAAATGTCGGAAAGAAGAAAGTGAAACAGAGGGAACGTTCGAACGTTTTTCATTTTTAAAACGGTACTACTAACGATATTTGTAGCAAAAATATACAGGCCACACGGCTGCTTACAATTATTATTCGCTTCGCGAGTTCTTCGAAAGAAAGAAAGGAAAACTTAACGTACACGAGAGAAAACGAAAACTTCCGATCTTCCTTAATTCCCCCCCCCCCCCTTTTTCCTCCGTTGCGCGCGCGCGGTTGACAAAGAACATAACGGTTAACGACGTCAAACAACCAGCACTTGTCAGTGTCAGTCGGACAGTCGGCTGTACAAATCATTGATGTCCGCTGACAATGAGTTCGTTGATTGTAATACCTACACTTAGAAATCTAGACACTTTTTCGTTTCATTACGATCATGTTCGCACGAATTTCACAAACGATTTTTCGTCTCCTTTTTGTTTCATTTATAATTACACCACGAACAAAACAAGACCAATGCTGCTCCGCTCGATTAGTTCAATAATTAATATTTACGGCTGTATCCAGAGCCGTCTCTGGCACAGGCCGGAACATGTGATGTGGCAACACCGCATCAGTCCGATCAAGCTAGTGTATATGCGCAATAGCATATAAAGATGGCCGTGATATAACGCGAACGACTTCAAATCGGACTGAGACAGCATTGCCAAATTTATCATGTTTCGGCCTGCACTAGAAACAGCCGTGATGTATCACACATACGTTACCGCCGATAACATATGTATCGATTCATCCTCGTACGCTTGTCGACAATAGTCTTCGTCCTTGACCTCGATATTTCTGATCGAACGTTCTGTTTTTTTTTTTATCTCTTGATATTCTGTGCAACAAGAAAATCAAAAAATGAGAACGAACCGTGCTCCTCGAGCCTACCATTCTTTTGCAAAAAGAACAATTCTCACCGATCGTTTACGTCGCCCACTTTGTGTTCCTAGCTCCATCGCTAAACGGAGAAATAGAGACCAACGTAGTCTCTGTTTTGTTTCTTGTTTCGTCACAATTGTTTACAGAAACGAAAGACAAAGTGGGCGAAATACTTTGCGAAGGCAGCTTCGAGAAGTCTAATTAGTCTGAAGTTTAACAATGTTTAAGAAATGATAAACTTGTGATATACGGTCCTCTTTAGACTTGCCCTTCTTTTATCTAATAGAATACATAGAAACGGAAACGAAAATTGAATTTCAAGCGACCAATTTAACTCTACAAAGTCACACGTTGGCTCTCCGAGCATGCAGCGATTATCAAGCATCGGTAGGAAGCTTTCTCTGCCGTAAAACCAATGATGCAACACCCAATTCGCTAGATTAGATAGGATCTTTTGCAAACAAACATTTCATAACTCCCGATAGGAAGGCTGTTCATTTAATGCAGCATCACACACAAACTCGGTATGGAGAACGTAAAGATTTTGGTTTACTTTTTGTACAGTAAAACAATGAGGTCTTGGATCTGCCATAGGAGATACACGTGATCGTTGCTTTTTTGTTCTATAGCAAATAGTTAAAAAACAAATATAAACTCATGGCAGTCCTCGTTCAAAATTTTTGTTAGTTTTTTGAAAGACAGAAGATTTCTTAACGATAATACGCTTTTGTTTTACGGCAGGAACTTTCCAACGATACAGAAAACGACTGCGTCCTCTTATGGGCAACACACACGTCTTCTAAGAGTAAATATAGTCCTTCTTTAACTGTTGTTTTCTAATAATACTTTATGGTTCACCCAAGTTTACGGTTTCACATTCGCGTACGAAGACGAAACGCAAGGAACGGAATATGTATATTTATATACAAGAATCGGACCATGTGTATATGGATGCGTGTACGCATGGATGTGTGTATGTTTGTACGATGAATATTCCTCGTATATGTGTGTGTACGTGTGTACATATGTATGCAAGTATGTATGTACGAAACATGTCGCATAAACATTCTGGAAGTGAAGTTGAATATTTTCAAGTAGATAAACCAAAAAATCGTTCAAGAATGTAGAAATTGTGTTAGCTTCGAACGTAATAAGCAACAGTTTAGCCCTCGACATTGTTATGCAGCGAGAATCGATCACTATTCCCAACTAGGAAAAAGACATTGAGTAAAACAAATCAACAAGGTTCGTAATACCAAAACAAAAACGGAAAACAAAAGTCGTTCGTAGATGACAAGAAACGGTATAGTGGGTGGAACAAATGCAGCGTCTTTCTCATTACCCGTTCGAATAGACCGTTAAGCAATACCCTTCACTTTATTCACGACTGTCAGCATCCTATACTCAGGAGTTATGTATACAGCTTGCCATTCTATGGCAGCTGACAAAGTCACTACACTTGTTCCAACAAATACAGAGATGTGCAATCAATAGACTTAGTTTCCCTAAAATTTATCAGATCTTACAGAATCATTAAACAATTGTAATAAATAAAGGTATTACCAGTCAAACTTAATCTACAATTTGGACATTCACTTAAATTGTACATCACTAATGCTGAGAAGGAAATGTATATGAAATGTTCTTTTAATTTTCCATTTTTTCAGCTCAAAAATTTTTTCTGTTCTCTGTAGTTAATTTTAATATGTTGACATGCATTTCCACACAGTTTGTTTCTAAACTGGTTCCATTAAATCAGTTGCAGCTCTGAGCAAGTCCCACTTGTTCATTTGAAACAGGAAAATTCATATTTGCATGTTGCGTTAACAATTGTAATTTAAAATCTTCTTATTTCTCGGATACGTTTGCAGCTCCAGTCTAGCAATTTGCAAATCTCTGTATATATACATATATATATATGTGTGTATAAATAATCATTTGAACATCAAAAATATACGTGCAACAATAATACGCATACACTAATTTGTCAAAAGCACTGGTCTTGTAATCCTAATTGTTCTGCTAAGCTTATGAACATCCTCTTGTCTCGTATGCGAAACTGACCACGATGGACTCCAGTTGTAGCACGAATTCATTTTTCTTGACGTTTCAATGTTGAGACACATGTAAATAGAGCTCGAATTGCAAATCATATGTCACGATATATATATGTATACAGGGTACTACTAAAATTTCACTTTGAGCGTATACCCAACATACAGATTAAACATTTTGTTACGTTGATCTTCGACACATCAATCGCTCGTTAAAACGATGCAACAAAAGCAGATTGTACTAAACGAGTCACACAACCAAAATTTTTTTTGTTCTTCATTCTTTCGTTTTTATTTTATCTCTTAGACTTTTAAGAAACGTTGGACTCTAAAGAGCACTTTTTCAAGACGTGGATATACGAACGCGTGTATGCATGTATGTACAACTATACAACCCCTATCTATCTTTCTTCAGTTACGTTAGGGAAATATATACTACCTAATATTGCTATATGACTCCTATATGTATATACGATCGAAAAGTTGAGACATGACCTTTGTTAAGCTGATCGAATGTAATTCAAGTCAACTACTCACGATTAAATACAAATAAATTATAGTATTCCGCTGTTAAAGTGTTGTTCAGTATCATCGCTAATTCTGCAAGATTGGTTACCTAAAGTACGTAAAAAAAATATTTTCTTACAAGAGAAAATGTAAAGTACCGTCGATTAAATAAAAGAACTTGGTATGGAACAAGGTATTTCCGATGTTTGTATGGTGCGCAGAATTTTAAGAAAGTATGCTACCAATACCTTATACCCTCTAGAGCCTCTTAATTATAAACTGCAAGGTAACGTTCAGAGAATTATGTGTCTTATTTCAAGATACTTTGAGTGACGGTTTGGTTGTGTGCTCGTTCACATAACTGAATAACGCTCGTCAGTGAGTGAAACCGTGGTCGACCAATACACAAGGTGATAACGAAATTCGCAATTTACCTCCGGAAACGTAGACATTCTAGTATCTCATATCTTTTTCTTTAAATTGCTCTACTACAAATGTATATACCAAAACAACTTACGTTCACGAATTGCACGATAAATGAATAAGAATTAAAGTTATAATAAAGATAGAATATTGGAACGAATGAAAGCGCACAATGATAAAAAAAAACATTTAGAAAAATTCTCAATATAACTATCTAAGTTGCTAACCGCCAGTGCCCCCCCTGTTGAAAAGACAGGAAGCACGGATTGCGCAAACGCATTTCGCAGAATGTTTCGTTCATTTTAACACTGTTTCGTACGTACGTACAGCGTATGATGTGTACTCTCGCATAAGAAGAAAGAAACGAAAGAACTAAGATTAAATGTTATTTGGAATAATCACGATTCTTAGTTAATTCCGAACGTAGGAATCAATTCCAGATAAAAAAAGAAAAAGAAACGATCATTGTCTCACATTCACAAATGCGATTGACGATCTAATCACTAATTACTGAAAAATCTATGCATATGGAACCAAACACTTCACTGTTTGCTCAGCAGCCTTCTCAGCCATCAAAGGAATTATGCGTTAGATTAATTCAGTATCTTAAGTTACCTAGTTAATGTTGTGTATTAAATCATTATCGTAACAATTATTTGTTGGGCACACACCGAATTAAAGTCTCAGCTGTAAGCACGCGTCAAACTTTTCTGTTTTCGTGATTCCTGTTCATTAGCCATCCTCTTTTGGCGGGGTAAACCAACCTATAATAAGTATCTCATTATAATTCCATTCATGTTTTCGAGGAAAAGAAAATACGTTCGTCGAAGATTTTATGTATATTATCATTCAACTTGCAAACTTACCATTTTTTTCATGTATTTGTACAAGAGACTTGAATGATTGTTGTGCACGAGCTAGACTGTACTGGCCTTGACCACCACACACTTTGCCAGCACCTCCAGATCCTTGAAACTGTATACGTGCTTTTCCCTTTACCAATGTTGCAGAAATCTGCATAATGACTGCTTCTACTGTGTACGCTGAACTCCAGCCTTGCTTTGTTAAAAGCTCCATGCAAATAGCGCCTCCTATAAGGACATATCCACCAGAGATCATGGGATGAACTACTCTGACAAATGGGGGCTCAAACGGATAAGTTTCCTGCAACAACAAAAACTGGAAATGTGAGCTTTCGTATTCTAAACATCAGCATCAGCATCGAATCATTTAATGTTAAAACAGGATGAAACAACATCGACAATTTTCAATAAATAACTCTACCTTAAAAAGCATGTTAAGAAGAATACTATCTTTGCCTTCTTTTTCTTTTAGTAGTATGAGATCGCTGTGTAACGGTGAGTCAGGATCAACACACATCAGCCTGATATTCCATTCATACAAACTGTCATTTACTAATTCTATGCTGTACATCCCTGTAAACAGTATACAAAATATAGACGTCATCTTTATGAAAAACAATACTGAACATAAAATGGTACCTTTTTTGAAACTGTCACTTCTGTAAATGTCACGTAATTCTTTCATGAGTCTGTCTGTGGCCTGTACACTTCCACAAGGTGAACCTTTTAAGTAGTCTTGTCTTTGATTTTGTCTCAACCTTTCTAATGTCGCCAAATGTTCCAGGTCCATTTCTTCACCCTATAAAGTGAATAAAATAGAATATAAATTTAGTAGAACAGTTAGATATAGATGTTATACATATATTTCAACATAAAATGGTTTAGATAGATTTATATTTAGTATACTCCTAGTATTTATTTACCTTACTCTTGGCATTTGCGTCACCTTCATCCATATCTAAATGAAGGTCTTCCTCAGTCTCGCTTTCTTCATCTTCATCAATGTCTTCAACATCGTCAGCTTCCATCCTTTGCGCAACGGTTTCATTCGTTCCACCCAAACGCAATGGATCCAAAGCTGTTCTTAATCGTTCAACATCAGGTGGTTCCGGTAATGAATGAAGTCTACATAATTCTTTCAAGAGAATCCCGACTTGATTAATGACATGGTTGTCACGGCCAGTGGTATTACTTAAAATTTGTACCGCATTTGTAACACTAGTCTCCTCTGATTCTGCAAACCAGACTGGTGGGGTAGAAGGGTAGGTTTCCTGTGAAACAATAATTGAAGTTTCTGTAAGCATTTTACAGAACGTAACGAATATAATTCAGTATTTTCATTCAGAGATTCAACATTTACAGCTCAATATTTCAAATGAGCTTTATAATTATTAACTTATAGTCTCACAATGACTATTTAATCGCTATTTTACACATTAATTTATCACTTAAGGTATTTTAATAATCTGCTAGAATTAAGATTACATATCTCTTTAATTATATATCTTCTAAACAGAAATATATGCTTGTTTCGTAATATTTCACATTATCCCTTCTTACTAACAATTAGTTTTATAATCTTGTAATCAATGCAATACTGCGGACTATCGATCATATAGCTTGAGATAAATCTTGCCTAAAACTGAAAATGCACGCAACATGACAAATGAGCACCATTTGTTAAAATTAGATAAAGTGGAATACAGTAAACTCAATGAATGCATAAAATGATATGCAACAAATGTAAACAATTTAGAAACCTCATGATTATGTAGTTATTCTAAAAAATTATATTACACGGTAATGCAACGAATATTTTTCTATTTATAAGGAATGTTTATACGTAGTTTTTATCGATAACGACAATAAATCTTAATGTCGATGTCACGAACGTATATATATACGTACAGAACGTATCGTATATTAAATAATTAAAAATTATCGATTTTGCTAACAATCTAATAAAATGAAAATGTAAATAGTAACGCACGCAATCAATATTCACGAATTAAGCTCACGCGTTTAGCCTTTGTTTCGCTTCACATTGTGCGAAAAATAAAATTATTTTTTGGTAAACAATCAAATTTCCATTTGGTCTCAAAATCTGATCGAAATCGAATTTACAACGAAACTGTAATCACTAAAATTATACTTCGAAATGTATGCAACTTTGTGTCACAATTGAACAACAAAATAGATGTGGAAAATAGTTTTACACATGTGATACATTGTTGTTAAACGTTAAATTTTTCGTTTGGATACGATCAATATTTCGAGTTATTCATCGTAAATCAATCGAATCACGTGTAGAAAATGAACAATATACATGAATGAATATATTGTTTATTTTAATAATTATACGATACATATTATATACTATTATATAATAATATTTATTTATTTTGTTTGTACGTTTGTAGAACAAGCAAAGAGCATTAAATGACAATCGAAGATAATTTCGCATTGGAAGCAACGGTAATGGCAACGGTAAGAACAACGCAAATGGATATTACTCTTTGGAATCTAGTTTATCTATCAAAATTATCTTGTGTATACGAAACAAATAATTTCGCGCAAATAGAATATAACTGTCCGATGCGGTCCGCGAAATGTAAACGACAAACGTTATTTTTTTGTTCTTAATCTGTAAGTACCTACAAATGAAGAGAACAGGTACTATTATGAGGGACTTACCCTCTATTTGTGGTATACATTGACCTCTACCGCAATATCAATTCGTTTGAAAATCTCGTTGGAAACAAACTGATTGAAGTGAAAAAGAATCGATAGTATCTAGAACGAGATCCTCTATAAAGACACCGAAAAACTATGATGGGAAAAGCGTGCATGGTGGGAGCACAGTGTACGTGCTGCCCGGGCATGGCTCTTGTCAAAAGGCCCAAATAATAACACGAGTGTTATTGTTTCTTTGTCCAATCGGACGCAGACAGCAATGGAGAGTTAACGTGGTCCCATGCGAACAGAAAAACGCTGGCGATGGTTTCGAATCGATTTATCGTCTCAAATCGTTACCATGCGTGTTACACTTACTGTAATATTGGCGTGTATTTCGTATTTCTTCCCATTTTTACCGACGAACCTGCAGCTGAGTTCGTCCACACTCGCAGACATTATCTGAAATCTCTCATGGCTCTTAGGGAAGACGGACTCAAGAGTTTTGATCTCCTGTTTAAGGGTGTTCAGACAAGCCATTTGGGGGAGCGTACGAGTATGCCGTACCCCAAATATTTCGGCGGTGCTTGCCCCAAAAAACACAGCGACCCGAAAGAAACACGACGTACCCGATGACTACCCGAGAAAATGGCGACCGCGACTGATTGCTTCGGCCAGTCTCGTGAAATTTCGTTCGTTACCGTCACAGATGCCAGCACTGAACAATTCAAATATACATGACGTCCTTCCGGTCCAGCTGAGTGCGGTTGAATATATTTCGAGGCATTTAAAAATTATATTTCCAAATACATAGTATTTGAACTTCTCACGGCCGCAGTTCGAACTGTACCCGCTAACGCTAACTCTGATTCTATTATTATAAAATATTGAAAAAAGTAATGAGGAGAAACAATGCAACGAAATACTTGTGCATTAACGTGCTATACGTTAAATACACATATGTTTCAGTCACAATGGTTGATATTCACCTATACTAATCAATTACAACTTCTCGATGCGAGTGTTAACGTACTATGAAATGTAATGTTCGTTTCTCTGAAAATCTTCAAGATTAAAAAAACCGTCATACAAAATAATCAACACTTTATTCATTATATCATGAATTTATTTGAAATGTCTAGTACTTCTAACTCTTATGGTCTATATGTACAGATGATAATGTGGTAAAGTATAATACACGCATTACTTTAACATGTGTTAACAAATAAATGCTCTAATCTAACATACTAAAAATAATTAAGTTTTAATTTTTTGGACTGGGCCCACAGATCACTGTCTCTTTTCGGTTTTTTCTTTATTTCGAGACACACTACGAGCAATACATTATTCTACTCGCCCCTTGTAGTAATAGAGTATAATTAATAGTGTACAGTATCTCTCATGTGTACTGGAACTATTACTAAAATAATTTAAGAAATTCTTCAAACTTGAAATCATACTTGTGTATCTCATCACCGTAGCGCACATACCGTGTTTATCATCTTTTACATTATACTTCCTCCGTTTCTCGCTGATAAAAATATTGCATTTACTTATTTGTAATAACGCATGTGTAATTTAATACAAGAACAACATCAACGCAATAAACTTCACCGATCACTTATTTTGTTTATGCAACAAAATGAAGTATATACAATACGATACCTACGCCTGTGAAACCAAACGATTCTCGTTAAATGAATTATCGGTTCGTGTCTCTCGATAGTTTATTTCATTGAAATAGAAGAATTAAAATTTGGCAGGTCGTTTAGATGCAAACATTAAATGTTTATGTTAATGTTTTCGCATACATATTCTCATTGAATGTTTTTCGTGTAGAAATATCTTATATTGCTTTATCTCTATCTTTTTGTTCTCCATCATCAACATTGGAAAAGGGTAGACACCAGTCCATGGTATATAGAGTCTTTTCAATGGCAATAAAATCTTTGAAAGTTATGATATGACTAAATGTAATTTATAAATAACAAAATATACAATTTCCACCGTAACAGGATGCCTAAAGCCTTTCTCATATATGGAAAATCCATGATGGTCAGCATTAATTTATCACTATATTATCTCCATACATATATACATGCACACCTTTTCTTGCATATACACACTTAGCTTCTTTTATGTAATAGTAATAGCGAATGTGAAAGTTAATCAGTCAGTAATACTAATTTAAGCCTCTTTTCTGAGGGCAGGACCAGTTGAAACCATGTACTTATACGTCGTATTGGATTTCACTTTTATTTATTAGTCGTACCCTACTTGTTTATTTTCCTTGAATTGAATATAAAAAATTATATTAAACAATCGCTTTCAAATGAGCATACGTTTCAAGTTAAATAGATTTAAATCTATTTCTTCCATATAAAAAAAACTATCCGATAGGGCGATAACCCAGACCTAACCCAGAGCCAGAATGTTCATGAATGACGTCCACAGCGTGCGCGAAAAATGAGGCGATTGATTTCACCTTGTAACATACAGGTTCGAGGGGAGCAAGTGAACAATTTATTACCAACATCGAACTCTAGTATATGTCGCGACTTGGACGTGGCTGTAAATTTTACAAGAGAGTTTACGCATCTGCTCAAGACGAGGCTATAAGTTAACGTAAACGCTGTTAGAGGTAGCCTTGCCGGAAACGTTAGATTCCACACTGATAGACGTGTATCAACAGACACGGTATTCATAAACGTTAAACTATATAACTAAAACCACTTAGCCAGCAAAAAGGTTAAAACTGGTAACAAAGCTAAGAAGCCGGAACTAGAGAAAGGCAAACAGGCAAATTCTAAATTGCTTAAATGTCCTAAACAGGAGGCAAGGAGGCCGAAGAAGAAAGAACAAAATTAAGATACGACAAATTCGACATGGCAGACGAGGTTCCTCCAATAGCGAAACTGTCGTTAAAGGATTTGAAACGGAAGACCATCTAGGCGGTTTTATAAGTTCTACGATTTGTCAGCTTTGCAGACTTACAAGTAGTTTTCCGCCATTTTCTACTTCCAGAAATTCACAAATAATTACAGATTTTCCTTTGTGCAAATAAGAATCTTTTAGATCGTAATTAAAATTAACATTCATGAGATATGTTTGCCGTTGATAAATACTAAATATGGAATCCGTTAATATTAACTGAACTATTAAAACAGTTTCTAACACACTGTATACACAATTCTTCAACTACTAATTTGTTACAAAATTAACAATACTTTAATTAAGCGTAGCATAAAGGAACAGTATGATCTAATGAGAATAAAACAGAATTAATTGCATACCGCCTACGTTTTCTGGAATGATTGTACTTGTAATACATATCTCATTGATTGTTAATATGTGTCATGTTCTTAATGGTATCCTAAGCTGCGTTTTTCTGCTTACATTATTTACACACTGACAATATAAGAACAGAATTAGCTGCATCACTGTGTACGGTGATCTCGATAATTGAATTTTAGAAAATAGAATTTTCCAACATTCAAAAATTGTGATAATTGTTTATCTAATTTAGTTTGGCTAAATTCACGTCAAAAATTACGTCAATTAAATCATTGTTGTGAATTTGTTAACATTATTAAATTATTTTGCAGCTATTTATCAGGATACATATTAGTAATAGCTAGGAACTTGAAGAAGCATTACTTCCATTTCTTTAAATATACAAATGCCAAATTTCTTTTGATATCCGTTCAACAGGGAGTGTAGGTGAATTTTAAACAACACACCTACTCCACATTATGTCCGTCAATGAATCGCATATCAGCACTTTCTTTCTCCGGATCACATATTAAGAGTAAAACTTTCATTTTTATTTACAAAGAAATACTAAATGTGAGATACTCTGCAGCAGAGGTAGAAAAATGAAATTAAAAAATGAGGAATGATCTTATTGACAGTTTACGGTATATTTCTGTTTTTGCCTTAAGTCTGTGCTTTGAAATGTCTGGTTTCAAACCATATATCAAAGAAATGTGTTGTTAATCTTAATATAAAAACATATTCGAATTGCCAACTGTGCAACGCTAGTTTTATACATCTCAGTTTTATTTACAAACAGACTTTCGTCTCATAGATACACTTTGGAGAAAGAAGTAGCTCACAGTGTGTCACAGATTCCTTGCATATAAAAGGTAATCCTTCAGATTTTTGTGCACTTTTTCTGGCACATGACGTCAATATAGATTCATCTGTGTTTTATGTTTCCTCAAAGCAGGTAATGCTGTTTTGTTTGTTACACATGAGTCAAAATGATCGGCTTTTTTAAAATGCCGAATGATAATAGTCATAAGTAGGCCAGTAAGGCTGTAGCCAATCCTAGCTGGTGCGTTGCCGCTTTTTGGATGGGTGTTCCTCTGAAGAATGCGCTGGTGCTGGCATAGCCATATCTCCTCTATTGATCAACATATATTTCAACTGGGGCATGTATTTCATTATATTCTTCACTTGAATTAAAGGTAGCTCGTCGCCAAAGGGTGAACATTTTCTTGCTTCCATTAACATTTTCATTTGTAACCTACAATGGAAAGATATCAAATTAATAATAATAGCATTTTACCTGTCATAGTGTCAAAAGAAATTGTCTTACCTATTTCCTTTATATAAGAATATGTGTAATACATCCGTGAGGACTTGTCGACAAATATTGATGTCACAGCCAGGAAAATAATGATCGACGAAGTCAGGAAGCGTCATCAACAATTCCGAGTAGATATATGGCTTGAAATTAATACATGGTACCATTTTATCTTCGACGAGTGCTTTCTGAATTTTATAAGGTAGAACTTGACAGGGAGATATATGTGCTTCTGGAATTGGTATTAATGGTTTTCTAAGCCTATTATCTCTGTAAATACATATTAAAAATTAATATATATCATATTTCAAGATATGTATTATACACATATTGATCAGGATATTTAATTACATACCTGGCACTATCATTGTTACCATTAACTGGTATTAATGGTGGAGGATACTTTGCATGAGATGTGTTATGTACAGATGGTGTGTGACTTTGCGGATGTAACAATGTGGATGCTGAAGTAGGTGATGGCATTAGAGCTTGTACTTGTTCACTTAGACCAAGCATTTGTGGGTATGTACTTGCAGTGACAGCATTAGGTACACCTAAAGAAGGTGTGGTATATGTTGATGTGACCCTAAAATAGAAAAATTGTTCGTTAAGTCTTTCAAAGTATAAAAATGCAAAAAATTATTCTAAATCAACTGATTTCTCATACTTGGGAAACATGAAATACTTGGCAATATTTGCTATTGTATACATTTCATGTACAATCTATATATTTGTAAAAAGAATATATTGAAGCAAAAAGAAATATATGCATTAAGTATTAAATTTTAAATATAATACATTAGAGATTCCCTACAAAATGTATACATTGATCTATTTAATAGTACTAAAGCAAATTTTAATGTAATATCAGCACTTTATATAAATGTCTCTAAACTCTAGTAGATTTTGTACATTAGTATAATAATTTTATACTTTCGAAAAATTTAAAGAAAGAGTAGATTATATATACCAACATTGAAATTAAACTACTAAATAAATAAACCGATCAAACATGTTATAATGTGAAACTTCGATATAATGATAACAAATAATACTTTTTCTTTTACATTTCCCATGTATATCAACATCTAATTTAGTGAAATATGGGAGACAAAGAAATTGACTACAACCTGAATCATAAATAAATTTTTAAAAAAGTCTACATTCCCAAAGGGAATATGTATGTTTAGTGAATGAAAAGAATAAAAACATTAACAAAGAGTGAATACATAAGTAAAGTTGAACGAGGCAATACAGGCAATATGTAGTTATTGCGTTTTGCAGAAATGAAAAGATGGTTAATCATAGTATTCTTGTACATGCTATCTTACTTTTATGTAGTAATCATGACTATAGTACATTTTACAGGGACTCACCAGTCATCCTTCCCATAGGTTGGATAACTATACAAAAAAATCATATGTTGTATGTACAAATGCAAAAAGCTATAGTGCAGGTTCACCACATAATAAATAATAAAATTTTACAAAGACAAACTGTGTATGTTCAATTAAAAGAACCCTAAAATTTGATACTGCATGCTCATCTTACTCTAGTAAATATAGTATGAACAGTGTCTATTTTTAAATAAAATCATTTGAATTTTTTATAAACAACATAAACAGAAGTATCAATAATATATCTACTTGTTTAATGAACAATATATTGTATCTTGCAATGTATTTCAAGTGACGTTAAAAAAACTAAAATAGTAGAGTAACTAGATGTGAATAATATCAAGTATGAACAGGTTTTAACAGTATGTTTCTCACTGCGTGCTTCTTAACATTAAACTCACACCTAGAATACAATATACTGTATTCAATCACTAAATTCAAAGCAAGCATAAAGTATCAGTAACGCTATGTAAGTCAAGAGGAAATGCTAAATGTGAAACAACAAAATTGTCTTGAATATTTCAAAGCTTTGTTTATCATATTTAAAAGAACATATAAAGAGACATCGATATTTAAGAATATAATTTATTACTTACCCAAGGTTAGGTTGGCTGGAATGGACTGTTGCTCTTACAAGAGGGGGTGGTTGGGCTTGAGCAACAGTCGGCATAGTTGTAACTGGGTATACTCCAGAGTAATGAGCTGTTGCACTGCCACCACCCCCTCTACTTCTACTCGATTGTTGTGAATAATTTTTTGGTTGCGCAGATATTTGCTGTAATATAAAATTCATAATATTTACAAGTGTTATCAAAATTGAATATAATAAATCTAAATATTGAATATAATAATTAAATAAAATAAATGAGTATCTAAAGTTTTAATAGCAATGTCATGGCTATTCTGATTTGCCGTTCAAACTTTCAATGCTGATGATTAATTCAATATTAACCCCTTAATAATATTAAATTTTCTATATAAATTTCATATATAAAAATTGTTTAGACTGTGGATAAACTCTTCAGGCAAAATTAAATTTTTTGAAGCTAACGCAAGAGACAAGAGTTAAATAAAATATTACTTTTTATCTTAAGAATTTTCACATGATGTTTAGGAAATGACAGTGTTTTCAAATTTTGCTGAAATATTATGAAATCTCTGAATATTATGTTTCACATAGTTCATCCTTATCATAGATATATACATGAAATCTATTATCTAGTAATGATTATTGTAATAAACAATAGTTTTTAGTAGTTTACTTAAATTAATTTATGCAGATAATGATATGCTTTCTTATCACTTAATTCAAAATATTCTTAAACTACCAAAAAAAAATAATTTGGCTCACAGGTCTCCACAAATGTTCCAAAGTGTAGACTGCTACTGTCTGCTTTTGAAAGAAGAAAACTGAGATATGATAGCAATTACAATAGCTGTCCGTCCACCTTACTTTGATCACGCAAATATCATTATTTTGAATTTATTGTGTTAGAATTGATAACTGTTACAACTGATAAAAGGAAATCAAATCTTTTCCTACGAATAAGAGATTATAGTTATACTATTAATCTTGTACTTTATAATATATTCAGTGTTCCTTAATATTTTTGGGACACCTTGAATCAAGCCTTATAATGAAAAGTTTGTGAATTAAAATTTAAGAATTGTCATCAAGCGATACCACAGCACTTAACACTTTTGTTACTACTTTTTAATTTACCACCTGATTCTAAAGAATATGTCCATCGACGAAAGGTTAATATAACTATATTCTGATTCTCATAAAATTCTTATCTATATTTCAAATACAGGGCAAATATTGTCCAAACATAACATTAAAGAATGACTAATGTATATGTTTCTTCTTTCTCATCTACATTCTAAATGTATAATTAACGAAGAGGTCCTACGAAGGTCTAATATCCTTACTTATTATGTTAGAGCTAGAAATGTTGATATTTTTGAATGAAACTTACATTGTGCATGTTTAGAGATGACGGCATTCGTATAATGGAATTTGCCTGAGAAACAAGTGTTGTTTGGAAAGTAGGTTGACCACCAACAAGCCCTGTCCATCCATTAACATTTTGCACTGTGTTCAAAATTGGTTGTGTCACAATGTTTGGTCTTCCAGAAGGAAGCACCGTTGGCGAAGAATGTGCAGGATGTGTGGTTGTGACAGGCCTCGGTTGGCTGACAGTACGCTGTACTTGAGATGCATTGGCAACTGATCCACATGGTAACATATTATGCATAGGAGTTGCACGTGTGTCAATTGTCGCTTTGTTCACATTATTTTGCACAGAAACAGGTTTAGTTGCTGGCGGTGTCGGAGGTTGTTTTGTCCAACCACCACCCCCACCACCACCTTTACTATTCACTAACAACTGAGAGTCCATAACTTTGGTCGGCCAATAGTCCTCAAAACCAGTGCCAGGAGGGAAATAACTTTTAATGTCGTTCAAACTAATCACTGAGCATGTCTCACTTGCAAACAGTTCATTGCGTATACCCTGTACTTTGCAACAAAATTTCAAATACGATAAGTCCCACCCTTCAAGTTTCTCTGCTTTCAGCTTTAAGTTTTCAGTCTCACCCTCGAAATAAAACAAGGGAACGTATTGAAGGCCATCTTTCACAGTGTAAGGAACCACGGATTCCTTGTTTATTCGGATGAAACCGCACTTGTCCGCTTTGTGGCCACTGGATACGTTTGGGTTTGTACCTGCTGTTAATTTCGTGTAGCACACGTCTAAGAAGGTGTAGAACTCCTTCGCGTCCGAAAGACGTACTACCAAATCTTTGCACGTGAATTGTTCTCTGCCAAACTGATTCTCGCAATGTTTCACATTGATCTCGGTAAACAGTTTACTCTCAGCTTCCGTAATATAGTAACTCCTAATGCACGTGCAGCTGTAGATGTCTGAGTGTAGGTAGCTCAGGTACTTGTTCAGCAACTTAGATTCTAGGATTCGTACTGCACAGTATTTCTCGCCAGAGCGAAATATGTACGGTATGTGACAGTCGTCGAAACTCGTCCATCCGAATCTGCCTCTTTGACTCTCATCGTCAGGTGGTACTTTTCCTTCAGCCGGAGGGGGTTTCGTCGCGACGCCAGTCGATGAATCGGCGGGCCTCTTATCAAAAAATCTTAAGATTCTTGGCATATTCGTTGGGAAACACATTGCAGGCCGTTGTTGCTGTTGTTGTGTCCCTGGAACGTTTACCATTTTCGCCTTGTTTGCTTCCACCATTTTGGCAGCCAATTCTCGGATTTCCGCCTCATCTGGATGTTCTTGTTTAACGACAACTTTCTCAAAAGCTGAAACAAACAAACGAAAGTATATCCATTAATTTAATCTTATACAAATTGTCAACTTACTAGTCAAGATTTGGACTTAACACTAGATTTACAGACCACTAAAAGTAACTACTTCATATTACTTTGTAAAAATAACAAGAATGAATTCAGAATGAAACGAAGGAAATTAATTTGTTGAATAATTCTTCATAGATACGTCTTTATAATCTTAGTAATTGTAAATTAGAAATATTAAAACCTGTCATCTTGATGGGTCCTGTAAGCCTGGTATTAACTTACAAAAGAATTTTGACTTTTCTATACTTTATTTTACTGTCTTTTTAGAATAATTAGTTTATGCAAAAATAAAGTATATTCATATTTTTTATAAATCATGTACATCTAAATCTAATCCCGTATAAAAATAACAATAAATAATAATCTATTAATTATTGAAGAATTCACATATCATTTAAGTAGCCGAAGAATAGAAATAGTTATTTGTTATTACACCTTATAAAAAAATCAATATTCTCATGTGTAGCCCACTAGAAGCAAATAGTGAATAAAAAAGTAATGACTGAAATGGTATAACAAAAGAACAGTAATAATTTATCTTTACAAATTTAGTGGAAGATACACATTGAAACAGGATCACTCCAAATTGTTACACAGAGTGCCCCAAAAATGTTGTACTGCCAAATTACATTTTTCTTTATGCAAATGGTATGCGCGGCTTTGTTCAAGTTATTAATAGACAGCGAATTTTATGCATTTATGACAAAAATTAGTAGGTATAATACAGAACGTCGCGTTATTTTCAGCCTATTAAACATATTATGACAGAGAATAAATTTCTATGTCACTCAAGTTTGTTGTAATGCAAGTAGAACACTTTTATTTTAATTTTATGTATTATGATCACATAACGATCCGCTGTCTAGTTATTCACGAAGATCGCGGACCAATCAGAGTGCAGCTAAAGCGAAGGAATTGCGGCCCTACGAGAGGTCCCACTGAATAGGGCGTTGACATTGGCTGAGCAGGTATCCGCCCACTGTAGCTGATTGGTCCGTGGTTTTCGCTGTTAGCTCCTGGACAAAGCCGCGGAGAAGATTTTCGTAACGGATAAAGGAACTACATTTTCAAGGAACTACAACATTTTTGAAACACCCTATATGATGATTGTAGCTATAGCCGATGGAGAAGAGCGCGGGAAAACTGGCATTCGCGTGTCAATGCATGATTACAATGCGTAATCGGTTATGAACACGGGCAAATTAACCGTTACCATCAGACCGTTCGCACTGTACAAGAACGACGATTCTAGTTATTTTGAACACTATCTAATACGATTCAGATTTAGTTTATAAACAGATCCTCACGATGTGAACATTTTTTCGACGGTGTAATACACGTGTACGAAATGGTGCGCATGTCAGAAGAACCGTTTACAGGAAAATATTCACATGATAGAATGACTAATGTAGCGATTCCTTCACTGTTTAATTATAAGTTGCATAACTTCCAAACACTAATATTTGAACGACAAACCTATGGTAGAAACAACAGCCGTACACGTAATTATGTCTGCTCCCATATCAAGCACGATTATGCAAAAAGAAACGCAGAATCCGCACGTTTACAATGCATTACAAGAATCGATACATTTCCTTTGGATGATATATGATTACTGTTATTTTTAAATCTGCACACACACACACGAGCGCGCGCGCACAACCTTAGGAATGATCTGTTCTCAAATTTCGTAATTTTAACAAATAATTATCACAAAACTGAAACAAATTTTAACAAACATTCAAGTAATTCCATGGTAAATCTTCGCGATCACATTTAAACAAACAGTTCAGACATGGCAACTACACCGATTGTTACTGTGGAACACAACGTACGAAGTTTCACCGAGCGTTTCATCCATATCCACGAACCGAACGAAGAAAGAAGAAAAAAAAGGCAAATCCTCGCGCTCTTTTCTAGCAGCATCGATTTCCAAAGAAAAGAAGGAGTCAATGTGAAACGAGCTGGAGTGTACTGTGAAGGAACGATTAGTAGATTCTATGTACTAATTCGGCGAAACGCAACATCTTTCTTTGATTCCGAAAGATGTATTTAGGACGTACTGAATGACACTTGATCGGGCGCCGTCTGTGACGGACTCCTTTTCTCGAGCCATATGGCGTCCGTGCTGCTATCAGCGGTCGCAGTATGCATGTCCGTAATGTCGTTCCTCATCTTCAATGGTGTTTGCGTGTTGCCTTACTTAAAGGGAAATCACATTTCGGTGGACGCGAACCAGCAAAGAGGTTATACGCGAGTGCGTCCGTCTACCGATGTGCACTGTCGATGAGACGACACACGACCATGTTACACGACGAGGAGAAGAACCAGGCTCAGATGGAGGAAAAGTTCGTCCTGTTTCGACTCTCTCGGCTTCTAGTTTTCACGCTTTCCCTCGACGTTTCACTTTGTCCGCTGACTACAATTATAGCAGGTGGCGTGAAACAGTTCACCACGCTCGGCTCTCGAGGGATACATCGAGGGTAGATAAACATACGTAGACGGTACCCGTTGACACTGACTACGTACATGTTCTTTGATCAGGCGTATCTCTGGACCCCGGCGAAGCTTTGCCATGGATTAAGGTGCTCTCGGTCGAGGGTAGCGCCATTTTACGCGAACTTGGCGTCTGCAAATCTTCGATTCCAGGCCGCCCAGTAGGCCATGCCGTAGCATCGAGCTGTCTGGCTGCAGCTGCACGGGACACTAGGCATTCCGTGGTCTAGCCGACCGCGAATCCTACGGGCCACAGCGATATGCTTAGTTTTCCGCTCGGACTGTACCGCTAGAGGTACAGTCCTCGACAAAAAGATAGGACACTCTATGTTTCTTTGTGTTTCCATAAAATATCCGAAGAAAATGTACGTTTTATTAAATCAATTGTATCGTACACGTAGCTGTAAATATCTGTACGGAAAATTGCTCAGAGATGTTATGGAAGAAAGGCGTCAACATTGTAGTCCACGAGTAGGATAAAAATTATAGGACACGCGTCGTATTTTCCCTTCTCAATTGTAAATTGGCACAGGAAATGTTAATGTCGTATGTTGTGAGAAGTACATAGTATTTAATCGAAATAGTTCTGTTTGTTCAGTGCTTAAAATAGGCCGTGGAGAAACATTAAGTTCGTTTGTAATGAAAACCATTTCAAAATTGTTTCAAGAAAAGTATTACCAAGTCTTAAGTCAAAGTAGAAAGGTAATTAGTAAATTTGTTAAAAATCTAAACAGTTATGGCACAAAACAAAGCTTTGGCTGTCCTCCTGCGTCAATGTTATATCAAAAGCGTGCGATTTTAAAACAGGAGTGAAACCTTGGAAATTAATTCGGAAAATATCCGGGGAACCTTAATCGTGAAAGATATATGCCAAGAACCGACAATGTTTTATCCTTTGATGGATTAAAACAAGTACATAATGGCACCAATTAAGAGAGAAAATAATTTAAAAATTATAGAAACCTCTGGTGAAACGAATAATTTTCGTAATAAAAGAAGCTCTGCAAAATAGTGAGTATTAAATAGAATTAGCACAATCTTATCATCTATTCCATGTTTTAAACACGTGTCCTATCTTTTTGTCCCATCAATTTGCCGTGAAAATTTATACTTTTTCTAGATAAGCTCATGCGGAACAATAACATTCTAGTTTTACCAACCGAGCCAAATAAACAAAAACGATGTAAAACGATGCATGTATAAGAAATTTCATTTATGTTTTCAATTAAATAAATATGAACAGATTAATAGGGTGCCCTGTCTTTTTATCCCTGGCAGTATGCATGTGCCAGTGTCGTCCTCTGGGCATACACGGCCTAGCTTTGACTTTCCATTTTGAGGAATCCATCTGACATTTGTATCACATACATTCAACATTTTTGAACAATCGCCCCTTCAAATATCCAGGTTCTATTCCATCGTGTGAATTTTCTTCGAGTTCACTTCAATATAGTATACTTTAACTAATACACAACAGCAAGTCACTAAGTCCTTATAATTTCAAAAATATACTATATGTGTAATGTATACGAGAAACTCTTCCAAATTTAGAAACATTGATTCTATATGCAATACTATTTCGATTACTACGGACAGCCGAAACTCGGGATCAATTTCCTAAAGACGGATTGTTACGCATTTGACATTTGGAAAATTGGTAATTCATTGCCGCTCCTTTTTCATTTAATTATCGTAGTGTCAGATAAATATTATCTGGAAAGATCGTTATTGTTCAGGATAAAATGGATCTGGGAAGCTATCCGATAACTGTCGCCATCTATCTGCTACATCTAATATTATTAATTATATAGTGCCTAGTTTCTTCGCATAAAGGGAGTGTAATGCATGTACTAGCAATTTGCGTTAAGCGAATCCAAATAAAACCGCATATAAGGTTTGACAACAAATAATAATATGTGTTTTAATGTCTAAACTGGTTAAGTGACGACAGAATTGTAAAAGTTCAATGTGGAGAACAGTGCACTGATATTTTTGATATGAAAGAAATGTAGAATATGGAGTGATTCTCTTTATCCTAATAGCGATATAGTCGCGAACTTTGATGTTCGATACACAGTGGTATATAAGAGCGTTGCGTAGCGGCAGTTCTTTAGTCGATGCCGAACAGTGACAAGAGAAGGGTGTACACGATTTTGTAGTATGAAGTTAATAAGATCCGCCAACTAATTATTTAAATTTTTTTCATGTTGTGTTTACACGTATATATGTATATAATGTTCAGAACACTAACACTAAAATATTAAATTGTCACTATACATTCAACACATTGTCAGTCCGCGTTGGTTTGTAATATTCGAACACACAAGTGCCGATGAAAATGAGAAAAAATTGGAAAATCTTTATGTCCTTGGTTAATACGCATGTCTGTTCTGTGCCATGTGACCGACGATCAACTCCCTCGTAGTAAAAACTTTTATCACTCTGTGTTATTATATGAACGTAAAATCCACCTAGTTAGTTAATCCGTTGATAACATCTATACGGAAAGACAGTGCACGTATTAAAATATTTACACGACGACTCGTGTTTCTGCAACGATTTGAAACTGACTGTACGCACATTGCCGACAACGAATAAGAACTGTAGGGAAGAGCGAAGCAGAAACGGGTGGCAAACCTTATAGTACATAACTCGTATATATTGTATTTACTCGAAGCACTGCGTTTTCGAAACATGCTGAGACTACGAATAGCGTTCCTGCGCGCACCATATACTTAAACAGTCATCGAGTGCTTTGCGCCCTGTATTACATTGTGCTATAAAAATATATATACATATATACATATACATCAATTTGTTTACTAGAAGTGGCAAGAACATTTACCATACAAGTGTACAAAATATGTTTATTTCCATTACTCCGTCACCTAACGACATCCATGGTCAGTTATAAAAAATGCGACTTTCATATAACTATCATTTAGAAATATATCATATTACGACTTGAGCTTTCATCTTTACCACATCGTTAAATATGATATTGTTTAATTTTATGATATCTACGTTTGGATATAAGTATACCATCTTTTGTGCACAAGGCACATCGCTAAATCATATAAATAGGTGAACCATATATCGTTGATCGGATTTCGCATCGTGTATCAGGGATCGGCTGCAGCAGCTAGGTACATACCGTTCAAAGAGTGGCCAGGGCCAGCGCGTAAGATCGCACAGACGATGTGACAACGTCGCACGGTCGATATGCTCTTTCAGGCAAAGTGCCAAGATTGGTAAACGCACGCGGGGGTATATAGTCGTGGTTTCAGGTGCCCTTCTCTCCTCTAACACCCGCGTTTTACCCCCCACCGTCACTCCTGGAACTTACCCGTGGGATTCTGCGTGATAGTGGGGGACGAATAACAAAAGTGGGGGAACCGAAGTTGCGCAGAACCCAGCCAGACCAACATTGCTATTTGTGCCTCTGCGCAGCTCTTACATACATATACCCGCCGGCCACCTATGTACTACATATGTATTATACTTATTATTTTAATCATGATTTACGGCCGCAGCGTTGCCGATTCTCGCCGCAGGCACGCCCACTTCGTCGCTTTTTTCACTTTTCAGTAATATATACGAATGCATAGATGTATGCGGAAAAAAGCAACGTCGCATGATCGATACCTGAAAGAGGCACGCAATAAAAAAAAGCATGCTAAATGAGTTTATCATTATCATATTCAACGCAATATAGTTTCCGCAAACAGTTTATATATATACATATATATATATATACATTATATATATATATTTTTATATATATATTATATCCTCCCTTGAGTGGAGTGATATACTCGGAGAACCTTTGAAAGCTTATCAAATTAAAAAGTCTGTTGAAATCTATTATATACGAAGAGACTGTGAAACTTGTACTAGTTCCTCAAACATTAGAATAATGCGACGTTGCCATCTGAAAATGGAGAACGTGGCCTTGATTGGCTCGATTTCTGCGGCGCCACATGTTGGGCCAGTCGTTTTGGCAACACTGGAAGGTTGTGGCGGTCTATTTATAGGAGTCCTCTATTGCTGCTGTTGCTATGCCGAGTGAAGGCACGGCAAACACGCGGAGGGGAAGCAGTTGGAAATGGAGGGGGAAGAGATTACTAAAGAACAATATGGCGGTGAACCGGATGTGCCCTCTTCCAATCTAACCATTCTCTTTGCCATAACCACGTTGCCTTTCCCTATCTCACCAATGTTTCCTGTTCTTTTTTTGGTAATCTTTTTTTCTCTTTTAATAACGATATGGTTCCCTATTATGTTTCATTCAATTATGATTTACCTAGCATAAATGTTACGTAACACGACGAAATATTGTACATCTAGGCATGTATAAATGAAACATGCTACCTTTCATCGTGATAAGACGTCCGACGTCCGACGCGAAGGTTACCGTATTGCTTATTTCATGCCAGGAGAAAGAATAAAGTTGTCGGAAAGAAAAGGTGAACGTTCGATTGCTATGATGGAAAAGGGTCGTCCAAGCATGCTCTATCATTTTTGTAGACGTAATTTTTTGCGCAACTCCGTAGAATTGCACATGGCGGCGTACACTCGCAGCAGCTGACAAGTTTCATTGTGTGTGTCTCCATGCGTACACAAGCACGCATGCGATTTGCACGAAGCCGCTGCCTCGGGAGAGCTCGGCAAACTTCGTGAAACTGCCTCTTTGTTACATCATTCTTCGGTTCTTATGTAGTACATAGGGAGCGGGTATATTATATACAACGCCTGCACATATCTCCCCCTAGCTCGCGCTCTCGTATATACAGTATATATAGTTGCCTTTGCATATATGTGCTGGCGGAGCAAACGGGCGGGCGGACGGACAGACGGTTGGAGAAGCGAACTGCGATCCGTGTTACACGAAGTATAGAGATCTGAACAACTAGAACGGACCCAACAATCTGAAAGACGTATCTATCTCTAACTTTATAGCTAGCTACAATAAAATTTAATAATTCTGTTTGAAATTAAGATTGTCACAGAACTATTACTCCGTGGTGTGCAGACTTTTTCTCATAATTATTTAACTGATAATTTTCGGTTAAAGCGGACACTTTTTATATAAAAATAAAAAATATAAACATATGTTTAAAAAATAAATTATTGTAGGCATGTAAGGAATGTTTAGAAACAAGTATTATACCGTTGAAGACTTTAAATGGAATATATGTATTATTAAATTTGATGTTACAGGTAAGTTATGTACTATCAGTCTTTGCATATTTAAAAATGACATTATTGTCATAATAACTGGTGCTAACAATTATAATGAGCAACAATCAAGATTTTCATAATATTACTTTGCGTATAAAGTGGAAATAATACCATTTCGTTTGATCTTAACAAATTCAAAGACGGCTGCCATATTATCCCCCTTCAATGTCAATACTCGATGCGTTTTTGACGTTCTCCGACCTTTAGTGTTGTATCACTTAGTTCTTCACCTACCAGTAGTGGAATGATACATTGATGCTACTAGTCACACTCGATTGCGATGTTTACGTGTATACAGAAACACGAGGGAAACCCTGTTTCCATCAAATTCGATTCTAACCGCACATGAAAATAATTGAAAGATAGGATGGTATTGAATTGGTTGAAGAACAAGTCACAATCGCGTTTAACAATCGAAAGATATACTGCGCTATATAGTATGTTAGTACTCACGTAAAAACAATTCATAAACAATTTTTTGTATATTGTAGTTGCTGTGGCATGACGAAGCATATAACGGGTTTAATGGCACATATCATAAAACATTCTTAACTGTTAAATCAATTAATGTATACAAATTCGAGAAACGAATTGGAAATTATGTACATGCAATGATGTGCTGATTTTATAAATTGAACAAATTCATTTTCGCACACAAAAAAATATATCTCTATAGGAAAACATTTTTTTGGTTCAATTAACAGGATAGAGATTGTTGATGCAAAAATTAGACCTTTTTATGTTTCATGTTCATACTCTAATGTAAGCATGTATTCGTTACACAGGTTCTTTCTAAAAAACATCTACGATATTACCAGGATCATCTTACAGTTTGCTTTAAATAAACCGTGACGTCATTTTCAGCAAGCATACGCGGGTAAAATGAAATGGGAATTAACATCCTTTTATTGATCCTGCTTCGTGGTTCTATTAAAACTCGGGATTGATATTGGTAATTGTAAACAATCAAAGTAAACAATACGTAAAGAATAATGTTTAGCGAATATATATTCATAAAATGTTCATTTATTTTGAAGATGTATTATTTATACGCAATCAGGATGAAATTTCGAATCAACGAGAAATTGTATTTTCTGGTTTATTTTTGTATGCACCCTGCGAAGTCACGTGACCCCTACATTCATGATAAAATAATTAACATACAAAAGCTCTGTTGGAGAACAGTTTCTTCATGCATTTTTAACTTTAATGTTATTGCGTATCGTTTAATTAAATTTTGTGAAGTAAATTTATATGTGAAGAATTTCGGATTTGTTTGCACACGCGAGGTGGTGTTCCGTTAATTATTATAATATTTCATTAAAAACTTGTTGCCTTGCATAATGCGATACGAGAGAACGTTTGGCACAAGGCGGAATGTTTACAAACGAAGGGATCATTAATAACGAGTCACTGGCACTAATACAAACATTCCGAGTCCGGGAAATCGATGGGAACGTACATCAATCTTTTCCAGATAGATAGAAACAGTTTTTTCGTAGGTCCACGTGTGAATGTTCGAACGGTAAATGGTAAACGCGAGTATGTCGCAGACGTTGACAGGTAGTCGCATCGTGGGGGACCCACGTTTCGCCGGGTCTGCACGAGGCGCAGCTTACAGAAAACAGAAAGCATGATGTGCACTCCGAGTGGACTGGGCACTGACACACAACACCGAGAGTAACGTGATTGGATGTGGTAGAAAATCGAGTGAGAAACAGAACGGGAGAAGAAAAGGATGCGAATAACTAACTAGCGAGAGAAGAATACAAATGATCGTACGGAGAAGAGAGACGGATAGAGAAGCAAGACGAGAGAAGGTGGGGGAAACGATACGCGCGAGTCCGATGCCGCCGCCGTTGCCGCCACCCATAACCTCAAAGCTTACCTTCGTTGATTCGGGCTTCGACGATCTGTACGTCCTCGTCGACACTCTTCTCGTTCATCTTCTTCTTCTTCTCGTTAACCTGAATGTCCATACACATAATTCCACGGCACGAAACAACACTTCCGCCACACGGTCACGCTACCCCTACGTTCCAGTGACATTTACATGAAACTAGGTGCGCGCGCGCAAAATTTACATTTACTTACTGGGAGGGAAAAGCGAAAGGGTAGTCGCACGAGGGCGCCGCGAAATGCGCTCCTCGTTCCCACTGTGAATTCAGTTCGGCTGCTTGTATCACTTGACAACGGAGAGGCACACACAAGACGCGTATACGCACGGAAAGATCCTTGGGTTTGTCGCACGGGACGCGTCGCTCGTTCGTTCCAAATTTACACGCGATTCTATCGCGACCCGCGTTTTCTGCTGTTAGTGCAGAGGTGAGCCGAGAGGCCGACCGGGTTCCGTCCAGATTTGAATGTGGTACACGTTGCCAGTTCTTTCTTGTACCCCCCTACCGTCCCCCTCCCCTCCTCACCACTCGTCCTTATGTACTTAACGGTTGCGACGTTGCCGCACATCCGGTACCACTGGCCAGATGGTGGGGGAAGGAGATTTTGTGCTGGAGTGGGGGTTATACAAGTACCTGACAACGCCATAGTGGGGACTCGGCTGGGGTGGGGGCGAGCAGGGGGTATGTACATAGGAAGGGGGGAGGGTTGTTGCTCGGGAATGGGAATTTTCCATGACGCTTCAGGGCAACACCAACCGTTAGCTGGGTCACGTGTTTCTAC
Organism: Lasioglossum zephyrum; assembly: GCA_028455615.1. Lineage (NCBI taxonomy): Eukaryota > Metazoa > Arthropoda > Insecta > Hymenoptera > Halictidae > Lasioglossum > Lasioglossum zephyrum. The sequence continues at coordinate 20,043,365 of CM052321.1, read as the reverse complement.
CGGAAGTTGTAAGGGCGACGCGCCACGACACGCGCGCCCTCGTCTTCCGTTCCAGGTCCCAATTCCTCATCTGGAACGACATTTACCTATTTTATTTGAAAAATTGCTTTTTTTTTATCATTCCCGCAAGTCGATTGTAATCTTTCTCAGAGTTCTCTTGTACTCTTGCTCTACCCATCTATATTTACGAATCAATTTTGCAATCGTATTTTCTTTGGAAGTATCAAGGTCGCGCTGAACTATTTATCCTCAATCACTAGAGCTGTGTTCCGTACAAGGACATCGTGTACATACAAATGACTTGCTTAGAAGAATAATATACAACTTGAATGAGAAAGTGTGCAAAACTGCTTCCGTAGAGCTGACAACGAGATTAATAATGAAAATGAGGAGTAAATAGTTGATGGATGATACCCTTCAAAGATTTTTGATATCACAAAATACTAAGTACATAAATACCTGTGATTGTGAAGAAACACGGCGCAGCCTAGTTTGTTCATTTACCAAATTTTTCAAAAGAAACAATATGTTAAAACATCGTGTTTCGTTAATTCCAATACAAGGTGTTCAAGTTTTTTCCGATATATCGATGTGTATAATTTTAAATCGCAATATCTTAAAATGAAAAATGTGACGTAGAATTTCTTTTATTGATGTTAATATTTTTGTGAAACGTAGTAAAAATGTAATACTGTAATGTATTACTTAAATGTTTAATGACTTCGATATACGTATCAAAAACATTTTACTATATATGACAATGATGGCATGGTATCAAACCGTGATAAACAAATAATGTTGCAAACAAAGCAACTGAACGTAATGGTGGTTTAATATATTACGAGCGTACTATCAAAAAAATGTTCAGTGTTCTACAAATACAGTTTTAACATAATATTTTCATTTTTTTGTTTATTTTCAATACTTCATTTGACATGGAGTGTTTACTTGGAACATAGAAGGACAAGGTAGGATTTTTTAACGTTTTATTTACCAACAACTGGGCGTAACTTAAATATTACACTTACACTGTAATGAATACATTTATTAAATAATTAACATTTTTCGAATCTGTTCGTAATTCAAAATAAAATTCATATATATTAAACATTATCCTACAGATTTATTTTTTCTCTATCCGAGAGACAAAAACTATTTGCTCGATGTGCTTTCCTTCTAATTCTTTTTTGATTGTTTTAATTACTTTATGTATTGGTAATAGTGAAAGTCGTTAAAGTAAATGATCTAAAAAAATTAATCTTATTTTCTATTGGGCTCTTTTATATCATAGCGATCGGCAAAATGGTGATAAAACAGAATGCTAAATTTATTTCGAAAGGTCTGTTTTTCAAAATGCAAAATCATAAACCAGACAAATATACTAAATTTATATACTAAATAATCTAAAAATTTGCACATTGTGTTCTTATCCATGACCTGTAGCAATAAAAGAGGGAAAATATTATTAAATTATCATCTTATAATTTATTAAACAAAAGGCACTTTTAAATTTAAAAATTCCAGTTTTATATTTTTTAATTCTAAAAATTCTAGTGTTACAATATTTCTTAATCGCAAAAATAATTGTTCACATATTTTACAATAAAAGGGTTTATAAAAATAATATAAATTTACAAAATCTATGTTTGCTGCCATTAAATAAATAAGAAGAGTAAACAAGAGCTTCTAATACTTATTTACATGTTTATAGACAGTAAATCATAGTCAGTAAATCGTTGAAAAAAATATGCAATCAAATGTTTAAAGAATGTTATGGTTACCTGGTAGCACGATCTATAAACAATGCAAACTTATATTCAGAAGTTTCATATGAAAGTGTTTATTTTTTCATAAAGTGATGTCAATAATTTATGTACACATACACACATCAACGTGATGTAAACTGTAAATAACTCGTGTTGGATTTGCAATGTGCGCTAACGAGAATACTTTTTCGATTAAGGGGACCCTCTGTTTAAAAAATGCTCAACAATAGGTAATCTTTGTAAACTTTTCTATAGCGAAGGTTACAAAATGTTATAAAAGATTGTTATATATATGTTATTTTTATTAATACACTCTTTCAGACGATAAAAAATTTTTATTTGAAATTCTAAGGCTGTGGTCACAGTCACAGCCGCATCGCGATATCGGTTGAAAACATCGTTTCGTCTGATCTTCGCACGCTCGAAAAGGATAGAGCAATGCGTCGGACGTCGTTGGCCGAATCGTCCGATGTCGGGAGCCATTGTAACTGCGCGAACTTAGTGTAACATCGAAAAAGTTTTCGAAAGTTTATTTTAATTAATGCTATTAATTACGAACAATCAGAAAAATTTATTTAAAATTATCTAAAATCAAAACCAAGATTACAATGATTGATTCGTATTTGAAAAAAATCAGTGAACAAAAATACAAAAACAAAATAATGTGCGTCCCAAAATCACATTATGTTTATAGATATTTTTGAATCGGTTTGACAAACAGTTTGATATGTACCTCTGTCTTTTTGGCAGATGAACATATAGATTTGTAATACCTAGTATATGTAGGTAAGCATTTTGCTCTGAAAATATTTGGGATTAATATACAAATCAACCAATTAAAAATTTCACGAATAATTCATCAAATGATAAATTTTTAATAACTTTTAAAATTTCATTAAATTTTTATGTCGACGCGTAGAAAATTTTTCGACACATTCAGAAAAATATTAGCGACGTGAAAACTTTTTTTGTCAGAACATGTATGGTCTTGCAATGGACATGTTAAACTTTTATACATTTGACCATGAGATGACCTTGAAAAAAGGCCTATGAAAGTCAACTTAAAATTTTTAAACTGTAATCGACATTTTTTTATTGTATATTATTCTTGCTGGCATCGGGGCATTTTCGAAACACTACCTCAACATAATTAAATTAAAAACTATAAGCCGTTCCATCAACAAATTCTATCTAAACAAACAAATTTGTCATATCATTCGTATGTTTCGAGATGTTTTCCCTTGGAATTCAAAATGGCACATCTTGTATATCCTAAATAAATTAAAAATTAAACACGTGATGAATCAAGTTTGTGGTCAGAGGGTTTCCCCATTTACAATTACTGTACTATGCATTGCTCGAACGAATAGGAACCACGCTGGACGGAGTCTTCGATGTCTTTCGTCGCTAGAAGTCCTTTGGTGCTTTCAGCTTCTTTCATCCAGAGCTGAACCTATGCAACAATATTATACAACATACAACAAAATTATATATTCAATTAAAACAATGCATAGTTAGGGATCGTAGTTGGAACGTTACGTCTGATTATTTAAAAATCTTACTACTTCTGTAATGTCTAAAATCCTGCCAAAATTGCTGATTTAGTCAGAATCTTGTGTAATGCAAAACAATTTAAATGAAGCTTCTGTTTCTTGAACAATAATACTGAGATGAAGAAATTTTCTTACAAAATAATATGTATACAGAAGTTGTTTCTAGTTCTATGACATTTCAAAAATAGCGTGTAGAAGTATTATACTATGCAGGGTGGTCCAATAAATTTGACCACCTTAAATATCTCCGTTATCCTGAACAATATACAATAAGGATATAAATTAAATTTTTCATTCAAATGTTAAATTTATTTTCATTAATATTTGTACGTGACAATTTTATCCCTAAATACAAAATCTGGATGAAGTGAAATTTTTATTTTTGTGTTCTATAAATGCGCATAAGAATAACAAAATAAAAGACAAAGTTTATCATAACAATGATTAAGTAAGTACTAATAAAATTTTGTTTACTTAATAGATTGTATAGAAAATTGATTTTCACGTTCTGTAAAAAAATTGTTGTTAAAAAAGTTAGTCAAGAATATACAGTAGCCTTAATAAAAAGTAAAGCAAAAATAGCTCGGCATTTCACGTGTTCGTTACGTGGGTAATTCTAACAATACATTATATCTATATATTCTCTTTTTAACGGAAAAAAATGACCAGCGCAGGTATAGAAAACTCGTAAGGACCACCAGCAACCCTCCGCTAAAACCAGTCAATTTATGGTACGGTCGACGTTTGACCCATCCGTGGTCGTAAGACGTTTATTAAGGATGGTATTGTTCTATGTAGAACCGTACCAGATGTTCAACACGTTGAGCCTAGACTATTGAGTAATTGTTAAAATATGGTAGCTCTAAAAGGAGCGGATGGTAAACAGTGATGGGACAGCATTAGCCTTCAAAACTTTATGAGAATAGCTACAAGCACAGCTGTACGGTTCCGAATAATGCAAATTACACCTCGTAAACATAAAATCCTCATCTTTGCATTATCGAGAAACGAGGAGGCGCGTCCTGCATTCTTGCCTGACCTGGGTAAAAAATATTTCAATTAAGAGATAAATATTTACAAATACTATTTCTCACAGCTGTTACATATGTTTCATTTGGAACTAATACTAAATTACTGTTTCAAATGAAACATTACCCAGGTCTGATCCTTGCAATCTTGGAAACGAGTCCATCCCGTTAAGGGTCAACATTTGAATGAAAAATTTAAGCAAAATTGTTATATTTTTAATATATAATATTAAATATAATGTCTTAATATATAGTGTAATAAGTTTGTTCACATAGCCCGCGGTTCGTAGCGGAAGAAGTGTTATCTGTTAAGTGTTAGCACTGGCTTGTTTTGACTACGACGTATGAACTCTGTATCTGCACCGTCAATCAGTTTCCTTTCAAACTTCACAGGGTAAAGTGTATTGTTTATACATTCATTTTCGTAAAAAAATGTGCATGAGATTAAAAAGAACAGTTCGTGGTGATGGTGTTAGTAAGACACGTACCATTCAAAAATGGATTCAAAGTTTTAAAGGTCGAGATTTTGACGTTCATGATCGAAAACGCAGTGGCAAACCATCGACAATTAATATGAATGAAATTGCGGATTCAATCCAGCGAAATTCAAGATATTATCAGAATGGCAAGTGTATAATTGATTAGGTGAGTTCCGCAAAAAGAAAGTAGGACACAACCCGATATTTAATAAATAAGTTAAAAAAATCAAGATCGAGTTACGTAGTTGGATTCGAAAAAATAAATTCAACACTTGAACGAAGAATTTAACAAAACAGTACTATTTTTAATGTTTTTTAGGAAACTATTGAAAATTAAATGGCAAAGTTATTCCTTATTAAAGGATACACAATTTTTCCAGTTAAATCATTCCTCCAGTTCGAATAGTTTCCGAGATATTCAATTAAATATGGCTCTCACCCTCTACTATCAGAGCTGTTGTCACCCCATCAATATGAACGATAGCCGGAAATTATGGATTTAATCCCGCAAAATCCAAGATATGATTGGAAACGCTAAAGGATTTAGTACACAACCGGATAGTTATTAGACAAATGAAAAAATTCAAGATCGAGTTATGCAGCGGGATTACTTATTAAAAGATACTCAACTTTTCTCACCCCGTGCTATGAGGGTCGTTTTCGTGTTTAATGTTTCTGCAAGAGCTACATGATCCCGAAAATTCATTAATGTTTTTAGCAATGTCTTTTATCTTTTTCCTTCGAATTTTTATTTTTACTGAAAAATTAATAGGAAGTTTAGCTAACTCTTATACAATAAACATTTCAACCCGGGAAAATATCATACGGGGTGATTCAGCTAATGTGTATAAAAAAATGGTTGAAACGAAAATTGCATGGTTTCAAATGTAGCATACAATGTGATAATTAGTTTTTTAATCGTAATATAAAAGTCGCCTTGAGTTTGTTTACTTTGAAGGGTCAATTTTAATCGTGTAGTTGCAGAGAAATGTCAATTTTGAATAAGAAAACTATAGGTATACATGTAGGAGGCAACTAATACGTAGTTACTGTATTAGTATAGCCAGTAGAGCTGTGACTTATGAGATACCCGGGTAAACAAAAATTACTCGGGTACTCGGGTAAACAGCATTACCCGGATATTCGTGTAAACAAAAATTACCCGAGTACCCGGGTATCTCATGAATACACTGCGGATCTTCATGCAAAATAAAAATCGTTTGCATCAATAGGAAAAAACAGACGATATATTACGATTACTTATTCTCTTGAACGATTTTAAGAAATTTAAATTAATATATCAACGACCTTTTAATTTCGTTATTGTTTTAAATTGCACAAAATCATTTATGACTTTTATCTTATGAGATACCCGGGTACCCGGATACTCGGCTATATCATGAGATACCCGGGTAGTTTTGCTCTACCCGGGTATCTCATGGATACTCGGGTACCCGGGTAAAAGTCCGAGCTTTAATAGCCAGCAGAGGGTTCATTTGCTTAAAGCAGTGTTTCAATTATGTAATATTTACTACTCACCGGTTTAATAAAAATTATTGATTTTCCAGGAGTCGAAGAGCGACTTTGTGGATATAACCCTAAATTAATCGAAGATCTGTTATTCATAAATCACCTGTTTGTACAATAAGTCTCTTCTTCGGCCTGGTGGCTCCTTCTTCAACAGCGGTACCAAGATCCCCAAGCAAGACTGAAACCTTTCCAACGCGTGCACGTAACTTCCTTCGGCAAGATACTGTTCGGCTACTTCTCCTATCTCCAATCCGTCTAGCATTTTTGTGGTACTTCTGCAAAGTGTCCCTAAACACACGCAACAACAATAGAAAATGTAATTTCACGCCCACCCCTTTCACTCGAGACCCAAACACTGCAATCCATTTTCCAGCTTCGCTGCATGGGCATAAAGTAATATTTCTTCGTTACAAACAATATCGATGAAACGCTGCAAAGCCGGTTCCATCAATTACGTTCTTCAATCGCATGTCGTGCCATAGAGGGACTTCGTTTTTATTACTGAACATGACCAAGTAGAGGCTCCGTTCCATTCCAGTAAATGTCATGTTTTGTTGAATTTTATCTCAATTTCTCATTGAAACTCTATCGGAAAATTTTGCCGTCCTCGTAACATAATAACAATCGATGGGAAAAGAGAGCGCGTTTAAAACTTTGTTACTCATAATCACGGTTATGTAACTGTCTTATATCAGAGCTTTTATTAATTTCGAAACCATTTAAAGCTTGAGCAGAAAATTATAGGTCCGTTAAGCAACATCGCGAGGCAGAAGAAATATTGTTTTATGCATATTTACCGCCACCAGATATTAAATGTTAACGAAAGGATTAGTAAAAGTTTGATACGAACATAGTTCAGGATACATTAACGATGATGGTTTGTTCGAGGATGCCACACTCTGGATCATCGAGGGGTTCGCTTTGTCCTTGTCGCTACCACCCTCGACACACGAAGCTTTTAGTATTTCAGCCCTCTTAATGTAATTATTTACGTGTGACCTCAAAATCTCTTTCCGTTTCAGTTCAGTTTCATCTGATAAAATACCGTGTATTTTTAAGCCATTGGTCCACTGTGTTTGTTTACAAGCGTTAGAATTTATTTATACCGGGATCGATCATTTCTTACTTGTTAAAATAGGAATGAAGTATCTAAGCGCTTCGCAGTAAAGATAAAATGCTTCCTTTGAATTCTTCTCCGTATCCAATTTTACCGCCTGCTGGATCAACTCCACTGCCTTCTCGTAATTCTCCTTTGTCGGCGCATGCGCCAAGTCCAAATAATCATGGGCAAAGAAATCATTGAACGTTATCCTCTGGTCAGGATCGTGTTTAAGCAAGGACAGCAATAAATCCTTGCACCCGCTCGACACGTGGCATCCTTTTGGTAACTAACCCACAACATCAACGTTAATGAATTAAACAGAACTTAAATTGCAGTAATTTGTTTTTAATTATTTCTTCATAAAACTTCTACCAACGTATGCGTGACGTTTTCCTGATTAAAATGAGACCAATCACGATATAATTCGGATCATATTTACCCGTTTAATTGACGGTTCACTGAAACCTCGATTATCCGAATCGATGATACTTTTCATTATTCGGAAACGTGCTTCACGTACGAACAGTAATGATTCACTCTAGCACTTGAAATTGCTAATTTTTTTATTATTACATCCTACTGACTCAGTTCGGATAACCGAGGTTCTACCGCATCGTAAATTAAATAAGTAAATACGATCCAAATTGTGTCGTGTTTGGTTTTATTTTAATCAGGAAAGTGTCACGATTTTGTCGGCTAAAGTTTCATGAAAAATCATCAAGAACAAAAACGTTTTATTGTTAACACGATATAAGCGACATTTCAAAATTTTCATACATATCTGGCCATTAGTGTGCATAAAGGTCTCTTCCAAAGCATGGCAGAGCATCTAAATATTCCTAATACTTTTGAAAATTTCAGCGTTTTCGCGATAGTATTCGAAAACTGATGTTCTATCTTAACATGTTTTCCTCACGATTAAATACATTGAAATGATAAATATATTATGAAGGGTAATAAAAATGGTAGTTTATGACGAACTACCTAACAATCAAAATGACTGTAATTGCTCGCAAAAGTTATAAAAATGCATTTCTCGAGATTGTGCGCAATCAATGTCAAATCTTCAGTATATGTATAGATCAACAAATTACTTTATTTAATAACTTAAAATAATTTACGTCCGTTATTAACACTACTGGATTCGAAAAAATGCGATAACACGAGTTCCCGATCTTTTGAAATTACTGAAGTATTTATTCGTATAATAACGAAAATAGCACAAAAATCTAAGTAAGTGTGATATTATTGTTTTTACAACGCAATATGGACTATCTACCTTTAAGTAAAAAAGAAATTAGAGTTAAGATGCTCCGCTCTGCTTGCATACTGTGCACACATACACAAATTAGTTACGCTTGGTAAGTGCCGACTACTTATACATATACTCTTTTCACACGAATATATACTTTGTATGTATAACAACACAAATATATAAGTTACGTATAAGTTATAATTATAGTTAATTGCGCAACAGCCTTTACTGTATATACATCTCTATATTTAGACAGGGTGTTCCGAAGTTAAGCGGTCAAATTGTGTCACTATGTTTTGTGACCACAAATTTTTAAAAAATGTTACAAACACGTGATTTGTAAATATCATGATTAACGGAACGTTTCGTTAAAAAGTTGCAACTACAAATTAACCAAAAGAAACTGGTACTGAACAAAAACACGCGCTGTGTATTAAAAGTTGTGTATTCGAACTAAATAATTCATACAAAAATTCGATAAAATTATGCTATTATTTAAATTACATGTACGTATGTACAAGTCATAAAAATGGCCCACCGATGCACTTGTAATACTTGAATTATAACGAAATTCTTAAACCCATTCTGCCAGAAACAGAAATGAAGTAAAAATATATTGTTCCGTCAATAATTCGCAAGTATAATGATACAGTAACGTCAAAATTTTCCGACGCTTTCACAGTTTTGTAGTTTACATATTTTTTTTTGTTCATGAATGCATAAAATCCGATATCACCGCAGTCTTTATCATTGTAAATTTCTCTGGAACTATTCCTATATTACCAAACGTTCTTATATTGACGAATTGTAGTTATTGGGCAAGTTAACCACCATATTTCTTTTCCCGAAGTTCCATACTCGACAAAAGGTTAACAGAGCCTCGCATTAAACTTTCATACGTTCGCGGTAGTAGTTTTCTTAGCAAAAAACATAAATGACAAACATCCAAACATGCAATGAAAGTTCAATGAAACATGGCTAGCCTGGGGCGAGTGTACGCATCGTGGCCCGTATCGCAATGAACGTAGTAACGTCGGAACACCCTGCGAATAGTGTACGTACATATGTAGTAATATAGCAGATGGTAGATAGAATGTCACTGTGAACAGGTGTGTGAACTAACTCGTCCATGTGTCTATATATATATGTGCATGGGGATATTTTGTTTTCGGTCTCACAAACGAGATCGATATCGGTAATCACCTCTATAGGTCGAGTGTCCTTAATTTTCTCTGCCAATTCTTGGACGCTACCGCTGGAGTAAGGTGCTTTTCCGAAAAGACACTCATACATGATCACGCCGACACTCCAGAGGTCGACGCGGGCATCGTACTTCCGTTTCAATAATATTTCCGGCGCCATATAGAGGGGGGAGCCTCGAACGGCGAATTTTTGCTCGGAATTGGAGAGGTATTGAGCGAGACCGAAGTCTGAAATGAAAAGATCGAATCCATGGCGATGGGGACTGTAGCCAACGGGAAAGAAAAATTGTTTTTGGCGGGCACGAACCTCCGACTTTTAACACCAATTGCGGCTTTCTTGTTAACAGTAGGTTCTGCGGCTTCAGGTCCATGTGGGAGACATTGTGATTGCGTAAATATCTCAGCGCCAGCGCGAGCTGTTGTAGAAACCCCCGGCAAATTTGTTCAGGTAGCTTGTGCCTCTTCTTTATAAAACTCGATAAGTCGCCGGCGTCGCAGTACTCCATTACGATGTATATATGCCTAAGTTACGCTAGGTGATAGAATTGTCTTTACGCACAACTCGGAACAGGAGACAATCGACCACGCTAGAGTGCGGGACTGATCACGATTTTATTTGACTCGAGCGTGTCGATAACAGCGGAAGACTAAAAGTCCCGTGATTTTGATCGAAAAACGACTCTAAGGTTCATTTTACCGACTCGAAATGGATTATTTTAACGTCCCGGTAAAGCGTTCTTATTTCAGTTTGTTCGTTTAGTGATTTTTGGGGCTCTACTAACCCGTCGTCCCAGAAAAAGTCCCTCATCTCTACGATATGCTCATGGTTTAGAATTTTTAGAAGATTGATCTCCGTGACGAGATTATCGATAGCCGACTTGGACAGCGACGACTTGTCTACACATTTGATTGCGACTACCTCTCGGCATCCATCCTACAAACGACCAACAATAGGATTACGTTATATCGCCTTGAGATAACTTACTTCTTTCAAGCTTCAATGCAACCATCTTTTCTGGCCACCTCTCAAATCAACGGAGCCACTCGACTGACAGAGACCAGTCTGATTGGAATACATTAAAAGTCACACTGGAATCCGCGACACGCGGGACCAACCGATATATTCTGCTCTGCGTTATGACAGAAAATAAAAAGTAGCGCAAAGGTTAGTGTATTCGCATAAACTTTGATCAGTATTATTATTACGTTCAGATAGCTTTAGGTTCGAAACGCGTCGAGCTGTTGTGAACACACCCGGTGAGCCTCGAGCGGTTGCAAAGTTCTTGAAAATTATATTTTTAAGCGTAGGGAAATTTTTATCTGAATAAAACTAACCATTTTATTTGTGTAATCTGTATATGTATATCGTACGGCAAACTCAAATCCGATAAAATAAAGTTTCTTCGAATTTTTATGTTGATATTAACAATGTTCCAACGTTAAAATATTTTGACTCGTTGACAATATTTCAATGAAAACGTGCGAGATTCCATCTTGTAATTATAGACACTGGATTTTAAACAAAATTTTCAAGAACTACGAGTTAATAAAAATGATCGAAATTATAGTTTCAGAAATGTATCTCTTTCTTATGTTAGTATCATAGTTAATGATTAAAGTATGGCGACGATGGTAATTAATTAAGTGTAATTAACAGAGTCCCAAATAAATTCAGTGTAAATGGCAAAAACATACTAATTACCTTCAAACAAGTCAATGAAAACTTATATTCGCCGTGATTAAATATAAATAATCTCTTAATATGTTATTCAGTTTTATAAATAATGTATTGGAGAACAAATTGGAGTAAGGTTTATCTTTAATTCGTGTATGTATGTATTGCTCTCATCTGATATCTTTTAATAGCGAGAATTTATATTGCATTCAAATTCGCGATAACGATCGTTCATTAAATTCGAATCTGCACTTGATCATTATGGTAGACGAATAGTTGAAAACTGTCAAATTCATACATTACAGTGAGCAGCATTATTAATTGATTGAATTATCTAGTGCCATTATTAATTAATTAGATCGTCAGCGAGATACATGTATTCGACATCGAGTAACCGGTTACTGCATTGCAGTGTCTTTCAACGGAATAAATTTCGTGAACAATGAAAAAACTACAAAGTATTATCTTTGTCTTCCACGAACACGATAAGACGCAGTAAAATGCTTGCACTATGTTATCTTGCTCGACAGGTGTAATCAATAATTTTTTTTCTCAAACAATACAAATTTAATATTAATTTTAGTTCAACTACCTTTAATGTGAGTTTAAAGTGTACGAACGGAAATCGCGATTTGAGAAGTAAAATTGTGGTTCCCGCCGAATTAGTTACGTCACTGCCATCATATGTTTCGATCGCTCGTTCGTTCTGAACCTCAAAATGTACATACCTTTTTGATCGCTTTGTAGACGGTCGCATAACTCCCCGAGCCAAGTTTTTCTAGCAAAGAATAATCACTCACACTGGGCAAACTCATCTCGCCCGATAACTGAGTGATTCACATAAATGTCTGTCCCGAATATATTACGATACGGTGGGGTTAAGTTCACTTTACGGAACACCGTGAGCCTCTCCGTTTATCGTTCGTATACACATTGGCGTAGCTACTTGAACTTCTACATACGCGTAAACAGATCGCCTCGAATCGTAAATAAACCTGATGTCTTTACATACATTCTCTATTATAACATGAAATACGAATTGAATATCTTTACGGGGATTAGACTCTACCTGAATTAGATTGCATAATGCGTCTTAAATGTATAATCTGCGGTAACTATCGAAATAGGTATCACCATCACCGAACAAGTAATTTTCAGGTAATTGAATTTTATTTTATATTTCCAACGTTGCTCGGTACATTCCTGAGATTCTTATTCGATCTGCAAATCAGTTTCCGTCGAATGTATGTTCAAATAGGGACACGAAACACTGGGAACGATACCGTAAGACACTTGAAATAGTTATGTCAAAATTGTGCCCTTCGTGGAGACGCTCATGTGCGTCAGCTGTGCGCCGCGACGAAGCAAACTTCAAGTAGTTGACTCGAGTCAGTGAAACGCCACTTGGTGACGAGACGTTTCGTTGTCGTGTCACTAATTGATTCTCTATTTCTCGGCTAATATCACGCGAAATTCTGTATCCGTTCCAGTTCACACATTAGTAGCCTTGGCGTCGACCAGTGAGAAAAGAAAGTAACATTTTCCAAGTTAATCGAAGAGAAGTTATGATAGTGGACGTGACTGTAGTGTTCGAGCTATAAGCTCGTCCATTCGTTCATGGCAAACAGTGCATTTTCGATTAATTTATGGTTTTTATCTGATTAGCTTGCTAATTCGATAACTTGATTGGGTGCGATGGCTGAAAACATTATCGTGCATGGTAATACATCTTGTACATTTTCTAAGCGTTACGAAGTCGATCAAATGCCAAGATATCGCGTTAAGTGTATTTAGTGTTTTTCGTGTTTGTTGAAGAAATTGTCAGTTAAACTAAATTTACGCGAGCAATTTTTCGCTTTGCAATTTTCGGAATCATTTTCAAGTTTCATTATTACACGATGTACGAGATTTCCACGGACATTTTCGTTCGAAAGATATTTAATAATCTCCTCACTGCCAAATAATACAATTTCTACGTGTATCTATATTTCTAGTATGCGAAAAACAGAATAACACACATACACACGCATATGTATATACACCTATATATGAATATATGTATATGTATATATACATATATACATATGTATGCATATAATGTCTACGATACTTAATACATACAAAAAAGTTATTGATAATTTATTAGTACGACCTAGAACATTTTTTTCAATGTTAGTGAACCGTTGAAAAAATGGTAACAAAAATCGAGAAATACGGAATAGTAGTTCTATAAACATGGAGACGCCATTATGTGTAATAGTATTACCTCGCTATAGGTTTAGCTTACTTTCGTGCTATAAGCTCGTGATTATCATTGTTACATTGACGCATAGTAAATAATCAATATTCTCGTTGTAATGTTACGTTCGTAATCACTTTTCCATATTTTCGAAAGAAATTGGACATTTTTCGTTTGAAGTTTACAGTAATGTCGAGCTTATAGCGGAGAAATATTGTACACAGCAGACTCCCGATTGGCTAGAGCCACGGTAGCTCATTCATCGCTCCACCCGTGGAAATAGCATTACATGTATCAGCTACCGGAGTTCAACTCTGATGTTTTGGCAGCTGATTTTATTCTTGCTTACGAGCATTGTAGGATTATTGGAAAATTTTTTTTATCGTCTATGTTAGTAGAAGATTCGCAGAGTGTAGTGACAGTAGATTTTACGCGACACTGTCGGCAGAAGCTAAAGGACAAACGGACGATAAAGCTTCTGGCTTTATTCGGAAAGTAGATGACGATGACGTCATGTGCTGAAACATAAGCTGTTTTCACCTTGTTCCGCTACAACAATATTTCGCGTGTACAGGTGTGATGCATTCCCTTGTGATACTTTAATTTTGTGCGCATTCGTCCTTGGAGCAACGAAACCATTCTCGCGTTCGTGGAAGTGCCTCTGTTGATCCGATTAAAAAGTCAATTTATTTTGTAAATCTTGAAGTGAAATGTAAACGTTTCAATATACTGCTTTCTCTTTACCTGAATACACATTTGTTTACAATTTCATTGTGCTAGTCAACGAACGAAGTATAGTATATAAAATTTGAAAGATTACGGTCGTTAAAATCCATTGAAAATGTTGTATGATTTGCATGTTTTTATGTGCAGGTGCAAACTATATAAAATAAGAAAAAAGTATACGTTGAAATTTTGATCGTTTAATAAATTCATACCAAAATGGATTCCGAAGAAGAGACGTACGATGATGTTGATTCTGGTAACGAGTCCAGCGGAGACGATGTGGATTTTGCTATGGAAATCGAAGCTGAGAATCCAAGAGAACGAACAACAGATGTTGATGATTATCCCTTTGAAGTTTTGTCGACGGAAGAGATAGTACAGCACATGATCGATTCTATAAAAGAAGTCAACACAGTTGTAGAAGTAATAAAATAAATCTCTAATTGTTTATAGTTTTTCTTATAAGTACAATTATACAATTTGCGGATTACATAATTTTCATTGTAGATACCAGCAACAACAACACGTATTTTGTTAAATCATTTTAAATGGGATAAAGAGAAATTAATGGAACGTTTCTACGATGGAGATCAAGAGAAATTATTCACAGAAGCACGCGTTATCAATCCATTTAGGAAGGGTCCATTAATAAATAGAAGTCAATCATCCCAGAGTGCTCTGGTAAGTTTCAACATTTCTTTTCTTTGTACGCATTTAAGATAAACATAATACCTCATGTTTATGATTTTCTCTTTAGTCTACGAAAGTGATGACAAATGGTACAGAAGAATGTGGAATCTGCTTCATGGTTCAACCATCTGCAGTACGTGCAATATAAAATTATCTAATGATCGTATTATTGTTATGTAGATTACAGATCTTTATGCTATTTTCCATTTTCATAGTTTATTTTTTAAACGATTCATTGTAGAGTAGCTAAACCGAGAGTTTTATATGTTAATAATCTAACTGCTTCTCTGTATTTCATAAATTTTCAGGTGCCATAAACACATAAAGATCTGCAGTTTATTGATAAGCATAAAAATTATATTCGAAATGTAATATCATTTTTCCAATTTCTACTAGATGATGACTGGGCTTGAATGTGGACATCGTTTTTGTACTGGTTGTTGGGGAGAGTATCTTACGACCAAGATTATGGAAGAAGGTGTTGGTCAAACAATTGCATGCGCAGCACATGCTTGCGACATTTTAGTTGACGATGCCAGCGTTATGAGACTTGTAAAAGACTCTAAAGTCAAGCTGAAATATCAGCATTTAATAACCAATAGTTTTGTTGAAGTAACTATCGTTTTATTCTATATTATCTATTGTTTTGCATTTATTTATAAGAAACACACTTGAAATGCATTAATTGTCGTTTGGCTTTACAGTGTAATAGGCTACTAAGGTGGTGTCCATCTCCAGATTGTAATAATGCTATAAAAGTACAGTACATTGAAGCTAGACCTGTAACTTGTAAATGCGGACATACATTCTGTTTCCATTGCGGCGAAAATTGGCACGATCCAGTAAAATGTCATTTACTACGTAAATGGATAAAAAAATGCGATGACGATTCAGAAACATCAAATTGGATCGCCGCAAATACAAAAGAATGCCCCAAGTGTAATGTTACTATCGAGAAAGATGGCGGATGTAATCATATGGTGTGCAAAAATCAGAATTGCAAAACTGACTTTTGTTGGGTGTGTCTCGGACCTTGGGAGCCACACGGTTCTAGCTGGTATAATTGTAATCGTTATGATGAAGAGGAAGCGAAAGCTGCTAGAGATGCTCAAGAGAAAAAAAGATCTGCCCTGCAACGATACTTATTTTATTGTAATAGATACATGAATCATATGCAGTCACTGAAATTTGAAAGTAAACTTTACGCGAGTGTAAAAGAAAAAATGGAAGAAATGCAACAACACAATATGTCCTGGATTGAGGTAGAATCAATATAATTAAGCGGGAGTAACTCGTGTTATGTGTGTGCACCGTTGATATTCAATTCTGTGTTCATATTTTCAGGTACAATTTCTGAAAAAAGCTGTAGATATCTTGTGTTCCTGTAGACAGACTCTTATGTATACTTACGTTTTCGCTTACTATTTGAGAAAAAATAATCAGTCTGTGATTTTCGAAGACAACCAAAAAGATCTAGAGGGAACGACAGAACGCCTCTCGGAATATCTAGAAAGAGATATTACAAGTGAAAACCTTGCTGATATTAAACAAAAAGTTCAAGATAAATATAGGTAAGCCACTCGAGCAAAAGCAATTCAAGTAGTTTTATGTAACGTTAATAACAAGAGCAAACATATAGTACTGTTATTTATTTTTTAAGATACTGCGATAGTCGGAGGAAAGTGCTTTTAGAACATGTACACGAAGGATACGAAAAGGATTGGTGGGATTATGTGGAATAGAGAACTGAACCAATTTTGTGTTTCGGGGATTTACAACAAGTTCTTCATCTTGTTACTGTTTCCCCAGCTGTGATAAATCAAGAAAGCTGATAAAGAGACAGAAAATAGAACATGTCATCAAGTGATTTACGTGTTACATATACTTTAAACACAACATGATCTATGGCAACACATATATCGTTATGAATTTTGAATTTATTAAAATCGAATCCTACTACTATCAGGCTGCATGTAAAATTCTTTTATATTGATTACGGGCTCCGATTTGCGCTAGTTGTGTGCTATATACAGTCGTAATGTCTTGATCCTTCATAAATATGGGTTGCAATGGTATTCTCGAGTATTCAATCGATTTTATATACACACGTCAGTTGTTTAAATAACATGGAGATGTGAAACAAATCGAAATAGTACGATTTAGTACTGAAAGACAGTTTCTCTGAAATTCGTTTAACACCTTGGGGACGACGTTGACAGCTTGTACCGAGCCTTGAGATAAGGAAAGTCGTAAATTAAACTTTAAAAATTAGCATCCGTTGATGCCACTATGTTTGTTTCGGTGTCTTCAAGCCTAAACTTGGGGTCAACGCGTGGCAACTTTGATGCAGTCTCTCTTGAGATTTTTCTATCCTTCTGTGAATTAGCCGATCTATCGAAACCGTTGCGCAGGCAACGAACGGTCCGTTCCCAAAGTGTTGATATATTTTATTGCTGTAGCATGACTATGTACCTTTTCAGACTACTATAAGATTCTCTAGAAAAGTAATTAAGTAAATATGAAAGAACAGAGGAAACTCTTCGAGAATTTGTTAAGCAGTACATGAAAAGGTTACTTACAGGACTAGAATATCTCGATCTGCCTCTTAATCTCAGATCTGCGCATTCGATTTATGAAGGGGTAATTGAACATAACAGAATATTGGTGCAAATAAGATTCGCGCGACAATGTTCATTCTATTTTGGACTACGATACGTCCAGGCTGTAATTGCCAATTTTTATGAAAACTGAATTAAAGTGACCATATCGTCAATATCATAAGTAACATTTACATTAAATTGGAGTTTGATTTTAATTCTATTTCTCGTTTGTACGCTCGGACAAATTATTGGAATTATATTTGCATGACGTGAAGGGTCCAATGTTTTTTTAGAATTTTGTAATTTCAATTATTTTTCTTTTGATAAAACTTATTATTTATTAATACTATACAGATATTTTAATTAAAATGGCTAAGTTCTAATATGCGCATCGTACATGTTGTAGTCTCGATTTATTTAAAATTTGGAAGAGTCTGCGAACGATCATTTTCGTTCAAATTTGTTTGATTAAACAATATTCTCATCGTGCTGATGATATATACCATTAACCAATTAATTTACTTTAATGGTTAATGACCATGACACAATGATCACTTATTGTTGTATAAGTGGGGAACGAAATAACAGTTCCGTTTGTACAGTTATATAGTTATATATTCACACATGAATGCATAATACATACTTATATACATATATATATGTATATATATATATGTGTATATATATGCATATATATCTATATATATCTATATGTATATATCTATATATATATATATAGTTGTAATATCAATATTAGCAAAACTAAAGTAGAAACATTTGAAGGTTTATTAAAGAAAAAATGAAAAAACTGTTGATTCTTACTATTATCCACGTTAGGAAATAAAAAAAAAAATTAAAATGCAGTTGTTTTCTGTACAGTCACAAAATTTGAGTAGATTTAAGAGAACTGTTAGATATATTCAAAGGAAATTATTCTCTAGTTTATTGTATATTCATGTAACGCGTAAAATTATTCATAGATATCAAGGAATTATGTTTTTTTAAAAATATTTGAGCATAGATATTTAAAGAAAGGATTTTTATGTAATTTGTGTAATGAATTACTTCTTCTTAAAAATCATCATATATTTATTAGGACGCATGCGATGGTTTTTCAGTAGTTTAGCTGAAACTTTTTAAATTGTTAAACATATCCGCAAGACGTGAACACAAATAGTGCTGAACTCTGTCAACGAGATATCAAGAATATGATATTCGACAGTAACGATCTCTATCGCTAGAGAGAAAGTGTTCTCTAGTCACACGATCGTAGTACATGTCGATGATCGGTTATTGGCAATATGTACGTAAAAACTGCGTAAAATATAATTAGTTTAAATCATCCGTTCAATTCCGCAACCAAAAGAATTAATGCTGCACGTTAGTACTTGAAATAATATTGTCTTATTTGTTCAGAAGGTAAAACAGTCGTATAATGGTATACACTCACTAATATCCATGTACATTAGAAACAGTTTGGTTTTAGAATACATGCATTCTGGTATCAATCAATAAATGAATATATTTTGAGTAGTACGTAGACTGTATTTATGTTTGAACAAGTATACTATTTCAAATAAAACTATACCAATATCTAAAAAATATATTTTTAATAACTCTAGCGGTAAAAAATATTAGTTTTTTTAACGAAAATACCTTCTTGAAATTAATTTGTTTAAGAATAAGATCTTATATCCCAAACTATACTCTGTTTGTTCTTTTGACAAGACATTATATTGTTACTATTAAGATTGTCTATTATCTATTGGCAATGATCTTTGTTTTATGTTTGCTTATTATTTTTTACTATTTTCAGATAGATATTAGAGTCTGACATTTTTCATTACATATTTTAGAGTGTAAAACCGTTATTACTCCACATAGATTACAGAGTAATACTATATGAAACGAGATTATTAAGCGTAAATCAATGTATTAATTATCTTTAATGAAATTGACTGAACATTTTTCATAAGAATTAGTTACTTGAATTAAATCATCTACTCGATTCTACGGTCATGAAAGTTTCATTTATAAACGTGGAAGAAAGACATCTAAATATTTTATCAACATAAAATGTTTAAATGTTCAAATAAACGCATCACACATAAAACTTTTGTATTTGATTTTGCAGATGACATTTATTTTATTACAGGTTTATAGAAGAACTAACACACATAGAAAAAAATTGATATATTTTGCAGAAGTGTTTATTATTTTCAAATGCTTATATAAAAATTTTGTAGTGTTATTAGAAGCTACCATATATAATGTTCACTGTTGTTTACGGTGTTATCATATATTTAACGAGCACTATTACATCAATCACTTTTTATAAATTCTACACATCCATTTTGATGGTGTTTGATTGACGAGAGGAATTTATTATTTAATATATTTTCTACCTAAAATAAATTATAAATAAATATATTTAGATTGCTTCTACCTAAATTCAATAAAATTTTGAGAATCTTGTTTGGTATAAATATCTGGAAGGTGAATTTTGAGTATCGTATGAAATTATTTTGATATGAAATGGCTAGATTAACATTAAATCAGATCTCTGTATACTAATTTAACTACTCCGTCGAGCTGCAATTAGTACAAAATATGAATATAATAGGGAACTTGTATGGTTATCCTTCTCTTATGCTACATATTTGTTGTAGTTACATAAAAAGTAGGATGTTTCTAAACGAAGTGACATTGATATGAAGATTGTGTGTGCTACAAGAAGATAAATCCATATCCTGCATCCGTTACAAAGACATAATACATTCAGTTTTCCAATCACACAATTCCATATTCATTACCAATGTAAGAGTGTTTTACAAACTCTTGGAAATTGTTTCTCAGCGCATTTTGGTAGAATATAAGTACGCTAAATGGTCTTGTGGAAAACATACCCTGTGAGACTTGATTTGTAAGGGTATATCAGGAAGTTATAGTTAAAATAGTTGCAACCAAACCAAGGGTTGCACCAGTCATCAGAAGACTCCTCCATATAGCTCCACTAATCTCTTCTGCCACAGGATATTCTATACACAGCTGGTCCTACGAAAATATATAAACGTCAGACACAAAAGAATTATATCAAGATGTAGATAAGAGATGATTGATCGTCGTTTAATTTAATCTCTACGCAAATAAGATTAGTTCAAAGTACTAATGACGAAATGATTAGCCAAATCCTAAGATCGATACATCAAGCATAAGTAAGTTTTCAGGTATAACAATATAATCTACTACCGAAATGTAACGATATACAAATAAACGTATAATCCGAAAGTTCTATAAACGACGCAAACCATGGAATCAGTCTCATAGATTTCACATACCCATCCTCCGTATCCTTTGATAAAATGCGCGACTTTCTCGCCGATAAATCTGGAGACATAAAGCGGTAATTTTTTCTTCAAGGTGTGCATTCGCCTATCGCGAGCCCACAGCGCGAGTCTTCCCATAAACGCGTACAGACAGACGATTCTCGGCCATGTAACGCCGCCGTGCAAAAACAGCTCGTCCGCGACTCCCATAAATGCCTCGTAAGCCGTGTCCGGCATCACGTTCAAACGGTTTACCATGCTCGCGAATAAGATACTATGTTTGTTCAGCATCTGATGCACGTTGTGTCTCATACTACGCGAGACCGGGTCCCGTGATATAAGATAAATATCTTCCTTGAGCAGATATCGTATCACGTCGTTGCCCAAACATTCCGCTGTCAGCTCGATCGAGTCCTCGCAGAGGCTGTACCGCTGAGAGGACGAAACTATTTGCGGGAAAAGATGCTGCAGTCGGATCTAAAAAGAAACAACGAAAAGTAGATGAACTCTTGCAACAGTGTTTTGGCCGAAAAGCCTTTGAAATAAATGCAAAGGAGAAAGCGTGGTAGTAATTGAACGATTAACGGTGCTTCGTTCTCGTTACTTCAAATGCCGAATAGCTTGACACACGACAGCGGTTCCCAGCAGACATACATACATACAAAGTATTCCGATCGTTGGTCTCAACCGCGAGACCGGTACAGCGATAGGCGATGAATTCAAGAGGAAACGATCATTTCGAAATTGGTTGTCTATCGATCTTGACATCGGTAAGCGGCTGGAGGATTCACGCGAGCGCGACGAAGAGAGAGCAAGTCGGTGGTGCGCGCAGAAAGGAGATAGAAAGCGGTAAAGTTGAAGCAAGAGGAGTGGAGAGAGACGAGACCAGGAGAGGACTCATTGACAGTCAGCGGAGATTAAAGCACGTAACACCGGCAATCCCGGTTATTACCTGGCAAACCTCGATGAAAGACATAGCGGTATTGGCGGTGCCGATAGCATATCGGCACAGGCCGCCGTTGTCGTCGGCAATTACGGTGGTTCCAACGGCTTCGGCGGTGTTGTTACAATCGTCGTTGGCAATCACGGTTTCACCGCTTCCGTCGTCGTGCTCGTTGCAGGCTCGCTCGCTCGGCGAATTCCTGTTACCGGGGGGATCGCATTCCAGGATGCCGCCCACTCTGGAATGCGGTTCCCCCCGCGCTGACGCACCCTGCCCCTCTCCGTCCGCACCGAGGATCTCATTGTTCGGTGGTGCATCGTCGTCGCCGGCCATCCTCGTGCACCGCCGCGCCGCCCGCACTGCTCTCTTCCCAGCCACTGGCTGTTCGTTGCTGTCCGTTGCTATCCGTTGCTGTCCGTCCACCCGGACACCGACTCTGCCGACCCGGCCAGATAGACTTCCTACGGAATCGGTCCCGAAAGCCTCGGTTTCACTCAAAACATCGCAGCCAGTACGTGTCCCTCCGTCCCTCTGTCCCTGGTGAATCGCACGCCCGAACCGCCGGGTTAACGAGCGCTGCACTCCAAAAACTTCGGCTCGCCTGCTTGCCTGCCTGTGCCGCCTGTCTGCCGGACGACGTAACGCTCTCTACTTTCCCGCGGCCATTTCCGAAGCCGAACCTTTACCCGCACCCCACCGTTCTACCCGGCCGTATCCCTACCATCTCTTTCACGTTTCCCACCGTTCCACTACCATCCAGTTCCCTTCCATCGGTACATTACTCTCCATAGACCAACACACCCACCCGGCCACGTACACACAGAGGACACAAACTTCTATGGATCATTCACGTTTCCTCCCCACCACCGGTTACCGGCGTATCCCGGCGTATCCCGGCACGCGGTTTATACCACTGCACACCGGACCGCACACCACTGCAACGCGAACTCGCCGGCTACACCTATTACATACAGTCTTTCTTACCTGGCTGAACTATCTCCTTTGGTTTTCTTTTTCTTCAACCGTCTCTCTTTCTCTCTCTCTCTCTCACCTCCTTTCTCTCTTCCTTTCTCTCGTCCCCCCTCTCTCTTTCTCGCTCTCTCTTGCTCGCTTCGCTCTTCGAGGCGCCGTCGATAACCTTCCCCTCTTACTTCCCTAATAGGGTGCTCACGCGCACGTGCACCGCCACAGCCACGAATACCTGTGTGCGCCCTGAGAATCGACGAACGGAATTTTCGATGGAACGCGGAGTTCGTTCGGTACAGCCGTTTCCCAGGATGTGTTCCTGTCGATTCGCTATTCCTATACTACTTTGCTCCTTGCAACTGGAGTACTATGACTTCTCTTCCTTTCTTCTCTTTACTTAAAGTACCAGAAGGTTAGGTCTGCCTTGGGAATTTAAACAAGGACCTAATACGTAGACTGCTTCTATCGGTGGTCGACAATAATTGGCTTTGGGGGAATTTAAAGTTAATTCATGGTCTGGCATTTTCATTGCGATATTCTGTGGATTTCGTCTGCAATATTATCATTAGTCTGGAATGGGATTGAAGAATATTACACTTTTACTTCTTCCTGATTGTTCACCAGGATAGACTGTATTTTGTGCATCAGTAGCAGACAGTTGATGTTGACTCTATGGATATTTAAATCTTCTTACCTGGAAGAAACAGAAATCTCATTGGCGTTCTCCCATCGTATTCTTCAGATTTAGTTATCAAAAGTATCACTATTCTGAAATGGAATTCAAGAAGATTATACTTCTACTTCTTCCTTTTTCTGATGTACTAAAAGATCCTAGAGTAGAACTATTTTCAGGAAAACGTCATAGGTGATTGTTAATCAGGATATATAGACCATCCTATTTTGTGCATCGGTAGCAGAACATTAACATTGCCATTGTGGAAGAAACAGA
>CM052321.1:19999502-20019236 GCA_028455615.1 Lasioglossum zephyrum | reverse complement strand
AAAAATTTGTAGTCTGTTTTAACTACCACGACCGGTAGAACAATTTATATATATTTTTTGTAATAGTATTCTTTCAAAGACTCCATTCCGAATCTATAAAATCGTTACAAAGAAAAGGTAATGCAGGTTGTTTGCAAAAGCAGAAGCTTCAAGCTTTAGGATCCAATGTATATTTTCGTGTTATGCCTTTTTTATCCGCAAAAATTCTGACCGTGATCAGTTCATAATTCATAACAAAAGATTACGGTGAAATGTACAATCGAAACTTTTAATGTCTAAAAGAGCTAATTGAATGATACTGATTTATATCCTCTGCACTTAGCAATTACACAATGTGTAATTAGCATGCTAGGTGAGTTATCGAGAATTTCAAATGAACTGTCATATCTTCATAATTGAAGCACAATTCAAATCATTGCAGATTTGTTTACTTACGCAAATAATCAAATCTTTTTGACACGGAGAAATGATTTACAGATTTGTTGATACAGACAAGCAAACTTTTTATTCACACAGAAATTAATTATGGAACACGAGTCATTCGTTTCTTAACTTTATGAAAACGAAATAATTTATTATCAAGATCGTGTGATTTATCGTTGAGAACTTTTATAGAGCCTTTTTAACAATAAAGTCTACTGTGTATCAAGTTAGTATTTAAAAAAGATGCCGGTTATGCTAAAACGTGTTGTGAAATTAGGTCAAATTAGAAGTACACTTGGATGTATACTCATAGTTGGGCAAAAATTTTATTTAAATAAAAATTTCAAATAAAGTGGGTTTTTCCAAGTGGGGTTTGGACCCACTTTATTGGAAATTTTTATTTAAGTAAAAGTTTTGTCCAACTCTGTGTACACTAATTAGTTTCGTGCGAATAATTTTAATAGAAGAAGAGAGGTTAGTAATTTTCTTATCATGAAATGAAAGCCGTCGTCTTATATTGGAATAAAAAATTGGGTTGGCTAGAAAGTAATTTCGGTATTTTAAAGTGAAATAAAATCGAATTTCTTTATTCAAGCGATGAAATTTGATAAATAAAATATTTTCTTATTCATATTTTTTGGCAAAGGATCATTAAATAAAAGGGAGAATATATTATTCATTAAAATTCATTGGTTGAATAAAAAAGTTGGGCTCTCTCTTTCAACTTAAAATATTGAAATTACTTTCTTGTCAACCGAATAGTACATGATGACGTTCGCTCGAGCTTACCCCCACCGCTACCGCGACGGGTCACGGATGGCTCCGGTACAGAGTCGCCAAATGAGGGGAGTGAGCACAAATTGAGGGGAAAAAGTTACCCTCTCTCTCTCTGCCAGTACCAGATTAGTTACATGTAGTCAGAGTTGGGCAAAAATTTCATCTAAATAATTTTTTGTCGTAAATATTGAATCGAAGTGATTCCCATCACTAAATACAGAGTTGCTCAAAAATTATATTTAAATAATGATTCTTATTTCGAATCGCTTCATTCAATATTTACGACAACACATTCGAATCACTTTCAAATATTGAATTCGACACTTAGAACTCTTGAAACTCTTGAAAGTCTTGGGAATCTTGAAACTTTTAAAGGTTTGTAAGAATTGAAACTTTTGAAATGTTACATATTTATCACGAAACTGGATAACAGTTGTTCGAAAACTTGCAAGACAGATTATTGTATACCCA
Organism: Lasioglossum zephyrum; assembly: GCA_028455615.1. Taxonomy (NCBI): domain Eukaryota; kingdom Metazoa; phylum Arthropoda; class Insecta; order Hymenoptera; family Halictidae; genus Lasioglossum; species Lasioglossum zephyrum. Next base: position 20,017,565 of record CM052321.1, on the reverse strand, counting down.
TCACTAGTTACATGACGTTACATCCCGCATTTTTTAAACTGGTGAAATTTTGCGGGACTATGTGTGTAATAAAAATTGCGTGAATGACGACACGCAAAATGAACTATTTCAATGTTGTATTCATACTAACTATTCGACCTACAAGCGTAGGGGCTGAATGAGCTTTTCCGCTACGGGATATCTTTGTAACGACTTGAGGAGTAACGTAGGAGATACAACAATTAATGTCTTTAAAGAAAGAAATTCTTCAGATTAGCCTAAGCAATTATTATATCGTGTTTTATATAAAATATAAAATAATATTATGAAATATTAGAAAATATATTTAATAATATATTATTATAATAATAATAAAATTATATATATTATAATAAAATATTAGAATATATATATAAAATATATAAAATATTATAAAATATATTTATAAAATAATATATATAATATATATATATATATATATATATTATTTTATAATATAATGTATTATAATATATCGTATTGTAACTTCGTCATTGATATAACAATTTTGGATTTAAATACCTTCTAATAGTTATTAGGTACAACGAATTATTATATATAATTATTATATTATATATTTTGTATTATTACACACGTATATATTTTAATTGTAGTTGGTTTTCCAAAGAAAGATTTATTTTAATCTAATGTAGATCTAACCTATTAATCTAATAATCTCATTAAGTAAAATTTGTTTTATCAATATTAGATTGAAAACGAAATCCTTAATCCTGCGGGATTGAAATAAATCCCACATCTATCCCGCTGGATTGCAAATCCTAATTGGGACACATGCACGATAGAGACGAAACGTGTCACGTGACCGGAGGGTAAATGCCATGAAACAGAGTTCATGTTTCAACAGAATAAAGAGACCATAAAAATCTCGAACATCATATAATTAGTTCCAATAGAAATTTAACATATCTCTATAAAATAGGAACTCTGCAGCGCAAATAACATTGTTCATCATTAATCACGTATTTATAAACTCTCTTGACAAACGTTATTATAATTAGTATTTCATTTTAATCTGGGAATATGAAACTCAATTTGATCGATCTCACAATACAATATCTAATCTCAAACAAATTCAGAAAAGTGGTGTTGGGACTTATATTTGGGTAGTTAGCCTCGGATATTTTTCTACTAACAAGGAGAGTGCAAGGACGTTGTCACACCGATTTAGTTGAGACTCTGTATACTTCTAGATCTCGATCTTCCATTTACGAATATATACCATTATAGACGCTAACACTCAATAGTTTTTGAGATATTCATAAACAAAGTTCTTAAGTGGTATACAACGAGACTTCCACCCGGTGGGCTAGGGTTCGATTCTCGTTTGGTGAAAATTTTTTTTTCATACTTATTTATATTATTTATTCGCTGTGTAACATTGACTTGTCTATATGAGATTGCACATTCATTACAAGTTGAAGAACAAAAGGATTAATAAATAATAAATAAATTCGCTGTGTAACATTAACTTGTTCGTAAGATATTGCACATTTATTTATATACAAGTTAAAGAACAAACGTATTAATAAATTATAAATTATATATCTCTTATATATCTAGTTATATATCTCTGAAATAAATATTCGTTGTATACCTCCTCTACAATAGCAGATTTAAGCAGTAATGTAAGAACTTTTTTTATGAATATCTCAAAAACTATTGAGTGTTAGCGTCTATAATGGTATATATTCGTAAATGAGAGATCGAGATCTATAAGTATACAGAGTCTCAACTAAATCGGTGTGACAATGTCCTTGCACTCTCCTTGTAAGAAGTAATTAATTTGTTCATTATACCATCGATAATAATCACTGAGGAACTATATCGTAATAACTTGAAGCTTTTGAAATGTATGGTTTTGATTGTCGAAAATATTGTGTCGAGCAAATTGCGAACAGGCCACGAAATCGCATTCTCCAGGTTTGTTTTAGAATATACACTCCGATCATATTGTTCAGTGCAACGTTTGTTTGTACTATGTCATAGTACGAAATTATTAGGCCATTAGGGACGAATGTTGAATTCGCTTCGTAACTGTTGTAAATATTCAACAGGGTGCAGCAGATAAGCGATTTCGTCGTCAAATCAGCTTACAGGGTACACTAATAAGCCTAGTATGATTTCGACCGGAAATAGATGATACCGACCGTTCGTGACACGTACGAACACTCACGGTGGATGTAATCGTGTTTAAAGTAGTACTTTTTGATACTTGTTCGCTCCGGTGTTGCACACTGCGCACGAGTAACGTTTATCTATTGAGCTGAAACTTTATTACTAGATTACGGCTGACCATGTGAATTCCTATTTTAACATCTGTTGCATACTAACCAGAATCGGCTGAATAATTCCTTCGCCGCGTTGATTGAAACACTGGTTACTCTAAAAATAGGATGACCATTATTTTGTAGATGAATACAGTTTGCACAGTAGTGCAAAAGAAAGAAGCACTCAGTATGATTACTAGACTGTGGATCTTTATCCAAATCTTTTTGCATTGATTGTGGTAAGCAGGAATAACATAAAAATTGATTTGATCCCTTAACAACTGTTACATTAAAAGCAACATTAGAACATTTTTGAATTTTTGAAATCGTCTACTGTTTTATATTTCACCCAACCAATTTCTTCATAAATGCACAAAGATCCGCAGTCTAATAATTACAAGATATAATGACGAACAATATCTTTATGTAGGAATTATATTGTACAATGATTGATTGTATTGTATTTAATGTATTAGATAATCCGCAATAACACGTATACAATATTCTTTTTCAAAACTGATCCCTTAACAACTATGTTACATTAAAAGCAACATTACAACATTTTTTCACTACATTTTCAACACATTTCACCCAACCAATTTCTTCATAAATGCACAAAGATCCGCAGTCTAATAATTACAAGATATAATGACGAACAATATCTTTATGTAGGAATTATATTGTACAATGATTGATTGTATTGTGTTTAATGTATTAGATAATCCGCAATATACAATATTTTGTTCAAAACTTACTGTGTTCTTATTTGATTTTTTTACGATTTTCTATTAAATATGGACGGGTGCTTCTTTCTTTCGCAGAGTAGTGTACAAGACCAAGCAATTGTACTAACCAGGGTTGGTGTTTTCAATTGAACCTTTGAGATATCTGGGTACTCAGGTACCTATGAGATACTTCAAATGATATCCGAGATATCACGTCGTGTATGAATGAACTATGAAACTTGACAAAACCCCACTTCTCGCAGCCTATAATAGTAAAAACTCCGAAAATAATTGTTCGAGATACCGTGACGTTAGTATTTATACAAGGCCAAGCAACTGTACAAACCAGGATTAGTGATTTCAATCGAACCTTTCTGACTACCGGGTACCCATGAGGCATCCCTCACACGGTATCAGATGCATCACGTCGACAACTATGAAACTTGGCAAAGAGAAAACGCAAACCTTTTTGATGTCCCTAGCAAATAAAAATTATTTATTTTTCATCGAAGTGTGCACCCATATTATCTACACCCTTTTGCCATTCCAACGGTAACTGGAATTTGCGGATCTTTATGCATTTATAGCAAACTTGAGTAGATGAAATTCAATATTGTTGTGAAAAATTTTTATAATTGAAGATTTCGATATACGATTTCTCCTGTATTAGAATCATCAAGGGAAGAAGTAACATCCAATTTGATTTTATCTCCTGCAATCAATGCAGGCAATTTTTATTCTTTACTAGTTGACCGACTAATTGTGCTGTCCAAATTTCAATTTAGTTTGCGATCGTTTTAACTACGCATATCCATCGTTCAAATCGTGAGTTATAGTCTTGAGTTGATACAAAAATCCCATAGAAAAAAGCACTTTCATTTTTTCCCGAATTTTCCAATTTTCTGGGCAACTTTACCAATTTTCTTTCCCTACAAACCTTATTCGGACTATTGCGAACATTTTTAAAAATAACTTAGCCAAATCGGTTCAGTCGTTTTCAAGTGATGCGCTTACCAACGAACAGCATTTCATTTTTATTTAGATAAAGATCCGCAGTCTAGTAATTGGTCTATACCTACTGTAGAAGTCTGGAGTACGGAAGTCAGTCAAGTCCGGGAGGGCACTTTCGACAGCTTGTTTAGAATTGAAGAATTTTCCTATCAATGCGTTGTCCAAATTTCGGCAGAAGTGGTAGTCAGTGGTTGCCAAGTCTGGTGAATATGGTGGGTCACGGAGAGCTTCCTACTCCAACTCCTTTAGCTTTGCTACGGTCAGTCGTGTGGTATAGGGTCCAGCGTTGTCTTGCGAGAGGATTGGCATCGACCGATTGACCAATCTTGGTTGTTTAATGGCAAGTTGCCGCATCATATCGTCCAATTGCTTGCAGTAGACTTCAGCCGTGATCGATGTACCAGGTTTCACAAAATTGTGTTCGATAACACCTGGACCACCAAACACCATCAGCTTCTTCTGAAATTTCCATCTTTGAATTTTTTATCCAATTGCTCCCAGTGGCTTTGGTTGTACTATGTTGGCAACTACATTCGCGACTTATTGTTTCGTAATTCATTTATTGTATCATTATAACCTCGTTCAGTGATCATTCCTTTTGAACTGTATATCATTGGAAAGCTCTGAATTTTCCGATTAATTTGATATAGTTGGAATATGCTTCAACTATATGGTCTCCGAAAAGCGTTAAATATACAATCATGCTAGAGAGAGTGCAGCATAAATTCCTCAGATTTTGTGCATACAAGATAAACAACGCAATGTCAATCTTTGATCATAATTACTCTACAATATTAAACACAGTCAACCTTGAAACATTATCAGATCGTAGAACAGTTTCCGACCAGAGCTTCATCTTTAATTTGATAAACAATAATATCGATTGTCCCGCACTCCTGAGGCACATCAATTTCTATGTACCTGAACGTATTTTGAGAACGCGAGCAGGATTTCAAGCAATGAAATCCAAATCCTTATATGGAGTAATAAATCCATTAAATCGCATTATTACTAGCTCTAACATATTTTATAAGAATATTGATTTTTTTAATGGCATGTTACAGGCATTCAAAACAAAATTGCGCAGTACTATTCGTTAATAGTACCTGTATTTGCTTAGTTTGTACGGTCCATACGTATGTTAATTCTAGGTTAAGACTTAAAATTAAGGTTTTTTTCTGTTTATTAGTTATACCGTATAAACTGTATACAATTGTATACAACTAAATACTAAATTAAACTGTATACAACTGTATATTATTTATAATAATAATAATAATAATAATATAAAATACTCGTGCTTAAAAAAAAATATATAAATGACTTTGTTTTCGACTGAAATGAATTTTCGACTGTTTCATAGTTCTAATAATAATAATAATAATAATAATAATAAAATACTCGTGCTTAAAAAAATATATATAAATGACTTTGTTTTCGACTGAAATGAATTTTCGACTGTTCCATAGTTCTATACGAACGAATCACCCGATGAAACGAATAAATATATTTGAACAATAAATATAATAACTGAAAAGGAAGAACACGTCTTTCATGCTAAATAATAATGCTATAATAATACACGTGAAAGTTTTCTTTTTTACATTTGTCAAGTCTCACACTTAACGGCCTGATAATAATTGGATTAACAGGATATTCGACGTTTCCAATTTTTCCATTCAGTGTTCGCGGAGAGAAAACGTTAAGAAGAATGGAATATTTGTCGCAATTACCGTTTCGAAATCTCGTCGAAATATCCCAAGAATAAATTCAAATGTTGCCATGACGTATGTACAGTTACATTGAGGCAAACATAGTGCGTAGATCTAGCGCACCGAGTTCGTGATTTACAATATGACGGCCGACACTTGTGTGTCTCTAGATTCATTGACGGACAGATTTATTGTTGGCATACGACTGATCTATTTAAAATTTTCTTGTGAAACCGGATCCGAGTGTGTGAAATCGGTAAAGGATTGTTTCGAATCGAATAGCGTTGCATAATGGAGAAAGGAAATATTTGTTCCTTTAACAGAAATCGAGAATTTCATTTTTATTACTTAACCCCTTGCCCTACGATTCATTTTACGGTTTCAGCGATTAGAACTTTTTTGTAGGTCATAATTTCCTGAAAAAGGAAAAAAATTATATGTATTTTGTGTGTATACGTTCTTCAATGGCTATACATTAACAAAATCAAAATGGTATTTTATTTCGAGTCCAAGGAAATTATTAATTCGTTGATTTTTCGTGATTCAGAGTCTTAATCACGAATAAGACACGATATTGTAAGGCAAGGGGCTAAATAACTGAATATGTGAGTATAATATGAATCACATTGTGGATTTTATGCATTTATGGCAGGAATGTGAGTAGTTGCAACGTAAAACAGTTGACAGATTTATACAATTTAAGAATATTAATGTATTAGTTGCGGCTCATAAACATTATTAAAAAAGGAAACAAATTTTTATATGGTTAATACGGATTAACACCATTAAACAATAACATTTTTTGTGAACGTCGATTTGATTATTGTATCCATTTACATTAGAGTACGGAGTTAATCAGAATGGCATCTGAAATAAATTATTTATTATTCGAGAAAAAAAATATTGTCGTTTAATACTGTTAATCTATATTATGTAGGAATTTTATTATAAATAAAAAATGTTATATTACCGAACCAATTGCTTTGACACTCAACTTAAAAATATTTCAAAAGATGAAGTTAACACTAAATTTACCTAACTGCCGGTCAAAAGACCGGTTTTATATTTTACATTTCACAATTATTGAAATTACGAATTGGCTTACGTGGAAATTGATTGTATAAAATTCTGTATCTAAACACATATTAAATGTTTGTTTATTATTCTCGATCGTAAATTGTTGTTAACCAATATTTTCTAATGATCTCGGCGCCCAGGTTCGATCTGTTATAATGCAGATCTTGCAATAGATTTCCAAAATCCATTAGAAATATATAAAAAAAGCTATAATATAACAGATCGAACCTGGGCGCCGAGATGCACATATTGTTGTAACAATTGCAGAAAATCTAAATAAATAGAGCGTCGTCATTTTTGCAAGCTAAAACATGTCAATCGCTATTAGTGTTCGGTAGGATTAGCGTTACTGGATTCGATCTGTAAACGGCTCATTTATACAGTCAATTCTTATAAAGTCAGTTTTATTAATTCAATCATTGCAAAATAATAAATCGGGGACCGGTGATTTTGACTGGCGATGGTAGTGTAGTTTAGTACTCTATTAAGTTGGTGACATTTATATGAATCAGGAAGTTTTGTGACGCAACAACCCTTCGGACTTGTTCGGTTTCGCCGAAACGATACGTATCCGAGTTTCATTCAGCTTCCACCCACGCACGGTGCAACCGTGCACTATATGACGCGCGATCCGCGCGATTTTTATGCTGCTCGCCGGTTGATTGTCCCCCCGAGCATGTTGGTGACGTCAGTAACGCTCGATGACTCACAATGTATAAGCCGCGTACACTATAGCGAACGCACATGATCGTACACACGCACGATTCGTATAACTTTCACGCGTATGTATTTGAACAGACGCACAATCGTGTCTACGATCGTCGAACGTATCTATGTACATAGGTACAGGGTGTATAAAAAGTAATGGTCGAAAAAGAAAGATTGCGCAATCGAAACTGAATAATATTTCAATGATTTTTTTGCATATTTCCATTTAACGTTTAACGCGAGCATGATTATTTGATGAATGTTAATTTGATGAGTAAACCGGTACTTTATCAATATATGTATTATACCGCTTATTCAAATGTTAGAGACTCCAAATCCAAGGAGGAAGTACAAGATAGAACCACTCGTAGCCTTGAAAATTAAACTTTATTATTAACATCAAGACATGTAATCACTAGTCTGTGGATTGTAATTTTAAACATTTAAAACATATTGTATCGTTACGAACTCAATCAAATTATTAACCCTTCACTGCATGGTTTTTTTAATTGGGATGAAAAATTGAAAGAAGGTCAGTTTTTCTGTTTTATTTACGGGAAAAATATTTTAAAAGACGCACAATCGTGTCTACGATCGTCGAACGTATCTATGTACATAGGTATAGGGTGTATAAAAAGTAATGGTCATCTGTCGTAAGGGTGAATCTACACTTCTAGATTGGTTTGACATTTCTAAAAGAAACTTGCCCCAATCTTCAAATCTCTGCTGGATTCAGCCACAATTTCCAATGTTTTTATACAAAATTGAAATTTCTGGTATTTTTGCAGACCTGGGTGAAAAATGTTTCAACTAAGAAATATTTGCAAATACTATTTCTCACAACTGTTACACATGTTTTATTTGAAAATGATTTTATGAAATGATTTTTTGAATGATTGATAGAAATGATTTTTTTAATTGGGATGAAAAATTGAAAGAAGGTCAGTTTTTGTGTTTTATTTAAGGGAAAAATATTTTAAAAAATTAAAATAACATTTTCAGAAAAATAAACATAATTTAGAATAGTAAGAAAACACATTCTTAGTTTACTATATACCAGATTTGTTAATTGTGTATCAGATATGATACACTATGCAGCGAAGGGTTAAGAAAATAAATAAATGCGTATACAGCTCTTGTAATTAACACAGACAATTATGCACGAACATCCGCAGTCTAGTAATCATTGTAGCCAAAAAGAAAACATAATTATTAGTTATTTCTATCTTACAGTAAATAAATGCCACAATTTTCTTTAATTAGAAATGAATGAAAATAATCTATGATTGCTATATGTAAGTATGAAGCATCGACTGGTTCAGTATTTGATAATTGCGGATTTTTCTCTAAAATAAAAATGATCTGTTTTAATTGCAAGATACAGCAGCTACAAAGTACACTTATTTATTTTCTTAATAGTTTCAATTGGTTGAAAATGATAGAACAGTAATTTAAAATTTATTCAATGTTGCTGTTTTATTGTTGAATCTCAAGTCTATTATTAGACTGCGAATGTTTATGCAATTTGAAATTTTTGTGGACGAATTTTAAGAAGCTCGAATCAAGCAAAATCTAATTTCTCGTGGTAGTAGCCTTTATAGATCTAAAATAAATGAAAAATGTATTAAAGTCTGTCGTATTTTATGATGTAGCATTTTTTGAAAACTTTCAAAAGCCATAATTGCATAAAGATCCGCAGTCTATCTATTACATTCGGCCCGGGGAAAGCAGTTTCAAACATTTTTTTCCAAGTACATACTATCGTTATCGAGAATTCTTGTGAACAAATTAAATATAGTGTGTATTCAGGCGCGCCGAGATACGCGCGACACGATGAGAAACGCGACTGCATTGTCTTGCAGTGCTCAGCATTAATATACGCAATGATATACGACTATCATGTAATCGATTGTCTCGTCGCGAGATGATTGCCTCTATTTGCCTTTGTTTTGCTCGACGCGATGCCTTTCCCGGTATGTTCTCCTTAGCCAAATCATCTATAGTAAGTTGCTTTTACTTTTTCTCGATAATGGCGTTATTAATCGACAACATCGGTGTCAACTAGAGCTCTTACTTGTGAGATACGATTACCACGCTCCTAGATGTGGCAGTTTTTAAATATACTTTAAATAATCAATTAACCCAAAGATCATATAACAAAGTTATTTATTATGAACACAATTAGAATTGAAGGAAACATAATACATAAATACGTCTGAACGTTGAATAGTATATAAGAGGAATGAGCTGTTTAATCAATATTGTCGTAAATGAACGATTCTCTTTTTTTATTAACATCTTGTTTCAATGTATTGCATGATCAAATTTAATAGATCAAATCAGTCCACACTAGGCCGACGTCTGTTTTGGATTTCATAGAGTTCTGTGCTATAATTAATTAATTAGTTATCGATCGTAATTTATCTTCAGAATATTATAGTAGTATTCCTACAAAAATAGCTAATTGTTGTTGTAAATGATCGAACCTTTGCGTTCTGTGCTATGTTGGATTTTCAAACATTGTTCGTTCATAAGATGACACAAGTAAAGAAAGGAAATTTTTTACAGGAGAGCCATTAGAAAATGACCTAGAATTGCTAACTTTTTTTTATTGTATTGAGTTGGCAAGAAAGTAAATTCGGTATTTTTTCAGATGAAATAAAATCGAGTTTTTTTTATTCAAACGATGAATAGAATATTTTCTTATTTATTCTTTCTTTGCGAAAGATCATCGAACAGAAGGGAAGATATCGTATTCGTTAAAGTTTTTTGCTGGGATAAAACATTGGGCTCTATTTCACCTTAAAATATCGACATTACTTTCTTGCTAAACCAACATATCACCAACTTAGAAATGTAAAATAATTTGTTGTTATTTAGATACTGGGTTAATTGTCACGATTCGTTAAAGTTCCTTGCTAGGATAAAAAATTGGGTTCTATTTCACCTTAAAATATCGACGTTACTTTCTTGCTAAACCAACATATCACCAACTTCGAAATGTAAACTAATTTGTTGTTATTTAGATACTGGGTTAATTGTCACGAACATTAGTTATAAAGTACACCACAATGTATATATTTATTATTATACTTTTTTCCAAAAATATGTTTCGAGTGACAGTTTTCTTATGAATGAACGACATGGAAGGCCTCAGAAGCCAATCTATGAGTCCCATTTTACCATTCAACTTTGTCCTGAATACATTTAATGTATCTTTGAAAACAACAAAGCTATTTGAGGTAGATACGTTAGGTAACTCACCCGGTATACAATTCCCTGAAAAAAAAAACAGAAATAGGAGAAGAGAAGAGAAAGACAGTTGTCGAATATCTAATTTATGTTTGTCAAATAGTTACAGAATGATTAGTACAGTGCTGCCGATAATTGATACACGTCGTCCTGCAACATGCGAGTACAGAAATAGTGAGTGGCTCGAACTTCGGTTACTTTCCGATATTTGGTTTCACGAAACAAGTTTCATGCTTCTAAATACTCTATCTATAAATTGTCGAATTTTAGAGACACTGTCATAACAAATAGAGAAGTGTAGTCTCTATTCATAAGGAATTTCTCGCGAGTACATACAACGAAATTCAACGGTTAGATATTTTCATATTGACTTTTGGTCATTGTGTGCTTCGACAATTATATAATCGAGATCCATTCGAAAATTTCTAAGTGAAACCAGGTGCAAATGTTAACTGACGAAACTGACTTTACATTGACACAAATTAATTTTCTCAAAAGTTATATGTGGGTTCTATTATAGTTTCTTCAACTGCTTCATTGTTTTAAATGAACTATCCAACTATTCCATTATTCTATAAGATATTTATAAAAAACGCATTGCTGTTTGAAAATAAAATTTTAGTTTGTAAAAACGCCGGTGGTTTCTTTAACTGTTTCATTGTTTTAAATGAACTATCCAACTATTCCATTATTCTATAAGATATTTATAAAAAACGCATTGCTGTTTGAAAATAAAATTTCAGTTTGTAAAAGTGGTGGTGGTTGTGCAAATTGCTATTTAAACTTTCTTTGTCCACCGCTGTGTATGGGTGAAAGAAATCTGCATTTAGCTTTAGAAATATTGTAGAGACATTAATAGAGAAACTCTCTTTGAACTGTTGGCACAGATATTTACAGCCTATTTATCGTGACAAGTGTAATTGTAAAAGCCTAGTGAACAGATTCACGGAGTAAATACCGAATTTATACTCACTCATTTTGCGGAATTTCCCTGTTAGTCACGAAATTGCACAACACAGCGAAAATCTGGTTCCACTTTGGCGCTCGTTAAGACTCCTTAAGATTTACCGCAAACAATCTTTCCATTATCAAGTCCCCACGATTCTCTTATAACTCTGTAAAATCTACACGGTTCTCCCGCTGCGAAATCAGTATTTTCGTTTGTTTTCCGGGCAGCCTCGTCCTCTTCGACCAATGATTCACCGATTCGCCGCCATGGCAGATCGACGTTTCGACATCTGTTTCCGCGGATATATAAACCGAAATAAATAGTTCGTAATCGCTTCTGGGCGTCTGCGAGTGTCTCGCATATATTCGAATTTATCGCGCTCCAAATTGGTGTTGTTAAACTCTTTTGTTGAACAGCCTTGATCACGTTCAATGCCTTATGGAAAACGGAACAAATTTATATCTTCTAAACTAACTCATTTTCAACCTAGGACTTCCAATACGTTTTGTCAACATACTACACAAAATCAAGCTTACTTTAATCTATATAATAAAAAAGATTTAGCTAATTTTTTAAAAATGTTTCGTTGCAGTCCGAATCAGATTTTTAGAGTAAAAAAGAATTGGAATAGTTGCCCGGAAACATGAAAATTCTGGAAAAAATGAAAGTGCTTTTTTCTTTGGGATTTTTCTATAAGCTCAAGACCATAACTCACGATTCCAACGACGAATATGCTTAATTCTTTATTTTTGTTTTGTTCGTTATGGTCCTGAAAAAATTCAAGACAAACTGCAAAAATCATAATATTTGAAATGGTACAAGTAGAGTAGCTTGACATAAATAAATACAACGATCACTCAGAAATACGTTTTTTCTAATTTTTACTTTGAAATTAATTACAACTTTAAATTACCAATAGCTTTTCACAAATTCACAAAATGATCGCAAGCAAATTTATTGAAATTTGGACAGGACAACGTCTGTCGTCAACTTTTGTTTGAAATTTTGTTTATCAATTTATCGGAAATGGGAGAAAAATGAACATATATAGGAAAATGAAAAAAAAAATTTCTCTTGTTACAAGGTACTTTTTAAACAAAATCAACTTTTGTTTGAAATATAAATAATGATTGCCAGTAGATATAAAATGGAGTATACTTTTCTCCCTTGTCTTTGATAAGAGCGACACGAGTGATTTGATACGTGATGTTTGGGTTAGGGTTGGGACACTAATGACTGCGTCTTGGGGATTACGATCTTCCGATTCTGGCGCGAGTAAACATTGTATTTGGGCAATAGTGGCGTACAGTCTCTTCCGAGTCATGCTGCCGTATCTGAAAAATTAGGCTGTTCCTTTTATACCATTCGTTTTACTATTTATTTTATTTATACTCAGATAGCATATCTGTCCATTTGTAAGGCATACTATTCTTGTAGTCTCTAACTGTAAGAGCCTACAATTTGTGGATAGTAATTTAGAGAGCTGAATGTTTCTGTACTTTTTTAAATCTTCGTAAAAACTCATGTATTTTATTAATACTGTGATTAACATTAGTTCCAGTATTTCAGAGTTGGGCATTAATGAAAATTTCAACCAAGATTGATTGATTAATGTGTACGATTGAAAAATGGATGATTGATTCAATCGATTGATGAAGTTAATCGTCAACCGTTGATTTAAAAAAGTATGTTGTAAGTATTGTATTTTAATAGTTACGAATACAGGTGTATACAAGAAATGAACATTAGTATAGACACGTCGTAGCTGGATTTTATGCAATAGTAAGAACAATAAATAGGTGAAATACAAAATTACAAAGATCCTCTAGGAGTTGTAAAACAATCTCTATTTTCAAATCTATCAAAATGATTAAGGGAAATGTATTTTCTCATACTTATCTACAGTTTAATCGTGACAATATCTGTTTATAACCATTTGATTACGTAGGATTAAAAAACAAACAATGTTCTACTGAATGCTATTTTATTATCAAACTATCATGTTATGTTAAGATATGTGTAATTGTTGCCAAGAAGATGCACTTACATTTTACTTCACACTTTCGATAATTTTCAAAATTAATAGAAATACGAACGTTTCAGATCAAATATACATATTTTACCAAATAATAATGGACGCGCGTGCGCAACAGCACATGAAGGTCACTTTCAGAACTTATAGAGGGAAACAAATAAGGTTGTTTTTCTTCAGCTTAAAAACGCATACGTACGAATGGTTTATATAAATACTTCAATGGCTTTATAAACTTTCCAAGAATTTTTTCGACAAAGTTGTTATTAACTTCGCTGAGAAACTAGTTATGCAAGTGTATGCTTCATCTACATTCACCGTCCTCAAGAGGAGACACCAGATTGTGTGTACACTTCTCAGAACACTGCTCAATAGCATAATACATACAGTGCATTCGACGTACTTTGTGTTTAGTTTTGTTAATACTGTTAATTCAGTCCAAGGTAAGATCTAGTAACAGCAGTCATGTGACTTTATATTGGCATCAAAGCATCACAATTATACAATAAGGGATTTCAATTATAATAAATAAAAAATAAAGCCAGATACAGCTCTAATCTTGTTGGGCTCCATAAGAAAGACAATGGGATACCTCAAAGAAATAAACATATTCGTCAAAACATAATCCAGTAAGACCCATTGTTATCATTTTGGACTTTATGCAGTTATGATAAATAGACTGTGAATCTTTTTGCATTTATGGCTTCTGAAAGTTTTCACTGACAATGAGTGCTAGAGTATGAAATTTCACAGAATTTAATACGATTTTCACTGATTTCAGACCTGCAGAGGCGACTACCACTGAAATGAGATTTTATTTGATATTCCACCTTCTTGAAATTCGCATATAAAAATTGCAAATTGTATAAACATTCGCAGTCCAATGAAGAACGTGGATAGGTGTAATTTGAAAGAGTAGAGAGATTAATATGTATCCAGGGATTCAGTAAGGAAAGCTTTGCGCTTGATGTTTAAACATTGATTATAATTTAAACATTGTTATAATTATAAATTATAATTTATATATATTTATATTATAATTATAATAAAATTATAATTTAAACATTGAAAGACACAACGTAGGTTAACTAACACCAACAATGATAATAAATAAAATAATACCAAGTATCGGCATCGTTGTTGGCTGGACTTTTATTTAGAAGCAACAATTATTGCTGATGAGCAGACTGCGGATCTTTATGCAAAATAAGAAATGTTTACATCGATTGCAAGACACAGAAGCTAAACGAATATTTCTTTTCTTCTTTTAATTATTTCATCGAGTCGAAACTAATACGTTGATGATCTGAAATTTTTTAAATATGCCCACTGCTTTAAATTGTACGTACCGAGTAGAAGAATTTGAAAATTTTTGTTATATTATTTTTTATCAATTATACATATTAAGAAAGACAATTCTCTATTTCACTTCAGTTCATTCCAAGTTACATAGCAAATGTTTAATTCACATAATCGAGAACAATTCTTATTGTCAATAATAGTTATTCGTAATCAAAATAATAGTTACTAACGATCAGAAAAATTGTAGTCATTCACAATGCCGCAAGTAAAATCATTCAAAGAATAATTTTAGCTCTTCCGCCAGAACTTTCAGAATTTTACTGATAACTAGACTCCGGATGTTTATGCAAAATAAAAAGTTTGTGCATCAATTGCGAGATGCAGGAGGTAAATATATTTATATTCTTCATTAATAATTTTAATGTGATGCAGATAAATATCAGTGCTCTCAAAATCTTTTAATATTTTCCCCATTTTAAATTGTGCTTGCTCATTTTTGTTATAAATGCATCAAATCCGGAGTCTAGTGTTAACAATTATGGTCTCCGAGAAAGCCCCGAGAAACATTGTCTGTGTTCGTAAGAGAGCAGCAGCAGAAACAAGTGACGGCGCCATTCAGGTAGAAAAATTTTATTTCGCATCCTTTTATCTAGTGATAACGGTTGCTCGTAATCGGAAACAATTCTCATTGTCAATAATAGTTATTCGTAATCAAAATAATACCCTATTAGCACAAAATATTGTATACACATTCATGTAATATTAAAAAGAGATTCAATCTTTTTTTAATATTCAAATATACATATTGTTACGAGGAAAATATATTTTTGTAAATATTAAATGAATCTTTATTTCATATTAGAAGTAGAATATTTTTTCCTAATATACAAATAATATCTATTTCATATTATGAAAAATATATTTTTTTTCTCATTATAAAACAAATCTTTATTTAATGTTAGAAATAGAATATTTCTTTTTAAATATGCAGGAAATATTTATTTCATGTTACGAGAAAAATACTTTTTTCTAAATACAAAATGAATCTTTATTTAATATTAGGAATAGAATATTTTTTCCTAATGTACAGATAATATTTATTGCATATTATGAAAAAATATTTTTTCTTATTATAAAATAAATCTTTATGTGTAATATCAGAAATTATATAAAATCATATAATATAATATAAAAATTTCTTAATTGTAATAAGGTCCTTTGAAAGATAAAATGGAATATTCCCTCAAGCAGTGCACAGAAAGTAACGTAGTTTCTAATTTTTGTTATAACTTTTTCTTAAATTTGAAAATTTTATTGAATCTTATTTAAATACTGAATTTATATTTTTCAAATATTGGATTCACACATTTACTTTATATTTTTTAAATATCTAGTTTATATTCTCCGAATATTTAGCTTATATTTTTTAAACATTCAATTTATATTTCTTGTACATGTATACAATACTCAGATTCAATATTTTTCTCATATGAAAAAATGTGGCTTAGAAAATACTTTTCCAATATTTGAAAAAAATATTTATCCAATATTTTTGTGTTACTAGGGTAGTTACCGATCGTCAGAAAAATTGTAGTCATTGACAATATCGCAAAGAAAATCATTGAAAGAATAATTTCAACTGTTCCGGCAGAACTTTTCGAATTTTGGTGATAACAATTACGGTCTCTGAGAAAATCCCGAAAAACATTGTCTGTATTTGAAAGAGAGCAGCAGCAGAAATGAAGCGACGGCGCAAACGGCACGACGACGTCGACGACGCGAGTTCAGCGGGGATCGCGGGGATATAATAAATCAGTCCGTCCGTTTGTCTAGATTTACGATCGTACGACAGTAAGCGATGACACCGTGGAATTCGAGGCGACGCTCCCCTCGGATGATGATTTTTAAATCAATTACGGTGATCGAACGTTCGAACCGCGGCTCGGCGCGGCCCAGAAAATCGGAACGTTTGCTGTCGGTCGGCCGCGTTCGGCTTTATCGTTTCCTCTGATGCGAGAGAGCACATAGTATACCTAGCGTCGCATAGCGTCGCATAGCGTCGCGTGGTCGATGTTACGCAACGCCGCGGCCGGGCGCGAGTACTCGCGTTATTCTCTGTTTATACGAAGACACGTGTCCGCCCTCGTGTTCCTCGGTCGGGTGCCAAGAACCGGAAGTGTCCCGAAGAGTGCTTGATCCAGAGGAACCACGATGCCGAGGCTCTGTCACTCGACCACGATTCCTCCGCGTCTCGTTGCGCCGGGTCCAGGCTTGCATTGGTTCTTTTCGAGCAGAGTGGGGGAGATTAGTTACTCGTGGCCTCCCCTATATAAGGTTTGTGCTCACCCATTGCCGCTCGGTTGTTTCCCAATTCGGGCAACTTCTCCGAGACTTGGCAAACCGCACTCCGTAAGTCACACGCACGATATTTTTGCTTGTTTCTTCTTGTTCCTTGTGTCTCGCTTCACGACGCGACGTCCTCGGCGAGCCGTTCAGCCGCCAGCATGATCAGACCGTACGCGTTTGCGACGAATTAGTTCACTTTAACGTGTTTTCTAGCACCATTCTATAGGGTTAAGGATGTTCTGGAGGTATATTAAAACGTAAGAAAATTTTTGAAAATTTCACAAGATATAATTCTTACTAAATTAATGCAATTACCAAAGTTTGGGTTCGATTCACTGCACCGTTTAAGATTTATAGCAACTTAAAGTTTGCACAGTTTAACACGTCTTCTCATGGAGAATTCATAAAATTCCACTTCAAACCGTATTTAAACATTGAAAAAACGCAAATAGAAACTCCATTTTTATATATATATATAGTAAAAATTGTGTAATTAATTATGTTCAAAATTTATTAGTATTCACTAACAGTTACATTCGCAAAAGTCACTTACAATTTCTTATAATATGAAGACAATTTGATTAAAAAATAAATACAACATGAAATTCGCTAATTAAACGAAAGCTTTTTAAATTAATCTATT
>CM052321.1:19967515-19999402 GCA_028455615.1 Lasioglossum zephyrum | reverse complement strand
CTTACAATTTCTTATAATATGAAGACAATTTGATTAAAAAATAAATATAACATGAAATTCGCTAATTAAACGAAAGCTTTTTAAATCAATCTATTTTTTTAATGCAAAATATACTCATCAATGGCTTTCATTGACAATATATTGATGGATTTCGAATTTCTTGTACTTTTGTCTCCTATTGTACCTCCAGTACGGATGATGTATGTATGTATTGTATGTGTGGATGTTAATAAGCAACCCTATATATAATTGAATTCATAATAACAAAGAATCGAAATTAACAGAAGAGTTATTAGAAATACGATCGCCGACGAAATACGAAAAGATGATTAGATCTTTACGAGCGACAAATACATCTGTCAACGATTGGTTATCCGTACGTCCTTTTATAATTAAAAAATAAGTAAAAACGGCTTGGCTTTTTCCTTACAGATAGTTTCGCTATCTTTCGACGTTCAAATCTTTTATCGCATGCAATGTACGGTAGGTTCGAAAAGTGTCTGGATACTAAATTTTCCGGTTTAGAAAAATTTATGATGTTGAACTCTGTGATCATTCCGTTAAAGAAAATAGTACAGCGATATACTATCTTTATCTGAGAAATAATTTCATGATTCAGCGGCTGCTCAGGACACTTTTTTTTCGTCGAAAAGGTTACGAATGTGAAAAAATGGAAAATTTTTCTCTTCACCTATCCGACGAACGCTTAAAACTTGATATACGATTTTTTCTAGTCGATCTATCGAGCTTTTACTGAAAAGTTTATTGCCATCTTTAAAACAGCTGACAAAAATCGTAGATTAAGATTAAAGCAGCCGTTGTGAAGGGGAGGATCCAATCTTCAAATCTGTGATAGATTCGTTCCGAAAATAATATTTTTTCAAATAACTTATGTGGTCTGAGATAGTAGACGCTTTGAATTTTAATGTAAGTCGAAATTTGTTATTCTACTATTATTATAAACAAAATTATTGTAGTTTAAATATTGACAATTTCTCCTTCATATTTAACCCTCCACTTCACGGTTCGAAACTATCCATTTTTAACCAATATTTTCTAATGATCTGTTCTCGAAAAATCTTCTCTAAAAAAAAGATTCTCTAAAGATCATTAGGAAATATTGGTTAACAACAATTTACGATCGAGAATAACAAACAAACATTTATCCATTTTTTCGTTGAAATTTCTCCTGAAAACTCTGAGATTTATACTGTTGTTACTATTAAAACAAGAATTCCTCGAGGAATTCGAAGATAATATCACTCTCATAGTCAGGGTGAAAATTCATTTACCAGTTTGACGTAACTTAAAACTATTTTTCGTTGGTGTCATGTGATGGATTTCTGTAAAATTAGCGCTATGAGTGCAACATAATTTCTTGATTTAAATTGTAGAGTGAAAATGGGTTAATTATTGTACTAGGATCTTCTATGCGAACATTTGTACGTGAGTGGATCATTGAAACAGTAGAAATTCAATTCATTTTGATTTCACCGACCCGATACGCTGGAGAACCAACACGTCGCGGCCGACATTTATTTCAGCAATAGCCTTCGTAGTTGCAACATTCGACAATATGAACTTGTAAAATATGGGAAAAGATTTTGTCACAGAGAAGTTACAAGTTTTACGAACATAACGTGTTAGAATGTTAAATAGTTACGTACACAAAATTAATTTGATTTTCTTCAAGTGACGTACAAAATCGTGATCGTCTCGTACACATGACACTGAAGTCATGGACTCCTTGAATATTATGTTCTACGATTTTCAATAATAACGCGCAGAAAATTAATCAGACTAGTTTCTTTTTCTTTATTATTATAGAAAATCTCATACGAGGTTTATTTCAACATGATGAAGACTACAAATCGAAAATTACAATAGTAGGATATTGAAAGTACAAGAACATTATAATGAAAATATGATAACCGAACACAGTACATATTTTACGCATTCACACTTATCCAGTCTGTACAACACAAAATCAAATTTTCAGTTTACATTTTTTCAAAAACTTATAGATTAGAAGACATGCCCCAATATTTGGTAGGGCAACCAACATTTCCAAACTTAAGAACAACAATCAGACTAGTTTCGACCTAGTGTTTACGTTTTTATAGCAGCGGATCTGCATCAAAGATTCGCGGTAAAAAAAATAAAAAGAATTTAAATTAGAAATTTAAGAAAGGATAAATTTCACGGAAATATTTAATTTCTGTTAATATACCGAGTATACCCCAAAACAGTGTTAGCCCAGGGCCCGAAAATCAACGGTCCACCGTTGCGTTTTTAGGGGTAGATTCGGAAGAATTCTATGTAGCTTCCCTAGTAGCACAAAATATTATATACACATTCATATAATATTACAGAGAGATTCAATCTCTTCTTAATATTTAAATATACATACAATATTTATTTTATATTAAGTAACAAATATTTCTTTTTAAATATGCAGGAAATATCTATTTCATATTACGAGAAAAATATTTTCTTCTAAATACAAAATGAATCGTTATTTAATATTAGAAATAGAATATTTTTTATTATAAAATAAATCTTTGTTTAATATAAGAAATTATATAAAATTATATAATATAATATAAAAATTTAATTGTGTAATAAGGTCCTTTGGAAGATAAAATGGAATATTCCCTCAAGCAGTGCACAGAAAGTAATAGATATTCAGTTTCTAATTTCTGTTATAACTTTTTCTTATATTTGAAAATTTTGTTGAATGTTATTTAAATATTGAATTTATATTTTTCAAATATTGGATTCACATTTACTAATTTATAGTTCTTGTACATGTATACAATATTCAGATCCAATATTTTTCTCAAATGCTAAAATGTTGCTTAAAAAATATTTTTCCAATATTTGAAAAAAATATTTATCCAATATTTTTGTGCTACTAGGGTAATTTCTCACAGCACGAAATCTGCGATTTGTAGACGTTATTCTGCCTGTTCTTGCGCTTCTTGTATTTCTTAATTTTTCTATTTATTTTGTATTCATAGTTACTTGCATTTACTCGCAGCAATAATCCAACATCACGAGAAGGGAATCACGATCATCCCAGGCTCGCAGTCTGTCCGAATATATTGGTCCAATACTGTATACAGACGTAGAGTTGAAGGCAAATGAAATCAATTTACGAAGATTCTGTCCTAATCAACGTGAATACGATGTAGCAAGATTTATTAATAGACCGAGGGTTTTATGCGCTGGCACCACAAACAATTATTTAAAACTATCAGTTCGATATATCAAATTTGTTACTTTTCGAATTCCGTTTAAACCTCTCTCGATTATGATACAGTAAACAGATCTTAGTTAGTATCGAACAATTAGAGTTTAGCAAGTTGTTAAAAAAAAGATTCAAAATGAAGAAATAAAAATATTCTGAAGGTCTGAGTCAAAATGTAATGTGATATACATATTAATGGCAAAAGTGAGATTTTCTTTTGATATTTGAGAAACTAGTTTACACAGATTATTGTCCATCAAAATTGGAACTTCTGAGAAGAGTAAAAATCATAGAAGATTACTAGTTTTGAAATATTTTTTAATCGTAGTTTTAAACAATTTCTAGTTCTCTCCCTGTAAATAAGAAAGTGTTTATAGTCTTGTAAATTTACATAGAATGTAAAAAAAGTCAAGTTTTGCATTTAAATATATTACAAATAATTCCGGCTATACAGTTCATCGTTATCTCCATTTATCTCCGTCGGTAAGGTAAAAATCACTGGCCAGTTTGCGGCTTGCAAAATGTGGTATTGCTCCTTACACATTCTAGGACACTTATAGAATATAATGTTTATACACAGTAATATAATATTTATAGTTTGGAAAATATTAGAGCACGCGTTGGTTTACGTTTACTTAATCGTTGGTACATAGTTCACTCGACCATTAAAAAAGTTAATAACATGTTCGTGCTTGCGCAGGAAATTATGAAATATACATGAACAAAAAAATAGAGAGTATAGAAGATACACGTGTCAGAAACAGTGGTAATTACACTGCGGTTTTATGCATATAAAAATGAGTAGAGCAAATGTAACATAGAAAAAAAAATTTAATAAACTGAAGAATTGTATTTCCATTTGATTATAATTATTAAGAAACCAAGTAAATGTTTATGTAGCTTCTGTGTTTTGGAATTAATGCAATTTCTATTTCGTTTTAATGTTTATATAATCGCCTACCGTATCTAACGCGATAAATAGACTGCGCATTTTTTATGTATCAGATGATTGCATAAGTTCGTGCTCGATTTGAAAATAAAATTTAATGGTTAACCCTTAGCACTCGAGTGGCGTCTCTGAGGTGTAACTAAACATTGGTGTACTGTTATTTAAAATATTGTTTACATTATTAGATATGTCGGTATATAACCAATTACATTTTAATTTGATTACATCACAATTTGTAATCAATTTCATATCTAGCAAATTTAAAAAATCATAGAGAGTAAAAATATTCTAGGTCAGAAGAAACGTTTAGAGGGTTAAATTTTAAAAACACAGCTTTATCAATTATATAGTCACCATTCTTTTCTAGAATTCGAAAGGAATCTGTGATAATCGGGAACGAACTTGTGCAATCATTTAATATTTATGGAAAAAATCGGAAGTTGAAATACAAAATAGAAGAAAAATTAGACAAATTGTAAAATGTCGATATAAAACTGTCGACTTACAGAAATTATTTAAAGAACAAAAAAATTTATTTTGTTTCTCGAAATTCATGCAGGAAATTTCTATTTTGCTTAAAGAAAAAATAAATCAAGTTCTCAATTACAACTATAGGAATGTGTGTCAAAAATCGTTTTGGTTGAGGTATATGGTTTATGGTTTTTGGCTTACAATCTATGTTTGTAGTTTGCGATTATTAAGACTATAAATAAGCATCCCTTTATTTCTTTCAGCGGCGAACCGTTAATTTTGAGGCCTTGAGCTCACATTTCCTTCGTCATTACTCCAAATTAACTCGAGTACCAAAAAATCTTAACTTCCCGATTTATAGGGAAGTTAATTGTTTAGTATTGGGCGATTCTCTTTAGAGAAATACTGTACCTCGGCTTAAGCCATACCAGTAAAACGCCGGCCAGATGTTCGGGCCACCCATTAGTATCACGTATTTCGACGGGACCTACTTTTTATGGTGGGTTCCGAACCACCTTTTTGCCAACGACGCGTGATCAAAGGTCAAATAAGCACCGAATGGAATATACTCGGTATACCCATGCGGTCACCCATCTTAGCCCGTACCACGCCCTGCGCTGATTAACTTCGGTGATCGGACGGGAACCGGTGCTTGCAGCGAGGCTGTGGTCGTTGACGGGAATTTATTGTTGTATATTTTAATCAAAATTGTTTTTACTTCTTTTTACCGCGAATGGAGTCCTCGGCGGCAGCCCCTAAAGCCCGTGACTAGACCCGCCATTGATATCTTTGTGTATATATTATAAAAAATATAGCTAAAAATTTGGACGAACACATTCCCGTTATGTTTCTAAACTAATGTAAAATGGCAACTTCTAGTGCTTCGTAAATCCAGTGTTAAAGGAAAAGCAAAATTCTTTGACAGTTTGAAATTCTTTTCGATCGAAATTGTAATAATATTAAATTTTGTGTTTTCGGCGCACGGTTCGATCATTAATAGACTACCAGCAAGTTTGCGGCTTGTGCGGCAATATATTTTTTCAAAATTCACTAAAAACGTATTATTTTTCAGACGCAAACATGTCTCTCGTTGAGTTAAATTAATTTGCAAACTTGCTGGTAGTCTATTAATGATCGAACCGTGCGCCGGAAATACAAAATTTAATATTCTTTGACAGTATCCAGAGTTGGGCAAAAATTTGATCTAAATAAAAATTTCCGAAAAACTGAGATTTTTCCAAATGGCTTTTCAACCCACTTTATTAGAAATTTTGATTTAAATCAAATTTTTTCCCAACTCTGGATACTGTCAAAAAATATTAAATTTTGTGTTAATAAAAATTTCCGAAAAAGTGAGTTTTTTCCAAATGGCTTCTCAAGCCACTTTATTAGAAATTTTGATTTAAATCAAATTTTTGCCCAACTCTGACAGTATCTTGAGCTGTATTTCTTGAGCTTTTAGTTTAAATTGTTTTTATTTTTTGACCGCGGAGAAGGCATCCCCTAAAGCCCATGTCTAGACACACCGTTGATATCTTTGTGTATATATTATAAAAAATATAGCTAAAAGTTTGGCCGGACACATTCCCGTTATTTTTCTAAACTAATGTAAAATGGTAGCATCTATTGCTTCGTAAATCCAGTGTCGCCAACGTAGGGTATAAGTAATGTAATGTTTTCTTGAGCTTTTAATTTAAATTGTTTTTATTTTTTGACCAAGGAGAAGGCATCCCCTAAAGCCCATGTCTAGACACACCGTTGATATCTTTGTGTATATATTATAAAAAATATAGCTAAAAATTTGGACGAACACATTCCCGTTATTTTTCTAAACTAATGTAAAATGGTAGCATCTATTGCTTCGTAAATCCAGTGTCGCCAACGTAGGATATAGCAGAGTATCAGAATCGCTGGCGGACAGATGACAGGTCTCTATAAATCAAGATGAAGCACAGTTTGACGATTCGAATTCATCCTCGTGTCGTGTGTGCATGTACACACGTACACGGAGCTAAATAAACCGAAGTTTCGAATGCGTAGTGTTTTCTGCCACATCGCAATAGAAGTGGTTAAAGTCACTCAGCGTGAAATTTAGCAATTCATTCCGCGTCATTTGACCCGCACAGTTATCGAGTGACGTAAGTCCAATATTTGGGGAATAGAATTTACGACGAGAGGAAATTCAGTCACGGGGGAATATATTTCGTGTGCGTTCCATTCATCGGCACGGGACGCTGCGATGTTTGTCTTGTTGACGAGACGCGATGACCTTCCGTGTATCGGGCAAACAGTCCGCGCGAATTTCGCGTAATTAAAGATCCAGGATCGTGGCGCGGGGACATCGGAAAGATCTAGAGCATTGTATTATTCTCGGAACGCAACCGGTTTGAACCACTTTTAAAGGTCTTGACGTTGAGAACACGTGTTGTGGCAGGGTTACAATCAGCCAGGGATAATTCGTTCGAGTGATTACGAGCGCACAATTACACCAACCGCGGAAGGAAAAATTCGCGAACGTTTGCGTAGCAGAACGCGACATTCGCTCTTTCTTGGCACGTTCAGGGTTGCCACCTTTTCGGTTTAAACAAATCTCCGGGTTGTAAAACAAAAAACAATAAATTGTTGTGCGTCGAATTGTTTTTCAAATTTTTAAGTGACTTATACAGTGACACATTTTGAGCAATTTCTATGTTTACGTTTTGCCGATTTCCGACCATTGTGCACCTGTTGCTACAGTTGCCGCCATAATTAGGCCAAAACGATCATTCTTCTAAATTCGTCATCGTGTTATCGGTTATTGTGCCGCGTCATATTATTCGATAAGCAGAACAGCTGAAATAACGTTGAAATTAACCAGAAATATGTTTGATTGTCTATAATGAGCAAACTTCATCCTGAAGTTTCTATTTATTTATACATTTATGGGTTTTTAGAGACAGGTCGACGATACAACAATTAATTAGTACAAAAGTATTAATTATACATTACCAGTCACCAGTTCCTCAGAACCACAGATTTTTTTAACGAAAGTTTCAATTTTTGCACATGGAATTTTCCTGTTTCATGCAATGAAAGAGAACTGTAAATTATAAAACCGTGTCATTTAGCCTCATTTTTCAATCACTGTGTGATCAATGTTTCAATAATCGTCGGTGCGATTTTTGGAAAGTTTGTTTCAAGAAAAATGCATTCAGCCTTCGAGAAAAAATTCAAACTACCACGAACACAAAAACTTTTTCATCGTAGCATGAATCATCGATACTAGAACCATAAAATAAATCCTTGGGATTGAAAGCCAGTATTCCGCAAGTAGCCGATATGCACGCTATTCCGGCTTCTTTTATTATACCGCAACGAATAACAAAACTTTTATATCAGAGGGTTTAACCTTAAAACGCAGAATTGTTTAAAACAAAAATTTCTTAAATCGGAAACGACAAGAAACGAAAATATAGTCTTCGTGGCGTAACAGAGAACGCAAACTAAAGAAACTTAAACCGACATATTTTTACAGAATAAAATAATTGAGTTTTCATATATAAAATTAGTTAGAACATATTTTGTATCACAGGTTATAAAATAAAGAATTCCTGTAGTATAGTCATATGATTAGAAAACCAATTTTTATAATCAATTTTTCCATGGTGCTGTTTGATTGATCTAATAATAAGAGTATACAATATTCATTATTTATCTAACAGAAAAGGCTGCAGAATTTTATGCTTTTGTAGAGCATAAATAAAGATTAACCCTTTGCACTCGGAGCTATTTTAACTCAAAAATCAAACGTTTCTTCTGATCTAGAATATTTACAATACTTAATGAATTAAGTAAATAAAACAAAAAAATAAAACTCAAAAAATAAGAATAAAACTCATACAATACTTAAATGTTTAGTAATTGGTTAGATACCGACATGTCTAATAATGTAAACAATATTTTCAATAATAGGACAGAAATTTTTAGTGACGCCTCAGAGGCGCGCCACTCGAGTGCTAAGGGTTAAAAACTGTTAAATATACATTTCAATCAGAGGCAATGCAGTTTCAATTTCAGTTCTAGTTTTGTGGTATGCAATACGTAACACATAATACAGTGTGTCCCAAAAATGTTCTTCCTTCAAGAAGGTGATACCTGAGGCTATTTGAAATAACCCCTATCGAAGTGGTACAACATTTTTGGGACACCCTGCATACTTGTTATATAAGGACACTTATCAAAGATGTTACTAACAGTAAGAACAGCAACTGTTTCCATAACAATTCCTCAGGAATTCTTTTAATCTCAAAATATAATTGTTTATTTCAATCTATAAGCATAACAATATTTACAAAACCACTTATGTATTACTGGTAGTCTGTGTTTTGTTTTCTATCAACGTTTCTGTTCCGCCTCGCTAATTGTTTTCTTTGCGTAAAATCTTCTATGGAGCTCCCGTTGAAAAAAACCAAAGTGATTTGCATTTCCATTAAATTCTTTTTCATTGCATGGTAATCGAGCGTCGAAAATTATTGAGGCGTATAGCCAGAAGCGGATGCGTGATTTTTCGGTCCATTAATACTAATCGTACCGAGCAGAAAATGCGATTGGTATATTGCACGTTGTTTTACAAAAATCACAAGGCTGTATTTATTATTATTATTATACTGAATAATATATATGTATAAAATAAAATAAAAGTGTTCTGCATTTATTGTGGGAAGGAAAGGATTAAAGTAAAAATTAATTTCATCTCTTAATGGCTTTGTTACATTAAAAACAACATTACAATATTCTGAAATTTTTCGAATCTTTTACCGTTACATATTTCACACAACCAATTTCTTCAGAAATGCATAAAGGTCCGCAGTCTAATAATTATGTATGAATTATATATACTGATTTAACTAAAGCTATTATTATTATTTAGGGTTTTCATAATTTGTACAACAATGTGCTTGAATGAAGAAATTCATTTACTAATTTCTAATGACGGCGTCTTTGCAATTGTAGTAATTATAAAGTAACAAATGCGTCGGTAAGGTTAGTGGGAATTTAAAACAAAAGCTCGAGCGCGATTCGTGGCGTCGCGCCGTGCCGCGGAACAGATTTCTCGAGTAAGGTAATATGAAAAATGGAAACATATATGTCGACCTCGGCGTCACTGGGGCAAGGCTCATTCCATCTGTGCACGAAGGACTGCCGCAATTTCTTGTGCTGTCTTCCTCCAGTAAACATTTAATCGTACCTCTTAATCGGGAATATAAAATCGAAATATTGGCAAAGTGCGAAGTGCCCCGAAAAAGTATACAGTCAAGAAAAATATACAGTTACGTTAATAACAAAAGTTAATAACAAATATACAGTATACAGTCAAGAAAAATATACAATATCCGTATACCTTTCCAAACAGATTACTTTTAAAATGCATTCAAACGACCTGAATACTTTTGAGATACTATTGTGGAGGGGGGGTTAATTTGCTAGCCGATGCGATGATGCAAAAAGTTTAGAAATGAATGAATTTCCATTTTTAAAAACATTTTCGCATACTCCGAAAAATCTGAGAAAATTTACATTCACTATGACACACCACTAACCAATAATATAAATAAAATTAAATCTCGATCGAAAATGTAATATAAAATGAATTTGTGATTTCGGCGCAAAGTTCGATCATTAAAGACAGCAGCAAGTTTGCAAATTAATTTAACTCAACGTTTCGATCCCTGTATGGATCATTTTCAAGAGATACATTTTTGCGTCTGAAAAATTAATACATTTATAAAAATAGAAACACAAAGAATATAAACGTACAATAATATAAACGTGGTACTCTGAAAACTTCAATATAAAATCGATCATTTTATGCTTAACCGTCCACACCCTACACATAACTGCCCTTATTTTAAGGGTAGAACTTAAAGCTTGTCACAGAAGGTTTTCTTTGAATGCTCTATTGAACGATGTGGTCAAAAATCAATTTGTTACACCATTTACCGTAAGGGGTTAATCGAAACTGTTAAAATTTTAATTAGTTGTGAAACATCTGTAATTTTATAACATTACATTTTCTATTCTATAAATAAGAACCGTTTACAATCTTGAAAGTATATGTAAAACCGTTCTGATTAAACACGGACATTCTAATTAATTCTAATTAAATTCTGCATTTATTCTAATTAAACATTCTGCTGTGGAAAAAAGTTGTAACACGCAGATTCCTTGAATTTCTTGTTCTACTGTCAATTACGAAATACTGCTTAAAAGAGATTATTCTTAACTTTTATATTTATCCTTTAAAAGTAATGTCCCAGAATTATTATTAACTGCGTATATAAACTAAGTACTATAAAACTGGACTTTTAGAACAGTGTCAACGTATAAAGTCAACTTAAAAAGCGAATACTGAGTAAAAAAGTATTAAGACATGTGGTGTGAAAATAAGTACCTAGATATTTTCTGGTTAATCTATGGTGGAACTATGAGGTCAAACTTTTTCAGTTTTAATCATTTATTTACGAATCTTACACTAATGTATTTGTGACGTTTCTGTGATTAAAACGAGTCTAAACACGATACAATTTACATCACGTTCACTCGTTTAATGCACTATATGCTAGAGCCTCCATTATCCGAATCTTCCACTGACTAATTCGGAGAATCGAGGTTCCACTAAATCGTGGATTAAACAAATAAATGAAGTAACTTTTTTCTTAGCAAAAATTTCCGTTTCGGCTTAGTTAAGAAGTTATTAATAAAAAATATATAATATATATATTTAATATATTCATCAATAAATTAAAATATAAAGAGCTAATCAAATAATATCTACAAAATGTCAATATCATGTTGCAGCTTCAAAATGAAAATGATAAATTTTGGAAAAATGATTAAGTTTTATTCGACATTTATTAATCATTTTTCCAAAATTTATCATTTTCATTTTAAAGATATATATATTTTTTTTCTAAAATATATTTATTTCTACACTGGAGATTTTTGTTTGTTGCTTTGGATTACTAATTTTAGTGTTCCACAAATTTTTCATATAATCAAAAGTGTCCCTGCCTTCGAAAAGGTTAAGAACCACTGATCTAACGTTTTTGACTACTGAAAAACCCCATTTTTCCTATTATCAAGAAATGAGAATGCGCATCCCGCACCGTTACAATGGAAAAACGATCTACTCCCTTAAAATCTAGAAACTAAAACAGTATCGTTGGATCTATGCTTACCTTGCTAAAGCTGTAGAAGAGTTATCTTCTGGAAATTGTTTCCAAGATAAAACTAGCAAGTGGTCGGCTCTGTTATCGTTCATCTGAAATAATATTGATCCAATTTGTTCACTCGGACGCGGATCTTAAAGAATCACGTGTCCTTAGAGGCAACTAACGAGGACATACCCCTTCACGGTTGTCATCAGCATGTCACTCGATCGACTAGGAAACGCACGGTAACGTTGCTAGTCGACAGGCATCCACCATGATAGCTAGTGGGAGGTGGCAGGTAGCTTTTAGCGCTTCAATGCTCTCCGACACTCATTTCATTTCCACGCACCGTCTCTCGCGGATCAACCTATTAAATGTTGACTTGAAACGTACACCGGAACGATTCGAACCAGAGATCACGGACGTCGAGTCGGGGAATCAGTGTGACCACCGTCGATCATCATCGTTCCAACGAATTTCCGTGTTATCTCGCACTCGCAGTATCAACGATTTCCGAACAGCTTCCTCCTGGAAGAGTCAAGAACCTAGAGTCGTGAGTTCGAGGATCGAATATCAACCATTTGAAGAAGAGCTGCTTCGTTCCATTTTACAATTGTCAGATCGTATACTTGGAAGATTGTTTAAACAAAATCGAAAGTTTCTGTATATGTACGAGCATCCGCGAATTACCATATTCGAAGACTGTCTACAGCCATTGGATCTATTGATTGATCGAGCAGCTTCTCTGACAATTTACACCCGGTACAGAAGAAAGGAGATACAGACAGCTTAGGACAAATTCTGAGGACGAATCGCTGACCCAAGTGGATAAGAATATATTGCTGTTTTAACGAATGACCACACGGTTCTCAGAGAGCGAAAGGTGTGATCGTCTTCTTCGAGCACACGATCGCAGGATCAAGGATCTGGCTGTAATACTTGGAGCAACGCGTGTCCTTATCCAAGCGTCCTCACCTGGATCAAGGACCAAGCGTCGTCCTCTTCACGCTGCTCTCGTTGACCGTCATTGACAAACAGTTCGCCGGCTACGAAAATGCGATTGCGTTGAAACAATTGCTGCAGTGATAAAGTGGATAAAGGTGGTAGAAGCGCTGGTGTGACATTCGTACTAACTCTATGACATTAACGATTCTTGCGAGTCAACGAAAGTGCGAACGACGACTCCTCGAAACGCAGCAAGACTCGACGGCTGATCGCTATAATAGACTAAAAGTGAGTACGAAAAGCATGATTTCACGATGATTGCTTCCTGTTTACTGCGATCAGAGCACACGAGGCTTCTATGGGGAATATTATCGTTTGGATCGTAGGGCATAATTTGAAAAATAGCAGGGATATAAAGGATACCTTCAAACCTTCATCTAATATTAAGCTCAAAAACTTTTAACTAAACAGTGGATTTCGTGCAGTTTTAATAAGAATGGTGAAATATAAAATTGCAAAGACGTTAGATGAGCTGAATGATGTTTTCACACTATTTTCAACTTCCTAAAATTGTTGGAAGAGCAAATACATTCACATTTCATATCTGAATCTTTGTCAATTGAGTTGAACAATTTTTATTTCGCATAAAGATTCGTAGTCTAATCTTATAATTTACTATTTTAACAATAACCGCATCGAATACGTAATGAGACCGATATACTCAATAAAAATAGCAGATTTTATTTTTAATAAAATTATTTATTCACACTATTTTCAACTTCCTAGAATTGTTGGAGGAGGAAATACATTCACATTTCATATCTGAATCTTTGTCAATTGAGTTGAACAATTTTTATTTCGCATAAAGATTCGTAGTCTAATCTTATAATTTACTATTTTAACAATAACCGCATCGAATACGTAATGAGACCGATATACTCAATAAAAATAGCAGATTTTATTTTTAATAAAATTATTCTTAATTTATGTTGAATAATTTCTTATGGAAGCATCTATCTTTGCAATTTCAATAATTATAAAATGTGCATTCAGTAAGATACAATTTATAAATAATTTGTATACTAGATTGATTATTGTGGATTAACTTTAAGGAGACGCCTTCGCGTAGTGGGTCAGGAGAGGATTTTCTTTTTGCACATAACAAACGTGTAGCCGTTCTTTAAATTCTGTCAAATCTATTCAATGAAGAGTTTTTCGGTAATAACTCCTTTCTCGCAAAAAAAAAGTTACTTCAAATGACCTCAGGAATCACCCTTTTAAAGGAAATACATTTTTGGGTCACCCTTACAATTAGACTGCGGATATTTATACATTTATGGCTTCTGGAATTCTTCAAAAAATACTAGAATATTAAGTTCGATAGAATTGAGTACAAATTTTATTTATTTCACATCTATAAAGGCTATTACCACTGAAGATCAGATTTTACTTGAACCCACTGTTTTAAAATTTGCATACGGAAATTGAAAATTGCATAAACATCCGCAGTCTACTTATAATGAAGGATGTGCTCTTATCTAAAATACAATATAATAGATTATTATATTTTAATAGATATTATTTTGATGATGATGATAAATTTTCCATATAAATTCCTTATACAAATAATTTTTATAAGAAACTTCAATATAGACCTCAATAATATTAAATTTTCCATATAAATTTCATTTCCAAAACATCTTTATATGAAAATTCAATATGAACCTCAATAATATTAAATTTTACATATAAATTTCATATACAAAAATTGTTATAAAAAAATTCAATATAAACCTCAATAACATTAAATTTTCCATATAAATTTCTTTTAGAAATAGTTTTTATAAGAAAATTCATCATTGATATTTTGTCTTTGATATTACACTTTTTTGTTATTTCACTAAATAACTGTATATCGCATATTAAACTTCTGTGATAGATTACCAAAACTACATACAGTGTAGTTCTATTTCAGTGAATAAATTCAGATTTTATAGAAAGAATAATACATAAACCTTGTACAAAAAATTTAACATTTTTCCAATTTGTAGTTTGGTTACCGTTTATTCCGAGTTGGTTGAATTAACTCTGGCATGCATAATGCAACAACCAACAATGACTATGATACATTTCAATAAAGTGTATTTAATCAGACCACTCATTTGAATAAAATACTTGTTTCGCTGTTGATAATTCTTTACGCATATTTTGTTACGATAACATCATATATGTCACCGTTGAATTGCACTTCTTAGACTGAAATATTTTACTGATATCTACTTCATCTGAAATAGTTGTAAATTCTTTAAATGTTTTGCATTTGAACTGCTCATTTTTATTACAAACGCATAAAATGCGCAGTACAATAATTATATTTCGATATGTAAGCCAAATGGTCCATTTCGAAAATTCTAATTTTTTAAAAATTATGGAACACACACACAACGAGGTAATCGGTACCAACGCTCAATGTTATGTTAATCGTTTTTTGAGTCGAATTTTATAACAATGCAGACTAGAGTATTATTACTAGACTCCGGATTTTATGCATTTACAACAAAAATGAGCAAGTGCAACTTAAAACAGTGAAAATATATTATATTTTATTATATATTTTATTTATTATATATAATATATAATATATTATTATTTATTATATATAATATATAATATATTATTTTCATCACATTAAAATTATTAATGAAGAATAGGAATAATTCATTGAATTATTAATATAAATTTATATTTAGCTCCTGCGTTTTGCAATTGATGTACAAACTTTTTATTATGCGTAAACATCCAGAGTTTAATTATTACTGTACCTAATAATTTCAAAATTATTATGATGTGACAATAAAACGAATAATGAAATCAAATAAAATAATGAAATTAAATAATTAAGAATATCACTGCACCATTTTCATAATATTAGAATTATTACTGAAAAATTATTTAGCTCCTGTGTTTCGCAGTTGATGCATAAACTATTTGTTTTTCATAGAAAGTCGGGGTCGAATAATAACGGTAATTGTTGAATGGAATAGTAACCGTTAAGGCAAATAAGAATGAGGAATGTAATTTCATCGATCGTTAGTTACGAAATAATCTGCATCGACGCGAACTAGAAAAATGGAAACATCGCATGTTCTATTGATTTCGAATTATGATTATACGACAGGTGTGTAAATCATTCGCGGAGATTGCACTAGAAAATTGAATAATTCATATATTTAAAGTTTCGCTCTACCTCGTGCCGTCGCGAAACCATATTCAAAACACATAAACGCCGTTGATGCGAGTGAATGGGAAAATCGGAATCTCTGATTCGAATCAACCACTCGCTCCCATTCTTTTATTTATTGAATTGCTAAGTTGTTGTGGTCTCTCGTGCTTTACTTTCCTCCCCGGCGCAGTTTGTATCCAGTGGAAAAAACAGGACATTGGAATGCAGTTGGAGAATTATTAATTGCTTGCCAGTTATACGTGAATATATTCACTATTCCCCAGTGCCGGGATTATCTCTTATTTAGTAATGCTCCACTTCACCAATGAAAAGAACGCAGCTTATTTATTTGCTTCCGTTGCATACAGAGGACCCAAGTACAGTAATTTGGGACCTATTTTAAAGCTGAAAACCACAGTAGACCTAACCCTTGGTGCTCCGAATTATTTTACAATTTTGTTACCAAGAACTCCTAATTATTTTAAGTGTTTCATATGAAATTTTCTTCAAAGGACACTTCCTTGACTGCTACTTATTTTAAACAATTCTGGTTACTAATTATACATTAAATATCGCTCTCAAACTTTGTTGTAATTTATATTTGTAGAACTTACATTCAGTGCTCTTGATCCAAGCATCTTTTTGAAGAACACTTTTGATTACATGAAGCGGAACACCAAAATTAATTGTCCAGAAAACAAGCAAAAACGTCCCGCGTAGAAATAAATATATTTTAGAAAATATATTATTAAATACATTTAATATATTTTAGAAAAAATACATTATTAAATAAATTTAATATATTTTAGAAAATATGTTATTAAAAGCATTTAATATATTTTAGAAAATATATTATTAAATACATTTAATATATTTTGCGAAATTTCGCGGAACACCGATTAAGAACCAGTGCTATAGATTATAGCAGACTAAATAAAGTTCGGAGCTGGTCTGATTAAATACATCATGCAGTCTGGCTATAAAAATCTGGTTACAACAACATATAGATGATAAACAAATCAATTCAATTGTCGAAGTAGTTACCCTTGCATGCAACAAGTTTTTCCTGAAGCGAAAAAAAAACACTAGTTTTGAGACAGTCACGGTCTACAGCGTTGTCTCCTTGACCACGTGTACCTGAATAATTATTTCCGTAAATGGTTGTCTAATCTTCGAAAGAAGTAATAACCTGAAAGACTAATATTACAAGAGTGAGATGTGTTTACCTGACGTTTCCATCATATAACAAGTCTTACGCGAACCCACGATAGTTCGACACCTAATAGTTCATGTTAAATAATTCCGTTGTATACATTATTACGTGTACACCTCCCGCTGATATATTGGGTGTCTAAATATTCATGGTACAATCATAGAATATACAGAGTACCCGGTGGTACAGCCGAAGAGGGGGTAATTCTATATAAAAAAATTAATCGAAAATATAGAATAAAATTTGTTCATGTTTGTATATACATTTGTGTTTATATTTGGTTATAGCAGGCTTGGGCATTATCGAAATAAGTTATTTGGCTACACACCATTTGAAATAATCATATATTTTGGTTTATTGAACAGTCAAATTATGTTTTCAAAATTATCTCATTGTTTGAACCTCAAATAAAATGCGAATAATTCTTCAATCACAATTTCATTGTTTGAATCGCAAATAAAATACAAAAAATTCTATTTATTTCATGTACTAAAGAACAATTTCAAATCTTCAATCATTGAGTTACAAAGATTAACATATGTACATTTAATAATTGACTTGGTTACTCTTAAATAACCTATTCTCTTCAGGTATTTATTTATTTATTTAATGCTTTACCAGATGTGGTTTATATAGCATATTCAATACATGAATTCCATTAGCGTATTACATAATGGCTTAATGCGCCTCTTAGCTTAGCTTAACTTAACAGTAATTTTTTATTAAAAAAAAATTGATTGAATGAAATTAAATTTTTAGTGCGCAACGTTTAATAAAATCGAAAATGATTAGCAGACCTTTAATATCTCTTCAGGTGAGATAATTCATTATTTCATTTAATCAATGTGATTGAAATAAAATATTATTGGAAATAATTTATTCGATTTA
This sequence comes from Lasioglossum zephyrum, assembly GCA_028455615.1. Classification (NCBI taxonomy): domain Eukaryota; kingdom Metazoa; phylum Arthropoda; class Insecta; order Hymenoptera; family Halictidae; genus Lasioglossum; species Lasioglossum zephyrum. The sequence goes on along the minus strand of CM052321.1, from coordinate 19,981,273 downwards.
AACGTCACGTAAATAATAATTATTTATGTTGTTTGTAAAATACAAAGAATTTATTATTTCATGTGATTATTTGCTATCTTATTTCAAATGAAACGTGTCTAACCCTGCTGGATAGAAATCGTTTGAAGCGTCTGTTCTTTACCTACAATTCTCACAGAAGCCTCATGTGAAAAAACTTTATTCTACATTTTCGACTTATTTTTTTATGTAGAATCACCCCTTTCTCGGTTGTACCGACAGTTACCGATCATTCTATATAATAAAGTATTGTCGTGCTAAAGTTCCGTTTAAGAAAAACGATTCTAAACGTTTAAAAAATACGCATGCTATTAACCCTTTGCACTCGACAGTCATATTTGATTTCAAGGTCCAACCATTTCAATTGACAGAACATTTTACAAATTGTGCATACTTGCATATTGCATACGCACAAATTGTGAGTAATCATGCTACGCAAAAGTTGTTAGCAGTCTACTATACATACAGTGAGTGTAAAAAGTACCTATTCGTACGCCCTTTAAAATAGCCTAACTTCTTTATAATTGTACCAAACGACTTGATTTTTCACAATCAATTAGAAGCATTGGCTTACGAAATGCCTTTTTTTTGTTTTTACATGTAACCTTGCAAATTATAATTTTTGAAAATCGTTTTTCCATACCACACATTTCGCAAACCAATGCTTCTAGTCTTCTATATAATAAAAATGAAATGTTGTTCGTTGGTCACATCACGTGAGAACGGCTGGACCGATTTGGCTAATTTTTTTTAAAATGTTCGTCGTAGTCCGAATAAGGTTTTTAGGGAAAGAAAAATTGGAAAAGTTGTCCGGAAAAATAGAAAATTTGGGAGAAATGAAAGTGCTTTTTTCTATGGGATTTTTGTATGAATCAATACCATAACTCACAATACGAACGACGGATATGCGTAATTCTTTTTTTGTTTTGTTCTTTACGGTCCTGGAAAAATTTTCAGGAAACAAATTCGAGACAATTACAAAGGAAAGTCGGAAAATTCGGGCAAACAGCAATTGATTATACAAATCAGTTTGTTTGGTACAATTATAAAAAAAGTCATTCTATTTTAAAGGGCGTACGAATACTTTTTGCACTATGTAGGTTGGAACGAAAGATCGTATCGTTTTTAAATTAAAATTCAAAGATAAGATTAAGATATTTATTCATAGGTTTATTCAATAATATAATAAGTTACCTCGAAAGTGGCAAAAAGAGTAATAGAATAGAATGGAAAATGTGTTATTCAATAAATCTATCATCTAACAGATGTCGGGTTAGGACCCTGGTAATCGTTTTACTACAATCAGCTGGCGGACACGTGCGCTTCTATAGCCCTAGCCCGCGGTCCTCACTCCCAACCATAAAATTATAAAACTATACGACCGTCATTTTCGCACCACCGTCCTCTTAGTATACAGGGCCAAGCAAATGTACAAACCAGGACTAGTGATTTCAATGGAACTTTTTATTTTTTTGCAGATGTGGAGGAACCGGTAGAACCCGGGACTCCGGTGGTACCCCGGCAAGTACTACCATAATGGAGTCCTGGGGGTGCCGTAAATCTCCACAGCCAAGGGTGCCAGTAGACTGGGCCTTTTTTTGTCAAACTAAATTGAAATCACCCTCCCCCGACCCGCTTTCCGCATACTGAAGGGAGGATGATAATGTGGGAGTTTGTAAATATACTTTAAATAATCAATTAACCCAAAGATCATATAACAAAGTTATTTATTATGAACACAATTAGAATTGAAGGAAACATAATACATAAATACGTCTGAACGTTGAATATTATATAAGAGGAATGAGTTGTTTAATCAATATTGACGCAAACGAACGATTCTCTTCTTTTATTAACATCTTGTTTCAATGTACTGTATGTTCAAATTTAAATAGATCAAATCAGTCCACAGATAACTAGATTTCAATCGAACTTTTCTGATTACCAGGTACCCATGAGGTACCTCACACGGTATCAGAGATATCACGTCGTTAACTATAAAACTTGACAAAGATAAATAAAAAATATTTATTTTTCATCGAAGTGTGCACCCATATTATCTAAACCCTTTTGCCATTCCAACGGTAACTGGAATATAAGTAATTTTTATCTCGAACGCCATATTAAGATAATAGGAATTAATTTAGCAGCGCAAGGTTCGATCAGTTTCTATAACAATTCTAGCAAAATTTGTACAACAATTGTACAAACAATTTCTACAACAAATCTAGCAAAAACATTTGCTAGAATTGTTATAGAAACTGATCGAACCTCTTGCGCTGCTAAATTAATTCCTATTATGGTAACTGGAATCTGCGGATCTTTATGCATTTATAGCAAACTTGAGTAAATAAAATTCAATATTGTTGAAAAATTTTTATAATTGAAGATTTCGATATAAGATTTCTTCTGTATTAGAATCATGAAGGGAAGAAATAACATCCAATTTGATTTCTATCTCTTGAAATCAATGCAAGCAATTTTTATTTTGTACTAGTTGCCCCAACTAGTTGTCCTGTTCAAAATTCAATAAATTTGTTTGCGATCGTTTTAACTACGCATATCCATCGTTCAAATCGTGAGTTATGGTCTTGAGTTCATACAAAAATCCCATAGAAAAAAGCACTTTCATTTTTTCCCGAATTATCCATTTTTCTGGGCAACTTTTCCAGTTTCTCTTCCCCTGAAAACCTTATTCGGACTATTGCGAACATTTTTAAAAATAACTTAGGAAAATCGGTTCAGTCGTTCTCAAGTGATGCGCTTACCAACGAACAGCATTTCATTTTTATTTAGATAAAGATCCGCAGTCTAGTAATTGGTCTATGCCATTACTGTACAAGTCTGAAGTACGGAAGTCAGTCAAGTCCCGGAAGCCACTTTCGACAGCTTGTTTAGAATTGAAGAATTTTCCTATCAATGCGTTGTCCAAATTTCGGCAGAAGTGGTAGTCAGTGGTTGCCAAGTCTGTTGAATATGGTGGGTGACGGAGAGCTTCCAACTCCAACTCCTTTAGCTTTGCTACGGTCAGTCGTGTGGTATAGGGTCCAGCGTTGTCTTGCGAGAGGATTGGCATCGACCGATTGACCAATCTTGGTTGTTTAATGGCAAGTTGCCGCATCATATCGTCCAATTGCTTGCAGTAGACTTCAGCCGTGATCGATGTACCAGGTTTCACGAAATTGTGTTCGATAACACCTGGACCACCAAACACGATCAGCTTCTTCTAAAATTTCCATCTTTGAATTTTTTAACCAATTGCTCCCCGTGGCTTTGGTTGTACTACTTGGCAACTACATTCGCGACTTATTGTTTCGTAATTCATTTGTTGTATCATTATAACCTCATTCAATGATCATTCCTTTTGAACTATATATCATTGGATAGCTCTGAAATTTCCGATTAATTTGATGTAAAATACTCGTGCTTAAAAAATATATATAAATGACTTTGTTTGAGAACATATGGAGGTCGCGAACTTAGTTGCTAACCTAATAGATCCTTCGCCAAATGTGGCATTGATATTACGAGCCGCTTCCAACAGTATATTTCTACGGCGGAACTCGTATTCAGAAATTACACGAACTTTCGACTGTTCCATAGTTCTATTCGAACGAATCACCCGATCACATGAATAAAGATATTTGAACAATCAGTATGACGACAACTGAAACGCAAGAATTCGTATTTCACACTAACTTATACATGTCGAGATAGTATATGTCCAAGTTTGCTTCTGGACATTTGTCAAGTTTCATTATTAACGACCTGATATGTAAATACATTTCGCTTTCGAAGAAAATAACTGACAAGTTGATAATCAGAGTTGGGCAAACATCTTATTTAAATAAAAATTCCGAATAAAGTGGGTCTAAAACCCACTTAGAAAAAACCCAGTTTATTCGATATTTATGCCCAACTCAGTTGATCATGTATTTGTCATTTGAAAATTTTTCGAGATACTTCGTGGCCTACAGTATCTGAGTACCAGTAGATACCTACTGGTATCACAGCCAGCAGAGTTGGGCAAAAATTGTATTTAAAGAAAAATTTCGATGATAGTGGGTTTTAAACCCGCTTTATTTGAATTTTTGTTCGAATAAAATTTTTGCCCAGCTCTGTTGATCATGTATTTGTCACTCGAAATTTTTTTGAAATGCGTCGTGACCATCACAGCCAGCAGAGTTGGGCAAAAATTGTATTTAAAGAAACAATTCGATGAAACAGGGTTTTAAACCCGCTTTATTTGAATTTTTTATTTGAATAAAATTTTTGCCCAGCTCTGTTGATCATGTATTTGTCATTCGAAATTTTTTTGAAATGCGTCGTGACCATTACTGCCAGCAGAGTTGGGAAAAAATTGTATTTAAAGAAAAATTTCGATAAAAGTGGGTTTTAAACCCGCTTTATTTGAAATTTTTGTTTGAATAAAATTTTTTCCCAGCCCTGGTGATCGTGTATTTGTCATTCGAAAATGAGAAAATTAATGCCCGGGACTCCTGCTCGTCGTTTTAGAAAAAGAGATCAACTTAAATGTCTATTTATTGAAACATTGAGAAAAGTTCCATATTCTGTCTAAAAGTTTATTTACGCAAACATTAGTTAATCATAAATAATGTAGGGTACATTTGAAACAGTACTCGATTTTTTCAATGCTTTTTATTAATTTATCGACTTGTCAACTTACTCGAGTGTAAAGATGTTTCTTTATAGCAATAGCTCCTTCAATTACAATTTCAAATAAAGCGGGTTTACAACCCACTTTCATCGGAATTTTTCTTTAAATACAATTTTTGCTCAACTCTGCTGGCAGTGACTCTGCTCGTCGTTTTGGTTGCAACAGTTATGATCCCTGATAAGAAGATAGTGGGGCTGATGAATGGCACTGGATTTGCGCGGACACGCGTCCGCGATGGATCTTGAGGATGAATCGGCGAAACGTTTGTCGAAAACGTGTCAATTAGCCGAAGTGCCGTGGTGCGAACCGATCTTAACGAGTGTGATGACACCGCTTTTCAGCGACGGCACTGTTGCCCGCCTCCCCCAGGCCGCCCCGGTAAATTTGTCGGCAACGAGACTGATTATTATGTCCTTGCGAGACTGACGATAATTACAAACCGCCTTACTTTCAGTGCCACACGCTTGACACGCCGATTAGAGCTTTCGAGAGCAGGTTGACCTCGTTTCCTCTCTTCCACCGTTCGATCCGCGATCACGAATGATACCCGAGCCGAGGTTTCATCGAAATCTCTGACAATACATCGCGTCCGGCTGAAGGTCGTTCGACACGGGAAAGCCAGCTTCACGGGGTTCTATCGTCTCGTACAGGGACCATAACACTCATAGACATAACCATAACGCATCTCACGTGATTTTTTAAATTTTCTAGTGAAACTTGATAAACCTATAGTTATAAAATAAATTTGTGATTTCGGCGCAAGGTTCGATCACTAAAGACAGCAGTAAGTTTGCAAATTAATTTAACTCAACGTTTCGATCCCTGTATGGATCATTTTCAGGAAATACATTTTTACGTCTGAAAAATTAATACGTTTATAAAAATAGAAACAAAAAGAGAGTTTACAACCCAGCTGTGGAAGATACATATGAAACAAAAATTAAGAACACTTACTTGCTGTGGCAAAATAAGTAGAAAAGAATTATACAAAATCATGAGTTACAGTATACATTTAAAGACAGCAGTAAGTTAGCAAATTATATGTATATATATATATATTTAAATTCTAAATTTAATGCACTAATTCTGCCAAAATAATATTTATATTAATTATATATATATAATTCAACTATTAAAAATAATTAGTCCTTTCGTACAAAAATATTTTATTTTTTTAAAGATAGAAACCGATCTGGCTTACACCGATCTGAACTCAAATCATGTAAGATTTTAAAAGTCGAACAGACTTAATATTTAAACTTCTGCATTTAAAATTTATCTTAATTCAACATCGAGGTCACAAACATCTTTATAAATATGATAACCACGAAACTATTTGAACGCAATTTAAAACAGTATAACTTTTATTTATAACCATGTACCAAATGTACCAAACGACCTGATGTTTTGTAAGCAATTAGAAGCATTGTTTTACTAAATGATCTGTAAACAAGATTTTTTCAAAAATTACAATTTACAAGGTTTCAATGGAATGTACCCTACTAAAATTGTTCAGAGATTTTCAATGGGATTGAGATCTAAATCTTGTGGTGTCAACCGAATTTTTAAACTCCTTTCTCCTCGAAAAATTTGAATGCCATTTTGGAAGCGTGCTTGGGGCAACATCTTGATGCAAGATAGAGCGTCGAGAATCAATTCTATTATTCTTATCCATCTGTGTAAACAAGGATGCAGATGTTAGTTAAAGTGAATACCCAGAAATTAAGAGAAATATCGATAAGTTATTAATATTAATATTATTACAACGTAAAAGACTTTAAACTTATCTTTGTTCGCTGCACGTGTCTAACGAAATGGACTGTTAAAGCATTGCGTGTAAACGGACGAATAAATATAATAAGTTCGTTAATGCCAAAGTGATTTATACTCGTACAATTACAATTTTTAAACTTTCTTTCGTCCGTCATTTTCGTCGCTAATACATCTGCTTACTTTAGGCTTCAGCTTCCTAAGGGATGTTGGACATCTGTTACGTATTCGCTCGACAGTAGACAATAGTATTCAATGATGTCATCTGCAGTCAGTATAGTACCTACGCGGGGCAGTTCCATATAACCATAAACCTTTACCGTTGGGAGACAACTGCAAACTCGACGCGGTCGACGCGACCTTGACCATACCCTTAATTATGAAGCACGTGCGATTCACCCTAAGGGAGACGTGCCTTTTATTTTTGCCATAGTCCGTTTTGGGGGAAACAGACCTGACATATTAGGTTGGCAAGAAAGTAATTTCGGTATTTTAAGGTGAAGTAAAAAAATCCGAATTTTTTTATTCAGGCGATGAACTTTAATCGATAAAATATTTCCTAATTTGTTTTATTTGGCAAAAGATCATAGAACAAAAGGGAAAATATCTTATCCATTAAATTCCATTGCTTAAAAAAATTGGGCTCCCTTAAAATTACAACTTAAAATATCGAAATTACTTTTTTCCAACCTAATACATATGTATTTTTCCTTTAGACATTATGTCAGCTGTTATTATTCGGCGTCCCAAATATTTCCGAGAATTACAAGAATTTTTAACAAAATTAATATCTTCTAATATCAATATCTTCTTCGTGAAACATCATTGAATAAAAAAGTTCTTGAATAAAAATATTGGGCTCTATTTCACCTTAAAATACAGAAATTACTTTCTTGTTAACCCAATAGTACATTGCTATTCATTAGACAGCGGATCTTTATGCAAAATAAAATTTTTTACCTGAATTATAATAAACTGGAGTGAAACAGACATTTATTTTCTTTGTCAATGTGAATTAAAGGTTTAAAATAATATAACAGCATTCTTAAATTCTTCTAATGTTTTCACTGTTTTAAATTACACCTACTCATTTTCCTTGTAAATGCATAAAGATCCGCAGTTCTACTAATCATGGTAGCTTTCCACCCTGTCAAGGCAACACCACGTGGTGTTGGCCCAGGTCACTTCAAACGAATGGCATTCGACTGATCGAAGAGAGGTGAAAACTATTACATCTATTAATTCTTCAGGGACATTTATGCACCGTACTGACTCTAAACAGTATTCAAAATTGATTACACAAGATTAGATTTATTAGTTGGACTGCGGCTCTTTATGCATTTATGTGGCTTCTGAAAATTTTCAAATAATGCTAGGGTATAAGATTTGGCATTATATTTCAGACCTACAAAGGCTACTTTTTTATGTGAGCCTATATTGAAAATTTAAAGCACAAGTTTTGTTGGCCTGGTCAATTAAATCCTTAGTAGCACAAAATATTATACATATACACATTCATATAATATTAAAAAGAGATTCAATCTCTTCTTAATATTTAAATATACATACAATATTTATTTTATATCAAGTAACAAATATTTCTTTTTATATATGCAGGAAATATCTATTTCATATTACGAGAAAAATATTTTTTTCTAAATACAAAATAAATCTTTAGTTAATATTAGAAATAGAATATTTTTTCCTAATGTACAGATAATATTTATTTAATATTATAAAAAAAATATTTTTTTATTATAAAATAAATCTATGTTTAATATCAGAAATTATATAAAATTATATAATATAATATAAAAATTTCTTAATTGTGATAAGGTCCTTTGGAAGATAAAATGGAATATTCCTAGTCAGAATATTCATAGTCTCTAATTTTTGTTATAACTTTTTCATACATTTGAAAATTGTTATTTAAATATTGTATTTATATTTTTCAAATATTGGATTCACATTTACTTTATGTTTTTTAAATATCTAGTTTTTATTCTCTGAATATTTAGCTTATATTTTTTGAACATTCAATTTATATTTCTTGTACATGTATACAATATTCAGATCCAATATTTTTCTCATATGAAACAATGTGGCTTAAAAAATATTTTTCCAATATTTGAAAAAAATATTTATCTAATATTTTTGTGCTACTAGGGTTATATTCGAAAAATTTCGTCAAATTTAATCGACGTTGCAATGGGCTAAAAACGTTTAAAGATGGTAAAAATTGTAGATTTTAACGATTTTTAGCCTGCAACTGCAATCAATCTTTCATACATCTTTCAATGCCTGTCATTTTTCCCGCATCGACCGATTTCGCTGAAACTTTCACAGTGCTATGATTTATACAGATTTACAAAACGTATTTTTTAAATTTTCAATATAGATCAACATAAAAAAGTTCTAAGTTGCAACTTTTAGTATTTTTTCTACAATTTCTACAATTTCAAAAATGTTCAAATCGTATAGTAAAGTATTAAAAAATTCATCGTCCTTTTTAGAGCGTTTGAATATTAATTCAAGTCACTGTATTTCAATTACGAAATCATTTGACAGTTCATCATTGCCCTCTAGGCACATAATTCAGTTTATTTATTATAGAAAGTTTCTCATTTCTCTTGTCAAAATGAATCGTAACAATAATACGAACATGGCACCTTGTAAAGGTATAAAGGGTTCGCGACTCCACATTGAGGTCGTTGCACGCCGGTGTAATTAACTACATGAGTTAAATTGTCAATTATCCGTTACGAAATTGAGTTGAATGTCCGGCTGATGTAATTGCTATCGTCAATGATGCGTACTGCAGGTGCAACGTGTACACGCACTCGATAAACAGAGCATGTTTTCTTTGATCATTTTTCCTACCACTATTAATTAATCGACCGGATAAGATTTCTCGCTAATCGACCTACCGTTTGCGTAAAATTCGACCACCCATCGTTACTCACGTGCTTACGCAACGAGATAACGTCGGGAATAAATTTCTACTACAAGGATGTTGTTAAATGTTGACTACGTTTCGTTTTCCTTTCTTTCGATCGACAATTGTTTATAAATCTTTGAATGTTATTGGCGCGCTGGTACGATCATTCTTGACAATAATTAAACTATTTTACAAATTTACATAAAATATTTCGACGTTTCGATCCACGATTTGGATCATTTTCAAGAAACTTATTTCATTGTAATTGCGTCTGTAAGAATTCATTTCTAATTAGTACATGGTTGTCAGACCAATTCAAAGAGTTGACTACGTTTGGTGACCACCACGATTATTTCTGTTCCGTATTTTTACTGACAACTTATATTCCATTAAATTTAAAATGGATTTAACACTAAACGTATCGGGCTATAAAAGTAACAGACACATGTTGCCTTCAAGAATGACAAGATTTAATTTATTTCGATTATTGTAATTGTAATGTGAGCTCTAATAAATATATGTATTAAATCATTTCTTATAAAAGCATCTTTATAATTTCAATAATTGTGAAATAAAAATGTAGAAGCGATCAGTTAACCGATCGTGATAAGTTCAATGTTAAATTAACTTTAATTATGTACACCGAACTAGTACATTGTTTTATATAAATTACAAGACTAGATTTATTTAGATTTCTCGCCACTTTTTATCACAGTATGTGCTTGAATGAAGAAATTTAATTAATAACTTCAATATATTTTACAACTGAAATAACTCCTACACTAATAATTTTTTGGCAAAATAATCTCTACCTTGAAATTCAAATGGCATTAGAAGAAAAAAATACTTTGTTATAGAAAATAAAAAACTGCGATTGGTACATAAGAAATTATATGGTTCCTTTTGGATCATAAAAGTTGACCTTCATAAGTCCTTGACGCGTCCACCTACAAAATACTAATAATACCAGTATGTTCAGCTCTTGAACCTATTTCAGCCCCATCAAACATTTCTCGATGTGAGTAATAGTAACGACGTAAATCAATGTTTTGTAAGCAATTAGAAACATTGGTTTACTAAATGATCTGCAAAAAAGATTTTTTCAAAAATTACAATTTACAAGGTTGCAATGGAATATGCCCTACTAAAATTGTTCAGAGATTTTCAATGGGATTGAGATCTAAATCTTGTGGTGTCAACCGAATTTTTAAAATCCTTTCTCCTCGAAAATTTGAATGGCATTTTGGAAGTGTGCTTGGAGCAACATCTTGATGCAAGATAGAACGTTGCGAATCAATTCTATTATTCTTATCCATCTGTGTAAACAAGGATGCAGATGCAGATGTAATATACAATTATATTGTTCCCTTTAGAACATCAAAGTTGACCTTCATAAGTCCTTGACGCGTCCACCTACAAAAAAACTAATAATACCAGTTCAGCTCTTGAACCTATTTCATCCCCATCAAACATTTCTCGATGTGAATAATAGTAATGACGTAAATCAAGGTAATACCTGGCGACCCAATCTGTATGCATAAAATACACGTCTAATAATTCGTAATTATTCTCGGGACTCCTTCAAGACCCGATTACTGGTGGTTTCTGTTTTAAAAGTACAACTGTCTCGATTGTTATTCTTTGTCCGACGCTTGTTACGCGGATAGAAAAGTCCGTCTCTGTTTCCGCATTATTTCGCAAAAGTTGATTAGGATAATCGCGTTCCGCATAGTCTGCGGAAAGTTTCGTAGAGACACGCGTGATGTCGCCTCCTTAGCGAGTATTTGGTACAGGATGTCCGTCAATGTCTGCTAATATTCAGTCGTTTTCTAGAACGGCATTAAGCTACGACACGCCCCCCTCTCAATTACATAGTTGAGACTTCAGGGTCTGTAATGTAACTGGCCAAGGTATTGAATTGATATTTTTCTGGAAATTGTGTCGCCATCTTTAAATCCTTGTGCAGATCTTGGATGTTCCTCTCGATCTTGGGCTCTCTCTTCAACTTCAAATCAGAATTAACACTAACCATATCAACACCGGTCGAAATGACCGGTTCCAGATTTTGTATTTTATAATTAGAGAAATAATAAAACTGATTTTGTAAGAAACAATTGTATACATAGCTTTAATAGTGCACGTAGTACAATAGAAGCCGCACAAAGTCTAAATAAAATCAATCTCGTCATTTTTATAAGGGAACATGTACCAGTTGCTTTTAAGGCTCGGTAGGTTTAGTGTTAAATAAAGTGTTTTGATTTTATTTAATCTCTATATTACTTTAATGTAAAAAGAGATCAACTTAAATATCTATTTATTGAAACATTGAGAAAAGTGGAAGTTCCATATTCTGTCTAAAATTTTATTCACGCAAACATTAGTTAATCATAAATAATGTAGGGCACATTTGAAACAGTACTCAATTTTTTTAATGCTTTTTATTAATTTATTGACTTATCAAATTATTCAAGTGTAAAAATGTTTCTTTATAGCAATAGCTCCTTCAATTATAATTTAAAAATGAAGAAGCTTAGAAGGAGAATCTTATCACTTGCAATAAACAATTTGTTATATTTTTTGCGGAAATTAAGTGTACGCAAAAAAAATGTCCAATCATTTTAATGCTATACATATTTGGCAATGTTTTAAGGAGGCCCTAGACGATCAATCACTTTGATCAAACGATCGAGTCAATCGATTGACACGCGCTTCAATCAACCTCAATCAGCCCTTCAATCTTTTGATCAAAACTTCCCCAGTGGAAGCCGTGAAGTGGAGCAAGGAGCAATGCATATAGTGGTGTCTTTTGTCGAACCTGTTGTATTTCCTTTTTTCGCCATGGTGTCTACCGACTGACTGACGCAATGCTTGACGAAAATGCCCCTAGACGATCAAGCGCCCTCTTCAATCGATTGAGTCATTCAAACACCGTCAATGCTTGCTTCAAACGTCAAACGGGTTTCTAGACGGTCAATCACGCTTGACTCAATCGATTGATTCAATCGTTTGATCAAAATGATTGATCGTGTAGAGCGTACTTAAGAAATACTGATCGACTCTGTAGTAAACTCCCGGAATAATAATATATCTAAGATTGTTTAATAATGCACAAATAACATTAGCATAAACGAGAAACGATTGCCAGAAATCCAAACGTGCTTATTTTGACGAATAACACGGCCCTAAGTTCTTTCAAATGATAATATCTATATAACATATCAATTCTATAAGGTAATGTTGTAAATAAATTGTGGAAACTGTTGCGTATTTTGAGGATTTCATATTAAAACGTTACAGGGGCAACAGATCTAGAACTGTAGAAATACTAGTTTCAGGAAACTACCCTTCAACGACCGTGTGGCCTAACGGATAAGGCGTCGGACTTCGGATCCGAAGATTGCAGGTTCGAGTCCTGTCACGGTCGACATTAATTTTTTTCTTTTTCATGCCATTTCAAATATCCCATATACTTTCTATTACATTATCCATCAAAAAATCATAATTATATTTCTTTTATTTATCAATTTTTAATTATTCAGTAAAGAACTTCATGCGCCATATTGAACCAACACAATACAACACCTTATTCTTGAATAGTATTTAATTTCCTGTTTGTATATATTTTTCAATAGTATGACAACAATACTCGTGTTTTTTTACGTTATACATGCAACATTATTACAAATACAAAATGACTACTGCATTTCAGTACAGAAACACTGCAATATTTTGGAGAACCCTCTTATGTAAAATAATTTTCCTATTATCGATACTATCGTCATACACTGTGTCACGATCGAATGTTATTTATCGTTTACAATGATTCGGTAAGCGGCGTGATTCCGGTCATTTCATCCGTGACAATGCTTTCTTAAAAAGTGGATGGGATTTTATTCGATCGATGGTAACAGAACGAAGAAACACAGTAGCGAACACAGACGGTTACGTGCGTCGGATCATTACGTCGAACATAATAGAATTGTGGGAACACGTAATAATTAAAGCGATCGTAACGTGTTCTATTTGTGTGTTAAACGGGTGCAGTCATCTGTAATTCAAGGTCATGGCTTTGTGATTTCATGCGGGAACAACATTTTTTCCGTTCCAGTACACTCTATTATTGCTTCATTATAGCAGACGAGGGGTACGAACACGACGCTATATATTTAAATACCTTGGACATTTTCTTAACAGCTTGTGTTCACATAGAATTTTACTGCTTGTTTCAAGTTCGACTACTACACACCGGATCTTATGCATTTATCAGAAAAATGAGTAGGTGTAATTTAACAAATTAAAAATATTACAAAAGTAATTAAAAATATTCTTATTTGAAGTTCGACTACTAGACACC
>CM052321.1:19914471-19962361 GCA_028455615.1 Lasioglossum zephyrum | reverse complement strand
TTCTAGCTAAAATCTGTATAATTCAGTATAATTGATTCTAAGCTCTATAACAAAAATTGCAATTGACGAGATCATAGTGACCAGCATACAAAATACGAACAATTATAAAGAAAAATTTATTTACCGATGTCGAATTGTTTGTCGCACAAAACTTTCTACACTATTATTATTATATTATTATGCTTTAGTGGAGCACATTATTACAATAGGAACTGCACAAAGTCAAAATAAAATCAATTTTGTCATTTTTATAAGGGAACATGTATATATACCAGATATTTTAAAATCTCGGTAGGTTCAATGTTCAAATTAAGAAAAGAAATAAAATGCAATTTAATTTATATTTCTTACAATCGATCCAGATTATTTTTATTTTGCATAAAGATCCCCAAGATAGATCCGCAGTCTAATGGGGGAAGGGTAACCTCTGCTCCTATTCAGCTCCTATTATATTATTTCAGTGTAACCAACCCCTGAGCTAGAATCTGAGGGTGGTTTCTCGATTTTTTCCCCTACTTTGGATGCTTATATTATTAGATATAAATTTATATAATCTCGTTAAATCATGAGTGACCCGAAGCGCGGTCAACCTTCCCCTTTAGAATGGGCCCTCACACAGCTCCTATTATGTTCGTATAAGGTCAAACAATTGTTTGCCGCAAACGCTGTTTTGCTGATGAAAAAACTTATACGAATATAATAGGAGCTGTGTGAGGGCTCATTATAAAGAGGAGGGTTGATTGTTGTAAGGTGCACTCATGATTTCAGTAAAAAAAATCGTTTTGTATTAGAAAAATACATGGGAACCTGATGGTGGTTGTCTCGATTTTTCCCCCTATTTTAGACACTCATATTATTAATTATAAACATAATCTCGTTAAATCATGATGGAAACAAGCTACAATCAACCTTCCTCTTTACAATGAGCCTTCACACAGCTCGTAACATGCTCGTATAAGGTCAAACAATCTACTCCCGCAAGTACTGTTTTCACTTGTTTTTCTAGTAATATTCTAGTAATATTTTTCCTGTATTTTACCCCCCTAAGTCATTAATGAAAAACATAGACCAATCAGAGCACGGCTACGATACGCCCTTGCTGTAGACGCGTTCTGATTGGTCCGTGTTTTTCATTAATAACTCTTTAACAAAACCGTGGAGAACATTTTTGCAAAGGAAACAGTTACTTCGAATAACCTTGTAGAAGGTTTTTGGGACACCCTGCATATATGGAGTGAAACAAATATATTATATTACATTGATACTTAGTAACGTTGCAGAGTATATACAATATATGTATACATATATATAATACATGTGGATATGCACAGGTGCATACTAAATATGTATTTTCTGTGGTGGGATACGTAACTATATATATATCATATGTATATGTATACACTGTAGTGTTCCTGCCAACAATAATTTAGCTTCGTAGTATGCTGTAGTGTATACTTCGTAGTGTGTAAGCGCTGACGCCAATGTTACCTGTAATTGTTTGTCATCATGCCTTTTCGAAATGTAAAGATAGGTAAGTAATTTCATGCAGCGAGAGTTATACATTTTTCATGATTTGGAATGTTCGTGTACAGATTCAAACTCACAATGAATTGACGTTCGCGATTATACGTCAAGTTCAATTAAATGTCAAGCATTAAAGCATGGATGTTGCGGACAACGCCGATGGATCTTTAGATCCTCGTATACAGGTAATTATCTGTAATGACGCATCTTCTATTTATACTTTTATTGTATTTGTAAGTCTGTTTTTGATAATAGCGAAGTATACAATTAATTATATACGTAAAAGAATATAATTACTAATTGCGACGGCGAGGCCTAACACAGCCTGGTACCATGTTCCACTTTGCTTTCACTTCTTCTAGATCGAAAATTTTTGTTTCTATTTTTAAATAAGGCGCGTCAATTAACGATCTCAAATTAAAAATAATGATTACCACTAAATTAATATTTTTTTCAAGTTATCACATATTTTTCCATAATTATTTACCGTCTGATGCATTTCATTGTTTTATAAACAATATATGAATACATTGTAGATTGAGCTGGAGAACCTGAACGATGCAACAGACGACATAAATAAACTCGAAACAGAATTAAATGTAAGTTACTTTATTATAAGGAGAATCATTATTATTTAAGTTAATATGAAATACTTTTTTATTTAGGAAGCTCATACTGCATTCAGACAGTTGTTGTCTGAGACCACAAAGAGATTAAAGGAAATTATAAACAAAGTAGGAAATAGTTACGTTGAAAAAGCAAGATGTTATTACGATGCGCACGAAGTTGCACGTCGTGCTCAGGTGAGAGAACGTTTGAAGAGCCTTTCAGAACAATAGAATCACTTGTGTAATATTGGTTGTGCAGGTGCAATGCCAACAACAAGCTCAATTATTTCAAAGAGCGAGCGAAATTCATGCAGCAGCAAAAGAAACTGTGGCTTTAGCCGAAAGCAGATTTATGTTGCATCAGCATGAGTGGAACTTTGATCAGGCATGGCAAGATATGTTAAACCATGCAACTCTTAAAGTAAGTTAACTATAAAATAAAGAACATACATAGTATGTCCTTGTCTAATGTATTTTATTCAGGTAATGGATGCAGAGAACCAGAAAGCAGAATGTGGCAGAGAGCATCATCGACGAGCAATACTGTTCCACGATGCTGAGAAAAGATTACTGCAATTAGAAGAGAAACATCGTCGTGCTATAATAAAAGCACGACCATACTTTGAAGTTAAAGCTCAATGTGATCAAATGCTGGAAACACAAAAAGAGAGAGTTGAATGTATACAGAAAGCAATACAAGTTGCAAAAACTAATTATGCCACAAGCCTGCATAGATTAGAAGAAATTAGCAATCAAATACATCAACAACGGCGGGATAATGGTATTATACCATTAACGTTAATTGACTCGATAATTATTTTCAAGTGGGTCATTTATATTACTCTGCCTGTTCCAGATTTTATAGCTAATGGCCCTCGAGAGCCAGGCGTTGGTGCAGAACTAGTTAGTCCACAAAAGACTCTAAACTACGATATAGAGTTTAATCAATTAAATGACAATAGAAAAAAGGATATTACGAATCATCAACTTAATAAATGTGATAGAATCCAAGAATATGTAAGTGAAATAGTCTGTAACTTTAGTCTAGTTTTAGTACAATCTGGTTTTTCAGGAAATTAACAGTGTTTATTGTATTGCAGAATGCTTGTCAATTGAAAGAAGATAAGGAACATCTCGAGAAGAGATCGGTAGATGGAAGCGAAGCGATATCTACACAATGGGAATTAGAACTGCAGGCTAACATGAAAAAACTCAGCAATTTGTCCCTCGAAAATTCTCATGACACCGACAGTAAGAAATTATTATATTATAACGAAGACAGTACAAAATCAAATACTTTTACACAAGAATTAAATCGTAATTTTTCGCAGACTAAAGAACTGTCTATACATAGTTTAAATCAGTTTCAAAAATTGTTAAAGAATCTACAGTCTTTAAAAAATCCATTGGCTAATATGTCCTTGCCGTCATCTGGTGAGGGATCAAATGCAACAAAAAATGTAACTGGCGACTCTGTAGTATCGAACAAACGCAAATTTAACTTTAAAGATAGTATATCGAAATCGTTAGGTAATAGTCCTATCAAAATTAATCTGATCAGATTAGGCTCAACATCCATTGAAGAAGTGGGAAGTACAACAAAATATGTGCCAAATGAAACCTCCAAATTTGGCTTTAATACTAACAAACTTGAAAGCAATAGTGACGTTAATTTATCTTTGAATCTTGATATCAGTTCCGTAGGAAAATATCAAAGTACGAATGATATTTTAGATAATAAGACTGATAATCTTGAATTAAATAAACAAATCTTAAATTTAAAGTATACTGACGCTCATAAGCATGATCTATATACTACAACAAACTTGCATAAGGCACAATTGAATACTCACGCTAAGACGGACTCAGAATTACAAGAAGACGTAGTATTGTCAAAGAAATGGAATAAATCGAATTCTTTGCAATGTTTATCTCATAGTGCCAGTTCATCTTCACTAAATTTAAAACAAATAACGAATGATTGTAACGATCATTGTATTATTAAAAAAACAACTACGAAAACACCAAATGTTAAGGAGCTACCATTATTAATGTTGCTTGATAAAAAACATTTGTTAACAAGTGGTAGTGGCAAAAGTTATAGCATGATTAATTTAAATGACAAGCACAAGTTTATGTTACTAGACAATTTACATTTAAGCAATATTAGACCTCTGAGTACTGAAAAATTCAACTTTGAAAATAACGTATGTTCCGAAATTTCTTAATAAGAATTAAAAATTACAATCAAATACAAAAGAAATGTGATAATCTGTACGATAAACTTAACACGTGATTATTCTTAAAAAAAATTTGTATGCCATGGATGCCATGGACGAACATTATATTACTTTAATTTTGCAAACGTGGTTCATGCTATATTTTCTTCAGTGACGTAAGAACTAAGTAGTATTAATTTTACAAACGTTTCCTGCCAAATAGGTATAAATACATCAATAGCATAAAATAAACTAATCAAAAATATGTTGTACAAAAAAGTATTGTTAATTTACTGATTGTTCTTTATTAGGTACAATTGCATTTGTAATTTTGCATCTTTTTGTGTCCAAAGAATTTCGTAATTTACATTACATACTTTTTATAAAACTGTTGCATACCACAAAAAATTATGCAAATTGCATTTCTGATAAAAGGGAAATGCAGAACAAGTTATACAAATATTAGCTTTGCCACGTTTCTTGTAATGTTTTACCAAAACATTTACTTTGGTATACGATTTGCTATTGGTAATTTTTCTATGTACTATGTTGACTCTAGATCTTGCCAATTGTCTGTTATCATTCTGTATACATGCATATAAGACATTACGCTTCGGCGAGGCCTATTATATTCTTAGAGCTTCTTACACCGATATTGTATTACCAAAATATTGCTATTGACAAATGGTTTGTACTATCATCTATTTTCTATGTAACGCTACCGTATTGTAGTTTAAGTGGGAATATAGTTGATAGATTTTGTTTGTTGAAACATTTTATAATCATTGTTTTTTTTAATATCTTGTTACACTTTAGTAACTTTCGAACATTGTGTCACAATGATACTAACGAAATTGTTCCACTTGAAAATTCTAGTTTCAATGAAATTTTTCGTGTAGAGTACAATATAAAAGTTACTGTTTCAGTAATATGTACAATTTGATTTGTATCAATTTATTGCTAAATACAGAAATCCTCTCTGCTAAATATTTGTTCTTACCAAGGTATGACAGAATCATTTTTTCTATATGCAAAATTGTTTCCTATTATACAAGAGCAATTAATGTACATATAAACAATGCAAACATTTTGCATATTTAAAGTTCTACTCCATGACATATACATTGAAAGAATAAAAATGTAGAAAATCGGTTTTAGCACATGTAGAATTTCATTAAAATGACAATTTTCAAACTGTGTTTTCGTATAAATAACTCTCATTAGCAAATACTTGCCTTAAAAGTATTTCAAAACTGTTGAATTGTCCTTTCTGTCGAATGACATAAACAAATGAATCTAAAATTTGCGTTCGAGAAACTAATACGAATATAGTTGTAAAAGCATAAAATTAAAATAGTGACATTACTATACGAAAATTCTAATCTACAGTTTTTGATGAATTTTCAAATATTTGAAGGTATCAGAAAGTGACAAAAAATACATATGTCAAAATGGTTCTTCAAATGTAGTTGAAAAATCGTACGTATCAAAGTTTATCGCATTGATGAACGAAAAACATTGTTAAATAAATTATAGCGGACCGTAAATATAAGCATTTTTGTTAACAAGATTATCGAAACGGTTCATTTATATACGCATTCATAGAATCTAATTAAAAGTCTTGCCTAAAATATATCACGCTGGAAATTATTCACAAAACTATTGGAATACGAAATGTTCAGGAACCTTGACAAAAATAACTTGTGAGCAGTTGACTTTGATATTATATTTGGTAATACTTCTGATTTTCTTCTTCTGTAATCTTAGTAAATATTCATTAATTGATAAGTCGATTTTTCACTGTTAGAACCATATTATTACGTTTTCATATTAAATCTTTTTGAACGAAAACATGTTTTCCCTTTAATTTTTCTTCCCACAAGCACATATATGTTAACAATATATATTTTTTTATTGTATTCTGGTCTTTGTAGTTTTTTTTAACAACTTATTCATGTACTTAAATTTATAGCCACAGTATTCATTAAAATTGTCCAAGTTGTGATAACAATAGGCGGAGTACAATGGCTACATTTTGCAGCAATAACATACTTTAACAAAGCAACATAGACGATTGTTAAAGGTTATCGTTCAAAGAGACGCAAGACCTGACCCGAGAGTTGACAAAAAAGATGGAAAAAGAAAATTATCGAGTTAACAAAGTATACTGCAACCCGATACAGATTCAGAACGAGGCATGTAACAAAGTACATTAAAGACATAAGATTCGATATTGGATAGTTTTTAATATAATGAATGTATTTATGATTCAATGAACTACTTAATTAAGATTAGATAAAGATCAGTAAAGGATAATTTGACGAGTATAACAAAAGCTTGATAGAATATTTTTAGCATGCAGAATCAAAAGAATCAGATGATGAAAGAAGAGTGCAGGAGGAAAAATACTGTAGGATTAGAATGGTTAACGAAGAGAAAAAAAGGAAACGAGAAGAAAGATAACGAAGAAAAGTATGCACAGCAATCAAATACAATACTTGGATTTTGTGCTATTTGCCATCTTGCTGCTGAGAATATGAACACCACTTTTCATCAAAATATTCCTTGTTCTGAAGAGCACGTTTTATGCCAACACTGTATTCAACAATTTACTATTCCATCAGGTGGTTTAAAGTAGACTTTTGCAAAACCTATTGTAATTATATATTCTTTTATTATATTAATATTGTAAATTGATTAAATTAGTCTTAGAGAACTTGTGAACACAAGGCATAGAAGTTTCAGATTATGATTGCATATTGCAGATTCAGGTTGTATTCTTTGCCAAGCGCAAATTCAACATTCAAATTTAAGTTTGTCCCAAGAAAGCAACACTAGTTTAAATTCCATATATATTTGTCCAAGAAAAATGCAAGCTCCACGTCAACAACCAGATCGTCATGTTAGGTATCACCAATCTGAACAAGCTTACATTAAGTCTAGGAATCAAAATTATTCGACACCAATAACAAATACAGAAAAAACCGCATGGGGATGTTATAATGTCGACGATTCCGAGGACAACATTAATTGCGACAGAGTTAAAGATCAAAGCAATATTCGAGAAGAAAGAGACGTCAATGACAGTAAACAAAGACAACATAGTTATTGTAATCTATATAAAAAAGGAAACCCGGATTTTTATATATCTGAGACTAAACTAAATGGACAAATTACAGCAGAATGTTCTCGCAGACCAATTCGATGTCCACGAATTGATTGCGCTATAAATGTTGCTTTTTCAGCATTAACACATCATTTTGTTTTTGATCATCCAGAAGTACCTATTTTGAATGTGGAACCAGGCATTAAAAGCA
Source organism: Lasioglossum zephyrum (assembly GCA_028455615.1). Taxonomy (NCBI): domain Eukaryota; kingdom Metazoa; phylum Arthropoda; class Insecta; order Hymenoptera; family Halictidae; genus Lasioglossum; species Lasioglossum zephyrum. Next base: position 19,954,693 of record CM052321.1, on the reverse strand, counting down.
CACTGATTGTTAGTTTCAATGCTCTATCTCTGAATTCTAGTCGATGTCTTGCTCTTCTTTTAGTTTCCGGTAAACTCTCGTAAGTATAGCTTATACCTAGCTGATACCACATATGTATATGTACATATTATGTTCCTCAAACATATCTTCGTAATAAGAGATCCTGTTGCAAGACTATTTAACAGCAACCAAATTAATCCAAAGTTCCGGAATCGATTACCATTACCAGTACTAGCTGCTCGACTACAGTCAACAGATCAATGCAACAAAATTAATTACTGCGAGAAAAGCATAATTATCGCCTGGGTTGCTGGATTAGATATTGGTAACACTACAGAGAAACTCCTATGTAGTATTCAGGTATATTCATCAATCATATTCAATTAGACATGTAGTTAAATCTATATACATGATATACGATATGAATATAATAAAAAATGTACTATTTCCAAAACAGGCTGTAGATAAGTTTAATGCCGAAGGCTTACGTTCCCTGACATACACAGGTCCAGTGAATTCATTAAGAACAGCCCAATGTCCTCGAGATATTTTGTCAACAGGTGATTGTATAGTCCTGCACGAAGGTCTCCTTCGTCATATTACATCCGATTGTGCTACACTCAATGTTAATGTTACTGTACATTAACTATATTATCAAAAAATATAAATGGTAAACTTAATAAAAGTTCTCACTAATAACAACGTTAGTAAAAGTACTTACACAGAGATAATTCTCATGTTGTATCCACATGGCTGAGTATTGTTTAAAATGCAGTATTATATAAAAGTACTTTATTAGTTGAATATATGCATAAAATGCAAGATACATAAGATTATAGTTTGTATCATAAGCTTGTCATGGCAGGAGGACGGGCATATGCTTTTGGAATGAAACCATATTTGCGTGTTTTAGGTGCATATGCCCATAACCAGCCATCCACAGTTTGATTTCCCAAATCTGCATAAATCCAGTCAGCTCTTCTTACTGACAAATCATCTGGCGCCTGCGCCTTGTAATCGTAAAGTACAACTAATTCCGTCCCGTTAGTCTCATCTCGAAAATCTCGTAAACCTTTTTGTTGTAACGAATCATTTCCTGGTATAGTGCTATTACCTTTCCCTGTGTATTATATATTGCAGAAGTCAATTTCTTTTTCTAGCGCAAACATTCAATTAGTTCAGACTTTAATGTGTTAGAGATCGAACGAACTTACCTAAACTATGCGTTTCTGCAGACGTTGTAGCTGCGGTAGTAGTAGTGGTAGTTGTACTAGTTGTTGTTGCATAAGAATGAAGAACATGTCCTGGATATACAAATCCAGATGGTACAAATCCTTCGTTGCCATCACAGTGTCTAAGTACCCAGAACCAGTCAGGATCGTCTCGATTGAGCACAGTCACAAATTCTCCTCTCTCTACGCTAACATCATTTTCATCTCTAGCGACAAAAGTATAAAGTACAATATATCTTCCAGCTGATGGATCCTATGACATATTTATAAAGTTTCAGTTGATTCGATTCGTTTACATTATAGATAGGAGATTATAATACTTGTATATTTACTTTAAAAAAAGGGTGTACATCTGGCTGAGAAGATATAGTTTGTATGGAATTTTGTGATTGTGTAATATTAGATCTATTAACATTTGTGTCAGCTGTAGTCACGTTACGAGCATAACTTTCACAGTCTGATGCAGATCCTGTGTCAGTTTGTTGTGCATCAACTGTTTGCGAACGACCTGTACCAGCAAAATCACAATCAGTCTCATTAGACCTTGGTAGTTTCTTTTTCACATTGTTCATAAGAGTAGCAAGTGTTAATTCAGCAAGCTGCGATGTGTAAGGTGCACAATACGAATGTGGTACAAAGCCTTCCATACGAGTATCAGCTGCTATTACATACACCCAATCATTCTCTCTATACAAAACATTTACAACCTAGAACACATGCAGAAAATGAACAAAACAACACCGTCAAAGAATGCATTTTACATTCAACATTAAACAGAATGGAATTAAATGTAACTTTATGAAACATAAAGCAAATATAAAAAGGAACCACATAAAGAGTTATTTACATTTTCTTTAAGCAATACACAATAAAAAAAGCTGCTGACCTGGCCACGTTTCACTTGAAGTTCATCATCAACGCAGGGCATAAAGTCGTGGACAATGACCATTTTACTATCTGGTGAAAGTCCATTCTCTTTTTCAATACCTACTCTAACTAAAGTTTCAATACTAGCACTTCCTGTTATACGACCAGGCGGCAATGGCACTTTGGTTCCTAAACCCAATCCCGTACCACCTCCTCCAACACAATCTTTCTCCAAATTAAAATTATGTACTCCAGCTATATTATAGAAAATTAGATCTAAGTTATACAGTTGTACTATCTATGAAGTCTTCTGTCTATGAAGAATCTTTCTTTTTCAGACAAGGATTTTAACTTCTTGTTCTTGTACTAACTACTTCAGGCTTTTCAAAGAACATAGGAAGAACTGTTATAATACTTTCTATCGTAGGATAAATAGAAAAGTATAGCGTACTATGCAGAAAATATAACTGTAGCTTTATAATATCTCAGAAATGTTCATCTACGAGTAAAACCTTGTCATCTCTAATCAAATACTTTTTGTTTAACATTTCTTCCATGTTCCAATAGGTATATAAAAGATGTTCATACTTTCAAATGTTGATCTTATTTCACAAAAACTGACAGTAGAAACATGAATCACTCGGAATACGTAATATGTACGGGAATATTAAGTATACGCGACAGTTTAAGTACGAATAAAAACAAATTTCTTGAAAACCATAAAATAATGATTTTTTACTCACGTTTCTTTTTCTTTCCTCGCCGTATACGCACTGGGCATAAAAAAGCCATTCTGTTCCCTCAAAGTTGCCTTAAAATCACACTTCCAAAACATGAATCGTTAAATGTCAAAAATTCACTGTGGCCAGACACAACATAACAGAAGTGCACATATTTTAAACATGCTGATAAACGTTATACAGCTCTTCCGTGTGTAAATAGTAAAGTTTAACTAAAAATATCTAAGGTATTTTACATCGAAGAATATATAAATATACTAAGAGTATAACGGTAAAGTCTCGAACCAGAAATCTAATTAGTCTTTCGTTCTCCTAAAGGATTTTGGATGAAACTGGAATTCAGGCACTTATAGTGGTGAATGCAACAGGTAGACGGCGCTTTAGCGATACACGAACGTAATGCAGGTATATATATATATTATATATATATACATAGTATATATATATAGACTTATTTCGTGTGATTGCATGTGTGCACGGTGTACCATATAAAACATACAATTACACAAGTTAACTTGTTTGACAATATTCTTTCCTTTTCCGTTTAAAATATCCTTATTACAGCTACTAACAATGTAAAATAGCAACTTTTTAAATATCATTTAATTCAGAGTTTCTGAATATACCAAAATGGTTTAATGTATATATTATTATAGTTAAAAAATATAATTACTATTGTAACTATAAAAGATATTATATATACTTAATCATTTATCTACGAAAGAAACTTACGGACAGGTGCCGCATTTCATATATTATTCAACAGAAATTAAACACATATGAGAAAGAAAAATAAAAAAATACGATTGTGACATATGTATAATATAAATAACATTTTCTTTTTTAAATATACACTATCGATCATGTAGAAGCAATGCAATAATATGGAAAAATCTTATTTAATCGAAATGTCGTTTATTATCTCAATTAATATAAATGACGATAATAGCCTTATCTATAACAGTTTCCGTCATATACATTTAACAATGAGTATTTTTTTGGAAAATAATTATATGTACATTTACTCTACAATTATACCAAAGATCAATCAGATCACTACTGGAACTACTTAATATCCATTGTTATATATATCGATCCATAAATAATATGGAATTCGTCGTTCGAATATAAATATTCGATTATACAAAATTCAGAATAACGTTCAAGCGATTAGAAAATTGTTTTATTGTTAAATCGTTCTAAACCACTCCTTCGTTTATCGTCAGAGAATATTCAAAAGTTCAACGCTATAAGTACGTTTATCAGGGACATGGACTTATACAGGTTTCTTGAGATTCTAATGGTAAAACATTTTCGAAATCCTTATAACTAGAATTTAGAATACCGGAGAAGTCGTCCATATATTCGTTTCTTTCTTTTGTTTTTTTTTTGTAAAGTATACAAAGTTCAAATGAAAGGTTGAATTTTGTACTTTCATATTGCACTTGTTTTATATGTTATTTTTAATGACACGCTTCGTTTCTTAAAAATATCTCGGTGTTCTTATGAAACACATATTTATTCAAAATCTATTATGCCATTAATCGTGGAATAAGTGTGTTTATGATTAAGAAAATAAACTATTGATAGTGTGCTTGAGAGGACCTCAATCCCCCGACTCTCTCTAGACACACTAGATTATTGATAGTAGAAATATACGGTACCACGTCCCCGGTAAATTGTTTGTTATTTATCTGATCGACGAATTAAATTTATAATAATTCAAACAAAGGTCTCGAACTCGTATTCGAAAGAACGCCTACTACTTACACAACTCTGTCGAGACCATAATATTATAATAGATACGCTATGTATTATTCATACATAAATGCATACACGAAGCAACATATTGAAATTACCTAATTATATGAAACTATTTGCATTGAACGATCCTTTATTGCGTAACAAACGTCTTATCAATAGTTTATTTTCTTGAATTTCGATCCATGAACGCGACAGAACAAACAATAGACCTCAAAACTCGTTTGATTAGTATTTCATATTTCTACATCCAACACAAATAAAGAAACCTATATTAAATAGTCTACTATTTGAAATGAAAATCGAACGAGTTTTTGAATATTACTTCAAATGTCGAATGTACATATTCATAATAACGTGTGCAATAGTTAATACATTTATAGCTTCTGCACACTACTCTTCTTTTTTCAAAGTTAAAATAAATATATTATAACAACAACGATTTCCTCTTATTTATGAAGTACTCGGTAACATTATTTTGATGAATCACACCTTAATCAAGTAAAAGCCAATTAGCGAATTGTTATTTATTCGAACGAACGAAATCCACATCAACACGTCGCAATGTCGTGACATAAATGTTAATAAAGTCAGACGTCGCATATTGTGTATTTATTTGTAATTTCCCATTTTAACTTAATACATCACCCATTCGAAATTAAAATACATCTTTAGTCATGGCAGTTACATGATTCATTGAAACTTCATATGCAGATCTCAAATATGTTGAAAAACCGAGTTTTATGCAATTCATATATGATACTAGTTTACGACGTACTCTAGATATCTATAATAAACTGAGAGTGTATGAAAATCATAAATTATTACATTCTTAACCGTAGGTGGGATGTTTATAATATTACAACAATATGATGTAACGTATATATGTCATATGTGTTGACCAAATGTTATACGAAGTATAATAGTGAATGCATTTATCCTATATAATCCATTATATCATACACCTTCAATTTCTTCATCTAACAGATTGCTTTGAAAATTTATCGTTCAGTTTTATTAAAAAGCTAGTGTTGCGAATAATAAAATTGAAAATGGAAATTTCTTATGCCTTGTGCTTTGATGTGATACAAGAATTACTGGCACTCTTGTTATGTTAGAAAAATGTATATGATAAGAGATCTTCGAAGCAGTCTCGAAATATATGTGTATGTATGTTTCAAATACACAAATGTATAACTAACTGGTTTCACTATAGTATGTAAATATGTGTAGGATTTATATCCTATTTCTAGTATGTATCCAATACAAAAAGCTTTTGAAGCTTATAAAACAACCCTTCCAATATATTTTAAATCGGTCAAATACTTTATGCACGCGGAATTTCAAATCATATTTTCAAACAAAAAATATCATAATATCTGAGATACAATTTTTCAAAAATTGCACTAGAACGGAAGGAATTTATGTTTAGATTATACTTTTTTCATATATTGCAAGATAAAACAAGCAAAACAGTGACAAAAATTTTAACAAAATAAAGGAGTACATGAAATTACAAAAAAGAAAAACGTGGAAGTTAAAAAAAAGTGTATTCGAGATATATACAAATATGTATATTAGATAAATATTTATATATATCTTCATATTTATGTTATCTTACTCTTAAACATCTAGTGCGTATCTAGGTATATCTCTAAATCAGTGTTGATTTTTCATAAATATTTCAAAAAATGTATTTTTCTATTATTGCATGTACACACCATAATAATGAGCAGAAAGAAGAATAGTGGTCAATAAATGGTAAAATTGTGCTTATAATTTTGCTCCACAATCCCCTAGAAATATCAATTACATTCTTATTATAAAACTTAATTTCCAATTAGGTAAAATTATTTTCAATAAATCACATTTGAAATTTCACGGCCCACAGGGTTTAATATTGTCCAAATTTTAAATACAACTAAAATGATATGTAGATGCTACATCTCAAATAAATATTAATACCAAAAAGTATAATTATTCTATATAACCACCTCATTACGGTAATTTTATACTCCACAGTACTTTTGTCAAAAATTAAAAATCATTAACAAAATAAGTATTACTTGGGGATATTATACAATATTGCAAAAAGAAAAACTAGAAATGTACACATATCGCGATTCCGTGCGCCTTTAATAAAATAACATTCGTCCCATTCTTATTCCAACTGTTCACAATACAATAAATTTAATTTTGTTGGAACTGGAATTAGCTATTTGTCACAAAATAATATAAGAAGTATTAGTATATACCATCAGTATATACTAGTATATACAAAATTCACCATACTTTTTTAAAATATAAGTTAAATTTTCACGATTCCCTGTAATATCACTCAAATATATTTAATTTTTAAATAATTAACTTATTTTATGTGCAATTAATCAAATTGAGTTTATTAGCGAGAAATAAAATTTCATTTGTATTCGACGCTGTAAAGATAATAAAAACAAAACGTAATCAAGGTGTTTAATATTATGGTATAGTACGAACTGCTGAAATACACCTAGATTTATGCTTAGAACATTCCTAATATAACAATATAGCACCTAAAGGTTTTTTGTACTTTAGCAATATTTTGCATGATAATGCTATTAATATAAACATACACGTATGTTACTTGAATGTATTTACATTATGCAATCATGACTATAAAAAGTAAATGGAAAGCAATCTAATCTCTTGTTTTCTGATCATTGTTTAATTCGTTAGTTAAACAAGTGATCATAAAAATCTTTGTGGTGTGAATATTTAATATGCATGAAAAACTTACTTAATGATCGTTTAAGTATAACTATTAAATGGCATGGTAAATTCTGGTTAACTTATGTTGCTTTTCCATATATTACAATATCTACATTCGATTTTACTCAAAAATCGATACAATGAAGTACGATTACAATAAAAATTTGAAATCAAATTTTACAATGTTGAAGGCTTTCTATGTATCACATAAACCTAAACAGATTTTTATTCATTTAGAATTTTATCATTATTAGTAGATCTAATACTAAATTTAATGCACGCCTATCTGGCCAAAAGATAAGCGATGCAAAAAATTGCTGAGCAGTTTTGTAAGGTCGTCCCATAAGTTCGTGCCGCTTATTGTTCTATTTAAATTAATATATTAAGCATACCTTTAAAGTTTACGAAAAAAATGTAATCACTCTCTTGTTCTACAACCTCTTCCAATCTTTTTAGTAAAGATATTATACTGTCACTGTAAAATCTTTTTGGTTTTTCGTTCAAATATTGTTCAATGTCTGTTTTTATGGCTTCGACATTATCAAATTTTTCCGGCTAAATATTACTGCATTGCTCGGAATAGGTGGAAATGCGATGGAGCAATCTACAGCGTGAAAAAATCTACGGAAAATGATGTATAGCATGTATTTAAAAAAAATTTCCATGCGTGGTACTGAAAAACCTCAATTTTCTTGAAATTGTACAAGTTCGATGAATTTTATCTAGGTTGAAAAACGTTCATACCATAATCTTTCTATTTTTCCCATATTCTACAAAGTTCAATTAAAAAAAGTTAGTTATTAGCATTCCCATTTTCTTTAAGTATCTATGGACATGATTTAGGGATATTTAATGATTCCGTCATTTCTTGAACTGAAAAGTTTTGCCTTTTATCCATTAGATTACGAATTTCGTCCTTGCAGGCTTCGGTTGAACGTCCAGAATGTAGTTAATCTTCAAGATCAAAATTTCCTTTACGAGGTGATAAAATACCTTCTCCGTAAACGGCACAAATATTGCTTACGGCAACTGTTGCTGTATTTCCTTTGAAAAAATTATACAGCATAAGTAGTCAAAAATCAATACGCGTTTCATCATGGTTTTTCACTACATAGTAGTTTTACATAAAAGACGAAATGCTTGCTGTTCACTAACTGTTTCTTTCGAATGCCTTCTATAAACTGAACTCGATCATTACTCTCTAATAAAGGTGAAGTTTGTTTCTCGATCGGAAAGTGAATATGAATTTATGATTTCGGCGCAAGGTTCGATTAAACTCTAATCCCTTCAGTCACTTGCGAAAAGAATAAATATATCCACAGCTCTTACGATTAATGCAGACGGCAAGGTCTCTGGCTGGGAATCGTTTGGCCCTGGATCGAATAAACATATCCGCAGCACGAACTTATGGGACGACCTAATATTAAATAATTTAAAAAACTCTAATCATTGATTTTATTCTTTACTAACTGCTAGAACAACAGATTCAGACTCTTTATTATTTGATGGTATTATAGCTTCCGTTTCTTCACTACCTTCTGTACTGTCTGCTGCGCTTGCATTTGCTGGTTCCTCCTTTTTATCACCACCATTAGATGATTGTAGTTGCTGTTGCATTTGCAATTGATTGCGCAATCGAGATATTTCGCGTGTATCCGAACGCCGATGACGTCGTAACTGTGCATTCTCTGAAACTATACGCCGTGCTAGCTCCAGGACATCTTGTGGTACTTCTAAAGCCACTAATCTATCTTCTAAATCTATTGCTGTTGTTCCTTCTGAGTCAGAATCACTTTCCAGCGCGGAGGTACCAATGTCGGTTGAAGGTGGTTCTATATTTACTGTAGAAGATGTTACCGCAGTACTACTCTCTTCTTCTTCGCCGACTTCATTTTTAATTTTCTGTGGCAATTCTTTCTGATTGCTTTCAGGTGTACATGAAGGGAATGCAGAATAAGTGCCAACACTAGATCCAGAACTAGGAGATGTTTTCTCGAGTTTTACACTGTCTGGCGGAGGTTCTTTCTTATCTCTCTCATTCGGGCTTGATAAGTGATGATTATAACGTTTGTGCTCATGGTGATGCCGTCGCTGATGATGAGCAGAGGGTGGAAGTACTACAGGCACTGATGGTGCAGGTATAGGTGCTAAGGCTACATTTGGTTGAAAATGTGGTTCAAAACGTTTGCATTCCGAGAGAGGAACTACGCGTTCTGGATGTTGCAGTACAGGTGGACCTCGGCTTAGATATGCAGGCACCAACGATGAACTGTTTACAGAAAAAATTATATATTTATTATACAACCTATTGCTTCCTTACTTTCACTCTCATCCATCACTCTTGTCAATTTGATATATTTTTCACGTAAAGGATAATATTATTCTGCCATTTGTAGAACAATTCATCTAAAACTTTATGGCTTTTATTTTTGTAAATATAAAATCTATATATATATATAGTATTTAGTTTTGTTAATAACAAAACATGTGACAAAAAAATGTTATAACATTTATTACCAAAGGGACCCTGATGTGTTAATCTGACACACATCATTTTCAAGTTTTTTCATGTCCTTTGACAACTAGTCTATTGTTTTGTAACTGTTACATAAAAATGTATAGCTTTGAATGTCAAAAGTTGGCATGAACTTGAACAAGAGAAGAAGAAACGTTACATATTCTCCTTGCTGTGTATTATAATATATTATGTAAATATTTATTCTTGATTCTCAATAAAATAATTAGCAAAGTGAATTATTTCCTGTTTCGTTTCATTTGATCTTTTACCATTGTGTTCATTCGATATATAAGGAACACATTAAATTGCGAAAATGAGGGACAGATGAGAGTTAAATATATATTCAATGCTTTTCCTTACCTATCTTTGTGCTTGCAAGTACTTGTAGTATTCCAAGGTCTAAAAGCTGATGCCCCTCTAGCAGCTAATTCAAAAACTGCCCATTGCATTTGTAGATATGGATCAGTTGCATTAGCTACCTGTGATACAGGATGATATAAGCCTAAGCCACTTCCATTATATATTCCTGGACATTCGTCTCTCGTTACATCTCTTCTAATTCGTTTAGCCAATTTTTCAGAATCATGGCGCAACTAGAAAAGGATTCTTTATTTTCTTCTTCTATTTGTATTTTAATATACAATCAGCATTAATTAAGCAATAAAATTGGAAAATCTTATTAAATAGTAATATTTCAAAGAAATAATATATAATGTACAATACCTCTGACTTTCGCTTGGAACCCAATATCAGATGTTTCTCTTTCAATTCTCGAAATATATTCAGCGATTTATTATAATTTTCTTGTTCCGGTGAGAGTAACAGGTATGATCTCCAATTTGCAGAATCGAAACCCCAATGACAAGTACGATTTTCAAGAGATCTGTGAGCGTGTCTAACAAAACATTGAGGTGAAAATTGGCAGCCACATTCGATACATTCTATACACACTGAATCGTCGGATTCAAACGAATTTGCATCAAAAATGCCTTTACATTTCCCAAAACACTCGTGATATACTTTAAATTTGACAATAGCTTCTTTGTCGCTATCACTTTTAGTCGACACTTTCTTCTCGGTGTTATCCTCATTCTGACCAATTCTAGAGAGGTCGCACGATTCTGTCCTTAAAAGCAAAGCACTGACAAGCCTTTCGGCATCGGTTTGAGTAATAAGGCCACAGGAAGGAGCATTACGCGGCAAAATTCCTGAATGTTTTAATTCCTCTAACTGATCTCTTGTACATCGTGAGCAATAAATTTGTAATTCATCGCACACTTGATTGATCTGTTGAAGTGAGAAATCTTGCAGCACTGTGTTTAAAATCTGTGGTAAACATAACCTCCTTTCACCTCCTACCACAAAACAAGATATCCTTTCACCCTCCAAAACAGTCTCGCACCTTTCGGAACAACTTTGATCGGGCGCAGTTAAAATTGGAATTTGAAATTCCAATTCTCTTTTCTCACAAACATTTTTCGATCGTTCCAATTGAGGATCCTCGTCAGAATCTTCAAGCGGTTGGTCAGTCCTGCGAACTTTACACGGGATGAGAGGTGTCACTGTTAAATTATTATCTTTTTCTATATCTTTCGTGGAGACTTGCTCGAATGCTGAATCAATGACACAATTACTCGATCGACTCGAAGGGGAGTAACAAGGTGCCTGATCTTGTAATAGGCTCTTGCAGTCCATACCAAGCAAGGCCGAGCTCGGACCCTGTAAGCTTTTCACAGCGGATAGCTGATATGTCTTTAAGACGGTCTTTAATTGCGGGCTGTACGATTGACTGTTTGTATTGCCAGGCAATAGAGTCTCCATTATTCGTCTCGCGTGTACAAAGATTCAACAAGATAGCGAGCTCGTTCGTTGCATGAAATCTTCGAGACAGTTCGTGACATACCACGCTCGTCCGTCCGATCCGTAACATAGGCGTATTTACCACCTACAATATACAAAACCTACACGCGTTCACTTTTGCACTACTTAATTCAACACTCGTGTCATTCATAGTAGTCCGCATTTGCGATCACGGCCTGATAAATAGCACTAGTGACCAACCATACGATGTGTTCATCTCATATGATGCACTGTTACATCCAGTCGCTTCTCCTTTGGCACGCGAGAGAGTACACGCTTAACCCGTTCATATATGTCTTTCTCGAAGTCTGTTCCCCTTGCCGTAATATTATGTTCAACACAAAGATCCCGACTATCTATTATCCACAGTCTATTGTCCATCGCAATGTCGCTTCCATGCACATGATAATTCGTACTTGTAGAACGAGTGTGTGTATACAGATATATATATACATATAATGCGTGTACGTGTGTATATATATGTATATATATACTTTGAAAAAAAAACGAAAAAAAAAATGGTATAGCCTCCACTGTAAACTAACCCGCAGTCGTCGAGACAGTTGAACTCCTTCCGATTTCACATTTGTCCACTTTTGTTTGTCCGCGGATCCTCCTTTACAGCTCGCAATCAGTTCTTCTCTTTTTACTTCTCGTTGATTTTCTTCGCATATTTCTCCATTTATCGTATTATTACAGTGCAAGAAATCTCTTCGGTTATAAGCATATCCATTGTTTCGCGATCTTCGTTATCACTGCCGTCGTTTCAATCGTCGATGCTTTCGGTATTATCGTTACTACCGTCGCTACCGTCGCTATCACGATCGCCACCGCGACCGCCATTCGACCGTCACCGCCACCGCCACCGCCACCGCCGCCGCCACAGTTATTTCTACCACCACTGTCCCTGCCACCGCCGTCACAGTCGCCGCCACCGTCGTCGTCGTCGTCTTCGTCTTCTTCTTCGTCGTCTTCTTCTTCACTGTCACTACCACCCGACACCACCGACACTATTGTCGTTCTTCGCGACGATGTACGAGGACAAATAAATAGTTAATCACACTATTTATTCAAGTAATCATGAAACCGATGACATGTTCGATCGATGAACATTATGAATGGCATCGTTAGACAACGGATTGACTTAACGCATCGCGACCAACTGACGTATCGATCGCACGCGAACTCGGAAAGGAAGAACCGTTCAAAAAGATACGCATATTTTCTGATCGCGTTGCACGTTGTTTGATCACAGGCAACGCGAGGCCCCGCAAAATATCCACAGCTCGGCCATCCAACGTTAACGTCGTGATATTCACTCAAACCAAATATACTAGTGCGTTTTCGTAGCAAGACGTTTCGTCGATTGCATGCGTGTATTCTCCTTCCCTCCCTCCACCCTTCCTCTCCCTCCACTAGTGTCTTTTTTCTGGTACAAATACTCTCCACCTTGCTTTTTTTCTGCACACATACACAGAGAGACACACACGGGCGTACACTATAATCCTGCGCGTATGTAAACACAAGGAGGTCTCGTCGTGGGATCCTTAAAGTGGACGTAGATCATTGTACACTTTTGTGAACGCACGGTGCATCACACTCTTAATTACAGAGAATTTTCTGTCTGCCTGCGTTGCATACATGGAACCGCCTCTCTCGCTCATGTCTTCGGCTCGGATGGCATAGAACTATCGCAAATTTTGCGCGTCTTCGATCTCTTTCACAAGTGTCACGTCGTCGATCGAAGTTCACTATACCCCTTTTTAACACCGCAACGTCCACCGAGCCAGCATTATGCCTAGCCTCCTACCGTGCTTCTCTGTCTACTGCTTAACAGCTTTGTCTCTATCGTATTCTCGACCAGTGTGGTGACACGCGCGCACATACCCACACATATATATACATGTATGTGTGTGTATATATATATATATATATGCACGTTACAGATCTCGCGTAACCATGCTCGTTTCCAAAAGATGTGGAATGGTTGAGTCTGCGTATCTACGGATCATAGCATAGTGTCGGGTTGGTCAGACGACGACAGCACTGCTGGTAATGGTGGGAACGGCTGACATGAGTACAATATTTTCTCGTTACGAGTTCGATTTATCCTTTACGTTATAAACTCGCTGCTATCCCTAACAATTTGAACTGTATACAAACAACGTCGGACTATTTCTTTCTCACACTCGCGCCTACTGTAAAACGATAAGACACCAACGGCAGCTATCCGTTTGTAAGCTCGTCACCGGTAACGAACCGCAAGTCTATAACGTAAATACTGTATTTAATCACGTGATCTTCCCGTCAAAACAGCCTACATTCCCTCTACACCCACATTGACAGAGCGCGCACCTAATTCCACGTTCATTGCCAGGGCAAGCTTAACGTTGCGCATGTTAGGCTACTGCAGTAGTGGTGATGATTTATCTTGATTTTCTTTACAGAAGCGACAAAACAGCATTTTCGCTAGTCTATCTCGAAAGTGTTATTTTAATCTTGCCCAAAAATATCTCGGAATCTTACAGGCTTATCTATGTATTAAGTTGTATACACTCGCGCATAACAATATTCTTACTTTGATACGCCTTATCAAAAATGATAACTGAAGACAAATTATGTTATTAAATAACTTCTTTTGTTTCGAACTCGCGATTGTAACGTGACATATGTACAAAATACATATAGTAAATAATTCAAGAATTGAAGTAATCATTAATAAAAATGGTTTATTACAAATTAATTACATTATTTACATTTATTACATTAAAAAAAAAGAATTATTGAACATATATTCTATTTTGATTTTTTCACTTTTCGTTTGTCCTTTTTCTTATGTTTCTTCTTGCTCTCTTTTATAGTCTGTTTTTTCCTTCGATCTTTCTTTGATCTTTTCTTTCTTTTAGTTGCCTCTTCTTCCGAAGAGAAATCGGAGTCACTTGAATTACTAGATGAAGAAGATGAAGATGAGGACGATGGCGATGTACTTGTACTAGATGGGGAGGATTCATTAGATGCGCTTTCAGCTTTTTCTTCTGTTATAGGTACTATTGCTGGTTTTGGATGAGTTTTCAAATGTTCTCGTAAATCGTCTGTAAGTCCACCCAAACCAATTGATGTGAAAAAATTTATAGCAAATCGAGTATTTTTTGGATCATCTCTGGGAAATAAACCTTCGAATGCTTCTTGTAATGTAACATCTTTAACACGTTGATTAAGTTTAGATAAACCCATGTATTCTGAAAGTTCTTGGAATAAGATTTTGATAAATATCCTGTTAGAACTTGTTGTGTCGTCCTCGGTCAATTTTATACATGAAAGTACCTCCCACGAAATAGAATCGGTAAATAATAAATGAGCAAAAAATTTTGATACATTACGTAACTTATTTGTATCTAAACGATGTATTGTATGGTATGAATCTCGAAAAATTTGTTCAAATGGAGTAACATATATCTTGTTAATGGCACAAAATCTACCTGCTAATAGACCAAAAAACTTTTCATACGTTCTCATCTCTGCACAGCAATCTAAGAACATATGACAGAGTTCTGTTTCCTGCCCAGGTTTCAGTTGCATCTTCATCAATTTGTGTGCACATTCTTCGAAGTCTAAGGACGAGTGAATCGTCAAATATATTGTTCTTCTTAAAGCTGTTAGATTTGTTTCAGTATTATCTACAATCACGTCTTCTTTCCCTTCCATTACAGCAGTGCTACTATCTTCATCCGAACTATCATCTTCATCATCTTCTTCGTTTTCAGATCCACTATCGTCTGAACCTAATATTTCTTTACTTAATTGTTTATATTTATCTTCGTTAGTAACATACTCTGCATCAAACTTGAAAACATTCAATATGTCCTGAGAATCGGTTGCTTCGTCTAACGTCACTAGATGGGTAAACTGATTTTCTTCTTCAACGAGATCAAGCTCTTCTGGAACTGCTTCGTGATCTTTAAACCCATCTTTTCTAACTTGAAACATGACTTCTATCATGTACTGAACTCTTTTGTCTAATTGACCTTCATGTAATATGTTTCGTAACATTTCAAATATAGCTTCAATGCCTTTTCTAGTAACTTCAGTCAGTTTCATACCACATTCTTTCAAAAACGCAATGGCTACTTCAATAGAATCATCTGTTGGTGTTTCTACTAGTAATGTTAATATTTCTAATGCTAATATCTCATGAGCTACTCTTTGATTTACTAAATGTGCTACGAATGTTCCTGACGAAATACAAAGAGGTTTATCGTTCCTTCTAAACCCACGTTTAAATTGTATTACAAGACGTTTTAATATTAATTCTCCAATATTAGGAAATTTAGAATTTATAATCGCAGTAAGAGCTGCATAAACAGCAGTAAACGTTGGAGATGCTGCCTGAGCTTGAATTATAGATCGAGCGAGCAGACCTCTACCTCTGACAATATTTTCTTTCAGAAGCTCTCGAGTTATAAGTCCTATATTACTAACATTAACTTTATTAATGTACCCATGGATAGATTTCTTCAAAGCTTCCCATGCAATACGTTGATATGCAGCTCCTGATTTATCAGTGATTTCTGCTTGCATCATTTTTAATTTTGCAGGTGGAATATATGCACCTCCAGTTCTTGATGTTATTAAATCAACCGTTCGTTTTTGTCTTTCTGTTACCTCATTAGAGGTATTTTTCCCTTCTCTTTTCTCCATGGTTTTGTTTGTTACTTTGTCTTTTTCTTCTTTCCTTTTATTTTCTTTTTCATAATCCCTCGACCTTTTCATATCACGTCGTCCATAAGATCGTTCATCTGTATACGATTCTTCATAATCATGATTTCTTTTATAGTGATCGTTCCTTCTACTGCTCCTATCGCTATGGTGATGGCGATCTCTTGAACGATGACTTTGGCGTTCATAGTCACCTCTATGACTTTGACGTCCATAGTCATCTCTGTGACTTTGACGCTCATAATCATCTCTGTAACTTTGGCGATCATAATCATCACGATAATTTTGGCGTTCAGAGTCATCTCGATCACTTTTAGAATGTGATCTCTTCATCTTGTTACTGAAATTTGAAAACAATAGTGTTGAATTTTCAACAACAATTAAAGTAAAAGGTAATATTCTTATTTTATTTGATTAGTAAAATCAAAACAATCGTTCTAACCTTTATTTTGTTTGGAAAGCGTTGTACTACGTTAACCTTTTACTGGTAAACACTAGCTTTTATCAAAGTCACGGTGTATTCCGTGATCACAGTATAAGTTTAATTCTGGTACAGCTTATACTGTGTCTTTATGTTAACAGAACTAAAACCATTACTTCATGACTAAAACACATCAGGCTTCCAATGTAGGATAACCTAAAAGGTAACGTAAAAGATAAATATTGAAAACTTATTTTTAAAAGTTAATGTCCAATTTTTAAATACCACTCCTTACCACTAGTTACTGAAGTCCAGGAATTGCAAATATATTTCAAATATCCTCCAACTAGCTCATGTTGCAGAACACAAATAACGTTTACACACGATGCAAACTGATGCAAACCCATACCACTCACAGTGATATTGAGATGTATTGAGACTATATAGATCAGACTGGATGAGATACGGGGCGCTTTTCACACGCATGCGCGACGATCGTGAAGATCGGGTACCCTGCCGCCCCGCTAATTTTTCAAAATTTATTATGATATAATTTTGAAAAATGAATCTCGCAGCTCGCTCTTTCTCCGCACCTCGTGTCATAACGGTCGTAATGGACTTGTCCGCTAGACAATCCCGTTAATAATAATCCCCCACTATTTTCCCTTCAATAGTTCCCCACAAACTTTGGATGCAGATACGTTCCTGATAAAACTCGCGCATGCGCATGAAAAGAGCTTCGTATTTCATCTCTGATTCAGAGCTGCCAGACTTGGCGCTTTTTATCGCGCATGCGCGACGATTTTAGCCTCCGAAGGTCTCAGTCGAGTACGAAGATCGGGTAACTTGGGCGCCCCGCTAATTTCGCAAAAGGGTATAGCCGGATAGTCTCCCACTACTTTCCCCCCAATAGTGCCTCACAAACTCCGGACGTAGAGACGTCCCTGACAAAACTCGCGCATGCGCGAAAAAAAGCGCCAAGTCTAGCAGCTCTGCTCTGATTGGATGAAATGATGACATATCGGACGGTTTCTTCGCGCATGCGCGACAATTTTAGCATCAGTAAAGTAAAAAGTTTGGCTAGAATAGGGTACCTTGGTCTACCCGCATAATTGCGCAAAATAATTTCGGCTATATCAGTACAGAATTTGATTAAAGTCTATCAATTGTATGTAGTTTAAAAACATTTCATTATGTTTAGAATTATGATCGATTCATACGTACACGTTATTGTGGATGATGCATAAGGGTTAAAAATATAAATATTTCTTTGTTTTTTTTATAATTACAACTATTAAAGTTATGTTAACATAACCGTAATTCCGTTCGATTTCTTCATTATTGTGTTCATTATTCTCCTTGAAAAAGTGTAAAACATATACACAATAAAGATATATGTTCGTGTCTTACAAGTTATCTCCTGGCAGGAATTTGAAAGGAATGCGGCAGCTAGCCGTCCGATTGGTCATTTCACACGGACTTTCGGTTATATCCGATGTATTAGCTAAAGTGTGGGACGTCAAAGCTTATCCATTGGTTACGAGCAAGGACCTCTTTTATCCCTGTACCGTTTCTAGGGATTTCTTGTGAGGCACGCGGAGTATGCGAGTATGTACATTGATGGCGACTGCCAAGTGACAACGCGTTTTGCTGTGTAACTAC
The DNA here is from genome assembly GCA_028455615.1 of Lasioglossum zephyrum. Classification (NCBI taxonomy): domain Eukaryota; kingdom Metazoa; phylum Arthropoda; class Insecta; order Hymenoptera; family Halictidae; genus Lasioglossum; species Lasioglossum zephyrum. Next base: position 19,936,168 of record CM052321.1, on the reverse strand, counting down.
TTTTCAATTTTGTTTATCGTACGTCTATTTCGAATTAGTGGTTTTATAACGACGATAATTTATTGTACTAGAAGTACACATCAGGATTATTTCATCTAACTTAATAGTTAGATCATTATTGAAAATACTTATGGTGAGTCAGAAATCATATATGTACTACAAAACTAAGGTTTTCATAAACTCAACTACATAGATTTCAAACGTAACAATTATGTATAATCTTTTAATTTTAGCACATTAAACGAAAAAAGTATCAACTTATTTATATAATTAAGTAGAATATTAGAATATTTGTTGTTTACATGGGTATTAAAACCATGACAATTTTGTTGATGTATCTCGAGCTCTAATTAATACAGTATTCTGAATTTCACAAGATTAATACAGAATTCTATAAGATTATTATAAATTGCTTACTTGCTTCATATCCGTTCTTATGCTAAACAATTTTAATTGTACAAACTTTTACGATTTGTTATTATGCTTTTTTATTTAGGTTAAATGTTTTTATAATTCAATGATTATAAGTTGATAACAATACCTTTTAATTATTTTTACTTTTTAGCAAGAAGAGATCGATACAGATTTTGAAAATGCCTACACAAACAGAGAATGACGATATTCGAGTGAAAATTGTTTACAATGGGTAATATAAATATATAATTTCTTTGTAATAGTATGTATTTTTTGTGAAAACGACAGTGAAAAAAAAAACAAAAATAATAAAGCTAAGGAATAAAATATTGATTTTCATATATTACCTACATGAGTATATTGTTTACAATATAGCATTTGTAATACAATGATTTATGACTTCCCACGAGTTGAAACTTATTTAAATATTTCAATAATGTGAAGTAAGTATATATTGGGCATATATTACTTACATGTTCTTGGTAATTTGTGCTTTTTTTATAGAAACAAAATTTTTTTTCAATATATGATTTATATTTGTTTTTTTTTATGCATATTGAAGTTTTCCTCTTAATATACTTATTCTTGAAAGGAAAATAGATCATAATGGTTTGTTTTACATCAGGGAAGTGCAGATTACATATATTTCTCCTGGAATTTCGTTTGATACGTTGCGGGAGGAAATGCGTACGATATGTGGATTCAGTGCATCAGGTCAAGATCAATTTACGATGAAATGGGTTGATGATGAGGGCGATCCATGTAGGATTGTTTCTCAGGAAGAAGTGGATGAAGCATTACGTCTTTATGAACTAGAGAAGGACACCGAGATAACCATACATGGTAAGTAATGTTCTGCTAGTGCAAATCTATTTGTAGTTGACATTCGGAACCCAATCAAATGGTTCTTTCACCTATCATACTTGTAGCAATAACTAGATGCATTTCATTAGAATTTGATTACAAAGAAATTAAGGTTGATGTTACATTTTATTTGAAATTGATTAAAGTTACTAAAAGAAAAAATATATTCGACTGTAACCCCAATTTGTTGTAATCAACGTAGATTATTTTCACTTTGTACTTGCAGTCTAGTGATAAGATTTCTGTGACTGTAACTATTCATTCAAGTATTTATTTTGTGTTGACCTGATAGAATTCTGAAGAAATTTGTAAATTTTATTCATAATGTGATTATCATTTATAAACAATTTATATGGCACGCAAATACGAATAATTTTTCAAATCAGTATAATGGTATTTACATATATTTTTTATTGGTCGTCAATACTTATGTTAACTTATACTTAATTGCACATTTATTTTGTTTGTGTTTCGTTTATGATAGTTTTCCACTTAATATATTTTTGTACATCCTATATCTTCATATTACATATAATATTTGTATGATATTATTAATTACAACGTTTGAATGTCACCAATTTACATTGGAATTTGTGTAAAGTAAAAATGTCGAACAATTTAGATTTCGATGTAATAAAGAGAGTTATATCGTATTAACCTTCTGACTCTCGTCACGGATAACAACGACTAATAGCTCGAATAATTACGACCTCGGATAACTACGTCCGATTCGCATTACATGATCGATAAGCATTAAAAATTTCTTGCATCTCTTAAGAATCGTTCCATTCATGCGTATTTACAGGAGCCCCGATTATGTAGTATTTAACGGACTTCGTCGGAAAAGAAGGCAAACACGCGAATAAGAACTAATAAAAGAGGCTCTTGAAGAAAAAAGGGCAAGGGTGGGAAGGCATGAGAACGTAGTTAAGCAAAGCGAACGTGAAAAGGAGGGCGAGAGAGATTACGAGAGAGAAAGGGTTGAAGTAGGGCTGGAGAAGAAAGAATATTAACATAGAAAGGGGATCACGGAAGGAAATATTGAGGAAGAAGAATTAGAGCGAATAGGGATGTACGAGCCAAGAAGGTGGGGCGAGGGCGAGGGGGGGGGGGGGGGTAAAGGAGAGGATGATGGGCGGGAGTGGTTGGGTAGGAAGTAACAGAGAGAACAGAGGAAAGGTTACGGGAAGGAAAAAGAGTTGGGGCGGTTTGTTAAACAGAAATCAGTTCTGTTTTCGGCGTGACTTTATCCTAGCGTTTGCGCATTTCGTGGAGTAAAACTGGTCTGGTGGTGACGGCAGTTAATGAATACTGCAGCAGCAGTCGATATTCTTACGCGGACAGATTAGCTGGGCGACAGTTTCCTCGTGGAAATCTGTCAGAGAGGCTGTTGGAGTGGCGAGAACGGCCGCGCGAAGAAGCTAACCGGAAATCTCGTTGGGAAGGGAAAAAGGGTGGATCGAGGAGAGGGTAGAAGGCCGGTTGATCATTCCCCGAGGTTCATCCGCGGGAAGATAACGGGATAGCCCGGATAGAATATACGCGCGGTGGGCTGGGCTTGTTTTAGTGCTCCGCGAACTCGTGTCGAGAGGTTGTGACGGTGTATCTTTAACAATCGCTGTTGTCACTGGAGAGGTTGCAAAAGTGGCGATAAACCAGCATCGATCGCACTGACTCGTCGCATTCTCAGCCGGGCTCCTGCAAGAGGTCGGCCACGGTAGAAGAGGCGAGGACAGAGGAGCACGGGGGTGAAAGAAGGAGAGGAAGGGAAAGACAACGGGCCGGAAAGAGAGAGATTGAGAGAGCGTGCGCACGTACCGCTGGGTAGGGAAGTAGGGAAAACTTGGGGGTGGGAGTTAGAGGGTGATAGCGAGCAAAAGACGGGAGCCAGTGGTGTACGGTTGTTGGCGGACGATATCAGACAGCCAGGATAGAGGAAGTGGAGAAAGATAAATACGGGTAAATTCGTGACGAAATGGCGTGGGGTTATTGGAGCGCAACGTCAGTCAGCGATAGGGGTCGATCACCCCGTCGGGAGAAGGATAAACAACAATCCCAAGGTTTGCATCAGCAGCACCAACAGCAACAACAACAACAGTTTCACCAAACTGAGCCGGGGATCAGCACAGGGTTGTACGGGGTACAGCAGCAAGTACAGGGTGAGATCGGCGTCGGTACGTCGTCCGGGCCCGGTGGTGGCGGTGCTGCTGGTGCCGCAGTCGAGGAACCACCCTGCAGTATGATGATACAGGGTGGTTCCTTCTATTCTTATTCCGCGGCACTGGCTGCTGCGGCAGCAGCTGCGGCTGGCCGTAAGATCCCACCGGCCGTCGAAGTACCTTCCACCTCGTCCACGGGAATTCAAGTTTTGCCGCGTGATCGACCGATTAAATCGAGCACCAGCACGTACCCACCCTCGCCCAGCAGCGATTCCGCCGAGTACGAACAGCCGATCGCTGGGATGCGAGGCGAGTGTTCGCCCAATAACAGTCCACGCGACGAAATATTCGTGCAACCGGGATCCTCGTCGTCCAGAATGAAGCTACTCGGCAAAAAAGGTGTCGACGACACCTCGGAAGTCGATCTGGACGAAGTGATCGCCACGGAGATGATGTACGCGACCAGCAATCAAGCTATAGGGCCTAATAGGTGTCGTGTACACGGGCCGTGTAATCAACGTCCGGATCCTGCTCCTTCCACGGCCGACGATACCACAGGATTCCCGCAGTTTTGGTTCAACGACATTACCTGGGGTAGGTCTCGACACCCTCTCCGCGCTTCATTAACTTGGCCGATTGATTCGCAACGAAGCACAGGTGCATCGACCGCCTTCGTTCCTTCCGTTTCGCAGCCCTATTGTTTGTATAACCTTTCGATATTGCACGTTATTGCGCGCCGTGGCCCGCACAAATCCACTCGGTTTACTGCCCGGAGTCAACACAATCTTGATTCAAACCGAACGAGCCGAATGCTCGGATGCAATTGCAACATATCGATCGCGAAGAGTAGTGTGTGTTTTCGAGATGGTGTGCTAACTTGTACGCTTATCTAATCATCTCTGCCTAGTCCCATATTTCACGATTTCAGAAGGATCAGTGTGCTCATGGATATCGTTTCATTCTGAATTCGCTAGATGCGACACGATACTCTTCGCGTGCGGAAGTTAGTGTTCCTTCCGAGCTGATGCCAGTTTTTCTATCTTACTATTATACGAACACAAAAACATTCATGAATCCTCGTATCTAATACACTCGAGATCGATCGTTGAAACAATACATTCTCGAAGGTCGAACCAGACGAGTAACAGCATAAGGGATGAAAAGGGAGACGTGTGGCACGCAAAGTTGCACAATAAGCTGCTGCTGCACCAAGTATCAAGAGTCTTTGTTTGCTCTCGTTTGATCGCAGCAATCGCTGGGTAACAGGCGTAATTAACACGTAGCTAGTTGTATTAATTCGCGAGAAACAATATCTATAGTAATACTAGCTGCGGTGAAATCGTTTCGCGAGTTGTTATACACGTATATCGATCGTTAATACACGCGAAGGCTTTTCCTAAATTGTTTGGGCACAACGTTCGCGAGCATTTATGCTATAAAGATCGGATCCTCCCGTTTCCGAATTGTTTCGAATATAATATGAAACAAAAATATTGAACATTCAGTAAAATTACTCCAGTAATTAAACGAAGAATATAGTTCTTCTGTTTCAAAACGAATTATATTCTAAGCTCCGACGATCTGATTATGTACAGGAAACTTGCCAATACTTGCTGATAAGATACTGGGCCGTTAAACAGAGTAAGATGGTTTCTTTAATTTTGTGGCAAGTCTCGCCGATAGTTTCGATCGATTATTCGATGGCGCGTGAGATGTAAAGGCGTAGATTGAAAACAATATTGCACCTATCCGTGTCCGCGAAGGCTCCTCGTCGATAAGCGATAACGCGATCGCATCGTTTCGATCCAATGTTACGCGTTATCGGGCAGCGTTTAATGATCAAGTCACTGAATAAAAGTGACAGTATAGGGTATACCTGTGTGGCCTCGGCTAGGCAGCGGTTAGGCTCGACATGTAACGGAAAAAGCTAATTCCGCTCGTGGTCCTGAAGACATTTGGTAGGCCGGCTGGTGTTGAACACGTTCGCGAACACGGTGTGCGATTCCATCTTCGATAATAGTTGTCGATCATTGTTTATGCTGTGCCGACGAGGACACCACCGCATCGTTATGATGACGTTGGCCGTGATACACGATCTTTGTTAGTATTCGCTGTTGTTTCCATCTAACGTTCTAAGATCGATCCCTGAAAATTTCGATTCTGAGCACGGAGAAGACCGGCTCGAGTGTGCCTCAAGTACATATAAGTTTCGGACGCGCAGAACTTGCGAACGGGGATGACGTACCCGAGTGGATGTTCAGACAGACAATCGAAGTGTGCAATTTGAGATTGTCAATGATGGGGAAAAAATGATAAATTAGTGGTGGCCGCATGAATTTGCATGATTCTGCATGATTTTGCATCACTGAATATTCATGAGATATTCTTCCCGTGCCTCGAAAACCGAGTTTTCGATCAACCAAGGGAAACTACAATCAAATTAGATATGCCATTACCCCCTTGACGATGGCGAATTCGTAATGAAAAGGCAACTGTGATGCCGGCTAGAATTCAAGTGACAGCACTCTCGTGTGGCAGTAGTCGAGAATCAGCATTTACATTTTCCGACGCGCAAGTCGATGTGATTTTAAATTTATTTGATAGACATCGACATCGTTCAATGCAAAGCTTCTACGTCGGATTATACTGGTGAAAATGAAATGTGACATAGACCCTTATCACTAACTGATATCTGCGACGTATGATAAACATAGGGTCCGTATGAAATATGGCACTCGACATTAAGGGGTTGAAGAGTTAGATTAAATTGTACGGTCTACGTAGGTTGATAAAACATACAGGGTGTTTCAAAAATGTTGTGCCACCTTGATGAAGGCAATTCCCGAGGTCATTTGAAGTAACTTTTTCCTGTGCTAAAATGTTCTTCGCGGCTTTGTTAAGGAGTTATTAACGAAAGACTCGGTTGTTGCCGTGCCCTGATTGGTCCGTGTTTTCTATTAAGAACTCCTTAGCAAAGCTGCGGAGAAGATTTTCGCAAAGGGAAAAGGTATTTCAAATGACCTTGGGAATCGCCTCTTTCATGGAAGTAGAACATATCTGGGACACCCTATAGAAGAAACGATTCGTTATCATCGAACTTGATGCTCGAGCGTGTAGTTGTTTAGAAGTTCACGTTTGCGTACACAAAGCTGCAAAGTGACTGCGATTTAATTGGAAAAATGTAACGAGTACGCGAGTCAATATACAGTCGGTGTAAAAACGAGTGCACCCTTTAAAAATAAATAAATTTTTTAAAAGTCAATCAAAAGGCTTGAGTTTTTTTTTGTAATGTAGGAAGAATTAATTTACTAGAATTAATTGACTAAGAAAATAAAGGTAACAATTGGTAGACCTAAATATGTTACACACGCGCACAAAATGTCATCGAAATCGATCAATAGCAGTAGCAATTTTAAATAAATTTATTTACACATTAGCTAGTAAACTAATCCTTCTAACATCTCAAAAAAATGTCATTTGGTCCACATTTGAAGAAGTTATTTGGTTTGAAAGGTGTGCAAATACTTTTTGCATTGACTGTATCAGATTCTAACTATTAAATCTGGTAGGTTTATACAAATTTTTATAGACTGCTTTGCAGACGACAAAATCAAGAAATAGTCAACGATTAAGTACCACTACTATAATAATGCACTATAGCAAAATACTATAGTATAGTAATTATATATATATATACTACTGCAATATAATTATATAACAGTTTGTTTCGTAATTATCGTAAATTTATGCAATTTCTAATATTTCCAAACAAATTTGTCAAAGGTCCATATCTAAGTCGATACCAGTTTTCTTTATGAAAAATTCGTACACCCTCAGAGTAATGTAAATATGAGAACACCTGAAGTCTTGTAATTATGATAAGGACATCAGAATATCTATTTAGTTAGAAATTAAGATTATTCTCAATAAGCATGGTGTTATTAAGTGTCATTTTAGCGAATTGGTAGAGTTGTTGTTCGCCAACGATTTAACGCGACGGAAAAATGATTGCACACTCAAGAAAATTGTCCGTTTCTGTTACAGTTTTTCCTAACGTTCCGCCTGCACCTGGAATGCCCTGTCAGGGAGAAGACAGTGAGTTTTTCGTCGCAACAATAGTCGCAAGTTTCTAACACACGCACTCGTTTCCCAATACGAATAAACTAGCCAGCGAGTTATACGATTAGCAATACGTTCTTTTAAGTTTCTCATGAGATGTGTACGACTGGTCTGGCTAACCGATTCATGTACAGTAGCCTCTCGTGTAACGCAACCAGAAACTTGTTTAAAAAGACTGTACACACAGTGTTAGATAAAAGCATAAGACACTGCGCATGTTTGTATATTATGTATATTTAAAAGAAAGAAATGTTCATTCTGTACATTCTATGTGTTGTGTGTCATCTCCAGAGTAAGTACACCAAGGGGTGAGTTTGCGAAACACAGCAGAGAAGGGAGAGAAAGAAACGTGAACACAATGTACCTTGAGCTGGACAAAAGTATAAAACACTTTGCTTATTTTCGATTCGAAGTTGCACACAACACATACATACAACGTACAAAATGCACATTTCCTTGTTTCAAATGCACATAATATACAAACATGCACAGCGTCTTATTATGTACAGTATAATGTAGAAAACATTGCGTAAGACGACTGTACACTTACTGCAACAGAAGATTTATATCCAGTATTTATATCCAGTATATCCAGTATTTATATACAGAGTAATTTTAAACAATTTCATTGCGTCATATGTGAGTCTACTGTAAATGATTACTATTATCTTCTTTGGTGTATCGTTCTTTCGTTGATCGACGCTTGTTTCTTTTCGTTTGATCTATTATTGCCGCATCAAGAGATTTCATTCCGACCAATTTCTCATGGTGTACGTCGACTGTTTTCGATTCGTTTCGTTCTCCTTCTGTTAAGTTTCATCATGTACGTATGATTCGTGTCGGCAGGATGAGCACCGAATAGATCGTTCGATCACACTTGCTAACACAGATCGTTTTCTTCATATGAATACCGCGGGGCTTACGGTTCCCATGTTTTTGTCGTGTTTACAAATTCGCCGGCTCAGTTGTTCCGCCCTTGCCGTGGCTATTCAGTGTTTGACGTTCCTCGCTATGGAGCGACTCAGGCGAAGCACAATTTTGCTGCAGATCTTTCGATGCGGTATTCCAATGGATCCGTCTTTTCTCCTAAAGTATCCCGCGAGACGCGCGTTTTCTTATCGTACTCGTATTGTGAGTGTGCATGTGCGCTCGCGCGCGTGTATGTGTGCGTGGGAGAGAGAAAGAGAGAGAGATAGGGAGGGAGGGGGGAGAGATTGTAAATAGAACATAATTGAAGGCATGCGAATTTTCGAGAGATCGTCGGCTCTCGTGTGCGGCCGTGACGTAGGAAAACTTCGCTAGGCAGCTCCGCGGTCAGCTAATACGTATATCCCGGAACGAGGAACACCGTTCGCAGACATTGAAGACAGGATTACTCTCTGTTCGTTTGTGATATTTATGTTTTTTCATTTTCCAAAGGAAGCATCTACAGACGCGGCGCACGTAGATGGAGGAAGCTGTACCGAGTGAATGGTCATATATTTCAGGCGAAACGTTTCAATCGGGTAAGCATCATATATTCATTCAATTACTGACCCCGAATCTCTTTCCCAAACCTCTGTCCACCTCCACCCGAACCACCCTCCGGATACACCATCCACCCACGCTTCTCGCTGCTCTCGAATATAATTTCACACCATCTTTTTCCATTGTGGCTACGAACACACTGTTACCTGTTACACACCGCCGTCTCTCGAAGCGACCCTCTGTCGGTCGGATAGATTTAATTCCTGATAAAAGGAACTTGCTGGCTAGTGGTCACCGGGAATTATTCTGTATTTAACGGTCCCAGTACCTACCTGGCATCTACCTACCTCGCTCCAGCCGAGGGGTAATGAGGGCGGTGTAAGTCGATTTCACTCGGACGAGGGATGGATAAGAGTGAGGAGGACAGCAAGGGTTAATGTACAGGGTGAGCTACCCAACGCTGCAACTGGAAGTATCTCTGCTGATTTTAACAATGTAATCGACATTTTACGAAAATGTATTTTGTGGTAAAAAGGATTTTCTATTGACAATTATTAGACCGTGGATTTCCACGCAACATAAAAATTGTCTGCGTTAGATACAGGTAGAAAATATTCAACCATTTATGACATTAGTCATTAGTTCACAAAGTATTTTAATTTGAGTATACAAATCTCTATCATAAAGATTTACGTTCAGGCTGATACACGTGTTTTCGTACATCGACTTTGAAAAGATAATGACTGTAATATTAGCTTACCCTAAAAATTTTCCTAAAACGATAAATTATCATGTTGCCCAACATTAAGCACGAACATTATAGAATAATCTTTTGGGAGAACCTAACGCCAATGTCATTCCGGTATGAAAATTAAAATGTCTCCTAAGCTAATAATTCTGATTAGTAAATAGGTTGAACACTTTTTCCAAACCCTTTTCGTCGCGACACTGGTTTAGAAAAAACGTTTCTTTTCCTGAGGGAGTTTCTCGTGTTATTAAAAACAACGGAGTTACTTTAAGTTCCAGTCTTGAGTATGTCACCCTATATGGGAAGAGTTTCCAGAGTGTGTGAGAAGGTACACGGGTAGAGATGTATGATAGGGGTTGTTGCGTTTAGATTGAGGATGATGAAGAAGGGAAGACACTCCGGTCGAAAGAAGACGAAAGCACGCGTAGAATTTGCGGAAGAGGGTGGGGATAATTAAAGAAGTAATGGACAAAGAGGAGGGTCGGCGCGGAAGAGAAAAAAGAAGAAGAGAGTAGAATTAAGTCAGTAATTGTAATTAGACTTACGGAGTCTCCTTGACTTACACTACTCTCGTTCTGAGGGCTTCACAAGAAATGCGCGCCAATTGGGTCCGTATAACTTCCTCTCTTTGTTTAACTTCCGCAGCGAGCGTTTTGCGCGTTCTGCCAGGATCGGATATGGGGACTAGGTCGACAGGGATTCAAGTGCATCCAATGCAAGCTCCTGGTCCACAAGAAATGCCACAAAGTGGTGAGGAAGTCGTGCTTGAGCGCGCAACAACAGCAACAACAGCAGATACCAAGTATAGAGGCGCAGGCGATCGACAGGAACGGCGATCAACAATTGATGGATGTCGTTCAATGCAGTAACGTACCTCATGTCGAAGATGAGATCTCAGAGTCGCCGATCATCGAGGAGCACTCACGAAATCGTAAGAACGTCTTTGAAGGGATTCTCTACGGTGACGGTAAAAAAAGTGGCCGAGCCTCGGAAACCTTTCTCAGGAAAACCATTAAGCACATCAATTCGAAATTGTATAGATTTATTAACGTCTATTTGAAAAGTATGCAGCATTTTTTCAAGTAAAAATATTCATTTCATCCGACGCTACAGCTTCCAGAGTACTGGTGCAGTTGTATGAAATCAATAAACCAAAGAGGTTCTTCTGCATGAGCATCGTCCGAAAAAGAACTTTCTAGTCATGCGAGATACGTACATGGAATATGCTTCATATTTCAAACTGTATTGAATAGTCACTTTTTAATTTATTTCCAATATTTAAAAATTATATTTGTAAATTGGAAAACGAATTTTGAAACCGATCACAGTAGAGATTCCCCTGTACTAAACTGAACACTGGGAATATGTAAATCGAATCTTAAAATTACATTTAGTTCGTAATATTTATTACTTGCGATGTTTTTTTATGAGAAAGACTACGAGTTTGTTTTAAAAATGGACATGTAATAAATACATCATATACTATTCCCGATAAGAAAAAGTATTTGGTCAAAGAAACTAAAGCAATAGCGAAAGAAGTAGAATAATAGAGTTGCCTATATTCGAGTAGAACATCAATGTGAAAAGAAATAACTTCATTAGTGAAATACGGAATAAAGAAGTGAAACAGTGATTAGTGAAAATACTAAATCGTCATCCAAATTATAAATTTTCATTAGGTTCAGAAAATTAATACTATTCTCGCACTTTCGGATATTGTTTATACATTTCTTTGAAATTTTCACATTTCTCCTGTGAATACTTCATTATTTCATAGCTGGTAAATAGATAAACATATTAATCGTTTATCTACATGTTCTTTACTATATGACAAAATCGTTATATCTACTTATTTAATATACATACGTACAACTAATTATGTATACAATACACCACACAATATGTATGTATACATTATGTAAATTCAAAATATACTTAAATAATTCCCGTATAATCAATGTCAACTAGTTCGATTGAATACTTTTTGCTAGGATTAGTATTGACTGTATCAGGAAGTACAGTTTCAACTTTTTTCAAACGAGTAGGTGTATCTCTTTAAAAAAAATGTAAATTAGTCAGACATTTGTAATATGGTCTATATACGATTACAGGAACTGGAAGCGAAGAAAGGGAGGAATCGCCACTGGATACGCTAAACGATGCAGACAACTCGAATGATATGCAGAGGCAATACTCATTAAACGATTTCGAACTGATTAAGGTAATCGGTCGTGGTTCCTACGCGAAAGTTTTGATGGTGGAACTGAAGCGTACGAAGAGGATTTACGCGATGAAAGTGATTAAGAAAGCCTTGGTGACCGACGACGAGGACATAGATTGGGTTCAAACGGAGAAACACGTCTTCGAAACTGCCTCGAATCATCCTTTTCTTGTGGGGTTGCACTCATGTTTTCAGACCCCCTCGCGATTATTTTTCGTGATCGAGTTTGTACGTGGTGGTGATCTTATGTTCCACATGCAAAGACAACGTCGTCTTCCGGAAGAACACGCTCGGTTCTACGCAGCTGAGATTAGCCTCGCCTTAAACTTTTTACACGAAAAGGGTAAATATTTACGGAGCGACAGTTGCGCCATAAAATGATAGATTACCAGCTATAATTTGTCAGAATCTTACGGGACTCACGGTCTCTTTAATCAGTTTAGAAGTATTGCGTCGAGAAAATAAACATACTATAACTTTTACACAGATAACATGCTTAAAACAAACTTTATTCGATAACCCTCAGTTTTCATTGAAGTAACAAATTGAACTTTCAGGAGAAGCAATTTACAAAATTAAGATATAAGCAATAAAATCATAGAAATATTAAAAGCTGTTTTTTCAATTTTAAATTCAATTATACAAGCATAATTCTCTATTAAACACTGGTTTGCGTCAGTAAGATAGATTAAAATGTACAGAATTTTTAAGCGTGATCTCAAGTATGTAACAAAGAAAAATGGAATTGCTACGATGTTGATAATGTCCACTCATAGAAGCATAATTAAATGAATCAAATGTCGTCTTATGAGCAACAAATTAGCATAATTCGCTCATAATTGCCTTATGATATGATCAGTACGAGAGAAATTCACAATAATTTTTTTTTTACAGGTATAATATACAGAGACTTGAAGTTGGACAATGTGTTGCTTGATCACGAAGGTCACGTTAAATTAACCGATTACGGAATGTGTAAAGAAGGCGTCAGAGAGGGCGACACAACTTCCACATTCTGCGGCACTCCAAATTATATCGCACCTGAGATATTACAGGGTGATGATTATAGTTTCTCTGTAGATTGGTGGGCACTTGGTGTACTGTTGTATGAAATGCTTGCAGGCCGTAGCCCGTTTGATGTCGCGGGCGCGTCAGAAAATCCCGATCAGAACACTGAAGACTACCTATTCCAAGTTATTTTAGAGAAAACTATTCGTATACCTAGGTCGTTATCAGTCAAAGCAGCTTCCGTTCTTAAAGGTTTCCTTTGTAAAGATCCTGTTAGAAGATTAGGTTGTGGCAAAAGGCCAGCTGCTTTCCTTGATATCGTTGCACATCCATTCTTCAAAGCAATTGATTGGGAAATGGTAATTATTAGAAACTTTGAATGAGTACGATATTAAGGTGTGAACGGTTTGGTATTGCCTATTATTTATTTCACTTTTAGTTGGAACAAAAGCAGGTCACACCGCCTTACAAACCACGTTTAGATTCTGATCGTGATCTAGCCAACTTTCCACCAGAGTTTACGGATGAACCTGTTCATTTGACGCCGGATGATCCGTAAGTTTTCAATTCTAAGTTATTTGGAGAAAATCACTAACGGTGTTTGATATTTTCCAGGAGGGTGATTGACAAAATCGATCAGAGCGAATTCGAAGGTTTCGAATACGTGAACCCGTTACTCATGTCTCTGGAAGACTGCGTGTGACAAGAACCGCTCGTTATTGTGCAACGTCACAATCAATATCAACAGCAATTGCAGCCGTGTTATATGTATGAATTACAAGACAAACTCGCGATGCTTCGTATTGATCCTCTATTGAACATCAGCTCAAGAAATCGAGGTTATCATAACAACGTTTTTTTAATGACGTACTCCGAAGAGAATGAGAACGACAATAATTATAACGAATATCGGTTATCGCCACCTTTTCCATTCCGATACGAAAGTCCGATATGCTCCAGTTCTCTAAGTATCACTGATGTTACTTACGGCTCTAGCAATAACAATGAGATCATTAGCAACTATGATCAACACAATTACGACGATGAGGAAGATGAAAGTCCAAAGAAAGGACTCTTGAAGCAAATGTTTTGCCTTCCATTAAATTAAGCTAAATAAGGCTTGTTTAATATTACAAAATTGCCTCTAATCAATAGTTAATATAAATTTTGTAGATCGCAAGAGATTTGAAAACCTGTAACAACGTTAAAGTTTACAGAATCCTTATATTAAGTATTGGAAGAAAAAGTACTTAATTTGCGCCACGTATTATAACGATCATATTGACTCTTCTTTCACATGGTGCTGCAAGTAAGCGTATTAATGGGTATTATTTTCAGCTATTTTTAGATGAGAAATGAATTAAAATGGAAAATGTACCTGACTGCTCGATTAATCTCGTAGATAAGATGTCATTCCGTTATGCAGTCGTTCTATTAAATACTTACAAGCATTATACGATCCTATTATATCGCTTGCATGAACGTATTCACTGAAAACAATAGCAACAATATATTTCTAACAAACTAATATCTATTTAAGAAGAACACTGTATATTATAGATTAATTGCGTTTTAAAAGAATACAGAAAACATACGTATATTTCTAAAAGAACTAATTTTTTTTCTACATTTCTTTTCTTTTTTTTATACAGACAGTTTGAATCTATAATATATAAACATATATTATATATACATATATATAAATATATTAATGATACATATTAATATTAAATATATGTATATATACACACACACACTACTAAACACTTTTAAAAGAGAAATGTTGATCACAATGTATATTAAAAAGAATTTTAATCACATCACATTATAACGTTACATGTTTTTTCAAGATTTTTGTTCGTGAATTACGTGCTCCAAGAACGTGAAAGTTACACAGTAAACAATTTTGGTGCAGGACGTTTTTTCCGTATTGTTAAAAGAAAAGTAAATTGTGGCTACGAGGTAAAAATTGCACAAAATAAGAAAATACTATTCCTTAATAATTCAATCCCATGTTATTACAGATTAAATTGAAGAAGATAGAACGTACCTAACACAATTTTTTACAAGATATTTACATTATCATTAACACATTATCCTCTGTCCTCTTTAACGGTAAAAAATCTTCGGTGTGGAAATTCGCGACATTAATAGGATTTCATTATATTTAGATTCAAACAATAACAATCAACAATAAATTTGTACAACTATAGAGAAAACGGTTGCTAATACGAGATTAAATATGTCATTAAACGTAGCCAATAGTCTGAATAGTGGCATACCTCCAGAAATAAGCAAGCCGTTGATTTTTCAACAGGTATTATGCTAGTAGAATAGAATAAAAGTCTTCCACTATCATACTGTTTTGCATCCGTTAGGAATTCCAAGTGTTAATAGTTTACACGTTAGAAAAAAAATCATGATATTTCGCAGATCATTTTGTAAGAAGTGATCACTAAAAGCGTCTAATTTTGTGCAATTTTAAGAATCGAATATACTTAAGTTAATTTTTAAGTGTTATACTCTAACAAAATTGTTTACTGCTGACAGTTGTTCGTTCCTGTGATTATTATAAATATAGAAAACTGTTAAAAGTCTTGATAAAAGAACTAGAGAGTTATGAGATTTGACATGAACTTAGGGTAATTTGAAAGGAATCTAGAGTAAGGACACACACGAAAATAAAATTGCCAAAACACATTATACGAAAACGTTTTATAGAGGGTTAACAATTATCTTTAAATTGTTACATGCCAGATATGTATACTATATTATGCAGAGTGAGACATTTCGATTCAATTAACGAAATCTGTTACAATCTTTTTGTGTTACTTGTAATATATATTATATATATATATATAAAATATATATATACGTGAAATAAAAAATATCATTTTAGTTTACAACTTTAATATTGGAATATGAAAATAAAGTAATATCATTTTATTTTTATTATTTAAGTATAACAAAATAATAGTTACCATATTTTTATAGTCGTATAATTTTAAATGAATATTTCATTTGTCTGGAACATAATAAATAAAATATATTTTTACATTCATGTTCCACACATTTTTGTAAAAGTAAAAACAACATATCAACGAAAACTCAAAAGATACATAGTATATTATAATTATCATTTTATTTAAGTGCCTCGCCCTGTATACTAAATAATATATATATTTATGCATGTATACATAAACACGAAGTGTTTATTATATTTCATTTTATTTCATGCATATAAAAGATAATATAATGAATTTTAATACTTTTAACATACAACATAACGTAATTAATTTTATAACATAAGATAGTACAATCAAAATGAAAATTATTAACTAAATTATTTTATCATTTGTCAAAGCGGATTTAAGAAATTTTTGCTCTTATTTTTATTCACTACAATTTTGTATACTTTTGTTATTTCTTCATGACCGATTAAAAAGAAATATTTTTCGTGTGTCAGAAAGTATGTTCCAAGCGGCAGTTCCAAGAGTATATTTAAAAATATATTAATGAAAATAGCTTTTACTGCGAGTAAAGACTATGGAATACAATTATAAAATGAGAACTATGTTATTTAAATATTCTACTGTTAGCGCTCAAAATAAGAAAGAAAAATGCTTGTTATCGTTTACATATATATATATGAAAGGAATTTTAAAGCGATTTATGCTTTGTTACTTGAAATTTAGTTTTCCAACATGTTGACATCTCTTCCTGGCTGTACAATACTGTAGTTATTATAATTTCACGTAACAGTATCCAATACGTATCGGTTAGTAACTGAAAGATAATCCTATAATTGAAACAGAAACAGAACTTTGTGTAGTGCATTTTATTTATAATAAAATATTAAAAAAAAATTCCTGGAAATGAATTCTTAAGAGCTGCATACAAAAGTAACTTTACAATTTAATATATACCCCATGTACACAATTCTCTACCAGAAAATTATCAGTTTATATCTTTGTTTAATTTTATTTATTATTTATTATGTTAATTTTCACCACATTAATCTCGCTTTTGTCAGGTGTAATGACAGTTTTCTTATACATCGCTAATAATTTTAATATAGGCTCGAATACGAATGTCACAGAAGATTTTCCCCATAGAAAATCATAATGACCGAACGTTGGAATAGATAATTTTTCATGGAACACCACGTTCATAAGTTTTCCTTCTAGAAGACCGACGTCCTAAAAAAATATAATCATATTTATTAACTGTGCTCTCATCATTTTCTATTATTACAGAGGTATGCAAATTACTAGACTTAATGTTTTCTTTTATAGTTTCTTTGATTTTAGCAGAAATATCTTGAAACATATATTATAATGAAGAAAGACAATTATCATTTATACGGATTCATAAACTGGACATTTCTGTGAAATGAACGCTCATTTTTATTTGAGTTATTTGAATATTGTTGCCTGTTTTAAACAAAACATTGTAAAATTAAAATATCTCAACACACTCAATGTACTGAACATTGCATACAAGATCTGTCCAATCAACAAAAAAAAATATTGTAAATGGAACATCATTTACAAAAGAAATACTAGATTTTTAAAAAGTTTATCGAAATTAGTCTAATAATTTTTACACACCTATATATTTCCCATGTTCATACGATAAAAAAGTTTCAATACCTTTGGTGTCGCTAGCAAATCATTATCGCTACTAAAAAGTGCAATTGGAGCAATCACTTTGCTCAAATTATACTCCGGAGGCATTGAAGAATTATACAACCGATAATTCTTTTCTTCACTATCGTAGTCGTACTGTCCAAAGTAATCTGGAACATTAATTCACGTATTTTTTTTTAAATACATTACCGTTCGTAGTTTCGAAATTTCGTCATTTATAGTTTATAACTGTATTACCTTTTCGTATATACCCTTGGCCGAAATGAAGCGGTTGTTTCCAAGAAGCTCCCGCCGGAATGTGACCAAGAATTACCGTCTGATTGTCCTGAAGATCGTTTGAAAGTTATGTAAATTATTATCAGCCGAAGTTTTCGAGTTCGTATTACTATAATATTAAATTTTACCGCGCTCAAGTTTGACGGGTTAAAGTCAGCGACAAAGAGGAGAAAATTAGTGCAAAAGAGCGGCATTATCGATTGCGTCTGATCTTTGCAAAGTAGATTCGTCACGAACTTTCCCCAGCTGGAACGTGCCCGCATTTCTGGATAGCCGAACTTTTCACCGACTCTCTATAGGAATAATTAACAAATCTTGACGTAAATTCTTAATTTCACAGTTCTAACATACCGATGTGCTACCTAAGATATTTCACTTGTTTCGAATGGCATCAGCATTTAACAAAACTATTTGGGTTGGCAAGAAAGTAATTTCGAAAAGAAAGCAAAAACAATATTAATATGAAATAGAGCCCAATTTTTTTATTCAAACAATGAACTTTAATAAATAAGATATTTTCCCTTTTGTTCGATGATTTTTCCAAACAAGAATAAATAAGAAAATATTTTATTGATTAAAGAAATTCGGTTTTTTATTTCACCTTAAAATACCGAAAGTAGTTTCTTCCCAGCTCATTATTTATTCCACAGGTTGTGCCAAAAATGTTGTACTTTCTTGAAAGGGGATTTCACGAAGTATTTTATAATTTTACTTAATTAAGTATAAATCTTAGACGGAATTCCCTTAATAATAATGAGAGTATTAATAGAAATTCACGAATTATTATAATTTTTTAACTCCTGTTTATCATAAATATTTGCATTTTATTATAAGCTTATATATAATGAAGAGATTAAATAATATTCGTTGAAATAACCGAACGATATTCTAAAACGGAAAACTAGGAACAGTGACGCTCAAGTAATTAACATTGTAGTTAGTAATTACAATAAAATATAATAACTGTTTTGTAAGAAAAGATAGATAAAGAATAAGTCAAACGTTTTTACCATATAGGATAGTACCATTTTTCGCAAACACGAATGTATTAATTTTTTTAGTATGAAATTTGACAAAAGTGTTTGAAATCTTGTTTTGAAATTCATAGTTTGTGCTGAAATATGTCGAAATGTAACATGCACATTGAATGTAAGGAAGGTATTCGAAGACAATTTTGAAGAAATTCATCGAACCTTTCTTCAACGACGATTTCAAGGACGGAGAAAACGTAATAGGTATCGGTTACGGGAGTTTTACGCAACCGGCAAGAAATTCACGTAGACCTTACCACACCCATGTATGTAAATTTAGCCAGTTTTGTAATGAGCCCGCGCAAATTCCCATTAAAAGCGACAGGAGCGAGGCCGATCATTAACGTAATTTTCCCATTGTAGTCTGGCCTTTGCGACATCGTCACCCAAAACTGAGTGGTCCCTTGTGAGTGTCCGACGTAAAAAAGCCTTTCATACTTGGTCCGGCCGAGTATGTAATCGATCATTGCGGGAACATCGTACGTGCCAAGTTCGTGGTAGCTGAAAAGCCGCGTCGCATTTTAGAAAGAGAAGTTGACATTTGCACCGTTTCTGGCGGGCTTGTACAACTTTTAGTATCGGATTGGAAAGGAGATTCGTAGCGTTTTCAAATTAAGAAGATAAAATCAAGGTTTTTATTCATATGTTTATTCAATAACGGCAAAATATATTAAAATATATATATGTTTATTCAAAATGGCAAAAGCAATAGAACAGAATGGAAAATATGTTATTGAATAAATCTATGAATAAATATCTGAATTTCAGCTTTCAATTTTAATTTACAAACGCTTTCGTTCTAACCCAATACCACGCGGTTGCATCGTACGGTGGTATATACAGTGAACCACGAAAGTATTTGAACGCAATTTAAAACAGTATAACTTTTTTTATGATCGGACCAAACGACCTGACTTGTTTCGAGCATTTAGAAGAATTGATTTACGAAATGACACGCAGAGATGATTTTGAAAAAGTTGTAATTGCTAAGCAGTACATGAGAAAGTTAAACAGGCACCATGTATAACTTTTTTATCAGATGATGAATTTATGATTTCGGCGCAAGGTTCGATCAATTTAACACAAACAGCAAATGTGCAATTATTTAATTTTGTCGATTCTGTTTATTGACCTGGCTGTGTTTTTAATTTTATTTGTCATATTATAATTCTTTTGCATTCTTTTTAGACGCAGTATATGTGCTTTATGAACATGATCCACATAGGGATCGGAACGTCAAGATACGTGTTTAAATAATTGCACATTTGCTGTTTGTGTTAAATTGATCGAACCTTGCGCCGAAATCATAAATTCATATTCACTTTCCGATCTAGAAACAAACATCACCTTCTTTTATCAGAGTTCGTAATGAAAATTTAAAATATACGTTTCGTGTATGTATGTCAGTTACGCACATGCTGAAAATTTCATGTAAGAATCTGTGGATTTTAAGCAGAAACTGACCAAAAGTCGCGAAAAACTACGATTTTCGCCACCTTTAACCACTTGTCGCTCTTGGGGATATTAATTGACCTTGATGAAATGTTCAGCATGTGTATAACTAACATAGATCTACAAAACATATATTTTAAATTTTCATTAAGGGCCCAAATAAAAAAGTTTTAGAAAATGTTTTTTATATTTTTGCATGCAATCATGTATATTGTAATTTTTGGAAAATCTTTTTTGCAGATCATTTAGTGAACCAACACTTCTAATTGCTTACGATACATCAGGTTGTTTGGTACAATTATAAAAAAAGTTATACGTAGACTCGTTTTTCCAGAATTGTAAGGATGCGGATTGCGCGTTAATAATACAAAGATACGGTTTTTCAATAGTCAAAAACGCTAGACAAAACATCAATCTAAGGCGCTATCTTCCTCAAAAGTTCTATTTTTCGTTTACGAGGCGTAATTTGCATTATCCGGCATCATGTAATTGAATGCCACCGAATAATGTGGCGGTTTCCAACCTGGGAAGTGCGCCTCCCAGGGGAGGTGCGGAATATTCCCAAGGGATGCGCCAAAATATTTTAACCCTTAGCACTTGTGTTGCGACTCTCAGGTACTGCTAAATATTGCTATATCAGTAATGTAAAATACTTGTTTTTAAATTATTTCATATCAAAAAATAAATTACTGAAAGTTTTGAGTGTTACATGAGTAAATTGTACAATTTTTTCTATCGTACCCTTTCGCAGGGTTTCAAGTACATTATTACACCAATCTCCCTCTCTTTCCACTCTCACTTATCGCCTGCCTAATTGCAGCCTATTTCAGCCAATTTCAGCGGGACCCCTACTGTTTTTATGGTGGGTTCCGAACCACCCTTGGGCACCACGGTATTTAGGTAGCACATGGAACATTTCCAGAGGTGCCCGGCGCACAGTGCTCCGGTAACCCGCTTTTTGTGGCCAAAACTATTGTAGCGTTATTTCAAGATTTAATAATTTACGATGTAAAAAATATATGTTAAAAAAATAAAAATTAATAATAATAATATATAAATATTAATATTATTGTGTTATTAATTATTAATTAATTAACTAATATTATTTTAATTTTTTAGCATTAGAGTGGGTGCTTCGCGCGCGAACGTCTACCTAAAGTTTACATTGCACTTAACTTTATATCCTTCGTATATTGATTGAAACATGCTTATATTACCATTAAATAACTGAAATATACATGGTCACACATACGAAAATATAGTACAAATTTTCATTTTAGCAGTGTGTA
>CM052321.1:19891793-19914371 GCA_028455615.1 Lasioglossum zephyrum | reverse complement strand
TTTTTGCGCCATCTGGTGGCCATCACGTGCGAATGGGTGCCCCAGATGCCCAGATCAGCTCGAAGCGATGTTCGGCACGGAATCTGCAGGTCAGGGGCCCTGCAGGCCGGGCTCAGAATCTGCACAAATGGGTTGATTCTTATTTGGGGTCCCAGTGAGGCAAAAATGTTTAATCATTATTATAAAATTATAATTACATAAATTATTTCAATAGATAATTGAAACCAACATGTACCCACAAAGATTAGGCATTAAATTTTGTATACTTTGTAATTTTTAAATGCTTATCGCGCGGTAAGTTTATCTTTATAAGCTTCACAGAAAAATTCATCAATCGTTAACGACAATCTGTATAATTAATATAATTGGTTGCAGTTATATAAAAACAAATACAAAAAAAGGGCTCTGTACGGGACACCGGAGTAATACAGAGAACATTTCAACACAAGCAGCATCAAAAAATTTAAATCACGTGGTGAGAAAGTGTCATCTTTCGAGAGTATCTTGAACAATCTTGAACCTTAGTTCGCGATCAACGATGGCGATGATGGTGTTGTTTGCGGTCTCTTGTTGTGGAACCGAATCGGTTTTCTAATCACAAGATTGAAGATGTAATATTTAATGTCATACAATTAAAATAAGAAGGAACAATGGTGTCGGTCGGTATTTTGTGTATTCCAATTGTTACCGCATTCTTCTACTGGAATAATTTAATATGGTGCTACATATTTGGAGTGCTGACCATATCATGTTTCTGTATGGGATGTTTGATTGTTATGTTCATAAACATCGCCCTTTCTCCGAAACATCAAACTGGTGCAGGCACTTTAAAAACCGTTGCGGAGATCGACGCTTTCCACAACTTATTAATGGTATGTTCATACAAGAACACATTTATATCTAGACTAATCTATAAAAACTTGAAGTGAACCAAACTCTTTTGCCAATATATTAAATCCATAATAAAATGAAAAATCTATTATATTTTTTCGTTAACGATTACATTATACGAAGATTTTCATATTTGATTTATCATAAATATATATACACGTAAGTAATATTTTCAAAGTATACATTTATTACTGCAAATACTGACATTGAAGTACCTTTCGTCTACAAGTCTTTTTACTGATACGTATGGATAAGATAACAGGTATCGTATCGAAACAATAGACATTGCACATCGAACCTTTTTTCTCATTACATTAGATTAGTAAGGAAGTAACTTCGGTGTTTTAAGGTGAAATAAAACCAAATTTCTTTATTCAAATGATGAACTTCGTCAATAAAATATTTTCATATTTATTCTTTTTGATAAAAGATTGTTGAACAAAAGGGAAAATATCTTATTGGTCTCTCTATTTCACCTTAAAATACCAAGATTACTTTCTTGCCAACCCAATATTTTTCATTTAGTAGCGATGTTTATAATCATAAGGGTTCATAATCTTCGTTAGTAGGCTACTAAACTTAATTAAGTTTAAGACAGAATTTTCTAACTATTGTCGTTGATTATTCTATACATAATTTCAGAAGGGATATACAGCTCCAACTTCGAATGCCAAAAAATATGCTAAGTATCCACTGGTTTTCACTCGTATGGTGGACGGAGCTCTACAAAATCTGTTGGATTTGATTTTTCAAGATTTTATTGGCGTTTGGCTTAGCGAATTGTCTTTTAATTCTGAGCAAACAATAGACAATATGAAACAAGATCTATGGGGAGCAATACAAAGTCTTCACGAACGTTTATCCAAAGTGGATCATACAAAATTAGTTGTTTGTAACATAGTGAACAAGATAACATTTCATTTCGAAAAGATCAGGATTGCTCAAGCAGCTTCGTATGTTCAGCTATTTTATTTTCATTGTTATATAATAATTATTGATAGAAACTACATATTTTCATTATTCATAAACAGATCGGAAGGTGAAGATCCAGTATTCATTTTATCAACGCATTTAATGTCACCTACGTCTGAATTAGATTATTTGAGAAGAGTCTGTGAACTGTACATTTTACTTTTGTTACCACCTTCTTATTCTCTTACACCAGTAAAATATTTATTAAGAGAAATTCTTGCATGTAAAAGTAAGTTCACACTGTAGAACTTATATATTTATTAGAGGGTTGAGCGAGAACTTGAGAATGTTGGGTACTCAATGGTCAGGGAGACATTGAGTGAACGCACATCTCTAATATTTCTAGAACCATATGTTCAACATGTATTTTACTTATTATATATTTGCAGTCTTAAAGCCAGCAATAGATTTAATAACCGATCCTGATTATATCAACCAAAAGATTTTATCTTACATTGATCAGCAGCAGCTCGCAGAAGCAATGCATAGGAAAACATATGAATACGCTGAATCGTTTGAAGACTTTATACGCATGATTAAAAGTTCAAAGGATTTAGAAGTTTTGAAACATATCAGATACAATATTGTTACGGAAATTATGCAAGCCACTACAATACAAAATGTGAAAAGAGCACAAGGTTTAGATCCAGACAATAATGCGTTTGGAAAATCTGATGTTATCCAAGCTAGAAAATTAAAGAGGTATATCAGTCAACTGACGTATGCTAAAAATACATGCGAATGTCACATGCAATCGTTAGGATGGAATGGATATACTGTTCAGGTTGCAAAAATAGTTTTCTTTATTACTTGTCGCTGACAATTATATTTGATAAGTATGTTTTATAGGCAAATGACACATTACCGTTGCAATACATCCTGGATAATGTAATTGGTCGAAGATACCTTTCGCAATTTCTAGAACAAGTTGCTAGTCAAGATTTGATTGGTTATTGGGCAGCTGTGCAGGAATTACGGAATGCTGATAAATCCCACTGGCATCAATTGGGTGCTGAAATTTTTTATACCTACATTACGTCTCCTACTGCTGAGATAAAAGTTGACAGATCTATTCGGAAGAAGATGGAAAGCTTTTTGTTAGGTGACATAGGGCCTAATGTGTTTTACGAGGTACAACACAATGTTGTTAAAATCTTGGAACAGAAATATTATCCATCGTTTGTGGTCAGCGAACAATATAAAAACATGCAACAAGCGTTGCTTAACGAAAGAACGGATGGTTCGTATGGAAGTCCTTAGTAATATAGATGTAAGTTAACCAAGTATCATGTGAATAATTTTTAGATTTAGCAGAAGATCGTCATATAACAGATGGAGCATTAGCAGAAAATGTGTCCTTACTTGTTGGAGAACATTCGAACTATGCTCGGAGTAAATTGGATCAGTTGCAAGAAAAGTTGAACAATAAAATGCAGGCTTTGCAAGCGTTGAAAGCTTCATTAAAACCAGAGAGTAAAGTTTTGAATTTCTTGGCTAAGGAAGTTGAATGGCTGCAAAGTGAGAAGAGGCAACTGGAAGCGCATTTAACTCACACAGAAATGTGGGCAGAGCATTTGGGTCACTGGAGAGCAGAAGTACAAAGTGCGGAAGTAAGTCGAGGATAAATTATATTCATCAGCAAATATAGAAGAAATATGACTTGTGTGTATTTTAATGGAACAAATATTTATGAAACAGATACTAGACAACGGAGAATCGCCGCAATTTGTTTTGGTTGTTCATATGGCTGTAGATGAAAATAACAGTGATAGTATTTGTAGCGGTTGGGTGGTGTTGAGAAAGTTGCAAGACTTTCAAGAGTTACACAGGAACCTTCGTCAACTCTGTTCTAGCATAAAGAATTTGGATCTACCATCACAACCTTTGAAGTTCTTTGGGAAATCCGATAAAAATACCTTGGACAAAGCGAAAGTACAAATTCAAAAATATTTAAATGTAAGTCTCCGAAATATTTTCTGTACTTATTGAAATATATATTATTATTCTCTAAAATATTATGCGCGCTTATTAGGTAGTACTTGCGATTTTTCTTGTTCAACAACTAATAGTATATTTATTAATTTCAGTTTGTTTTAGAAGATGAGAAACTGAATCAAAGCGAAGCATTATATACATTTCTTAGTCCAAGCTCAGAACATTTGAAACATGCACCTCCGTCACCCAAAAAATCTCGATTTTCTTTGTCAACGTTATTCAAAACGTATGAAAATGTGCTATAAAAGTCGAGGATAAAATTTTATGTACATTACTTGGGACACTAATCCTTCTAACACATCTACAGAAACGCAAGCCGTTTGGTCGAATTTAAAAAAAATGATTAGTTTTTTAAAGGGTGTCCACTGAACTTTATCCTCGACTCCTCGACTGTAATTGATTTAGAGTACCATGCTGGAATAACCATTTGAGTTATTTATATTAGGTCTAGTACTAGCAGTGATATTCGTGATAAGGACGATGAAGAAGATTACTCTCTTTTGTTGGATGATACTGACAGTGCACGATCAGTCACAGATGGATACTTGAGTTCCAATAAAGATGCAATAGCAGAACCTTTATACACACTTCTAGGTGAAATCTTTGATTTAAGAGGGGTATTTCGATGGCTGAGGCGGTCATTAATTATTTTTGTTCAAATAACTTATGGTCGAACAATCAATAGGTATATAATTAATAAATCTTTCAAATGGTTTCATCGATTACATGCAATAGACAGATGCACAGAATATATACTTTTCAGGCAAATCAGGGACACTATTGCGTGGATATTTTCAGAGCCAATGCTTCATTATTATGTGCAATTATTTACAAAATCTTGGTGGCCAAATGGCCACTTAGTATCTGGGAATGTTCTTCGTACAGATGAAGAGAAATTAAAGACGCGAGGTGAAGCGCGAAGACAATTCCTAAATAATGTACCTGAAGTTCTAACCAATCTAGTTGGCGCCCAAAGTGCTCAACGTGGGGCAATCAAAATTTTTGATTCGTTGCAAAACGTCAATTTAAATAAACAATTAATTTATGTAAGTTACTATTTTACGATGAAGTTTATAAATTGCAACTTGTCTGTTGGATATATATTTAATTTTTTATTACAGGATATCTTTGAAATTGTGATGTACGAGGTGTTTCCAGAATTAACAGGAATAAAACATTCATTGCAGTAACCCTATGTCCATGAGTATTTTTCATACATTTCATTTCGTGATTATGTCCTTACATTTTCAAAATGAAACAAACACAAATTTGTTCACATATCTTTATTTCGCCATGTTTTAAATATTTTCATAGAATGTATACACAATGTAAACAATTCTTTATACATCGCTCTTTTCCATGCATTTAAAGATTTAGGAGATAATTTTGTAAAATATGATTGAAGTGTACATATATAATGAACATAAATTTATTTTCAGTCATCACATAAGCCAAGTCATTTCTTACCATGGTACGCATTATGTACATACATGTATATGTTAGATTTCCTTATAAAGTATCACATGTGCGTTGTTGTTTATATAAGAAATTGGAAATGTATCGATAGTAATTTGTATTCTGTAATATAACATTCTTTAATTTTAATCTTTTCAAAGATTATACAGACTGACTATATTCCTCTAGATTAAATTCTATATTACTGTATTACTATAAAATCTTTTAATTTGTAAAACGATAACAACCTTTAAAACAAACAATAAATAGAAGGTACCCAATAAAGAAAGTATACCATGATATATTACCCCTTTACACTTTAATTTATAAATATTATTCATTTCATATATAATTTATATTAACATAAATATAGGTATATATCAACGATGAACAAATATTATACACTCTATTTTACTTAACTGAAGTATGAAAGTGACATAATTTATGTGATGACTTGTTATTCAAATGACTAGTTCTGTAATATCGACTTTTTCAATTATTCAAAATATAATTTAAAGATATACATCGCTTAAATATAGCTGAAAAGGGACTAGTTTTTGTATTATTTAATATTAAAGTATTGTTCTATGAGAATATTAACCATTCTCTTTCGATCAACTATAAAGTATCTATTTTTTTTTTAAATCGGCACATGACTTGTATAAAGCACGTATCATTAGTTATTATTGTTATTTTTATTATTATAATTATGAATTTTCGCTTAGAACGAGTTAATGGATGTAGAAATATGTTTGTTACCAGTTTCTACGGTAAATAAAAATATAAGATTCAAAAAATGTATAAGGTAACATAAATATATGTCCGCGAGAGAGACAAAAATACATTCTTAAATATTAATGTGATATACACAAAGTTTGATAGTAAAGTACAGCACTCTCGCTATAAATATCCAATAGATCTTGCCTTTAATTGTCCGAGAACTATCGGACCACTACCCCGTGAAACTCGAGAGGCCTCGGTCGACCGAAAAACGTAACATAATATATTTTCATTAGAAAAATGCCACGAATGTGTTAGTGAAAGTCTCGTAAAAAATAATTAAAAATAAAGAAGTTTTGTTATTGGACTAGTAGTGGCCTCGCATCGATATACCCGACCCGTATTATGTTTCACTCCTCGGTAACAGAGATCCTCGAGCTTCGCTGTCCTCTTCTACGTTCAGCGCATCAAACAATTGTATATTCTTATGGATAAATGTCTCTGACCGACCCGTGTTCTGGACACTTATCGCGAGAGTACTGTACTCCGTTATACTACAGATTGTTCGTAAAACTCGTGTCAAATGTGAAATTACTAATAAAAATTAACGCAATTGATCTTTGTTTGGTAATGACTACTCCGGATTTTATGCATTTATATAACAAAAATGAGCAAGCGTAATTTAAAACAATTAAAATATTAAAAGACTTTAAGAGTGTTAATATATTATTTTCACCACATTCAAATTATTAATAAAGAATATAAATATATATTTAACTCCTGCGTCTTGCAATCCGGAGTCTAGTAATGACATTACACTTATCGAAGTGAAACCGATGTTGAGCTGTATGACGAAGTTTATGGACTAATTTAAACAATTTTAAAGCGCTCCAAAAATCATGAAATGTCGATCGAAAGACGCTTACGCTCAGGCAAATTTATTTTATCAAACTTTGTATATAATATGGAAAGTAAAGATTGCTCTAATGTACTGTCATATGTAGAACCATACATTATGTCAAGAGAAATCGAAATGAATGGAAATTATTGACATATTCAAATATATAAATATTATACAGTGCCTAATATTTAAACAAATAATATAAATACTGTTATGTCTTTAATGGCATCGACTAGAATTATTTAAGATAATATTAAAAATTCAGAGATTATCATTACTTATGATGACTGATCAAAATAATGCAAACGTTTAAGTCTACAAGAATTTTATCGACTATGATGATATAGTATGAAATTTTGTTCAATTGCAGTAAATGGATTATCTAAAGTCTATGTATACGGAACATCGTGAGTAACTTTAGAAATTATGTTTCATATACAATGAATATGCTTTAAGTTTCGACAAAAGTAAAGATGTATCTCTTCAATTATTGGACTTCCAAGTGAAATATGTTGACTAGTTGGATCCCTTTCGCTACTGCTAAAAGTATACACATTACAAGAATGCATACCAGTGTTTAATTACTTGGCTGTGAATTCGGGCCAATAGTTTACATAATAACGATGTGTTAAACCTTCAAATAATCTGTCTAGCCACATAGGTAGACCATCCAGAAGATTATCCTGATACAAAACGTTGTTTCCACTCTGCGATGAAAATAATCCACATAAATTAATCAGATTTCATTTTGACACGAAAATTTCCAGCAAATTATATTTATAATATTTCTTACCTCATCTTCAGAAAGATCAGACTCATTAGAACTATTAAAACCAATAAATGCACCAGCTTCAGCGTCATCTACTCTTCTGGTTAATTGTTTTGTCATTCGTTCCATTCGCTGGGAATATAATTATTATTAAATATTCTTTGATTTCTCAGAGTACAATATAAATATTCAGAGTTCATGTAAATATTTTTAATGTATACCTTAGAACCTTTGCCTTTACTGCATTCTGGATGTTTGGCATGGTACATACAAAAATATTTACGGTGCCCGTTTAATGATAGTACTGTGCCAACACAATTTTTGGCATTTATATTTAATTCCTTTTGTTCTGGCAAAGTGAGGGATAGCAGTTTTTTATACCAATCTAGTCCTCTCTCAAGAGACATGAGCCCAAACATAAGGGTCTTATTTTTCCTGTGATATAAAAGACAGAATAATTTTATTTTCTCGTAGTACATATACAATATTAGGTTGGCAACTAAATTCGTGACTTTTTGTTTTGTAATTCTTTTATTGTATCATTATAATGTATATCGTGCTTAACAAAATATAAATGACTTTATTTGAGAAAATGTAGAGATCGCGAACTTAGTTGCCAACCTAATATAAATTTATTCAGCTCACCTATAAGGCCACACAGCTTTATGAAAAGCTGGTAATAATTTTAGTCTACTTTGAGCATCAACTAATAGTATAATGGTTCTACAGCCTGGTTTTAATAGTCGAACTAAACCATTATATTTTTCTGCGCGTAATTCATGTAATCGTAATTGCGGCTGTGATGGTGTTGATATACTGGTATCCTTACATTGAGCACGTTCAGCTTCAACACTCTCTTCTTCTAATTTCCTACAATAAAATATCATGTTAAGAAGCTTGTATGATGTTGAAGTACTTTTATAATTTCAAGTTACTTACACTAAATATGACATTCCGTATCCAGCAGCACCGATTAATATTAGAGTAGCAATTACCGATACCAAAGGCAGAATCTGCTCTTTAGTAAGACTATCCGATATATAATCTACAGCTAACAATGCCTTGCCAATAAGTTTATCTACAGTACCCTATAGAAGAAAATAGATTACAGTAGACGTAGTATACAGTCTGTCGCATAATTCATGGCACACCCTTTAAACCAGAATAACTTTTTTCATAAAAGGACCAAACGACTTCAGTTTCTCCGCCAAGCTAAGTAATTTAGTTTACTGGATGATTTGCAACGAAAATTTTGGAAAAATTGCGTTTTGTCTGAATTACAACAAAATGGTAAAAATTGGTTTTTACAACTCTTTTATTTTGTCTCGTTCGGGAATTTAAGAAACGTATCTTATAGATCCATATAAATTATATGCATAGTGAAAATTCCATTGATACTGGTTAATTGGTTTACGAGTTATAGGTGATTAATAAACTGCAGATCTTTATGCAAAATAAAATATGTTTGCAATCAGAGGAGCAAATAGAGGAACCAAACCAAAGTTTCTTTCTTCTTCTAATTATCTTATTGGACTAAAACTAATACACTAATGTTCTTGAATCTTTTGAATGTGTCGAAAAGTTTCATTACATATCATCTAGTTTGGCAGTGTAACTGAAGTCGTTTTGTCGATTTATAAAAAAAATTATTTTGATCTAAAGTGTGTACCATCAATTATAAGACTGACTGTAGGTAGATTTCGATCGTTTAGAAAAATTCAGGAATCTACCTGTGCATGTTCATCGGCTAGTTCTCCTACAACTGCAGCATACGGCAGTGCTTCGGTAGCTCGCAATAATCTTTGTATAGTTTGTTCCAAATTTCGACGTGTTTCATTCCATTGGTTCTCGTCTTCAGCAGCCTCGATCCAACCAGTAGGTAACCACTCGTATTTCAAATGATTTGCATCTCTTCTCCAGATAATGACAATATGTAACAAAGGTTCTAAGGGACTGCCTTCGCCTGTCGACAATGCCGACACAAATTCTGGTTGTGTATCTTTAAACACATATGTATACCTAACTCGCTCAGTGCTGTAAATTTGAATGAGATAACTGTTGTATGTTGACATTATCATTAAATGACAACAGTCCTACAACAATGTTACCTGTAAGATGATTCTAAAGCTGCCTGTCGAAATTTATGTCTTGCAAAATCATGGAGAGGATTATTTTGCTGAGATATTAAAACTGCGCACAATCGTTTTTGCGGTCTTAACCATTCTGGTGGACAAACAGAGTCCAGCATTGCTTGGTTCGAGAGTCTTGGTAAAGCGAGGAATTTATTGTTTGATATAATATTGTGCATTGTGTCACTGGATATATCCTTCATACTAACAGACGCCATAGGTTTCTCAGAATTTTCGTTAAATAATAACAAAGTATCTAAATCTGCAGAAATCTTGTATTTTGTTACAATCGATTCTGTGTCTTCGTTTCCAGTCTGTAAAAATGAAAGTTGTATAGCACTGAGAGAGCATGTATACCTCTTACAATACTTTTTATTACAGAATTGAATATGAAATTTTTACCTGGACAAAACCAAATGCAACACGATCTCTGTAGTAAAATGCAATAAATAGATACCGTAATCGTATAGATTCTTTCCTATCAAAAATTAAAGCTCGAATTCGATTATCTATCCATCCTGAGAGAAAATTGTCTACATTGTTTTCGTTTATAGTAGGTATCAATTTGTATGGGAATTTGCTTCGTAAGAAGTCTGAAATATGAAAACCATTTAGAATTTGATTTTAAAAATCAGCATATCGTATGAACTGTTCAATTAATATTTCAAATGCGTACCAACGATCTTCTGAACACTGAAAAGAGATTCCTTATACACGCTAGTACGACCCTCTATTGTCACAACAAGGCATGGCACTGAATGAATACTCAATCTTCTTGCCAATGCAGATTCTTTCTCAGCATGCGCTGTTGCTAAACCAAGACCCAACGGTTCTAACTCGTCGACCAAACGGCGCCATGTCGGTTCTACTTGCAAACACGCAAAACACCAATCCGAATAAAATAATATTATATAAGGTGTACGATAGGTTTTTGGTATTATCACATTTTCAAATGATCTGTAACAAACGTATTCGCATTGAAAATGTCACGAGGAGCTTGCGCGGATGCATCTAATCGAAACGAATGTTCTTATAAAAAGTGTACAAACCGATATGTGATGCTCATCTTATAAAAGAGTGAAATATCTCGAGTTTGGTAATGAAATTTGAAATTCCCTCCAAACAATTCTTCCAAAGGATCAAGGACATTGAATTGACTACTATCTCTTCTTTGTCTGGGAATACTTTCTTCGGTAATGCCATGATTATCGAATTTTTTCCTTCTTTCTGGATCAGTCAAAATCTATGGAAAGAAGTGCTTAACGCAACATTCGTTAAATCATCCGTAACATGTTTGTATTTGACAGAACACTAATTTTACCTCGTAAGCCTTTGTAATCTCTACGAATTTATTTTCTGCTCCAGGGTGATCGGTTTTGTCAGGATGCCTAAAGATGTAACACAGAATTTTGTAAACAATCAGCAGATATTTCGATGTCTGCGTTGAGCACAGTACTAAATATAAAATGTTAATTTTATTAATAGTATGACTTTATCGTACATAAATTGATTGTGTGACCACATAAAATCCAAGAGCAGACGCCCGCACTTCAAAGATAAAACAAAATATAATAGTCGCATGAGTAATTACCATTCTTTCACGAGATTTTTATACGCCTTTCGAATTTCTTGTAAGGTTGCACGTTTGTGAACACCTAAGATTTTATACGGGTTTCCTAATGACTCGATTCCACCAGCCGACGACAATAAATTTGTTGTTATAATGAAAATCACGATAAAAAATGAGAACCTCATTAATAATTCTATATTAACCACTCTTCTGTTAATGTTATTCGATCGTTTGCTTACTGATTCCGAGGTTCTTAAAAAATTAATCGATAACATTATTTGTGATGCAGCTTTAACGTGCGTGTATGTCTATCGAATTATACACTGTAATATGAAGTCAACATTGGCTAAAACTATCCCGTTTTCTCTTTACAGTGTTTAGCAAACATGTTCAGCACAAATTTTGGCTTATTTTTACGCCGGAAACTCTGTCATTGCAGTTTTATAGTGATGTTTCTGCATGACCATGTTGTCAAATCGGATATATACAGTGGACATTAAATCCTAGAATGCTCTAGTAGAAGGGTAGGATCGATTACAAGAGGGCGCTAAAATAGATAAAATTCTCTTTACATGTTTTCCAATGTATTTCGAAATATTTGTTTCATACGATACAGTAGAACAGAAATATAATATATTGCTAACTCCGCAGAAAAATTTATAGTCCTTTAAAGGGCCAGTCACCCAATTTGATAAGACAATGAAATATATACGCATATGACATGACTTCCATTCTTGCGATGGCATGTTACAAAAACGAATCGCCAATTAAATTTTATAAATATATTTGCAAAGGAGAAGATATATATGTATGCGGCTTGTATGCGCTTGAATAATTTATTAAATTGAAATCTGTAGAATATAAAAAGTATGCATGGTTTGTACATATAAATCTGCAAAAGTAAAATTTTATTAATAATATGAAATACGACGGAGAAAGATCTTGAGATTGAAACATCAAATAATGAATTACACATTGTATATACATTTTTGTTACAAAGGGTTTGCGTACAAACGATTTGCGAAAATCGGCTGATTCGTGCATTTCGCCGCTCCCCGTTAGTGACTTTATGCGACTACTTGAACCAACTTTTATATAATAAATTACTAGATAAATGGTGATTTTACGTTTAAATTTTAGCAGCTCGTGGCGCGACTATATACGGAACAAAGCTATAAAAGTAGAGCGAGCGGATTCTAATGAAATTAATCAAGCCGCAGGACGAAACAATTGTTCTATTTAGCCGATATTAAATAAATAACGCGGTCATATGACACATTAAATTAAAAATATCACCCTTTTCCATTCAAACATGTAACAATAGCGTGCTGTATAGAAGTCCTCGCATCTACCGATTGATGAAATGGGAACTATATAATTGTATTGATCTCCTCTGTATCACACGTTGCATTTAACATATACATCTATACTACTGAAAAATATTATTAACCAAAGAAACAACAAATTATTTCAATATTGTTTCTACGAATATTTAATGCTCCGATAACCTTTTCCGGGATGACCAGAAACTTACGTATGACATAACATCCAATATTATACATAGATCTACTTTAATACAGAAAAATGGCTGTTACCACTACTTGGACTGAAGACGAAATTGGACGAAACTGGGATCGATGTTTCACAAATGCACTTTTTAAATTGGGTAAATGTTGTCTTACATTTATAAGTATTGTTAAGCATTGAAGAAGTATTAACTTTTATTCACAGCTAATACTGTAACGTTTTCTTAGGAGGAGGAACTTTACTTGGCGGTGTGTTTTCCCTGTTCTTCTTCAAACGTAAGGCACAATTACTTTAATATTTACTTGATTACAAATTAAACTAATGCTACTTTTTAACTACGATAAAA
Source organism: Lasioglossum zephyrum (assembly GCA_028455615.1). Taxonomy (NCBI): domain Eukaryota; kingdom Metazoa; phylum Arthropoda; class Insecta; order Hymenoptera; family Halictidae; genus Lasioglossum; species Lasioglossum zephyrum. The sequence goes on along the minus strand of CM052321.1, from coordinate 19,901,096 downwards.
CATTGTAGAATATGTAATAATATTCTTAATTTACGTCGCCTGACATCGAAATAGAAGCTTAATTTTGAAGGTTAAGATAATACGATCCGTGACAGAAAAATCTAATCTAATTCGTATTTTCGAAGAAATCAAATATTATTCTATATACATTTTCACATAGATAGTTCTCGAATTCGTGTTATCTTACTTTTAAAAATTGCATCGTTCAGCGTGGAGAAATAGGTTAGGTATCATGAACTCATTATGTTCCTCAATATTGAATGTAATACAAACTTACGAACTATTTTTTATATTGAGAAAGCTATTTTTGAATGAAGGTTTAATTTTGAACGTAGATTTAATGACATTTTTTCATTTTTTGTAGGCAGAAAATGGCCTGTTATAACTGGAGCAGGATTTGGATTAGGTATGGCATATTCTAATTGTCAAGAGGATTTGAATACAACAATAAGGCAACAATCATCTAGAGACTGTAGCAAAGTTTCCAAAGATGCAGCAAAGAAGAGTGCTTAGCAAGTTTTATTCATATAAATTGTTATGTTGTTACAGAACATGATATAACATACTAATAAACTAGTGGAACTTGTATTATAGTACCATATAAAATAAAATCTTAATTATTTTAAGTTATTACATTCAATTTGACAAGAATAAATTACTGTGAAACTTCCTATGTATCATGTATATTGTTTTTATTGCTTTACTGTTTATAGGAATTTGAACAGGTAAATAAAAATTGTATTTATTGTACACATATGCATGCTATATTTACATATATGCATACTATATTCAGAAAGAGACACGTTTTGTTATAAATTCTAAAATAAATTAATAAATTATTCGTAAGAATAAAAAGATTAATATTTTTGATAGGCTGTCTTTATACATACTTTTTTTTTAATACAATGTATTTTCTTTACAGAAGATTAAACTAGATATGATAAAACTGTTTAAATTATACACAGTTTTACTTTACTATTTTTAATTTGGTATGAAATCTGTATTTATTTTCTCTTTTCTCATGGTCTAAGTCAGCGGTATAGGGAGAAGCATTTTGAGGGGAATATACTGGAATACACAAAAACAATATATTACCAATATTACACACCGTCTGGTAACGCTATCTGTCGCAGATACAAAAAAGTCACTGTTTCTAGTAACTTGTTGGCACTACTCGTTGCTTCGTGAAAGTTTTATATTTTAATTTCTATCTTGAGATATATTGTGAGCTCGTATATTAATTTATTTTATTTATAAGTTACAAGTAAAATGTGAATACTTCTAAACCAATAGTAAAATTGTATATCGAATAGTGTTTGCTCAAATTCAAGTTCGATACATTTCGATAGTTGGAACGAGAGCATTACTGCGTGAGTGGATCGGATCTAAACATATCTAAGCAAGATGGATAGGTGCTAATCTTCGGTAAAGGCATCCTACTGTCAATTTTTAAAGGATTTTGTGAATTACAGACGAATTCGTATCAAAATTCATTGGTGTTAAGTAAAATCTAAGAAAATGTTGACCGCCGCTGCAAATTCAATATCAAATAACGGAGGATCTTACGGCAATGACAGATCGTCAAGTACTGCGGATCCAGAACTCGCAACTGATCCTGCTTCTGGAGGATTTTTTCACTCTGATTATAAAAAGTAAATATCTAATTTGACATTCGTATTGTTCTAACCATCAATATTTTTTTTGTAAATGGTACTTTTCCATAGATCAGATGTTACTTTCGAGCATAGTACTTACATATTTTGAAATAAGTATAAATGTTCTAAATAAAATATTTCTGTTTTCCTGTCTTTACTTCATTGCTATTAAGTTCCTTATGTTTAACGTTATCCAATTTTATTTCGTTAAATGAGTGTCTATCGTAATAAGTTACGGTGACGTATTGTACATAGCTATATACTTCTAAACTATCGTTTTCACATTAGGCACGATGATTTGAAACAAATGTTGGATAGTAGTAAAGATGGACTTAAGTTGGAAGCGATGAAACGTATAATCGGGGTAACAATATAACATATATTCTTTACTATTACATTGATCTAATTCTAGTGCAATAAATAAAATAAAACGTTTTTTCCAGATGATAGCGAAAGGAAGGGACGCTTCAGAATTATTTCCTGCTGTAGTCAAAAATGTTGTATCAAAGAACATCGAAGTGAAGAAATTAGTTTATGTTTACTTAGTCCGTTATGCAGAAGATCAGCAAGATCTGGCATTGTTATCTATTTCTACATTCCAACGAGCATTGAAAGATCCCAATCAGTTAATAAGAGCCAGTGCATTAAGGGTACTTTCAAGCATACGTGTGTCTATGATTGTTCCTATTGTAATGCTTGCTATTAAAGATTCAGCTAGCGATATGTCGCCGTACGTTCGTAAAACTGCAGCACATGCTATTCCTAAACTATATTCGCTGGACTCTGAGCAGAAAGAAGAGTTGATAAGTGTTTTAGAGAAGTTGCTTTCTGATAAAACTACTTTAGTTGTGGGTTCAGCAGTGATGGCATTCGAAGAGGTTTGTCCGGAGAGGATCGATTTGATACACAAGAATTACAGAAAACTTTGTAATTTATTAGTAGATGTCGATGAGTGGGGCCAAGTCATTATAGTCAATATGCTCACAAGATATGCGAGAACACAGTTTATCGATCCAAACATAGATGTGTGTATAATTCTCCGTAATCACAGGAACTGAAGTATCCGTATACATGATTTATTTATATTTTTCACAATGATTTTTATAGAACATAGAAGAAGATGAAAACCGGCCGTTTTACGATTCTGATTCTGATTCGTCTAATAATAAAAAACCGAAAATGTCGTTAGACTCTGATCATCGGTTATTACTGAGAAACACGAAACCTCTTTTACAAAGTAGAAATGCTTCTGTGGTAATGGCAGTATCTCAATTGTACCATCATACAGCACCACGAAGCGAAGTAATCATTGCAGCTAAAGCACTGATACGGTTATTAAGAGGGCATAGAGAAGTTCAGAGTGTAGTCCTTCACTGCATAGCTAGCATATCAATTACCAGAAAGGTAATGTAAGTACTAGTATAATGTACTAAAAAAAATCAATTATTTTCTGGTCCATGAAATTCGTGCAGAGGGTAATATTCAATGTTTTTGTGTAGGGAATGTTTGAACCTTTTCTTAAGTCATTCTTTGTAAGAACTTCAGATCCTACGCATATAAAGCTTTTGAAGTTGGATATCCTGACCAACTTGACAACCGAGACTAGTATTGGAGTAATATTGAGAGAATTTCAAACGTACATCTCCAGCAGCGATAAAGAATTTGTAGGAGCTAGTATACAGGCAATTGGTAGATGCGCAAGTAATATAAAAGAAGTAACCGACACTTGTTTAAACGGACTAGTTTCACTATTGAGTAACAGGGATGGTAAATAGAAATCTAATGCCTACTATCCATGACAATTATACAGCGGATTTTACGCATTTATGAGAAAAATCAGGAGGTGTAATTTAGAATAGTAAAAACAGTAGAAGAATTTAAAAATACTGTTATATTGGCTTTAACCCAGTTAATGAACCATGTTAAGAAAGAAAGTACATTTCTATTAAGTAGGCAAGAGAGTAATTTCGGTATTTTAAGGTGAAAGAGCCCAATTTTTTTTATTACAGCAATGATTTTTAATGAATGAAGATACTTTCCCTTTTGTTTGATGATCTTTTACCAAAGAGAATGAAGAAGAAAATATTTCATTGATAAAAAAGTTCATCGTTTGGATAAAGAAATTCGGTTTTTTATTTCACCTTAAAATACCGGAATTACTTTCTTGCCAACCCAATATTTCACTGCAGTTTGTCGCAATCCAATTAGAAAATTTTTATTTTGCATCAAGATCCGCTGTCTAATAATCACTTCGATCATTGTTTTATAGTATTTTTCATTACATTCTGTTTTTCATACCTTTTTCTTTTTTTCTATTTAGAGGCTATTGTAGCAGAAAGCGTTGTTGTTATAAAAAAGCTCTTGCAAACTCAACCGAATGAGCATAAGAATATCATAGCTCATATGGCCAAGTTAATGGATTTCATTACTATACCACAAGCTAGAGCATCGATATTGTGGCTCTTGGGAGAGTATTCGGACAGAGTACCGAAAATAGCGCCCGATGTTCTTCGGAAAATGGCTAAGAGTTTCGTGAACGAGCAAGACATAGTGAAATTACAAATATTAAACTTAGCTGTGAAATTATGTCTGAATAATCCTGTACAGACGAAACCATTTTGTCAGTACGTTTTCCAGCTAGCGAAGTACGATCAGAATTACGATATCAGAGATCGTGCTCGCTTTTTAAAACGTTTTATTCTCGACGAAGATAATCCAGAAAAGAAGCTTCCTCAACTTGCGAAAAGAATATTTTTAGCTCCAAAACCTGCGCCGACTCTGACATCCAGGTTCAAAAATTCCGAATTTCAGTTGGGCACATTATCGCATTATTTGGATATGCCATGTGCTGGTTACCGTCCTTTACCACCTTTCCCTGATGTAGCTCCAGAGCCGTCTGTTAGAGATGTTCTTGATAATATACTTGGTGGTGATATGAGAGAGGTAATGGAAGAATATTACAGAAAAGAGAAGAAAGATAAGAAGGGAAAAGAAAAAGAGAAGCCCTTTTATAGCGATGAAGAAAGCATTACAGGAGATGGTAAATTCTAGAAGCATTAATATTGTATTAGGTTGGAACGAAAGTTCGTACTGTTTTTAAATCAAAATTCAAAGATTAAATTAAGATATTTATTGATAAGTTTATTGAATAACATGATAAAAAAAAATGGCAAAAAGTAATAGAAGAGAATGGAAAATACGTTATTGAACAGATCTATATATAAATATCCTAATTGTATCTTTGAGTTTTAATTTAAAAACGCTACGAACTTTCGTTCCAACCCAATACTTATTATGAGAGTTTTTAATCAAAATATTTTATATATATTTTTAGCTTTGGCCAATGAAAATGAATCTTCGGACACCTCGTCAAGTGATTCTTCTTCAGATGACAGTGATTCGTCCGAATACACGTCCAGCTCGAATAAATCAGACAATGATGACGAGAAAAAGAAATCCGCTAAAGGATCTGATGAGTCAAATAGCGAGTCTGAGAGCGAAGAATCAAATTCAGAAGAGTCCTCCGAAGAGTCTGAAGAAGAGAGCGAAGAAGAAAAACATAAAGCTTTTAAACAAGATACGAAAGAAAAACCGAAAAGTAACATTGATCTCCTTCTCGATTTAGACGATGGTATGATATAATATTAAAATTAATGGAAAGAAACATCTGGATGATAATATGTGAACTAATATAATATATTGATTGTAGTTATTCCCATGACACCTGTGATGCCATTAAGTACCGGGAGTCTTCTTACTCCAATGAATTCAATCATTTCAAATGACGTCAGAGAAGTGTCATTATCATTTATTCCAACAAAGAAGTCTGAACTGTTAAATAGCATTACAGGTCACGGTTTAAAAATCGAGTATAGGTTTACAAGATCACAGCATTTAGTAAGCGCTCATTTAGTTAGTATTGAATTAATATTTTCTAACGAAGGTGGCAGTCCTATCAAAGAGATTCATATGGGAACAAAGGTAACTAAACATAGATTTACCATATTGAATATTTAATTCGTTTATTTCTGATTGGTTATTATTCATTTTTATAGAATGTACCGAAAGGCATGCTTTTACATGACTTTACACGAATACCACTGTTGGAAACCAATTCGAATTTATCTGCCACATTGGGCATCAATTTTAATGACTCTACTCAACCCGCAAACTTTAATATTGACTATACAATTAACGAAGAAACATATTCCTGGCCAGTAATTATTAAAGCACCAATTGGTGAAATAATAAGAGCAGTACTTCTACCAGATGATATGTTCGTCGCTGAAAAAGCGAAATTGAAAGGCATGAACGAACATACAGCAAAAGTGCAATATACAGAAGATAAAAAGAATATTCCTCAAATGATTTATGAGATTGCAAATGTCGCAATGATATCCAGTACTGACGAAGAAATGAGGTTGGTGCAGGTTTACTATTTGTATGAGAAATACGATGTTCTATCTATAATCTATACGATCAATAATTAACTCGATTTCGTTTATAGATTTACCGCTCACACTGTAGCCTCGAAATCATTGGTATTGGTGACAATAAAAATTCTTGGAAGCGAGTCATTGGAAATATGTGTAAATTGTGAGAAACTAATAATAGGTTCTATCTTGTTGAATGAATTAAAAAGTAATTTAAAATAAATGAGATATTTTATACTTACGATTATAAATAAGTAAATAAATAAATAAATATATATATATATATTTACACTTGTATAAAAAGCAAATACAGAACTTTTATGTTAATTAAACATATATATTTACATATACATTCAACTCTCAGAAATGTATGTTTACTATTAAATATAAAAAAATCAACTATAATATGTTTGTTATAATGTTATTAAAGTTTTTATAATAAATTGAAGTTACTATATATATTTAATAAAAAGGAAATACGCCGGCCTTTTAAAACTTATATTAAAAAAGTCATTTTGTGCTCTCTCAATATAAAATAGTCTTTTAAATATACTATTTTGTGTATTTAATACAAAGTGGTCTGAATTTATTTACAAAAATACATTGAGTATGATGAACTATCGAGAATTATCGAGAATAGTCGAAACGTATATCGATTTCGAATTTTAGCTACAGAGTACACCCTCTAGATGGAAACACTGTAAACACTCCTTTTAGCAGCACGGTTTACGGTAAGGAGGAATGATATCAACAGGCCTACTAATATCGAAGTAATCTCTTATTTCAGTAAAAGGAAAACCATATATTTTCATAAATATTATATATTTCATGAACGTTCTTCCAGTAGAATGTTATATTTTTTTCCTAATGTCACAATTACATTAATTTTAAGAACTTATCGCAGAAGGTTATAGTTTGACATTTCAGTGTTCTTGTTAATGAATTCTCGATATTTTTTTATAATGCGAAATTCTCGCAAGACCTCGTTTCATTTCACTTATATTTCGCAAAAGTTTCTTTGTAATTTTGTTTTTGATTTTGCGAAAACGTGACATAACCTGTAAGAAACATGGTAAACATGCTCAATAAGAAATTACAGTAATGGAGGCCGTATACACATCTGTATATCTTCATTCGATTTAAGAAGGATATACAATCATTATTCCCGTAATTAATAGTTAATATTCATTTCGTAGATGACAAAGGTGAAGGAAGATAAGGACACAAAAGTAACATCCCAGGAGAAGAAATCTCCTGCGGACCAAAAAAGTGGAAAGAAGGGACGCATAAAGCCAAGGAATTATGACTTAGGAAACGGTGTTTATAGATTCAGTCGGACTCGCATGTTCCACAAGAAAGCCATCTACAAGTTCATGGACAAAAAGACTCCAAAAACTGTATGTTTTCTAACGATACATCCATTCGTTTGCTGTTTTCATTTATGAACGTGTACTCATAGAAACGTTTAATAATAGGTCAAGCCCAAGAAGCCGGTAACTGTTACGAAGAAAATCAGTGGCGACAAGAATGGTGAAGAACGTATTGTACTATTGAAGAAAAGACGTGCAAACTATCCAACTGCAGATCCGGTCACTGTACACCATGCTAAAAAATGTTTCCGTGAACATCAACGTTATCTGAGGCCAACATTGAAACCAGGAACAGTTTGCATCTTGCTCGCTGGTGCTCATAAAGGAAAACGAGTTATTTTCTTGAAGCAACTCAAGAGTGGCTTACTCCTTGTTACTGGTGAGTGTAACATACAATATTATATTTACATTTAAATAGACATTGTTCTATATAATATTAAATTGAATGTTTTGTGTGCAACAGGCCCATTCCTGATTAATGGTTGTCCACTTAGAAGAGTTAGTCAGAACTACGTGATTGCCACGTCCACTTGCATTAATATTTCGGGCTTGAAGGTCCCAGACCACGTTAACGATGATTACTTCAAGAGGAAGCGTGAGAAACGCGCAAAGAAGGAGGAAGGTGATATTTTCACCAAGAAGAAGGATAAATATAAAGCGAGTGAACAGAGGAAAACTGACCAGAAGGTAGTCGATAAATTTGTTATCTCTGCCATCAAGAGGAACAAAGAAAAGAAATTGTTGTTTACCTATTTGTCAGCTATGTTTGGCTTGAGAAGCAGTCAGTATCCACACAGGCTAAAGTTCTAATCTTTTATGATTTGAATACAAATACACAATAACTACTGAAATCATTGAGTATACTTCTTACTTTATTACCTTATCTTATTGTAGTATTAAAGAGCTCGAGAGAGAATCACGGGTGGTAGACTCGTTTCCAAAATTGCAAGGGTACGGGATGCGCGTTCTTATTTCTCGATAATGCAAAGAAGGGGTTTCTCAGTAGTCAAAAGCGCTGGATAAAATATTAATATAGCGCAACGTATCACATATTACTTTGGTCATCAGAGAGGGGATAAAATTGTATTCCCCTCGACTTTCTCGATCTGGCGACACTGCCCGTAGCTTTTTTTTGTTTAATGGCGGTGGGGTAATGCATTTTATGCACCCCCCTCTCCTAATGATGGTCGGGAGAGGGTAGTGTGGGACTTATCCTGCCTGAGAAAAATTAGAGGCGAGAGCATACCCAAGCCATAGGAGCCTTTCGGAACCCAACTAAAACGATCGCAAATTGTAGTCCCTCGCTGGTCCGCTGTGCGCATTCAGCGGGGGATTATTTCACAGCTTTTTTCCACGACTTGTTCTTGGCTCTTGACATTGCCCGTAGTGCCCACTGGCATCGCCGGGCAGCTCTGCTCTACTCTAATACGAGGTTGCGATTCTTATAATCAGAGGTGCGTTTTCCAATATTCATGTACAGCTTGTCAAATCTAGCTGTGCGGCTGAATGTCCCTCGCAAAGGGAAATCTCCCCACTACGCAATGGTAGGTAGGCGGAACCAGTGAGCACTCTCATTTCCTCTCTGTTGAAACACACGAAGACGATATGCCAAAAATCTTTTGAAGCGGCAGAAATCATAAACATATGTATATATACAGGGTGAGTCACCAAACGTTATCACCTCAAATATCTTTGGTGTTTCAAAAGATACGTAAAATATGGTAAGGACAAAGTTGAATGGTACAATGGGGCTGACACGGTGCAAAAAAAAAATGTTGTTTGTATGTCATTTTTTTGGAGATATCAAGGTCACCTTGACTTTTTTAAATGGAACCACCCTTTTTT
>CM052321.1:19866041-19890120 GCA_028455615.1 Lasioglossum zephyrum | reverse complement strand
CCCCTCTAATATTAATATTAGTTTATTTAGCGGTTATTTGAACGTCTAATAAAATTTTCCATAATATTATTTTAACCTATAAATAAATCCTACTGCATTTTAATTACATTAAAATATTCTAAACTACCTAGTCAATTTAATATTACCCCCATAAAATTCAAATTTGAGAACAATAAAATATTCCGTACTAAATTTAACTACTATACGAATAAACTGTATTTTATTAAAATTTGCTAATAAGTATTTGAATGAAATTTGAATAATAAACCCCCTCTAATATTAACATTTTCTGTAACATTATACATATTTTATTTTATATTTATAAACTTATACTTAACTTTAACTTATGTTTAAACCCCCTAAAATTTAATTTCATTAATACATTCTAAACCATCTGGTCAATTTAATATTATCTCCCTTAAAATTCAAATTTGAGAACAGTAAAATATTCTTCGCCAGATTTAATCATTGTACAAATTAACCGTATTTTATTAAAATTCACTAATAATACAAGGATCTGAATGAAATTATAGTAATATACTCTATCTAATATAAACATTTTCTATTTCTTCTTAAAGTAGAAAACCAAAACCACCTAGTCAATTTAATGTTGTCCCCCTTAAAGTTCAAATTTAATACCAATGAAATATTCCTCGCCAAATTGAATCATTGTACAAATGAACTATACTTTATCAAAATAATAGTATAAGGATCACATTTAGTCGATTTTTTATTTAATCCGTGTCCGATTTCGAATACAAACTACAACCACCAAATATTATTAGACTTGTGTTCTGAAATTCAAGAACTAACAATGGCAAAGCCTTGCAAATTTCAAGAGACGTTGCTGCTCAAGTGTCCGTTCACTGGACGGGTCACCCTAGCCGTTGCGGAATGTACACTACTGTGCAAGAGAAAGAAGCACCCTACCATATTTAATAGAAAAGGGTAAAAAGTCAAATAAGAACACAGTAAATTTCGAAAACGGATTCCGCTGCTTAATTGAATAGTTCTGAGAATATGTTTTATTGCGGATTATTTAATACTTTAAATGCAATAAATCAATCATTGTACAATGTAATTTCCACAAAAAAATATTGTTTGTCATTATCTCAATTATATTAGATTAGAATTATATTAGAACATATGCGCCGATATCATTAATTTATGCTTAAAGCAATTTACGATCGATATTATTTTATATTTATATTAGATTGCACAAGTTCGTTCCCAATTTGAAAATAGAATTCAATTATTAAATTTTAAAGGTTGGTTAAAGATTGGTTAAATTAAAATTAAAAATGGTCAAATTCTCTACAATTAAAAAAAAATAATGACTATTTTCATTTTAACCATTGAATTTTATTTTCAAATCGGACACGAACTTATGCAATCATCTAATATCGTATAATTATACCGAGTGCTTCTTTCTTTTGCACAGTACATAGTGCATACTCTAATTTTGAATGGTTTCGAAGTAGGTTGAAAATTGTATGTTTTCCGCGTTTCGATGATTGTGGGGTCGAATAGTGTGTAGTGGCTGGTAAAGACTCACCTTCGTCGAAAGACACGACCGTCTGTTCGTTTCTCGATCAGTTGATCCTTTTCGCTCGGTTGTCCGTCAACGACGATTCTCGGCTCTGGATCTTTTCGCCTTCGCCGGAGTCGGAGCAGTCAGACATTGGTTTGCCCGTCGGGGTGATGGGGACGGAGTGCGTCGCGACGTCGAACGTCCCGCTACTCATTCAGCAACCCCTACCCCTGGCGGTGCTCCTCGCCCCCGTCGGCGACCCCTCCACTCGATCGGGAACAGCCAATCGGCTCTCTGCGAAGTTGCTCTTCTAGATTTCTTCTTCTCTGCCGAGATTCCTCCGCCTCTGTCTCTACTTCTTTCTTTCTCTTTCGCTCGTCATCATCGAAATCGTCGTCATTGTGTGGTTATCGTCCTCTTCGGTGGTGCGTCGACGACGTCAGAAATTCCGCATCGCGTTGCTCTCATGCACGTGATCTCGGTACCTTTGCGTTTCCCTTCGCGGCATTTATTTTGCTTCGCGGTTAGTGTCCAAAAATGTAGATCCTTTCTTGATGACTGTTATCAACGACGAAAAACTATTTAGATCACTTACAACAGTTATCGATAAGAGAAATTAATTTGAATTGCTCATAACTAGACTGCGGATCTCTATGTAAAATAAAAATATTCGGCTTCGACTGTGGAAAGCAGTATAGTTAAAAACATTCGTTTCATCCCTTAATAGTCTTCTTACGTTGAGAACGACATAAGAATATTCTTATATTTTTTCACAATTTTATATTCAAATATAATCTGCAATTAAAGAGAAATAAATTTCGCATGTTAAAGAAACACATTTTTCGCTAATAAAGTAAAATGTTAAGATCCTGCCCACTGTGATTGTCGGCCGTCCGAGATTGTGTGTATCACGGTTCAGCGGTACAATTCACATCATATAATTTTAATTTTGTCAATTTTCATATGACCATCTTTTTAAAAAGATCTCCGTAATGGGGACACTTGGGACTATATCCTCATTTTTTTTCAATTTTCTTATAAGTGGTCTACCATGGAAATACGGCATTTGTTTAAAACAATTGCATAATAATAAAATAATAATGGGAAAAGGTTGACGTCCTTTTACATCTCTGTAAAATCAACAATTTTCAAGATATTTCTTGCAGTTAATTTCTTCATAAATGCATCAAAATCCGAAGTCTACTCATACACAAAGACCAATCGGAGAAATGCATTCCAATCGCTTATAACAGTTATCATTTCGATCGTTGAGTTTTAATTAAAAATACGAGAATCCGTTATTCTAATGGTCCCATAAAGCTAGTGTTGAATAAGTACAAATAGTGTCGTCTACGGGCCGTTTTACTCAAGACCTTAACTCGTTCTCCATTGAAATATGTCAAAATTTAATATTTTCAATATTGGTATGTTTCAATATGTTTAAGAAACTGTTGTTTATTTGTTTGACATAGTGATCCTCACTTGACGTGTGACATTTAAAAGAATGTCAAAAAAAGACGTGTCTTCTTTGTGCTCAGTAATTCGTTTGCTTGTGTTAATAAAGTTCAGTTCAGTTAATTTCGTTTATTAAATTACATAATCTAATAGGTTATGGGCCCAGCAAACTTGCGTGTTAATTATATGTGAAATAAAATATAAAATAATAGTGAAATATAAACAGAGATTATAAAACATACATTTCAAGTGAAAAATGGGTGATCCGAAAGAAAGAATGAATGCAAAACGAAATATTAAAGTGTTTGACGGAGAACGATATAATATTTGGAAATTAAGAATTCGTGCCGCATTAGCCGAGCTAAATGTTATAAAGGTTTTGAATGAAGAAATTCCACGCAATGTAACAGAAGAGTGGAAGAAAGCTAAGCGGACTGCTAAAGGGGCGATAGTGGACTATTTGGCAGATTCTCTCCTAGGCTTTATAACACCGGAGAAAACTGTGAAGGAAATTTTTGAAATTTTTGACAGCATATGCGAAAGAAGGAGTATTGCGACACAGTTAGCTTTGCGGAAGAAACTCTTAAGCTTAAAATTACAAGGTGATACGTCTTTAATGAAACACTTTACAATGTTCGATGGTTTAATTTGGACTCAACTTGGACTCAAAAGTTGAACTCCTGATTCGCGAACAGAAGCGATCCGGATGAATCAGAGTCATACACGAATGCTCCGCTGACCACGCGTTCTCCCATTTGAATACCAGGCATATTTCCGTCGATATATTTATTGTAGGCCGAGCGACACGCTCGATTACAAAATAAACATATTTTCTCCCAAGGTGCTCGTATTTCAACTGCGAGTAATCTTGAAGACCACGCCGCGCCGCGTGCTCGCTTCGTGCGTTCCTCGTGGAGAATTGAAGAGTTAGATGAGAGAATCTACTCGATTTTGAGCCATGTGTGGGCAATCGAAATTTGGACTGGGTCGGAAGGTATTTTTTCCACACGTAGTTTTTGCAGATATGGTAAATGTACCTATCACTGCGGGCGTACGTTTTACTGCGGTGTTTTCCCCCAATGAGATTAAAATACGAAAAAATAAATACAGGTCATGTCAAGGTCATAGTATACTAGACCGTTGTACTCGTCTTGACATCAACAATAATATTATATACTAAAAAGTACATAACCAATTCCTTTCTTGAATATGAATTTATGATTTCGGCGCAAGGTTCGATCAATTTAACACAAACAGCAAATGTGCAATTATTTAAACATGTATCTTGACGTTTCGATCCCTATGTGGATCATTTTCATAAAGAACATATATTGCGTCTAAAAAAATGCAAAATAATTATAATATGGCAAATAAAATTAAAAACACAGCCAGGTCAATAAACAGAATCAACAAAATTAATGTGCTTACATGCTGCGTAACAAAAAGAGAAGAAAAAAGACATATAGAACAAACACTGAGAAATTCTTGGAAGGCAATGTTGACTACATGGTAGCAGATATGTGACTGACAAGGAGAGTGCAAGGACTCTAAATCGTTGTCACATCGATTTAGTTGAGACTCTGTATACGTATAGATCTCGATCTCCCATTTACGAATATATACCATTACAGACGCTAACACTCAATAGTTTTTGAGATATTCATATACAAAGTTCTTACATTACTGCTTAAATCTGCTATTGTAGAGGAGGTATACAACGAATATTTATTTTAGAGGTATATAACGAATTAATTTCGGCTAATTTATTTATAATTTATTAATACGTTTGTTCTTTAACTTGTATATAAATAAATGTGCAATATCTTACGAACAAGTTAATGTTACACAGCGAATTTATTTATAATTTATTAATCCTTTTGTTCTTCAACTTGTAATAAATGTGCTATCTCATATAGACAAGTCAATGTTACACAGCAAATAAATAATATAAATAAATACGAAAAAAAAATTTTCACCAAACGAGAATCGAACCTTAGCCCACCAGGCGGAAGTCTCGTTGTATACCACTTAAGAACTTTGTTTATGAATATCTTAAAAACTATTGAGTGTTAGCGTCTATAATGGTATATATTCATAAATGGGAGATTGAGATCTATAAGTATACAGAGTCTCAACTAAATCGGTGTGACAACGTCCTTGCACTCTCCTTATGAGACGATGGGTTAGCCTAAAAAATATAAGAGCGTGAAATGTCGTACATATAGACAAACAGTAATTCTGATTGGTTGATCGATATCGATCACTAGTTAGTCTAAATCACCTATGGCGGTAATTTCAAACCTCGTGAATTTAAAGTCAATTAAGATAGAATTTTAGATTGTAACATGATTAGTGAATTCTTATAAACCAACGAAAAATAAATTTGTGAAGAAAAAATTAGCATTTTAGGTGTTTCGTACCTAAGATTTACGCTTTGTTGTTTAATCATATGAATGATTTTCAATAATAATCTGTGTTGGAGGTTAGATTCTTTGTCAATGATCTTCACGTTATTATATTCAAAACGATGGTCAAATTCTAAAGCATGCATTTAAGGGTTGATTGAGGAAAATTGGAATTGACAAAAGGAACGTATGGTTGACTGAATGAGAAAGTTATGCACGATTGATATTTATCACAACAAAGTTACCGCTGCAGTGAATACTGCAATAGATTTCAAAGAAATAAATTTAAATGTAGCAGTCACCTTCAAGACACTTTCAAGTCGACCGTGGAATATCAACCCCCAAACGAACCCAAGAACAAAAACAATATACGGTGGATACAAACAGTATTGCAACACTAAATTTTTAATTCTAAGAAAAATTGTCGATATTTAAATTGTGATAATTTACAACAATAAACCTAGTGTCATTTTAAAGTTTACTTTTACTATTGAAGTGTCTCTGAAACGTTGAAAATTTTTTTTCGCGAATGAATCTTCCGTGGATTTGGAGATTGAGGTCTCTCCTTTACGACAACATAAAAAGTTCATGTGCGATTTCTTAAAGTTGTTTTATTAAGGTTCAAATGAAAGATGTATAGCACCATAAAGCAGTGAGAAAATTTGTGGAAGATTCTTTCACAAAAATTTGTGTTTTTAATGTTTTTTTCACAGAGGTTTCACTTTACAGAATGTTTTAAGAAAAATATGTTTTCAGTTTCCCACTCGCCACATCATGTAAGAATATCTTGCTGGAAAATGAATAATGACGTGCGAAAGTAGAATCTTCAAGCTTTAAAATATGTCCAAGTGTATAGTTGTACGATTATTTATTACGGAAGTACAACAGGTTAAATATTGACAATTTCTCGAGAATCAGGAACTGCGCGCAAGTACGTTTTATAGATGCACAGTAAGTAATGAAAGTCAAACAAAGAAGTTTGACGCAATTATATAGGATATTGAAGTAATCATAAAGTTTATTATTATTGAAATTGCTGAAAACGTTGCCCATTCTGCTGAATACATACTTCTGCTCTTTTAATTAAAATTCTATGGAACCATGAACGCTTTCTTCCTACTACTATACATAGCACGCGTACCCAGCGAAAATTAAAAGTCGATTTTCTAGAAAACGTGTGATATGAAATCATATCATCATATGAAAAAAATTTATTCTATATTTTCGACAAATTTTTTAATGTAGTATCACCCCCTTTTCGATTGTACCCCCAGTTACGAAACACCCTGTATGTGTACATTCATTTATTTACTTTATTATTTTAATATAAGTTGAATATAATACAGCGGTATGTTCAAATTCCTGGAATATTTCAACTGTTTTAGTCGTGAATGCATAAAACTACATTTACTTTGCCTACTCAATACTGTTGAAATCCCAGTGAAGTGTTTTCTTCATCCGGTTTTGACACAGAAGATATACAATAGAACATGAAAATAAACGTAATTAGTTCTACAACTGCTTTTGATGTTGAATACATTGCAATATACATACGGTTGCGAAGTAATCTGTTCGAAGCTTTCAATTTCCAACCAACTTACCTCGAAATACGATGTCTAATAGGACAGCTTTATGGAATTCATTATTAAACTTGATATACGGAAAATCTCATTGTAAAGATGATGTAAAATTAATAGATTTATCTTTCATACGTTATACAGAATTTTTAAATATACGTACATATACAGTGGATTCGAAAAGTATTTAAACAACGACTTTTTTGGCTGTTTTATAGAACGAAAATGAGGAACAAATTTGGTCGAGCGAGATCATCACGATGTACCTTATATTATTGCAAAGATAGCATTACCTACACCTGTCATTCAAAGTTTTATCTTTCTTTATATTTATATTATTATATCTTTATATTTATTTATATATTTTGTATGTATTATTACTATCTATATATTATATCTTTATATTTATCTATCTTTATCATTCAAAGCAAATCGATTAGAAATAATCGGATTATCGGAAAAATTGATTACAACAAATTCTTTGTCTACTCTTTTTTTCTTTCTTATTTTTCAATTTTATTACAATATAATTACATTATAATTACATGTACTGGGTGCTTCTTTCTTTTGCGCAATAGTATACCAAATGACCCACTATACTAACCATATACCAAACTCGATCTTCTCGAAAACGGAGCCTCGTATGGACAAATTTTATTCTACATTTTCGATGTATCTTCTTTTTTATGTAGAGTCACCCTCATTTCGTTTGCATCCCGTAGTAAGAAAGGCATGCGGACGTCGAGCGCGGCAAGTGGCGCGCAGAGAATTCGGTCAGACGCAACAAGTAGTTTGATCACATGTAGTGCATGATCCAGCGCGGCGCGGGCGACCGCTTCGAATCGTGGATTACGTGTATTCGTCGATCGTGAAAATGTTCCGTCGCGACTGAATTTCGGCTGATTTCGCTATTGCCAAATATACCGATATTTCACGATCTCATGTTTTATCTACATGGGAATACTATAGGAAAACTGCTCTCCCCTTATTTAGCGTCCCCTCCCGGAGGGGTCGAAACTTACAAGGGGACGAGGTTTTTACACACCAAAAACGCCTGAGCTGGCCGAGATAATTTTTCGGGCGCGGGCGAGGCAAACAATACATATTGCCTCGCTGTGCCGCGGCAAACAACACATTATCGCATTGCTTGCCTCGCCCGGCCGATTCAGATTTAGTTCCACTAAATCGTGGATTAAACAGTCATGGCAAATCCGAACTGTATCGTGTTGGATATCATTTTAATCGGAAAAATGTCGCGAATTTGCTTTTAAAAGTGGAGTCCGAAAATATCCAAGACTTTAAAAAAGCACACATACGGAATATCCTGCAAAATAATCTGCAATTAAAGAGAAATAAATTCCGCATGTTAAAAAAAAACACATTTTTCGCTAATAAAGTAAAATGTTAAGATCCAGCCCACTGTAAATTGTCCAGCGGTACAATTCACATCATATAATTTTAATTTTGTCAATTTTCAAATGACCATCTTTTTAAAAAGATCTCCATAAAGGGGACACTTGGGACTATATCCTCATTTTATTCAATTTTCTTATAAGTGGCCTACTATGGAAATACGGCATTTGTTTAAAACAATCGCATAATAATAAAATAATAATGGGAAAAGGTTGACGTCTTTTTACATCTCTGTAAAATCAACAATTTTCAAGATATCGAAAAATCCTTTGAGATTGGTTCATAAGTCACGAAAGACTAAATTTCAATTTTTAAAGATCGATATACATTTTTGACTTCATAATATTGTAGCTGATGTCAAAACGAATACAACCACCTACACTGTTATACCCTTAATTCCTTGCCCTACAATATCGTGTCAGAGTCGCGATGAAAATTCTAAACAGAGTCTAGTAAATATGTATGTTATTAATTTCTTTTAAACCGAGATGAAATTATATTTTGCTGTTGTTGGTGTATAGTTATTGGGGAACATGTAGGCATACAATAGATTTTTTCTTTTAGGAAATTACGAACTATCAAAAAAGTTCTATTCATCGAAACCGTGAAATAAATCTTATGGCAAGGGGTTGAACTTCCAAAGAGCGCTAAAATCTTCATGGACTTATAGATCCGCCGCCCGGACCACTGTACGACTGGATCGCGCGGTGTTCGCAATCGCCGATCAATTTGAAGAACCGCGTCGTCTAGAAAGAATTCGCGGAATTCAAAGAAGAATACGTAAATGTGTGGGAGGCCGATGACGAATTGCGAGGAAAAGTTGAAAAACAGAGTTACCGTTCTTATTAAATGTGACAACTGTTATACAGTGATCGTCGATAGGTTCCGTGGCTGCTTCGATTTGCGATAAACGAGTCGCGTCGAATGTAAAATATTTATTTATTTATCTATTTGCCTATAATTTCGTCAATTTCCAAATGACCATCTTTTTAAAAAGGTCTCCGTAAAGGGGACAGTTGGGACTATATCCTCATTTTTAATGATTTAATAATGATTTAATTTCTTAATGATTCAAATTTATTAACGATTTAATGTCAATTCTTCAGTAAAACTTGCATAGAGGGAATGAACTATTGAATAAAACTCATTTTATTTTAGAATTAATATTGCTAATTAGGAGATTTTACTGATTTCAATATTTTCAAAAGTAGAACCACGGAGATGATGAATCTTTGAACGGATATATGAGTGGTTGTTTGAGGTACCTGACCTCGGTCAGGTGGAACCTTGCGATCGCTTTGACTATATCTACACACCTGATCCGTGGCTCTGCTACAATTATTTAAAAAAATTGTAAATCATTTTGTATATTTGTATATACGTGAATTATCGTTGTTACCTCCTTGAACTGTTCGGTTTTTAAAGCGTACAAATCAAATTAATTAGTTTAACGATCGTAATTTATCTGAAAGATATTATGAATTTTATTCTCGGCGCAAGGTTCGATCATTTTTCTACACAACAAATTAAACATTTTTAATAGCTAACGTGGTTCTTGAACCGGATGATTCATACCCGAATCCAGCGTTTAGTATTCCTACAATATAGCTATTTGTTGTGTAGAAAAATGATCGAACCTTGCGCCGAGAATAAAATTCATATAATATCTTTCGTACAAATCAAACATCGAAAAAGTTTTTGAACTGTGATAGGTTGTACTATTCAATATGTCTGCAACAAATACTGCAAAACATTTTCTTGGAAAGTAGTAGTTTTAGTTTGAATAGAATTTGCAAAAAATTAAAATTAAAATTCTTCTATTGATTGTTTGTTGAAAAGATTCGTGTAACAAATACTGAATTATATTCAATAAGTAGCACTATACCAATATTAAAAAATTATTACAGCTCCTCTCATGGATCTTATTCAATAAGCATTCTAAAATAACTTGGTCACGTAGAACTTTTGTTACGTAATACAAATTCTAAAATTACTAATCAATTTTATTTAGACAATTCCTAATTAAGTTTACCACAAGTTTAGGATAATACTTTTACTGTAATCGGTAAATTAAAACTATTAAAAGTTGCCTTTTTGACGGCTAGTGTCGAAAATGTGTGCGGAGGCTTTGTTGATTGACTGTAGGTTACAGTTGAAATTATTGTTGATATTTCGTTGAGAAAGACCGAATCGAAATGCGTAGAAGTCTTTAGAGTTTGCAAGAGGCAGTGGCGGGAGGAGTCACGCGTCTTTTTGTCGTGTTTCGAGTTACGCATTTCCAAAAGAGACGGAAAGTGGAGGAATAGATGGGTGACGGCGTGGGCGATCGCGAAACAGCTGGGAAATTGATGGTTGTGTTCCGAGGTCGCGTGCCTTTCCCAGATAGAACCGTTCTTACTGATGCATCTCGAAGAATATTTTTGGCTTTGGGAAGATCCTGCGATGCATCGTTCCGATTACTAATTTTTAGAAACAGCTTTTACTTTTTCTTTCACGCTCTTTCTTCGTCGCTTCTTTTCCCCCCTTTTTCTTTTAATTCTTTTTCTTCCAAATTATTATTAAATTGATTAGTTAGGTTTTAGTAAAATCATTTTGACACTTGGGAAACGTTTAAGAATTAAGGACGAAAGTAACCAAGGGAAAAAATAACCGAACGATTACGAGGTTATTATATGCTTTTATACGAAATAAATATAATATAATATAATTAATAATAATAATAATTAATAATGATTAATAATAATAAAAATATATATAATATAATATATAATAAATAAATACATAATAAACAATTTAAAAAACAGATATTTGTAATATCCTGAAAACAATTTAGGGTTCAGGAATTACATAAACATTTATTTTGACTATTAATATAATTTCAACTGACGACCCTGAGGCACCATTAAAAATGGGTATTTATTTAAGGAATTACTAAAGATTTAACAATCTTTTATTTATTAACATTCCCTTAAGCCACCGTGAATATCATTATTTAATCATTTCGCATGTTATGATCAACACGTAATGGTATGATTGTAATTGTTTAAATTGAAACTTTCTATTCCAAAGGCGAGTAGAAAAACATCCCGTAATTTATTCTTGGAATGGCTCGTGGAAGAATCGAACAGAACTCGTACCTACCTCTTTAACAGGGAAACGTTATGGTGTTATTCTAGTCTAAATTCAAATAGTGAGAGAGTACCGTGACATTTACACGAAGTGAAGTCATTTGTCTTCTTTCATGAATATTCCTTCCATTTTTCTCATTTTTATAAACACTAAATTAAGCCCATCTTAAATAGATCCAAGATTTTTTTTACATTTTCCATATAAAAAAGTTGTGAAAACGAACCAGTAGTATTTTCTTCGTGATTTCGAGAAATTTTTTCGAAATTTTCTTTACATGTCCTGTACCCTTGTAAACTCTAATCGTTCTATTATCTCAAAATCGTGATCAGTAGAAATTACTCTGTTATAAGCAGTACTATCGAAAATGTTTATATTATATATATTTCTAAAATATTCAAAATATTTTTCTTAAAATTATATTTTGAATGGCTTGAATGTATATATATATTTATTTATTTATTTATTTATTTATTTATTTATTTATATATTTGGCTATTCAAAATATAATTTTAAGAAAAATATTTTCAATATTTTAGAAATAAACATTTTTGATAGGACTGCTAATAACAGAGTAATCTCTACTCATCACGATTCTTGATTCTGTCTGTATATTACAGTAAAAATCGCACAAAATATAAATAAATTTATTCTCGTTATTTTTATAATATTATACACATTAGTCACTTTAGATGGTCGGTAGGTTTAGTGTTAAAAGTGACCGAATATTAATGAGAGTCGGTACTTAGATTTACGGAATAGAATGCTTGAACTTTAAATGTCTGGTATGCAGAGATTACAATAAAGTGACAATTTGTGTAGGTTGAGTGACGAAGTCGAAGGAGCGAAGAGAGAACACTTACGAGATACCCCTAAGGCTGACAAAAACAAGGGAAAAAATGTAATAAAGTGTTTATAATGATTGTGGGTGCTGTCTATCTTGAGGGGGAATAATAAACTCTGTAGGAATTTGCTCTGAATATCCAGAAATACACAACATTACCCCCCTCCACTAATGTTTTCACGAGGGTGCGGAACCTTGTAATTTGTTTTTTATCAAAACCACTTTGCCGACCGTTTATTTACCCCTCCACGGATTCAGGAGATATCGACTTCCTGCTTTCAGAAACATTATGCGGAATGTTTCAAAAATATAAAATTTCTCGAAGTATGCACGTCCTCATTGTCTAATTTCAGTTTAAACGACGTTTCGATTATTAATATTTTCAACAGAATGCCATACTGAAAAAATAGTATAGTGTTTCTTGATTAACCCCTTGTCGTACCATTTTCTGTAAAGTAACAGTGATTAAAACGTCTTTATCCCCAAAAATGTCGTAGGAGGGAAAGAAAAATGTATATCTCTTGTATGGCTACAATTATTTCAATGCTTAAATATGAATCACAAACGAATCAAATTGTATTTCATCCGGAAAGAAACGTGAAACATTCATATTTATTAGATTTCGTTAAAATTTTCATCACTAGTCTGATTCGTTAAAATACGGCTAAGGGTTAATATAGTTGATTAAAAGTTTGTTTATGCAATTTTCAATTTTTGTAGTCGAATTTTAAGAAAGTGGAATAAAATAGAATGCTCTTTACCTTGGTAGTAGTCTGTTTAGATCTGAAATAAATTAAAATCGTTCTAAATTCTGTCATGTTTTATATCAGCATTTTTTTAACATTTTCAAAAACCATAATTGAATGAAGATCCAGTCTACTCATCACTGACACGCTACGATGCGATGTCCCCCAACCATCGCGGAATTCATTCATTTGATCAGAGTGAATTGTGATTTCAGGACGATACGTGGGTTCCCGACCTATAAAGCTACGCAAGAGCTCCTGGAAGCAGCGAAATTTGGAGTCGGTCCGGAAGAAGGAGAAAGAGAAACAGGCGTTAATTGGTCTGCTGACCGGCCGGTGACGCAACATAATCCTCGTTCTTTCATTTCCACGGGTTACTGTTGCTTTCATCGCCACGGACAGTTGTCTCGGAACACTCGTCACTCGAGCCAACTCCTCAACTGTGAATCATTAAATTTACTTTTTTCGTTCCGGCACACTTCTGGCGAGAAGCTCACCGCGTGGTGATGGAGTGAGACTAAAATTCTACGACAGGCTGATCGTTTATTTCATGATGTCTTCTGTGTACAGAACGTTAAAGTGGAAAGATTCGTTAAGAATTTTCAAATAATAATACAAGATTAATTTTGACACGACAAGAATCCTCGATAGTCAATCAATAGATTTGCTTTCCCAAAGTTTCGTTAGCAAATTCACGGTTTATTGTCCGTAGAAGTGCGATTGACATCTGTGTAAAATTTTTAAAATTAAGGAAAATAAATTCTTATCGTAACTCGATTCTTTCCTTTTTCTATTTTCAAGATGCAAAACAAAGGTAAGTGCATAACTGTCATAGAGGGTGTCTTAAAAATTTTGTATTCCCCTGAAAAGAGTGATTCCTAAAGTCATTTAAAATAACTTTTTATTTTTCGAAAATGTTCTTCGTATTAAGGGGTTATTAACGAAAAGCATGGACCAACGTATCTCAAAGAATTTATCGAAATCTTAAAAATTATTGGTTCTACAGACGTGTCAAGTAAAGCGTCAATATTTTTTCCATTAATGACACGTTTTTTACATCTCTGTAAAATCAACAATTTTCGAGATATCGAGAAATCATTTGAGATTCGTTCATAGGTCATTAAAGACTATAAAACATATTTAAATTTGAACAATATCCGAAATTTTACTCCAAAAAGTGTCCGTTTTTCCGTGAAATGGCCATATTGTGAGGGATTTGCGCCATTTGGGAAGCCACGATTGACAAAGATATTCTAGAATTTTCCTCGAAAAGAGGATAATGCGATATTGTTTCTTAGCGTAGACGCAGTTTGTATGAAGTATGACGACTGGAGTTTTAAAGGCGCTGAGATATCAAAACGTTACGTCCAGACGCGTAAAGAAGATACAACATTTGACAAAGTCTATAAGAGTTAAATAATTAATTAGTTTATATCGATCTTAATTTATCTTTCAGATATTATGAATTTTATTCTCGGCGCAAGGTTCGATCATTTTTCTACACAACAAATAGCTATATTGTAGGAATACTAAACGCTGAATTCGGGTATGAATTATCCGGTTCAAGAACCACGTTAGCTATTAAAAATGTTTAATAGGAGGAAAAGAAAGGACATATTTCGTCCTATACCAGCTGGAGGACTCATCAGTACGGCTATCTAGCGGGCCCTGCCTTATACACGGGATGTTCGAAGGAAATTTGAGAAACGTATTTATGCTGAATGGTGACAGATCAGTAACTCTATAAGTGTTACCCAATAGTAATTGCTGAACACGAAAAAAGTTTTATGTTACTGGACTATATTTTTCATTTCGACCAATCTGCAAATCTGGTCGATCAATGGTCGATCAATCGACCAATCTGTAATTTTTAAACGATTGTTAAGTTCCTTAATTTTTGTCAGTGAGTGTAAATAGTCCTTTATTACAAGCGTACTTGGAAGAAGAGATTGACGTAATACATATATCCGTCTTCCTTTTTTAGAAAAGCAATTTCATAATTATAGTAATCCTTCCAGCAGCACGATTCTGCTTCCGAGAAGAAAAACCATCCTTACAACATACAGGGGATTCAAAATGTACTCGAAAACAAACAACTTTTATCTGAAACATTTTTTCCTATCTCAGAAAATATAGAAGTTATTCAGGTGGCTTGTCTTAGGTGGCTCACCCTGTGCAATATTGTGTTGGCAAGAAAGTAATTTCGGTTTTTTAAGGTCGAATGAAACCGAATTTCTTTATTCAAGTTATGAACTTTAATCGCTGAAATATTTTCTTATTTATTCTTTTTGGCAAAAGATCATCGAACAAAAGGGAAAATATCTTATCCATTAAATTCCATTGCTTAAAAAAAAATTGGGCTCCCTATTACACCTTAAAATACCGAAATTACTTTTTTTCCAACCTAATACATATGTATTTTTCCTTTAGACATTATGTCAGGTGTTATTATTCGGCGTCCCAAATATTTTTAACAAAATTATCATAATTTTAAAATCGACGATTTCACAAGAATAGGAAATTTTCAATATTCAACAATTTTTGGGTTCGCTGTATATATGTATGTATATGTA
Organism: Lasioglossum zephyrum; assembly: GCA_028455615.1. NCBI lineage: Eukaryota > Metazoa > Arthropoda > Insecta > Hymenoptera > Halictidae > Lasioglossum > Lasioglossum zephyrum. Next base: position 19,874,450 of record CM052321.1, on the reverse strand, counting down.
TGCCCGATGCTTTTTTCCTTTTTCAAACATGTGTGCCGACTATAGCGCATGATCCTTATTTTATGTGTAGGTTATAAAATAAAACTGTCAACTAAATGAAATATGTCGGAATATCCTGGCGAGAAAGGAGAAGAGGAAACAAATCCTTTGGGAGTAAGTGTCCTTTATTTGAAAATTAATTTTCCTAATGTGCCATGGGAATAATATTCACAAGGCACAGTAGTGCTTGTTACTGTGATTCCTCTCTAGACAGACTACGTAAAAATAAATGGAGTTGATAATAAAAATTTTCGTTTATTATCCGCTTTGAGAGTAATCATGATACGTAATATAACCTTCGTTTAATGCATCACATTCGTTCCATTTTTAAAACATAATAAATATGGCATGTCGAAAGTTTCTGAGCACTCATTAAAAGCGTTGATGATATTTACTTTTAATGAACTGCGCATTTAGTACACAATAGACGATCATTTCTATATGATGCAGTTTATTAAAAAAGATTGATTAATGTACTTGTTCAACTTTCATTTCGTTTAAATTTCAACGAAATACTGAGCGAGTCAGTTTCAGGTCCAAATATAACATGAACTAGGATAGAATCAATACTTGCCCTTCTACTTATTGTTGTTAGGCTTATTTACAATTAAATAAACATTTAAGAATAATTCAACTGCTATCCTCATGCAGAATTTAGTCTTTGTTAGACATTTTTGAGATACTCTAAGAAAGAACAAGTGGACATGTTCTTAATTTATTCATTAAGTAAAGCCTCTTGACTTTTTTTATGGGATTACTTAAAAAATAAATTTCCACACTAAAAATCTGACGTCGGCGGGTACCCTAAATGGTCGTCAGATTGAACCTGTTCTTTAAATAAAATTATTAGAACATTGACAAGTGAGTCATTGTTTCGTAAGAACAATAAAATTAACATATCTACCATGTTAAACCCCCATAGTTAAATCCCCTTTTAAACACTCACGATCATAGTCCCTTTCATTAGGAATTCAGTGAGGATAATTAATTACTTAAGAAAAATTCATCTAAAACACTTATCCATCCGCTCTTAAACTCCAATGGAAAATATGAATGTTTCTTGTTTTTTTTATGTTTTACAATCAGGATATTTGACAGGTGTTAGATTTTTTTTCAGAATTTTCGCGTATCATGAAACAGAGAAAATAGGCTCAAAATTAACCTTGGAAAATGAAAAACCTTTTCTCTCCATAACTACTCCCCGGCAGTGGCGGTTTGAGTCAAGTGGATACGCGAAGTGGTAAAAAATTTTAGGCCCTCGAACTCAAGGTCAAAATAAACTTATTAACAAGAAAGAAAAGTAATGAAAAAATTAGTACCGCTACACATTAGATAAATTTATTTAAAATTCGGGGTCCTACGGTATCCCGGGACCCCACGCGGTCGCTTAGTCCACTCACCGTTAGATCCGCCACTGCTCCCCGGTGGAGATATAGGGTTAAAATTGGTTCATTAATCTTTTAATTTGGTGCAAGCACATTTTCGCCCATTGTAAATTGCTGAAACAAAGAAGCTAATTCCAGTTGTACGAGGGTGAAAGAAACGACAAAGGGGATAGACATGGACATGGAAAAGCTTTGCTCCCGAATGGCGACATGTACGTAGGCCGGTACTGCAAAGGTTTGCGGCATGGCCGAGGACTTTATGTGTTCAAAATTGGAGCCAGGTACGACGGTGATTGGAGACACGGTGTAAAGTATGGCCAAGGAACCTTCTGGTACCCTGACGGAACACGATACGAGGGTACAGAAACACCTATCAAAATAGAATAGTCTGCCTCACATTGGAAAACGTGGGCCCTTACTCATACTTACTGTCAGTCACATAAGTATTCGTACGCCCTTTAAAACAGAATAACATTTGTATAATTCTATTAGGTCTATAACTTAAAAAGCCGGAATTTTTTTAGGAAAGTTGAACGTTTATTAAAAAAAATCTTGTATAATTCTGTTATTCAAAGTATTGTCCATCGGAAGTTACAACATTTTCCCATCTTTCTGGCAATTTATGAATGCCATCCCAAAAAACCGGTTATCTTTTGAATCAAAAAACGAATCGAGCCAATTTTTGATGCCTTGGACTGAAGTGAAGCGTATTCCGGAAAGTGCATTCTGCATCGACCGAAACAAATGGTAGTCAGAAGGCGCCAAGTCTGGACTATAAGCGGGTGGGGCAGAACTTCCCATCCGCTATTTTCCAAATAGTTTTTAACGGGTTTAGCAACATGTGGCCGGGCATTGTCATGTTGGAAAATCAATGTCTCGTGTTTGATCTCCCATTCTGGCCGTTTTTCCTTCAATGCTCTCTTTAAACGAATCAGTTGTTTTCGGTGATTGATTAAATCAGATTAAATTATTTCCTATATTGAATTTTTATATTAAAAATTTTTGTATATGGAATGTATATAGAAAATTTAATATTATTGAGGTTTATATTGAATTTTAATATAAAAATTTTTTGTATGTGCAATTCATACAGAAAATTTAATATTATTAAGGTTTAGATTGAATTTTTGTATAAAAAATTTTTGTATGTGAAATATATACAGAAAAATTAATATTATTGACGTTTATATTGAATTTTCATATAAATAATTTTTGTAAATGAAATTTATATAGAAAATTTAATATTATTGAGGTTTATATTGAATTTTTCCATAAAAAAATTTGTACATGAAATTTAGAGTATTAACACATTACCGGTGATTATTACATTGTTTTGAAAATATATAGTACATGGCTAAACAGTTTTTAATGGAACCTTCTATAGCAACAGCAATTTTCATTATGAACTAACAAGTCACCCTCGATAACGTCATCTGATAGTTTCATTAAGATTGCAATGTAAAAGAACGTTTTTATGCTTTCTTTTGGTACAGCGCAATTATTGAAAATCCCATTAGTAGGCTTCCAGTGTGGGTAAAGTGTTAATTTTTGATGACGTCTGTGATTACCTAAATGTCTCCGCTATTATTGCTTTCGCAGGTGAGTGGAAGCGAGACATGAAATACGGTTTCGGCGTGTATTATTACGTAAATGGCGACATTTACGAGGGTTCCTGGAAGAAGAACTATCGGCACGGTATGGGATCGTATCTTTACGCGGACACGAACACGAAATTTATGGGCACATGGATCGCGGATCGTATGCAAGGGGCTGGTCAATTAATACACCCCCGTCATAGGTTCCACGGATTCTGGGAGTTAAATTTGGTAAGATCGTGGGTGGTTCCGGGAAACGACACGGTCCGAGAAAATCTAAAAAAAATATATCATGTATTCATTGAAAATACAATCGCAGCCTTATGGTCGCGGGTGCTTCACATTCGAGAACGCGTGCATGCAACATGGCCACTACATCCACGTCAAAGATCCTGAACACGATGAAATGCAAGAGGAAATTATCGAGGTAAGATAATATAATATAGTTATTATTAGACTACGGATTTTATGCATTTTTTACAGAAATATTTCCTGAAATATTCCTAAACAATATTCCCAATATAATAGGCCGGAAATTTTCGGGTACCCGCCTACCCCTAACGGTTGCTAGAGTATTATTTATTTTTAATATATAATTAATTAAATTTCATTTAATAATGAATGTTGAAAAGGTGGTAATTGTGAATGTAAAAATATTATTAAATTAATAAAAAATTATCTATTGTATGCCTATATGTTCTCCAATTAGAAAATTTATTTAAAATATAAAATTTAAGGGGATTTTATATATTTATTTAAATTTTCGAATAAAAATGAGTATCTTTATTTTTAATAATTATTAAAAAACCATAATATTGAAATTTTATGAATATTATTTAATTCATGCTGTATAATACATCAATTCATTTGATTATTTTCAATATCTAATTTATTAACAAAGTAGACAATCACTAATCAACTAATTATATAGTTGTAGCTAGCAATATAATAATTGCTTTTTTCTATTTCAATTTTCTTGTCGAGATAAACAGATCACCTCGAGTGTCTTTATTGTAAAGGGTAAATTTGGTCTTATTATTAAAGAAGGAATTCAACACTAAATAAAAGACTATTTATATAAATAATATTGGAAAAAATAAACGTATTGTCCTCTGTTAGTGAACTTGAGAGTTAGAATAATAGTAACAAAAGTTCAGCGTGATTGAAGTTATATCATTCATACCGTATACAGGATAAAATAGAAGATGAAAACAAGGATCCAACGGCAGTGGAACCGATTCCTTTGAAGACAGGAATTATTGCTGTATGGCGAGCACGCTGTATTACGCCTTATAACCCTGATCTGCTCCCACCTGAACCGGTACCTCTACAGGAGGAGGTAATATACTATTTTATAAACAACCAAATCTTCGTTATACTCCATTTTTACTTAAATAAATGTTAAATGCGTTATTTATCGCGTCCCGTCAGTTACGAATAAATTCTCGCTCTATTTACGGGGACATTACACTTTCTCATCATTTTTCCATAAGATGCTTACATACAGGGTGGTCCGTTTAAGTAAGAACACCTAAAAATCTCTTCAGGTTATTGTGATGCAAAAAATATTTGTTACGTAATGTGCACGGTGTCAATGGACCAATATATCTGGCTCGAATATTTTTTTCCGAGGGTCATTTTTTCAGAGTTGTCAAGGTCATCGATGTTTTTTGGTACATAACTACATTTTTTAATTGCATCGTGTAACTGATGGAAAAATACATTCAGATATGTATAATAACATAACCTTGAAATGACCTTCATCATGACCTTGATGAATTTTTATATTAAAAATTTTTTTATATGGAATGTATATAAAAAATTTAATATTATTGAGGTTTATATTGAATTTTCGTATAAAATTTTTTTGTAATATATATCATAATCATGCACGCCAACAGATCAATGACTTCCATGAGGCTGTAAAGAAACCCCTATAAAAAATCATTTACAAAATACATATAAATATTTCTTCTTGTATTAAAGACTCAAGATATACATCACAAAAAATTACGGATTCAAAATATGTTTTTTCATTACATTTTCAGTCCCATAAAAATTATTAAAATTGGCTGCAAAAAGACCCTATAAAAAATCATTTACGAAATTATGTACAAATTTCTTCTTGTATTTAAAGACTTAAGATTACGTGAAAACAATTACGGACTCCAAAAACGTTTCTTCGTTACTTTATCAGTCGCATAAAAATTATTAAAATTTTCAACCGAGAAAGTATAATGTCCCCATAATATTACCAGTCATAAATGACGACTGTGGCAATAATCCATGAATGCCATGAATTCAATCAACTAACAATATAATTGCGAGGTCAAAAAAATAGAAGTACATGATTTAAGAAACAGCACGGACCCGAGGGTTTTTTTTTAGATCAAGACTTAGATCATCTTTCACTGTCACTGTGGATGGTTAGTCCGCGATGTGCGTCTAAAGTTATTCAGTGTAAATTCGTCTTTTGCATGTTAAAAACAGGCACCCTATACATCGTCCAGTTCTGTTTTAAATGAATATCGGAAAGCTGTTTCGCAATATCCGGTTTCCGGGATCGTAACAAATTCGTCCATTGCTTCGAACACTCCGGAAAGCGGAAGTTCTCGGGAACAAGGACGACGAGATGATCGGTCTAAATAGATTGGAAACGGTCTAACGAGAATTTCCGGTTGCATAAATTTCGATCCCACGGCGTCTCAACGGCGCATTCATTAATACATTTACAATATCCGTACCTTATAAATGCATCTTAAGCTAACAAAGAATGCTCGGTTACCTGAAAGTATCGACAATATACAAGTTTTGCAAGTTTATTTTTTATTCGTTGTTGTCAGCTCTGTGGGGCGAAAACATCCCTTAAAGAAAGGAGAGTTCTCCTAGCACCGGACACCTAGCACTTTTGATGATATCTCATGTAGACACATTAGCCTTTCCGATATGTTACTTGCAACCACCACCAACCCCCTAAAAGAGTTGATCTTTTTTCTACCCTTTATAATTCGCTCACAATTGTAAGAAAAAATGTATGAAATGCAGAAGCCAAGTTATAGTATTTAAGTTTTTTTACATTTTAATACTTAATGAACAACAGAGAAAGAAAATGACAAAGTTACATGTGTTTACCCTCATATTATCCCTATATAAGGGGTTAGCGACCTTTCAACCTAAAAGCATTGTTTTGTACGTGATACCAATCAAAATTATCGTTATTTTGGCAATTATTTACATAATGGTTTTGTGTTTCGATTTTGATTAATGTGGTATAGATCTCTGTATTTTAAGTAACTTTTTCCTATGAACATAATAGGCGGTCTCTTTTAGTTCTTTAAATATTTGCAAAAGACTGTTAGTACCACTATAGCGAATTCCACCATTTTAGTCGAATTTTGGTTAGATTTGTGATGAGTACGGATGCAGGGGGAGGGGACTTAACATTTTAATGCAACAAAATACTTTCCTTATAACAAAATTACATTCAGGTGATCGAACTTCGCTTGTGAGATAAATGATCATATTAATCTATCCTGTAATCTTGATGATCAATTATTACGACCACACATATCATAGGTTTCCTTGGATTCGCTGCTTGATAAATGTTCGGAAGCGTTGATGGAACAAGAACAATACTTAAAATATCCTGGGGAATATCGCGGGGAAGGCGAGGAAGACTACTACGAAGGAGAGAATTACTATAGGTCGATTGTCAATGAAGCAAAGGAAATCTGAAATAAGAGAAAATAATCGTTCCTATTTTATCTAGTGTACAGGGTGATCCAATACCTTTGACTACCTTGAATATATCGTGTATTTTTAAACAATATGAAACAATGATGCATACAAAATTTGTTTGAATTTCTACTTTGTTTGCATCCCTGATAAAAATTACAAGCTGTTTCTGAATTATGACAAGTAATTTTAATAATTCTTCCTGGTAAGAAAACGTATACAGGGTGACCCAAAATTCGTGTAACTCCTGGAAATGGGAGGTTCCCTGGGTCATTTGAAGCGACATTTTCCTTTACAAAAATTGCGTCCGCGGCTTTGTTTAGGAGTTATTAAAGAAAAACACGAACCAATCAGAACGCGGCTATAGCGAACTGAATCCGACTCGGCGACAGGTTCCGCTAAGCGTGGCATAGCCGTTGGCCGAGCCAGAATTATAATTATAATTATATAATTGTCGATTTTAATTAGTTTTTATTCAATCACAATTATTATAATATTAAAATTAGCACATAGAAAATTAGAACAAACCTATTTATTTAATTTTGTTTATAGTTCGAAAACTTATGTTCGCTTTTTTTGTATTATATTGCAAACGTTATTAAATCTAGACTGAGGATTTTTATGCAAGATGAAAATTTTCTAAATCAATTATAATAAGAAACAAAAATTAAATAAAACTGTCTTTCTGTATAATATTAATAAACTGACAAGCTCTCGTGCTTTTCTTAATGTCTTTACCATTTTGTATTTTACTGATTAATTTTTGTAATGAATGTATAAAATCCGAAATGTCTAATCACGATAACTATAAATTTTATTTATAGTATTTTTATGTAAAGTTTTATTTTCCTAACACCTAATAAGTAAACTTCTGCGGTATTAAATATTTTCTACATATATCGAAAACAATTATATACCTACTGCAGATGCGGTAAATCCTGTTCTGTTATCTTAATTATTTCCGCTCTATTATTGAGATTACAATAAAGCTACTTCTGTTTTAGAAAAAATCAGGATGTATTCCATTCTGTTCCGATGTTTTTGTATTTGCCTAGGGTTTATATAATATTAATCTGATTTAATTCAGCGTAATTCTCACGATCTGTAATTGTTACGGGACGAGACAACACGCAACCGGTGACATAAAGCAGTTGAGACAATTTAATTGTCGGATAAATTGATTGTTATACAAAATTCAAACGCACACCGACTCGCGTATCGCTTTAAATACCGGAGGATTGTAGAACCAGGCACATTAATGTTTCATTGACTACCGAGTCGTACTGCACAAAGTGACAATGGCAGCTCCAATGACGAAATTATTATTTGTGTTTTTACTGGGTATTACTTCGTGGTCGCATTATGTGGTAAGTTAACTCCAAATACTCTAATACCAGATAAAATCAATGATTTGAAATTTTTATGTCACAATTTCACTGTTTAATAAACATATAGACAGTGCGTTATTTTATATTTAGAAAAAGGGCAAAAAGAAACTCACCACTTTACTAATATTATTTTTAAATATCATCTCTCATACTATATTTGTCTCATACACGTTTTTTAAAGATTTTTTTTAAGAAGATGTAGAAATAAATATATAAATAATATATATTTACGTAGCTTTTTCAGAACTGTTTATTTCGAAAGCAATA
>CM052321.1:19784954-19865941 GCA_028455615.1 Lasioglossum zephyrum | reverse complement strand
TATATAACGTTATTAAGATTTAGCATAAAGAGAGCGATTGTATTAACGCAGCACTAAAGAGTAACTATTTTACATTTCTTTATCAGAATAACAAGAATACGTCTATCCAAATTTTTAACAACTTTTTGATAACATATACTCAAAGAAATGAATTTGTTTATAATCATAAATTAAAAGTAGTAGAGCCTGGTGTGTTAAACTGTGTATGTTTCACTATGTGCTATGACAAAAGACTATGCTGAATAAGGAGAAGTAATAACTTCGACAAAGCTAAATGAAACTTTAGAACGTCTTCGGAAATTGATCTTTAAAAATATGAACATTCGCAATCTAATAATTACGTAAGGCAATATTTAAACAAAGATATTTATTTATCTTCTACACAACGTAATTAGCGATATTGTAAATGCACGTAGCAATCTTTAGATTTTAAGTAATTCTTGAAGGTATGGATCTTCCTGTTGATGTCCTGGATACTTCTTCTTATATTTCAAACCAGTTACTATAGTTGAGCTCTTAGGAAATGCTGTTTTACCACCAAACATTGTGTCCGTATCTGAAATAATATGAGAGAACTATATTTTGTTCATTCATTGGCAAGATAAAAGTAATCGTTAATTAATTATTAATCCTTAATTGATCAACTTACCAGGGTGGAATCGGAGATATTCGTAATTAATATGCAAATTCTTTGGTAAATCCACATCGCGCATCATGTCCAGAGGGTTTTTGGCACTCACAGGTGTCTGATAGAATTTTTTCAGATCACCTAAAAATAGGAAATGTAACTTTTCAATCGATCGAAGACACGGAAGTAACGGTACATGGATTAACATATCCAGACATCTTACCGATTGTTTCAATACTGTATAGCACAGCATTAGAAACGGCATGTTGAAGTTCTTTCTCGCACGCTACAAGGAGTTGAAAACGTTGATGCGGATCATTCAGTTGCGTTTCATCGCTCGTAGAAATTGATTGATTCTCGCAGATTTTATCTATCCGAAAACATACATTCGCCGGAGGATCGTAGGATTTTTCATACCTCAGGAACCTGAAACAGTTGCAGTAACGTGAATTCTCGTATTTTATTTCCAATCGAATAAATCGTTAAAAACGATGATAGCTATTCTGTAATAATGCATCTCATACATTCCTCAATTGTTTCGAAGCGTTTGAAGTAAATTATTATTACCACGCTTATTTAAAAGCCATTTTCCGTTTACCCTCGATTACATCGAAACTTGAAAATATCGATTTTGCAAGGGACACCTAGCTTTTCTGTTTCGTAAAGTGCATCGCTGAAAAATGTTCCCGAACGTGATTTCCAATTAAATTGTCAAAGGATTTGTGATCGCTACATGAAAAAATTCTAAACGGATTTATGTTAATTTTTTAATCGGAGATGCAGGTGATACGTGTATGTATGTGTACTATATACAAATGATTTTTGCGGCTGCCGGTGGCGTGCGCCCGTAACGTGTCGTTTCCGTTTTCGAAAATTCTATTTGTCGACGGCGAATGATATACGCGATGCGGATCAATATTAGTAGAGTTAATTGATCTCTGGCTAACTCGCGCCAAATTTTTCGTATTGCGTGAAAAATTAGCAGTGTAGTGACGGCGAGGGAGGCTTCCCTTACAAGACGAGGGTAATGGTGTAAAGGGGAAGGGAAGAGGAAGGGACAAGATCGATGTCCAACGACCGCACAGTGGTGCCCTCAGTTGTATTTTCTCAGGATACAGTTATGGCCAATATTGGCCAGGAACGAAGTCCGCAGTGGAAAAACCCCGTGGCTATGGAAACCTTCGTAAACGCCGAACAAAATTCTTCGCGGAATCGAAATTATCGAAACTCCTCAAACTGATCCAAGCATATGTTAATTCTATCAGTTTCGTAACAAATCTACGCAGCATTTCATAGATAAGATGGGCTTGAAAGGAATTCGTTGTTTAGAAAAATTAGACAAAGCTTGATCACGTAAAGATACCTTGACAATATTAATTACAAGAACAGAGAAACTTGGTCTAGGAAACAGGTGTTCTTACTGAGAAGCAGCGTAAATGTATCGATAGTTAACGAAAACGCGTCACCCACACGAAACCGTTTTCCTTTTATGCATGTTCTCCTTCGCCGCTCCATTTACTTCGACAGATTCGTCTGGAAACGGAGTTAGTTTTTACAAGTGCAATCGACGAACGTCGAGTTTCGTTTATTCGTGTTAAAAAAAAAAAAACGAACAGTAAGCGAAAATCATAGACGATTGACCCTTCTCTTCAAAACTAAGCGTCACGAATAGCTTTTCGATAAACAAGAACATTTCAAAGCAGCGGAATCGGAAAAAATGATACATAGTGGGTAAAAGAGGCTCTCCTATAGTGGCGTAAAAGGGTATGGCTAGGCCGTTACGTCACACGAAAAGGTGAACTCTAATTCAGTGCATAGATACCAATCAGATAAATTCGAGTCCGTTCGATGCTGATTTATGATTTGACTACATCGAAACAACATTTTTACGAGGAAACTTGTGTTCCGCAACGAATACTTCCAGCACTTGATAAAACGGAGCATACGTATCGCGAACAATTAGACATCGAGTCCGACGACATAATTATCGTAGCGTGTACAATAAAATAAATGGTGTGGGTTAGACATTTTGTATATACCGGTGGTTCCGTTATCGAAAGGTATTACATTCTGAATAGTTTATAGTATAGTAAACAATTCGAACGTATCCCGTGGGGCGCCAATATCGCGAGCGTCTACCCTGGGAACTTGTCAAATCCGAGCGGCGATTGGTCGGCGCGCGGCAGAGAGATGGTAAATGGCAATATGGCGACAGTGTGTCCTCTAGCTGAAGGAAGCGACGCGACGTAACGCGAATATTTCGTTGAAACTCGTGTCCGTGTGAAATAAATAGTTTACCCTTTCGTAGCGAGAGACTTCTTCTCGTCGTCGAAGCGGCGGACCGGTTTGACGCGGGGCACCTTGCTCTTCGAACGAGTAATACTGTGTCGCAAGCTAGTCTGTAAAATGACGGTGATCTTGTTAGTGATTGAATCGTACTTATCGAACTACCGAGCTCCCGGCGGGGGGCGTTCGGCGATACGAGTGTTTAAAAAGTGTACGTGAAGTGTTTGCACTGACCGTGTCCACGGTAAGGATAGAGGATGTACTTTTCAAGTGATTCGCAAGTAAACCATGCCTGATGAGCGCCGCCATCTTCTTCGTCGTCGTCGAAGCGAACTGCGCGAGTGAGCGGTAGGGGTCGCCTCGGGCGGCTGCGCTTGTTGTTTCCTATCGTCCGCCATTTTACGGTCGCCATTGAGAAGTGAAAACCCTCCTAAATGTTCTCGAATAATAGCGGCCTCGCCGTGTGATTTTCGGGGCTGAGAGAGGCGCGCCGCCGCGAGAAGTGTTGCTAATGAGTGTACGGCGTACGATGGAGAAGCCATGACGCATCCGTCGCATCAAACGAACGGCGCTAGCCTGGAGGACTGCCACACAAATTTCTTCGCACTGGTGAGTGATCGGTGGAGCCCACTCTTGCTAAGAGAGTCGGCCCGCATATCTTGTCTTGTCTGTGTTTCGAGTATCGAACGAACGGGGCTTCGTCGTAGACGGACACGGGGGCCAGTTGTCCAACGACCGCTTAACGGTACCGCGTTACGTCGCGGGTACAAGTCGCCCGGGTTAACCTATATATCGGAGAATTCCCGTGGGCAGTACTCGATCGTTCGTTGTCGACGTCGGTGTTGTGTATCGCGGCACTCCCCTCCCATCCCTTCCACTCCCTTCTGCCACTGCTATATGTACACATATACGTTCATATATACATACCTATACATACATATCCATGTATACATATATATATAATATATATACATACATATACCTGTATATATATATATGTATATGTACATTCACACATATTATTGCATACACACATATACGTAGGAAAGCACGTCAATGGGATTTGAAGTTTGCTACACGACTATCTAATGTCATGCCTGATTCACGTCGGCCCTGAGTTTTCTGCTCGTTAAAGTATCAAAGAGGTTGCAAGCAGGGCTGACAATCGGCAGAGCCGTTGCATTTATTGCAAGGGAATATCGTTCGATTATCAACGATCTCTCTCTCTCTCTTTCTGTCGGTCGCGCCGAGCCTTCGAAACGCGACGCTCTCGCCTCCTCTCTCGATAAACAACAAGATCTCGTTTCTCGTAACATTCCTTTCGCCTTTCGACGTACTTCGAAAACTGTGTCAGACATTGTTTCCACCGCCTCGAAAGTCCTCCGGTCCCAGCGAGACTAGAAACGAGACGGAGTCTCGAACTCCGATAACCTCGATCGTCATGCTGATGCGATACATACCGACCTAGCCGTATACAGACTATGCGTTTCTACCTGGATACAGGACGCCTTGGGAATAAACGCGATCAACAGGCACGTTAAACATTAACTCTCGAGTTTTCGTTCCACGGACAAGGGATATTCAGCGGCCGCAAACGCTTCTCTGTCAACTTCTGTCACTTGCCGCCAAGCGATACCGCTCGAACGTGTGACCAGACAAACGGACGTCATCTTCTGTGTATGAACGTCTCCGTTTACAGTCGCTCACAGTGAAAATCGAACAGTGCGGGTTGACGGATATTTTAACCAAGTTCGATTACCTAGTTTAATATAGATATTACCACAACTTGTGTGGAAACTGAAGAGATTAGTTTTTATTTAAAAAAAGAAAAACGTGACCGAAATTGACCTCTCAAAATCGTACAATATGTGAAACATCATTACGTAATAACACTGTAAAAAATGAATTTTTATATTTGGTGGGGTATTCTTTCTTATTTGTAACTAACATTCGCCATGGCATTAGCTTTACTAAATTTTTAAAAATTTCGGTTCAATGTTTAGCCGCGCCATCTGCAGTTTTAATTGATTTTTATTGGGTAGTTAAAATTCCTTTTATTTTATTTTTAATTTTTGCCGAACGTTCTCTATTATATTATATTGCGCCGGTATTTTAATAACTTTGGGATAATTATACAATATACATTCGTGTGCCAGTCTTGTGGAAGGAATTCAATATTCATTGTTTTTGCAGTGTCTTTCAAAATCATTTGAAAATGCTTAAATACCTATTCTTGTCTATAATTCCATAAATTCTAAATTTCCGACTTCAAGTTCGGGATCGTGATCGAATTCATATGCTAAATTACAAGTTTACGCTCTGCAATTGTTTGGCTCATATGTTAATTTTATCAATAAAATAAAAATCATTTCACAAATATATGATTTTCACCGTGAGTGACGACTGTACGTTCGATCGGCGCACGTGAACCTCGATTTCGATCGACATTTTCCAAATCCGTGGCGAACGATTTCACAGCGTTCGAGCGATTTACTACGATGCGATGGTGTAAACAATATGTTCGCTTATTTGTGAAGCAGATCGATTACGAGTTGTACCGCACTTCCCCCGCCTAACCGTTCCAGCGTGTAATGTCGCACGGATTGACTATTGGCTCAGGCGGTAATTAATTTGGGAGAATTCATTGTTGCAATTTCGTTAAAATTTTATAAAATCGAAACTACTTGACAATTAACGTCAAATTTCTATAAACTACGAGGTTGTGTGGACCAGATGTGTTACTTAAAATATCATTTATTTTAAATAATTATGAATATCTTATATTATGAATAATTATTTTAAATAAATTATATCATGCGACCCGATTATTTGGTTTGAATCTGTTTCATACTGACATCGTTTGTTGGCTTTATTTTCAAAATTATTTCCGTTGTATTTTAAATAAAGAATACATTATTTAAGATGGCTGTTGTTGCATACACGAATCGACATTGTTTTGATGCTGAAATAACAGTGGGAAATAAATTAGTTGAAATAGTTATTTTTTATTTTAATTTCACATCAAATTTAGCCCGGGTCTGGTGTGAACGTGAATACGCGTAGACGTCAAACCGGCTTGAGAAGTTAACGGGGATGCGTGGTACGTGCCTTGTGCGTTCGTCCACCTATTTTAGAAGCAGCCTGTATGCAATGCCTCTAGGCTCTCTCCCTCTTTTCCCGTGGTTTTGACGCTGCAGTATCCACGCCACTCACGTAGGTTATACATACGCGCTCGTCGTGGGTACAGCTGCGAGACGGACACATTTTTCCACTGGATCAGAAACATACTCAATGAGTTTACGGTGTTGCTCTTATTCCGGTTCGACCGCATATCTTTCGTAATCGTTGACCGATTTTGCACGACAGGAGGACCGAGTTACTTAATATTTCCAAAAATTCTCTTCGCGTATACGTACTTTATTCGGGATTTTGATGAAATCCTACGGAGAAAGTAAGCTAACCTGAAAACGCGGATTTTAGCGTGTACATGTCGAGCACGAAAATATGTAACGAATGTTTCGTACACAACTCTGGTATATCTATACAGTGATCGCTTATATCTTTTTTTTATTAAGTAGATAGACAATATTTGAATTTTGTTTTCTGATATTTCTTGTGCACGTAATTATTAGACAGCGGATTTTATGGATTTATAACAAAAAAATGACTAGGTGTAATTTAAAACAGTAATTTAATTTAATTTCGCATTGACAGTAACCGTGACTGATTTCACGTTTTCTATTTTTTAATTATTGAAATTATTAAGATGCTTCCATCAGAAATTATTCAAGAAGGTATTATTCTAAATAAATAAGTTCAGTCTTGTAATTTTAGTTTGTTGGCAAATCAGGTGGAAAATTTTTATTTTGAATTGAGATCCGTTGTCTAGTACACTTTGTGTGCACATAAAATATCGTTAAAAGGGGGATTTTCGATCCGATTGTCTCAGAAAATAAGGAACGCACAGAACAATAGAAAGACGCTGGCAATTTTTTCAAAATATTGCGTGTAGGTTCAGTAATTCTAGTGTTAAATTTGGTAATCGTCAGGCTCGGCGAGTTGGAAATGGTTTCGACGTTCGAATTCTATCGGAACTAGAATTGTCATTCTATTTCCTTCAGACACTTGAATGGCAAAAATATTACTCAGTTGTGCGTATAATCTAGTCGGAGTATGAATGAAAAATATTTTTCGAAATCGCACGGAAAAATTGTACAGCACAGAGATTGACGATCTGTTGGTATTGACCAGTAAAATCGGAGCTGCATCGACTAGACAGAAGCAACGCAACGGTCGCAGCGGTGCTCAATCCGAGCGGACGCGTGCTTCCGAAATGCGAGCAACAGAAATTCTCGGGATAAGCCAGTTTCCTCGGTAAAATCTTTCGATACGTTGATTCTTCGACGCGGAAACGTAGATTGTTCACGCAATGGAATTTCACGAATTTCGCAACGCGCTGCCTTGCGATAGCCGGAGAATCACTGTTACGGATCGCAACAAGAAACAGCGTGCTAGGGCAATAACAAGAGGAGCGTGAACTTCCTTCTACGTTGACGACGGACTGGAATGACTGAAGTGCACGCAGTCACGTAGCCTTCTACAATCTATACGGGATTTCATCCTTACTGTTATTTTTCTCGACGCAAAACAACCTGCTGTAGGCAGTTCCGAAACAGCCTTTTAAAAACGTTCATTAATATATTTGAAAGTAAACCTTGCTTTAAGTGGGTATGTGATACTGATATCTTAATAAATTCGTCAACATCGTTATACGAGTATGACGACCATAATATCCTGTTACTGAACCACGGAGAATTGACATCATTTTGTTCGGATGAATTTCTTTGAACTTATTCCATGCTTCACAAAGAGGACGCGTCGCGCCGGGTTTAATAAAACACCGTGACCGTAAAAACCGTTGGGGAAAGACTGGATGGTGGCGAACGTGTTAAGAAAGCTTGAAATGAATTTTCCATGGCGGTGTGTTCAGAGCGAGGATAGCGAAATGAGTGTTGCCGAGCGATTCTCTCGTCCGAGTTTTCCTTGGTACGATTGCACGGAAAAACAGAGAACGAGGATCGCTGAGAAGAAGAAGGTGCACCGAGGTCACCGGTAAGCAAAAGTGGCGAGCTAAAACCGAAGGAGCGGTGCGTAAACCTCTGTTGTAGTCTTAACACGTCACGTCCTCGCGGTGCAAGGCTTTCACCTAGCTAGGCTGCCGATACCCCCCTCGGCTTCTCCTGTTTCCCTCCACGGAGCACCAGTTTCAGCATAATATCCTAGCCGCTAGTGACTTGTTCTTGTTCGACGAAGAAGCCGCGTGCCTCGCGTATCTCGCTCAAGAAATCGCCAGAACCGCCTGATGTAACCAGAATAAACGGTCCTCTCCTCGCGGCTCCCTCCTTTCTTTGCGATCATCTTATCCGCGAACAGGGAAAAATCTGTCACAACACGCCCGATGGTATGTCGGTCGCTACATAATCGTCCGGACCAACCAGTTCCGTATCGTTTCCAATATAAAATTTCGCATTTTCTCTAACCTCCGCCATTTTCTAAACCGGACGAAATTTTGTTTGTTGCCTTTCAACGGAGAGCGTATAGTGGCGAACAAAAGAAAAGTTTACATTTGAAATTTCCTTGTATAAGTATTAACAGATTTAGTACAAATCACATCGAAATTAAATGAAGTTTTACATTATTTTCTCCGCGTTATAGGAAGGTGTACTGTATATAATTGATCATAGTTAGGATTATTCGCTGCTTTAGGTAATTTAAATCAGACGTTGGAGAAACTTTTCATTTCCCAATTGATAAATTGTGTAGTTATCATCATAATAAGGATAGAGGAAAGTTATTAGTAATTGTGATCAATCTGAATCCTGATCATAGTCCTGTTACCAGAAACTGCATCGTCTTTCACACTCCATGGGGTGGGGTCAAATCCTTTTAGAACATCTCCATCGTCCTACAACGCGATACTACTACTTAGACGATAGGGTGTCGAATTCTTTGTCTTTATTCACAAGTTAACGCAACGTTGGGTTGCTCGCTGTCCACTTTCACTAGCAATTAGACTGCGTCTCTTTATGTAAAATAAAAAGTATCCGTACCTCTTGCAAGAGAGGCCACTTAGGAATGTTCTTCTTTCTTTTATAATTTTAGTTGATCGAAAGTATTATCTCGATACTATTTATTTTCGGCGTGTTTTCATACGGGGTGTTCATCCTAACGGTCGCACCGATTTTTGCGATGTTTAGGCAAGTCTGATAAAGAATGTTTCGGATAAAAGTACTTTGATGGGAATAAAGTGCAATAATAGAAATTCCGTAAAAAATTTTATTCAATACAACACTGAGGTTACCACGACTTTTTTTTAAATGGCATCACGTATTACTAATTTCATATTGTTATAGCTGATGAAAAAACGAATTCAGCAGCCTACTATATATTGGCCTTTTGATGACCATTAACTCAGATATTCCAGTAATTAAGAAAATTAGTTTTCTACAAGCTAATGAAACATAATAATCAAAGATACTTTAGAACTGAATGTAAACAATCGTAGCCTTGATCTATGTGTTTGTTTTGCTTACATTGCACCGAGCCTTAGCTTGCTTTGGTTTTGAATTATCAATCCTGATCGTTCTTTGCTAGTAGTCGATCTATTCCAGATTTATCCTATAGTGTTACCATTGTTAAATAACAATTATTTACTGTTTACATTCCGTTGACATATAGGCAACTTTTCTGAGAATCTTCACTTTTGATTCCCATACAGATCTTTCTCAAACTTGACTGGTCACCCGAGGTTGTAATTACGGCTACGTTTATTCTAGATGCAGACGTGTCGTCCCACTAAGTTTCATTGAAATCGTGGGGGCCATATGTGAAGCACTACTTGTCAGTCTCAAGCATCCACATTCAACATCGCATGCAAGCTAAAATCCTGCCATAAATCCCTCCAAAGACGGAATGGCACCTTGCCATCCTCGACTTGAGTAAACTATGCCGACGCTAACATACAAAATAAAAATTTTTTAATTTCTAAACTAGATTGAGCTTAATCTTTATGTTAACAACGAACATTTTCTATAACGTTCAATAATTGTGGTCGTTAGGCTTCACCGTTTTACCTCATATTTTATGCGTCAGATGTACATTAATTTATAATTCTCGATGAATATGGAAATCTACAATTTTGTTCATTTCAAGTGGGATGCATTGTATCCTAACTTCCAATTATGAACTCGTTTCTTCGTTTTCTGAGTTCGTTTTTTTAAATTATTGAATAGAACATTTTTTTGGAATTTTTATTATTGCACATCATTCCCATCAAAGTACTGAATATCTTTTATGCGAAATATCTTTTTTGTCAGATTTGGCTAAATGACTGTAAAATCGATGCGACCGTTATGATGAACGCCCTGTATAATATAGCGGGAATTGTTTGAGAGATAGTTTCTACTGGCGAGATGCAATAAATGCATTTGATTTGGTGCACAAACCAGAGAAAGAAAAGACGGTTAACGTAGTGCATATGTACTACGTTTCTGCTTTCGACCGGCTCGTGCGCGAGAAAAGAAGAGGATTCCGGTTGGTTACGCGGGCGAATGTAATGCTCGTGCTGCTTTAACGGCAATCACATAAGGAGGGCAGTCACAGAAATGGGAAGTCGCAGCGACGCTGTGTTATGTGCGCAAAAATTAGCTCGCGCCGTTTCTTCCGTTTTCATCCACAACGCCGCCGCTCCCTCCCATTGTTCCCCGCTCGGTCTTGATCAATAATTCGATGTGCGTTTTGGGGACAATGCTCGGACTAATATGAGAATAAATGTTAATGCAGGCAACCTCGTTATAACGCTGCGCCGTTTCTACGACGCGGTTCAACAAATTTCACAGTGTGCCCTTGGTACGATAGAGCGTACCGTAAAGTCTTTAGTTACTTGCAATGTGTCATTATAATTTCAAAATTGCAGCTGTTTACGTAAAATTGCAACACGTATTACTTTATTTTATATGTTCTATTTAGACAAATGATATCTGATAGTGTAATTCATATTCCTAATCGAAATACGTGGACTTCTGATAGTGAAATTGACCACATGAATATGGTGTAACGATATATTTATGTAGGTGCAACTCGTAACTTCGTTATTCGTGTATTATATAAAAAGGAGTGGTTTTACGCTAACACTAAGGTTGAATTGTTGCCTCAAAATTTGGGACTTTGCTCTCAGTACACAGTCGTGAATGTATTGTTAATTAGTATTGGCATTTACTAATTTCCAATTTCATGTAATTTTTGATGCCTATAAGAAATTGATACTGTTTGCTTGTTTGTTGATTAGGTTTTAAAACAATGTTTGCATAAGGGACATATTCACTCAATTTAGAAGATAGTCGCACCTAATATCGCAGAAGTTGCATTAGTAACAAACAAATCAACTATAAATTGAATATTCAGAAACAAGGGAGTGGCATATTAAATTTCTTAATAGAAAGATTGTTACACATATACCTTTTAAGAAAGTTAATGATTCCAATGGTACATTTTTATTTGCTAAATCAGGTGTGAAAATCTACTAGTAGAAGTTTACATTCCGTTGTTCCTGAATAAATTTGCTTAAGTATAAACTGACTACTCAGCATATATGTTTACCGAATTAACACATTTACCGTAACTGCATACTACATATTCGCAGATTGTTGAAACTGGGAAAGGCCATTTCATCCCTAACTCTACAATACAATCACAATTTATTTTTCTAATTGTTACATAAAAATGAATACACGAAATATATATACATACACGACAGAGGCGTCACGTGACCGGGACACAGCGAAAGCGGGGAATAACGTCGTAGAAGGGGAAGCTAGAGTGGGGACATGGACTTGATCTGGCGACACTAAGTCCGAGCCTATTTTGAACCAGGTTATCAAAACTAATTGACAAATTAACGTATCTACGAGAAGCACCTTGAAAAATGTTTTAAAAAATTGATAAATGAGGCAGTAAATGGTCTAAACGTCATCAATTATTATAGTTATAATAGCAGTTCACCAACTGATGGTCAACATTAACAGATGAAGAAATAAATTTCTATTCTATTCCTGTTTCTTGTGTCAGAGAATTTCGATGTTGCATAAAAATCCACAACCCAGTAATGATCAATAAAATGGCACCGCTACAACAAATATAAACTCTTCGATAATGCAAGCGTGACAGTTAAATCAAATTATTTTAATGAGGACTTTCAATATTGGGATACATTATGCGATACGAGAATGTTGAAATGCCATAAATCGTTAGTGCTCGCGTGAGCATTGCGGTATCCAAAGAATCGATATTTTTAAGGTGGAAGAATTTTGATTACTGTTTGTGGGCAGGCAGAGTAAACTGTTAGAATTCGAGATTGGTACGATTCGATTAAAGAATGCGTAATAGTCGGAAAATCTGTATGTCGGTCAATGTGTATATGTATAATGCTGATGCTAATGAATTCTTATCGGTCACAACAGTGTCTGTGATTTTAATGTATCCTTGCAACGGCCGGGTCTTTGGACTTGATGCTGACTCATCCAGCGAGTTCACTGTCGTCTACACAGTACAGCGTACGTTTGCATCGTGCTATTCAGAAAGAAATAGGGTGATTGGTAACAACTGGGATTACAACCAAAAAGTAGAGGGGGATTCTACAGAAAAAATAAGTCGAAAATGTAGAATACAATTTGTTCGTACGAGAATTTGCGCTATTGAATAGAAATCTTCTGACGCGCATTTATACAGGGTGATCGATAACTAGTGATACACAAGACTGAATCAGCTACGATGAGTTACTATATGCTTATTCAATAGGAGTCTTGTAAGAACATTTTTCATACTATGTTTTTAGCTTATTCTTCTACGCAGTATCATTTGTTCCTTGAGTATAGACCATGAATTCTGGGACACCTTGTATATCGTGTAAGAATACGGTCGACGTTAACTGCCACTACAAGGGCTGTAGACAACTCATGACACGGTCTGCGTTTGACCCACTCGCGGCCGTAAAGCGTTTATTAAGAGGGCAATACCGTTTTAACCCTCAGAAATACATTTAAATACATTTACAATATATGTATATTTTTTTCAAAAAAACTCAATAACTCCGATACTTCATCCGCCCATACCATAAATTTGCATGTCCCAGCTGAGTTGCCGACGCTTCTTAACCCTAAACCGCAAAATTTTAAACTGTAAATCTAAAATACAGACCTTCACGAACATTTAAAAAAAATTTCAATTGAATCGGTGGAAAACTGAGTTGTAGGCAGATTTTTGTCCACAAAGCGCTGGGATTGGTCGGTGTTGTTTGTTAATAACTCCTTAACAAAGCCGCGGACGTTATTTTTGCAAAGGAAAATGTTGCTTCAAATGATCTCAGGAACCTCCAATTTCCGGATGTTGAAGGAATTTCGAGAAACCCTGTATAATTTATACAACTGTTGTATTTGAGCTTGAATACTGCAAGTACATATATTTCTTATACTGCACACCAGAGTCGTCAGATGAGGGGAGGGAGCACGAATTGAGGGAAAGAAGTTACCCTCTCTTTATCAACGCCGGATTAGTCACGTGATATTGTGACATATGCACGACAGAAACGCAACGCGTCACGTGACCGGGCTGTGGCCGAAGCTTGGGGAAATGAACACAAAAAATAGTCCGTCTATTTATTTATTCAAGTTAATTTTTACTGCTAATTTAAGTACGGAAGCCCATCAATAGGTACAAGTACCCTATAAAACGCGACGCGTAAACCGACACGTGCCGCCTTGCATATTGCGTTAAATAGACTGCTGCTGTTCTGATTTTAACTGTTAAACAAACGAACACACTACAAGTTAAATCAGGGGATACGAAAATAAAAATTGCATTAGTTTCGGAATTATCAAGAATTTTCTCAACGAAATAGTCTCCCAGAAGAAGGAGTTCAAATGTGTTTGATCAATTGGTGAACTTTATATAAAAAGAAAACGGAGTTTCTGTTATTTTCCCACCGTTCAACGGTATGTTTCGAGACGTAGTGTTTTTAGAGTTTGACATCAAATCCCAAAGACCTCGACCACCTCGACGACTACTAGAGGCAATAAATCAGTGTAAGAGTCTAAGGTTCTTGAGCCCCAAGCGACGGGTTCGACCGATTTTTTCTTCGAGTTTTCGACGCTATAACATTAACAATTTAAGACAGCGTCTGGCTCAATTCTACAGCTCACTCCCAATTTTCTATCCATTACGCTCTACCACAAATTTTACATCCCTTAACAATCTTCCCGTTTAAGTTAGTCTTGAGTCAGCTCTTACATAAGCCACAACTCACACAAGCAATCCTCTAAATTGTGCAAGGGATTTCTATCTCAAAATGAAACGGAACGTTTCTTGAGAAATATAACACGGTCAGTACAATCTCCAGACCTGTACCCAATACAGCTTTTATGTGAAGAACTCGATCGGAATATCCGATTGCACAGTCCAATATCACAGATATAAAACACATATAAAATTAGAAACAATTGAAAACCTAATTGCTAGGATCTTTTTCGATGAAAAGACAATTTGAAGCATAACACGCTTTCCCTTATAGAAAAAAAATAATACAAACTGTAAACCGTGCTACTTACAAGTGTTTTGATAAGTGGAACTTCCTCAGGTACTCTAAAGGCATTCATTTTTCTTACAAATGGCCTGTTCCTCTAAATTTACGGAGCGAGTCGAAATTTTTGACCGGTAGTATACCTATGACATCTTTACAAATTGGAAAGGTTTGGACAAGAAAAGAATATTTTTATCACCTGGGGAAATAGTACGTGTGTATGTACCGCTGAAGGTGGGACAGCACGCATCGAGAGAGGATCGAAACATGGAATATGTGTTGCGTGGTAGGAGAATCGGAGAACGAGCGGAGTAGGAAGAAGGCGAGCGAGTGCGGCGCGTGGCAGGATGAAACGAGGGAATGTAGGGGATCCGCGCGTTGAATCCACGCGGGCGGCCTTGCACGTCGCCTTGCTTGTATTGATCAGCAAGCTTGACAGTCCCGTGGCGTTACGATGGGCGCCTTCACTCGCCGATTATTTCGTCGCGACAAGCGGCATCGAGCGACGTCGAGCGGCGTCGAATCTAGTCAAGCCGAGCCGGCACGCCGGGCGCCATCGCTTTCAAAATCGATTTTTTTCCCCTCGGCCATCCAATCCGATCAAACTTTTCTGTTAACGTTCAGCCGTTAATCGATTTCCGTATATAACCTTTAAATACAGTAACGCACGGCTAACGTTACGTCAGCTCAGCAGCACATTCTCGCGAGCAGAACATCTTTTTATTTTCTTTCAAAAACCGGGAGAGGAAGATCGCGTCTGAAAAAAAATGAAGGAAATTTAATTTTCAGTAATTGACAGCTTATCATTGTCATTGCTGTGCCAATGTAAGACTGACTTGTTTTTATTTTTTTTATTGAACTACATAAATTAGGTAAATTTAGAGATATCGGAACCATGCTCGAAGATAATAAGTGTACATGCGAACAAATCAAAATACTTTTGTTCTCAGTATATTATACTCTAGAATGCATATACAGTAATTCTTATTCATATTTGGACATTCTTAAAACAACCTCAACTCTTTCAATATTAGAACAATACGAGTTTGATTTTTTTTTAAGTTAAAACGATCAGTTTATGACGTAAAAAATTCTCTTAAAAAATTACAATAGGTAATCGGATAATCGATGCTCCACTGTAATGTAAAATAGTCACTCTTAGAGCTCCGTAAACACATTGCTAAGAATTTCCAGGACATAGAAACATTAATCGCGTCGTCGTCTAACGCCGATTCGGTAAATTTTATTTACTGCTTGCTTATCTCGAGGCTTGTTTGGAGCTGGCGGAGTGTTAAGCGCTCGAAAGCGTGGCAAACGAAATTCCACGGCGCGTTGCGTTCATCGTTTGAAAGGGAAAGCAACGACGATGCTAATTAAATTGAAATTGACGCGTTAACGAGGGAGCCATGGGTCAACGGACGACGAGTCCGAATCGGAATCTTGGTGTTATCGTGCGAACAAATTTGTTTGTTCCTATGTTGATCTTTGGTTCGTTATTGCTGCTGCGGGGTTCGATAAACTATGTTCGATAAGGGCGGGATTTTTCGTTCGTTTCGTGGCGAACGGTATCAAGTTCTCGGCACGTATTTGAATTTGTTCCGGTTATATCAGCTGGCAGTGTGACGTAAGAAGATGCACGCGTTCGATTGGCCAAGGAACGCGCGGTACGTTCGCGATTGCGCGTGCCTTTATTGCCTCGACAGACGGCGTCGTGGCGCCATGCGGTAGACGGATTCGCACTGGCGCCGTGATTCATAGAATATTCTACTGAATAACCAGAACCCTATGACTTCGCTTCCTCCGTTCGTTGCTAGACAACGCTTCTGCGTCGGAATTTGCGTTTTTCTCGATCAACTCTCCATGTTACGAGGCAACGAAAAGTTCTATCAAGCAGGTACCCCTCTTTGGTGACTTTAAAGAAATAGGACAATTTTTATATTTATTTCACTCAAAAGTTATTTGATAAACAATCTATTTTCAACACAGTGGGACCTCACAGTGTTCGGATAATTGAATAGTTGCTTACACTGCTAGACTAAATCCTTAGTAAATTGTATAATAAATCGTGTTGTAAACGATTTCGTACCGCACTATCTGCACGTAGAATCTATCCATATACTGCAATTTTTATTCCAAACCACGCGGGTCGCATACGACTCACGCTATTAGAATTATTTGTTTTGCTTCGCAGAATTATCGGCTTTTTTCAATAGAGACATAAACAACATAGAAAATTTTCAAAACTAAAAAATTAAATGGTTTGAAAAAACTTAATCGCTATCGATTTTATCGTAGGTCATTAGAATGAATAGAGTACTGGTTTATTCCACCATTTCCAAATTTACATAGTGTTTATAACACACGAAATCCTTGAGTAACACGGTATATCAACTGTATCGTTTTTAAAGTTTTACCAAAATTATCTACACTTAATAATACGTGAAGAAACTTTTGGGGCTATTTTCACCCTCTTAACACGAATATCGTCAGCTGAGAAAGCTACGTAAAAATTCCATTAAAATCGGCGTTTACGATTGAGGAACCCGTTGACAATTTTAATAGGTCGGAAATAACAGAACAAAGACATTACTCCACTTCTTGTAATGTCTTTTCATTTTCGTTGCGTATGCATAAAATCCGCGGTCCGTTAATCACCCTCTAAAGGGTTATGGGTTCCAAGTTTGTTACATGGTCGTAGTTCTCCAAAGCAAGATTCCGTATGCCCAAATTGGCATGAAATGGTTATGCCGTTAAGTGGGCGACAAGCTTGGTCGACCGGCAGCGTGCAAATCAGGTGCAATGGAGATAGATATCCCGTATCAGGGTGAACGTACTCTCGTCAACGGAGATAAGACGTTTCCCGTGGACGCTGACCTTGGTGCATAACTGGATCGTGAATCAAGTGTTATGCTTTTTACCATACCTTCTCTTTTTCCATCTTATCGGGTGAAGTTCATTGACGCGTATTAACGAGTTCGATGCAACAGAATATATATAGGGTGATCGGTGACTGGTGGTACAATCGAAAACGGGGTGATTCGACATTTAAAAAAAAGTAAGTAGAAAAGGTGGAGTAAATTTTTTCGTACGAAGTTTTGTCTTCTAGAAAATCAAGTTTAACGATATCACCCATGGCTCTGTTCTATTTCTTTCATATGCTAAGCACGCACGAAAAAATTTTGTTCTACGTTTGAACTTATTTTATGTAGAATCATCCCCTCATCGGTTGCACCACCAGTCACCCATCACTTTATATACATAATATGAGACTCGTCATCGAAATTGCCGCAGAGAGTTCGAAGACCCTTCCGGCATGTTGTGTTTTTCTTGTGAAAAATTTCCCCGTCCAAAAAGTTCGTTATCCGCGGAGCGAATTTCACTGGTCACGGTTAAATCGGCGATTCGTTATGTTGCGTGATAAATGGAAATAGAATGCGGCGAAAGTTCAAGGACCGACCTTTCTCAACGGTCAACGAATGTTCGATACCGTGTCCTGCAGTCCTTAACCGGGCCTCGTTAACTCGCGAGACTTCGTTTGGTTGCTCCAATGGTTTTTCGTTATGTACATAATACTAAATATCATTATGAAAATTTCTGTTTTTAATCATTTTTTAATGCAACTTTTAGTAACATATTTGTGGGGTTTCCGGTTTGAAATTACGCCAAAAACATAATAAATTATGATGGCACCTCAATTACAATATTAGTGACTTTATGGTTTTTAGAAACGGGTGATTGCCACTCAAGTTTAATGTATTTAAAACACTTTGTTTAATAAAAGATTGAAATTATTTAAACTTTCATGTAAAATTATTTTTTTCATCAGTTCATAGATCTTTATATGCTCTTTAAAAAAGTATTAAGGGTCTTAGGTCGAAAATTAGTTTTACCATTATTAGACTATTATTAGAATCACCCCTTTTAAGAAAGTGCAACATTTTTGGGATACCCTGTATAAGAAAAATAAGAAACCTGTGTGTTTAATTGGTAAATCTAATACTAATAGATCAGAACAATTCAGCTTTACGTATTCCTCGATAATTGTTGCATTGAATTGCCAGCTGAGTTAGACTGTGAGATAACCGATTGTCCATTGTTTATATCTACCTAACGCCTGCGGATTATGCACGCAAGGCTTCCTATTTGTATGCGTGTCCCGTGGACGACTAACAGCTGTTAAGGAAGCAGAGCAGTGTTGTAAACAAGCGGAATAGTGGAGATTAATCCTCGATTGCCTTGACCGGTCAAAACGCATTGATTTGAGTACCATAATTGTTAGGGTCGTGACATGAACAAAGTAACCAATAGTTGTAAAAAATCGTGCGTAATTAAAATTATGAGCAGCTTTTTATTCTCTATAAAAAAAGTATAATATTCTCTATAATAATTGTAGTTTAGGAGTTATTTTTATTTAAGTATTGCTAAGAAGAGAATACATTCCTTCTCACATTTAGCGATGTGCATAGTCCAAGTTTTTGTGTAAACTTTATGCATGGTTTTCTCAGCAATATTTAACACTAAACCTACCACGAGGGGTCAAATGACCCATTTTACATTTTTTATTTGACAATTATTGAAATTGTAAAGGCGGTTTCATGGGAATTTATTGAACATATTTTTTGACTCCAGTATATATTATAGTAAAAATCGCACAAAATATAAATAAATTCGCATAAGATATAAATAAAGTCAGTCACTTTTGATGGTCGGAATGTTTAATGTTAAATTGAAATAACTCCTAAACTAATCATTTTTATAGGAAATATATAGTTGCATCGATTGGTGCACACAAAAATATACGGTTCCGTTTACAAAATCAAAGTTGATCTTCATAAGTCAACGGAAGACCTGTTTATGTGTCGTCATCCGCCCCTAAAGTTTCAAGTATCCGTGACTATAAAAACCACTACACAATTAAAGTTTGTGATTAAAGTCAATTATTCACAGCTATATTCTACTTCATTTTCCAGCCTATAGCCGGTTAAGGCAGGTACAGTTCTACGTCATGGTAAAATGGTCGATTGCCGTTGACGTCATTTTATACTTACAACGCCATAAGCGCATTTCACATTTACTCGAATCATCTAATCGTCCACGCTCATGATTACCGCTGGATATTACAAATAAATTTATCTAGTCATGTGCATCTATTATCACGAACAACTTTTGTATTTGTCCAAATCTGCATTCGCGAGGTGTGAATTGTTTTCAATTTGAAACGAAAACTGGTTACAAGTACAATAGGATGAAGCAATACTTCTTATTTTCACTTTCAAATTAATGGCGGAACCTTGCGGCTCCTAGCTATAGATTTTTGGCAATCGTAATAGTATCCTGGTACGCAGTACATACATACATATCACGAGACTTGCGTCAGAATACGAAAGAAAAAGTTTTACTTTCACTTTGCGGTAATCGTTAACCAATGAAATGAAATTATATTTATGACCGGTGCTTTTAAATTTGCTCGCAAGAATTTAATTTCGCATAAACACGTCCACAGTGTGCATCACATTTCTGAGAAACTTATATTGGATTCACTATAGCATCGACATCATTTTGGAGTTTCTGCCAACTATCTTAATAATCTCTGAAATTTGGTAGAATTCGGAATCCTAACTAACTTGAATAGCAGTGCATGAAAATAATAACCGTAATCACGATACGTGTAAATAAAGTTCTAATAACATATTTTCATCTATAGATTTTTCGAAATTGTTCAGTAGCATTGTTCCGCAGAAATCTACGGAAATTAGTAATTGTATCAACATGTGTGGTCTATAAATAGTTCTATAAAATGTTAAACAATCCATAATATCGATTCAGGATAATAATGTAGGTTAAACAATTATTAATGGAAGCGTACATCTATTATTAGTATGTAAATAACAAATCATTGTTCCTTCGATAATGTCAACTGGGAAGGGGGTGTTTTAGTATGAAAAAATCAGACGGAAACAGGAATAAAGTCTTCCATAGCAAATAATATTGTAACCAAGATATTTAATTTAAACATTAGCAAAATTCCCCAACGTATATTTTTATTAAATTCTTAAATACCATTAAACAAGCAAAATAACACAAAACCCAATGCCACCATTTAACACTTCACAATTTCACGTTAATATCTGTAATAACTTCGGAGAAAACAGATTATAACAATTTATCTTCCCCGCTCCGTACATTGATAGGTTGATAGTTTCAATTGACTATCTTTGATATTTAACACTAGAACTACTGAACACTAAACGTAGCCGATATACCGGATGATCACCTGAACAAAATATCGTAGCATAACTTGTTAGGTTTCTAGGGGCATATACTGTTGTAAGCAATCAATTTTTCTGAATAGTTCCAAAATTTCACGATCACCGACATTTTTTTCAACGGGGCAGTATGTTTTCAATACTATCGCGTGATAGTCAAGGTCAAGGTTAATTCAATGATCTATGCCATAATGTGACCTTGAGACATGACCGTAAATAGAAAAGATACTAGAACTGCGTATATAAACATTAGTCAGAAAACTATAAGGAGAGTCGGGCAATCATTCGTTTATCGTCTTCGATAACTGTGGTCGATCGTCATCGTTTTGAGTATGTATTTGCTGAAATTATTATTCTCTAACCAATGTTCTAACCTGGTTATTTCTTAATTAGATCATTTTTAATTCATTTTTGGTATTTAAAGGCCAATAAAAATCTTGATATTCTAGGACGTTGAACTAAAAGTCTTGACCTTAGTTATCACGTGGCAGTATTACAAATTATACTGTCTCTTTTAAAAAATCATCGCCTCGACACGATTCCCATCGTGGTATTTATTCTCCGAAACAATTATATCTTCTTCTGCCAGTTTTCTGTCTATTTTCAATAATAAATGAGATATTTAAGGCGATCAAGTTAGATGGACCATTGTGTAGGCTAAGTCTGGGCAATTTGCGGCTTGCGAGCCGCAGACGACTCCTCTCCCTACTCCTGGGTCCTTCCCACCAAACTCCTGTGGGCTGTTGGAAGAGATTGGAGAGATTAGGAGTCTGTATAGGAGGCCGTATCCTCGCGGTTAGGCAAGGCACGGTAGGAGCAATATGAAATAGTTGATAATATAGGTGAACTGGTACACTGATAGTGGAAGTCTTGATACGACAGCGGGAAAGAAGTTTCCCGGGCGTGGTGTAGGCCAGTGTAGCAAAATGTGGATCAGCAGCAGATTAAACCGCCATGTATTTTAAGCAAATAAATAGATTTCAAGAATTAACCTCTATCGGGCGTATATCGCCCCTCATCAAGCATTATACTTTTTACGTTCGTCACTTGTTGCGTGACATAGGAAACTATATCGACCAAGTGACGATCTAGCGTCATCTCAGGTCTGAGAATCTGACGACCGATAACGGTTAATAATAGTATTGATTGATTAGAAATTATGCTTTGTGAGTCTGGTTCAGTTATACAGGCTGGATCAGCACATATTACCATTTCAATTTACAAGACTATTACATGTCATACATCCGCCTTATAAACAACACGTATTTAACCAGATATACACATAAAACATTTCCCATTCCACACAAATACAATCCCTCAATATTTCCATAATAGACCTAATTTTATTCTATCTTTAATCTATCCTCGAGATATTCGGCACTTGACGTTTTCAGTTTAATAAATCTGCGCTTCGTTTTTAATCGTTTCTGGCACGAGGAAGAGAGAGAGAGAGAGATGAGAAAAGGAAAGGCAGACGATACGACGCGGATCTATATCGTCAGCTTCATATGAAAATTGTCTACGTCGAAAAAAGTAAATTTTACAGGAGGCGAAAACAACGATTTAAAACAAAACTATTTTGGTTTGCACAGAGATTTTTTAAAACTATGTTTATATTTAGACACTAATTAAAACAGTTAACAAAAACTACTCTCAAACCGTAGATATTGTAGTACCTCACAAGGTGAAGCTGAAAACTCAATTTTCATAGAAAAATGGACTTGGACAGTTTTTATATGAGACCGACGATATGTAGAATTCCGTGAGGTTTACGACACGGGCGACTGAAATCCGCTATTTTTGAGAAGTTCTGTACGCGCTGTATTCTCAGCTTTCTTTTTGATAGTACTGAAGTCAAGCTATTATACCTTGTCCATCAAGACCAGGTAGTGGACGTAAACATAACCGCTCGAGTGCGAAAGAATTGATGTTGCTCTTCTCAGGTAAGCTGCGAGGGGCGCGCGCTGGTACTTTACCGGTTCGTCTCGTTGGACAAGGTATACGAGTTATTTGTTACGGCACGTTTTCGTAAACACATCGTTCATTCATAAGAAAAGTAACACAACTCAAAATATATTTATCCTTTGCAAGGTAATGTGGGATCTCGGAGAACCCAGCTTCAGATTTTTTAAAAGAATTTTTATACGAATGAAATTAAATCTGTTTACTTTTTATCCTGTGTTTATTCTTTATCCAAAATTTATTAAAAACGAGGTTATTTAGGAAATTCATTTGTCGGGGTCTAAGAGACCCCAGCTTACTATTTATGTTATTAGACCTTACCTTGCGAGGATAACAAAAGCATAACACATATATACGTATAAATTGTGGTATACTTTATAATTAATGTTATTGGATTTACCGACTTTCAAAATCGCCTCCACATTTGTCTATCCTTGAAATAACCGAAGGCAGTATAAGGGCTGCAAGCCAGATTTGCTATAAGAGGCACCAGGCTAAGCAGTAAAAATTAGTAAGCCCGCTGTAGCGTGTAGACAAGGACCCTGTATCCTTGTTCTATAGTTTTGCTTTTGGGCTTGCTTTGCTGTGGACATTTTTTCGCAGTTCAGTCTGCTGTAGATCCTCTTCAATTTCCAATAAATGTATTAAAATTCATTTCCAATAAATGTACAAGACAATTAACCCAATATTTTACATTTCTAAGTTGATACAATAAACAAAATTGGCAATTTCAAATAATTTTCAAATGGCTCACCTGTAAAATTTCCTTTTTTTACTTATGTTATTATTATTATTATTATTTACTTTTCTTATGAATGAACGACATGGCGCTTCTATGTAGAGTTCAGGCTTTGAACTCGAAAGCAATCGACGTGTCATAAACCTATAGAGGCGACGCAAGACAATCGAAGGTTCGCTAAGCACGTGATCACACGTGGATCTGGTACTTCTCGAGGTCACTTCTTCGGGTCAAGTTCCACCCCACCGTAGACAGAGGGATGATTATTTTACATCTCTAAGTAACTGCTCACGAGTTAAGACAGGATTCAATTATTGGTTGGTAATGAATTTGATCGATGCAAACATTCTATGTGTATGGTGTCTCAAAAATCGTGGAGCAAGCAGAGTGACGATTCTACACGCAGAAACAAAAATATAAAGATTTGAAACGCATATTCGTTAATTTTTCAAACTAAATTTACTCGAAAACGAGAAAATGTTACTTCGTTTTTACGACTTGTTTCTGCATGTAGAATCTCCACCCAGTCGTTTGTACTACAATTTCGGAAACACCCTGTATAATGAAGCCCTATGTTAGTCAAATAGGAGTCGAATATTATTAGATTCTTGCATATAAAATGTTTGATTCTTGATATTATCATGAAACCAATTTTTTTTTTCAAATAAATGCTTATTAAAATTGGAGTCAAAATTTAATTTTGTCACTCGTCCACCTTGCTCATTTATGAGATTGTCATCTTTATTTTTGAGCCTTTTTTTAATAACTGAATGACAGTGGTATCATTTACTACTACATTTTGATTAAGCATCATCTGATGTCATCAATACGTTCATATTTTCACTCATATAAAAGGATCATGTCGATTGATATAGAAATAAATTTCATTTAAAAGTAAAGTGGGATATGTAAATAGAAACTGGAGATAAGACTTTAAACCATTGAACCATTTTTTCTCCATTGTGCACAGTTACAGAGTTATAAAAGGAACCAAAAGAAAAACAGTATTTCTTTCTTAATTGACTTCACAAAATTTACATTCTGAAATCGATCATTTCATATGCAACGATCTAATGCACAGTCGGAATATAAGCCAAAACAGAGTTAGGCAAAAAATGTATTTAGATACAAATTTCGGATCACAACTAAAAAATACAAAATTTTTAATTAGTTACTCGAAGACTTAGATACAAATCTATCTTGTATCTGACGTTTAATTAGATACTTTTGTATCCGAAGCTACGAATACATTTGTAACTAGTATCTGTATCTAATTCACAGATCCTTCAAGATCCTTTTGCCCAGTTCGAGGCTTGTATGAACACGTTCCGAGGACCGAAGTTCGGGCCCCGAGAACTGACCGCACAACACAATAGTAATGCAATAATCACGGCCGGGTGACCCTACGGCCAGCCAGATATATCGGCATAAAATCGCTAAACTACAATTGCTAAACTTCGTTGTTAAACATAATTCTTTCACGGAGTCATGTTAGTAGGGTTCTTACGGTTAGAACAAGACTATACATTGTGCTAGGGCAAAGATCCTTTTAAGATCCTTGTGGCCAGCTCGAGGCTTGAATGAACGCGTTTATATCTATTCTATCGAGTTTAGTAAAAGAATTGTATTTAATAACGAAGTTTAGCAATTGCATTTTAGCGATGTCATGCCGATATACTTGGCTGGCCGTAGGATTACCCGGCCGTGTTTATTGCATTACTATTGTGTTGTGCGGTCAGTTCTCGGGGCCCGACCTTCGGGCCTCGGAACGTGCTCATTCAAGCCTCGAACTGGGCAAAAGGATCTTGAAGGATCCGAAAGGATCTGTTAATGAGATACAGGTACTAGTTACAAATGTATCCGTCTTCGGATACAAAAGTATCTAATTACAAGTCAGATACTAGACAGATTTTAGTTGAATCCGGATTTAGATACTTTTGTATTTAAATACTGCCCAACTCTGAGCCAAAAAATTGTTGAAAACTGCAAGTGAACTCCTCTGTCTATAAATTTATTTATTCGTTCCTTACATCCTTTCATTGAATGATCGGTTGACCATTAATTCTGGCTACCCTTTATATTCACCTCGCGTAAGTGTTGACGAGTATACACTCAGCGGTTCACTGTTATTGTGGAGCATTGTTACGACAAAGCAGAAGGGTAGATGATGACGAGAGAAGCCCCGTTCACGAAGCTAGTCTCTAATGTCTGATTTTCTAAAACATGGAAATTTCAGTTGTAAGTAACATGAAAATGGTTTGATGTGGTAGACGGACCTCTGCGGCATCAAATGGAGGAAACTCGTGTGGGGCGAAGTGGCCGGCGGCTTCGGTGGCACTCCCCTCGAGGACCCGGTGCTTTCAAGCTTCTCGCGGTGCCTCGCGGGTGACATTCTCTGCGTGTGGCGGCGGGTCGCCGCGACGCCGGCCACCTCCGGCCCGGCAACCGCCTCTGCGACCGGAGCTGGCATCTTCGACCTGGGCATCGCACCCTCCCCCGCGCCGCCACCCCTCTCCCTCACCGCCGCTAAGGAACTCTGGATTTTCTGGTACGGCGAGGAACCTGATCTCTCCGGTATCGTGTCACCGGAACTGATTGCGTGCGGTGAGTAATCCACCTTGCAACCGACCCGCTACCATTTTACACTGTGCACTCTACCTGCCCTATGCATACACGGTGTCTCGAGCACCTTTGCAAACTTTAACAACCTACATCCCGCGACGAAGCTATAAGGCACACTATACAGAGTGTCCCAAAAATGTTGTACTTCCTTGAAGTGATCGATTGCGAAAGTCATTTGAAGTGACTTTTTCCGTTGCGAAATTTTTCTCCGCGGCTTCGTTAGGGAGTTATCAACGAAAAACAGGGACCAATCGCAACGCGGTTACAGCTGACGGATTTCGGTTCGGCCAATGCTAACTGCCGCGCTCTGATTGCTCTATATTTTTCCGTTAATAACTTCTTAATAAAGTCGTAGAGAACAGTCTCACAAAGGAAAAAGTTATTTGAAATGATCCCAGGAATCACTCCTCTCAAGGAAGTGAAACATTTTTGGGACACACTATAGACAGATCTATAAGACGTTATAAGAGGATTATTGGAAAGTTTAGTCGAGTAAGAATTTTCTTCTTCCTTCGTTCCTTAATGTCATTATTTACATCGTGTAGTAACGCTCGTTGAATAGTGTATTGTCATAAATAGTTAGAAATGTCTCGGAGAAAAAATGTTAAATTGAAATCGGCTTGATTAGGAAATGACTCGTATAAATTATTTTAAGAAGCCGTAGTGCGATTTACAATTACTTGAACAATTGTGATAATTACGGTAAAAAAAAACAACCGTGTGGTCCTCGGTAAATCTCAACCAAAAGATTGCGTCAAATTCTTCGTTAATTGCCAGGCAGATACAGTATTTTCTCCGTAACTGTCGGAAATGTTTCTACCGTAACTACTCAAATGTGATCCCCACAACTAAGGGTCTCCCCTTGGAACTAGTCAAACTGTGAACACATTCGACGACCGAGATAGCAAGGGATCGAGTATCGGCGAGGTTCACATTAATGCAAACGAAGCAAAAGACTGTAGATCTTTTAATGTTTTACTTTTTTTATAACACTTTTTTATAACACCAAACACACTATAGGTACTCCCGTAATAAGCGATTAAAGTTCTAGGCGTGAAAGAGGACGGCGAACGGGAAAGAAAGAAAGGCTCTCGAGTCAAAGCGTTCGGAAATGATGAAAGGCCGGTGTGAGCTCAGACCTTTAAATAAAA
The DNA here is from genome assembly GCA_028455615.1 of Lasioglossum zephyrum. Classification (NCBI taxonomy): domain Eukaryota; kingdom Metazoa; phylum Arthropoda; class Insecta; order Hymenoptera; family Halictidae; genus Lasioglossum; species Lasioglossum zephyrum. The sequence continues at coordinate 19,838,655 of CM052321.1, read as the reverse complement.
AATTTAACCTTCTTACTTTATGGTTTATAGTCGATGAAACTCTTACCATCGTATTCGTCACGGTTTTCTAATTGAAATGACACCAAACACGATATAATTATGACTTTAATTATTCAATATCGAAAGTTAAGTCTGAAACTTCAATTGTACAAAAGGGATACAATTCAATACCGTCGAAAATATAGATCTATAAAGCAAACAATAATAAAAAGTTTATGCAAATTACTTTCGAAAAGTATGCTGCAAGTCGGTAGAAAATAAAGGTGGCACTACGCGTTATTAATATCAAGTAAAATAAAATTGATGATTTGATTCTTTCTAAACAGTGTTACACGACTTATAGCTTTTTTATTTATTATATCAGTCTTATGTTATTGAAGTCCTTTGAAGTAAGAAAGTCTTTTGAAGAACTGTATGATGTAAACGATAGAATTAGGAATAAATGAAGAATAATTCTTACTAAAATACAATTTTTATTCATTTCATTTTACGGCTTATAGTTTTGTCGCCGGGCGTATTCGACGGGTCGATATAACCGTTTGGGGTCATTCCACGCGAAATCGAACACTTATCAGAGTACCTTTTTGACTTTTTTCAAATTTTTATTGTGGTAGTCTTTGGTGACTTTTCAAGGAGAAAGTGCAGAACAGCTAGAGCTCTTCTCCGAGTTCAATTATTCTTTGATATTAATGATATTAATGATTTGATATTAATTCTTTGATATGTTATAAATGATATAACTTTCAACATTTTGAACGAGTCTTTCCTTTGCATATTAGTGGCGGTCTTGCCACTAAGTTTCCGAGATGTTCACGAAGATCTGTCGATACCACTACAGTGAATTCGGTCTATACTTGTACACATGTGGCAATGTGTGCGTTACTACTGGTGGTCGGTCGCCGGACACTTATCCTCTGCTTAGACACGGGGATCGAGTGAGGTTAAAGGCCCCGTGTACAACTGCATACGCACGACTGCAAGAAATATCTGTTATAACTAGACTGCATATTTTATGCATTCATAACAAAAATGAATAAGAGCAATTTAAAGCAGTGTACGGATTAAAAGAATTTAATACTATCTATTCATTAGTATCAGCTTTTAAAAATTCAAACATTACTTGTAGATCTACACAGAACACATATTTTATGTTGTATTACTCTTTCCCGTACGATGAACAGTTTTCGAAAATAAATTCTTGCAATTTCGAAAATTGGACCCTTAGCCTACAATATCGAGTCAGACTCATGATGAAGATTTTGAAGAGAACTAATAGATGTGTATGCTGTTCATTTCCTGTAAACTTAAATAAAATTCTATTTGGTTGTAGTCAATACACAGGATGTCGGTGAAGGACCAAATTTTTTTTATAGTCAAATAGAGTAATCAATTTTCTTGTAGTGATATTTTTTGTAACGAAAATCAACGTTGTGCCTTTATTGCTGTAAATTCTTCAATCGCAAATATTGAATCCAGTAATTGAAACACACTCATACAAAGTCAAGTCGTAAGTGGGAGGTGGCACGTGTCGTGCACTAATGCTCTCTGGACAACGTGCAATTATATTTTGCATGACAAATGCATTGAAGCATACCTTTTCTTTGTTCCCCTTTTTCTTCTTTTCTAAGCGATACGGAGAAGCAAATTACTCTTTCTGAAAGAAAATCTTTACGCGTTGTTCCTGATGCTTTGACAACGAAAAGCACGTGACGTCACTTACATTAACACATTAACTTGATTAAAAAATCAAGGTGATGTAAAATTTTTATTTAAAAATAGAATTCTTTTAAATTTTATATATTGATGTTCATAAAAGAACGGAGTATTGATTCATTTTTGTTGGAAACATTTTTTTTATCAGAGATGTGAATAATATATGATATTGAATAAATTATTTAAACAAATGGTAATATTTGAAAACTGCCTACGTAGGTGTGTTTCATATTTTAGAAAAAAAAAACATAAAACATTGCCATTCACCCTATTCGTCTATCTATAGTAGTATCCAAGATATTCGTGAAAAATGTTTTTTATTCTAAACTCTCCGGTTTCGGCATAACTGTTCAGGTTTTGAAATGAACAAATGATCCGTAATACTTAAAATAATGGTGTTTTTGCTATTTTTAATGTAAACATTTACGTCCTCACGTACGAGAAATGTGCTATTGGTAAAAAGGATAGACCAATATTATTAAATAGGTTCTCCAGGGTAACAATAAGAAGACGAGACATTTTACTAACCACAATTTTTTAAAAATCGAATTAGTTTCATCGTTTTCGAAAGTGATATACATTTGAGAAAGGTCGATATGAGATTACTTGCTAACCTGATAAGAAATTTGATTTTTCATAATGTGAGCAGCTAATTGGTCAATTGAGACCACTGTGGTGGGGAATCACGTCGTAGGAGGAGAAGGTAGAGTGGGGGCGCAAGTTCGAATCAGACGACACTGTCTAGGCGTTAGATCGGCAAAAAAAATTGGTCTCAGCGAAAATTCTGCATGGTTCCGTTTCGCGGAAAGAAGGTGGTGTGCGAAGCGGTGACGCCAGCGAGACCGTGTTTCTCTCTTGACGGGGTCGCTGAACCGTGTACTTGGACTCTGCAACTCGGTGCATTGCAACGCGAGGATCCTTTATTGTGCATAGTGAGGAGTGCACCGATCGCGGAACCGAATGGTACACCGTCGAACATTGTACAAAGCAGACCGGGGTGAGGACAAAAGGGAGAAGAAAACTGGGATTGATTTCCCGAAAGAGAAAAGAAGGAATTTTTTCGCTGGTGGTCGCGCGTCGCGGCGGTCGTGTCGCACGCAAATCGCGTTACTTTCACGAGAACGAGCATCGCCTCGATTCGCCCGTGGAAGTAGATCGCGGGAAACTAACAGAAAATCTATGCTACTCTTCCGCGAGAAGGGAATCCTATTATAACGAAAGTATAATTGAAACATCAAATGAATTTGACACACGAGTATCCCTGCACGCATCCCCGAAACTCTTTCTCTCGAATGAATAATAATTAATTGTACGATTGTAATTGCAGAAAGTGAACAGGGCTCTTGGGAAAGCGGATTATCGTACGAGTGCCGGTCACTACTTTTCAAGGCTCTGCATAACTTGATCGAACGGTGCTTACTGTCACGTGATTTTATTCGCTTAGGAAAGTGGTTCGTACAACCTTACGATGGCTTCGAGAAACACCGTTGCAGTAGGTAAGATCTTGCATTGTTTTTCTTTTCTTTCTTTCTTCCGATTCTTCTCGTATTTATGCATTTCTTCACAGTTGTTCTTTGCGCTTCGTTCTAAGCGAGTTACCTTTTTATTTGCAGTTGTCACCTGTCGTTCTCGTTCGCATTCTTCGTCCATGGAGAGAGCACTGTATGCGCTAGTGTGGATGTTAGGCAGCATCCTGCTGTACGACATCTCACCAGAGCTTGCTTGCAACGTACCCAAACCTCCCAATCTGGTGTTAAAGGTAGTCATTGGAAACATTCACTTAACGCGTTCACTGTGCAAGTCCGTAAGCGCCGAGTCGATGAGACATGATGGAACTAGTCACACACCATGTATACAGTTCGGTTCACTTATGACAACAAGTCGTGATGCATGAGAACGATATAATAGATGATACTACAGAACCGTTCACATAAAGGTTCTTGTACCTTATACGGCGACATGGAATTCTCCATTATTCGTTTTTCAATCTGGCAACAGTTATATGGAGTGATGGTTGAAACGATTTATGTGCTTCTGGCTCAACTTTCAAAATGTTTGACCTGTTATCCGGATGGTGTCTTTGAAGCAACTTATTGGGTTATGGAAATTATGTATTTTAATTAACCTTATCATGGATATGATAGTGCTCCCACTGTCTCAAGTTACATCATATATTTCTGAAAAAAACATCCCTCGAAGAAAATATGATTTTCTTAATAGCTTATATTTGGGTAAACTTAATGTAGAGCATATCGCACCCATAGAAGAGCATTGTCACGACTTAAAAGATTATTCTTCTATCTAGCTCTGGTGGATTTAAAGTAGGATTTAAAGAACATAATAAACTTTAATATATACAAATATCATAACTTTAATTGCAATAGCTACGTCACAGTTCGACGAAATTTAATTAGAATTTTGTTTCTCTTGTCTTCTGAAAACTTCTGTTTTTTAAAAACCTTTTACTAGAAGTTCCAAATAAATCAAAATGCTTGTTGCTATTATAAAGTAGTACAATAACAATCCCGTTCAGTGTTCGGTAGTTAAAAAATGCGTGGGGAAGGTTAGTACGTACTATAATTTAAGACAAAAATAAAATCGAAATGTATACAATAATGTGGGGCAGAGAGGGGGAGAGAGAGAGAGTATAATTTATGGCTAGAATCTGCAGATAACTTGATAAGAAAAGCTATTGTCAAAGACAAATTTGAATACAAATGCTGCATACATTTGTATATCTCTGGAAACAGGTTAAGGGGTTACATACAGCTAGGAACAGTGTTACTAGGACAGTGTTATTTTTGAGAATTCTTTTTACTATTATATTATGTAAAAATACATTTTATTAGTAATTTCGGAAAGTGACATGAAATCTTTTATACGTCTTTACAAATTATTAAAGATAATATTCCGACAGTAGCACATTTATATAAACTTGTATTTAAAGAAACAATTATTTTCCGTACGTATGTAACTCCTGAAGAGTCAAGTTCTAGAAGCGTGTACAGAGAAGCAAACGGTACAGGTCTGTTCCGATTTGTTTCTTCAGTAAATGTTCTCTCAACAAATTTAATGTGATTGCAGCACAAATTTATTAAATATCTGTCCGCATACAGTGATTCTAGCTCCGTATGGGCTAGCAGGGACTTTAACCGGTCCAGTGGGACGAACAGATAGTCAGCTTCTTGAAGAATGGAAACATTTCTATCCGATCAATGGCAACAACATCGAAGCAGGACTTCCACCTTTGGTGGAAGTTCTTGTTGGTGGTGTACGCATGCGATATCCTTCCTGTTACGTCTTGGTCACTGATATGGACGACACTCCACCCGAAACTCCGCTTTCTCCACCAAGCAGTCCGGCTAGCTGCGAACATCCGCTCCTGGGTCAGCAGGAATTACGAGCAGCCACGGAATTACCGGAACGCGTATGGGCAGAATGTACTTCGAGTTCACCGATCTCTGCTTCCAAAACAGAATCTTCCATCGAACAAGGAACCTGGAGCTTCATTGATCCAACACAAAAGTCTTCCTGTACCTGTTCAAAGTGAGTAGAAAAATTATAAAAATTGCCTTTCGCAACAACGACATTCCCTACGAACTTTTACTGCATTGTACTTCCACCAAAATGCTACGAATAATCTATAATTATGAATATTTCATACGTGAATTCCTGTTACAGGTGTGCGAGACGGGTCGAGAATTTTAATCGGGACATCGAGACCGAGTTTCGAAATTCTAATAAATGTAAATCGGAATTCTCATGAATGATCCCGAAAACTCACTTGAGAATTCCGACACATTCGAAAACCTACCCAGTAAGCTTACAATTCGCTACCAAAATTTGTCGACAAATTCCGACTTCTCTGTTTTCGCATTGGGCTTGGTATTTGAGTGCAAAGTTTCCAGGCGCAATTCCGTGCCAAATCCATACCAAAGCTTGCTTTCGTGAAGAGGGCAGGTCAGTCGCACTAAGAGTGGACCTAACATTGCTCTAAGAGTAAAATAATAAGAAGATACATGAAACTTAAAATCATAATTTAGAAGTTTAAATGAAATTCCGTTTGCCCTACTGCAACAAGATTTACTCCGATTTTTCCCGATATTAACTCTTACAGCAAGGTTTTAGTGTGACCGGCTTTCATCACTAGGGAAAGGTTTGACATGGAATTGTGCCTGCACACGGTGCGCTCAACGATTTAGCTAACTAGGTAAATACTCTAAAAAATCCCGATATGTTCGAAAACCCGACTTGTCTCGACCCGTTACGACCATCGAATCCCCGAAATTTTCGGAGTCTCGCACATCTGTAATTTCCGTGTAATTCTCAACTATAAATCTATAAATGGAAAGAAAATTCTAAAACGCATCTAAAAATAAGAAAACAATGCAGTAACAGTACTCAGAATGGCACCGTCAGGTTGATCCAATTTATTCTAGTATTATGCAGAGAATGTACTGGTTTATTATTATTATTATTTGTCAAAGTTGTATTTCCTTTGCACATTTATTCATTGTAGCAGTAAATTATTTCTTTCAACTGCATTCTATGTTTATCTGATAACGTTTAAGATAGTATTATTCACAGTGATTATATTGGTTCTGTCTGCATGTTATGGCACAGTTATACGAAACGTAGGTCTCAATTATTTCAGTAAATAAGTAGTAATTTAATTAAATGGCCGTCGCAACATGTGCATGTGAACTTAGTTTTTCCATTTTTTTTTCCTTTTTTGTTTTTTCTTTTGAGGATGGCTCAAATGCGATTGTTTCTTTCAAGTTAGTTTGTTTGTTTTGTGCAATGGAACTATCCTATTTTAAACATTTCCATTAGGAGAAGAATGTCATTATTTATTGTGGAAACTACGTGGCAAGTCCATGATGAAGTTACGTTAATGGCGTGAAACTGATAGCCATTACGATTAATGCATTCACATGAAATTATCAGAAAACAAAAGATAATTTGGTACTCCCATCTTGAGGGACAATAAAATATAGAGTGATAGTTTACCAACATCAATAAAGTTTCAAGATTAGATAAGCGGTTAACAATTACAGCTGACAAGAATTTGATTTCTGTAGGGTCCTCTAAATTCGAATAATATAAATTAAAAACAGGTAGACATAAGAGAAAAAACAAGATGTTAAATACATCGGTTGCAGGTATACGACCCCCGGGGGTTGGAAGAGCCTGGCCTCCTCTCAGGTTCAGAGGGAGAGAGTAGATAGAGGTGGACGGAGGGTCGTACCATTTCATCGACGCTCTACCACCCAGTGGGATGCTTGTCCCTCTGTCCCTGCTAATGCCCCCAGGTGGGTAATCTCTGCCCCGATATCAACTGGAGAACCATTTCTCGCATATCTTAATAAATCACCACAATAATGCCAACTTCATGTGATCGTTATGATGCCATAACGTCATCCTTTAATTCACATTGCTTTTTGAAGCTGCGCTACTTATCTGACATTCCAGTAACTAAATTAAATGCACGTGTATCGCATTAATCAAATATCATCGTGTAGTTTTTTTTCTCCTAATTTTTTTTTCTCAGTCTTGGAGAGGGGAAGGGATGTCTGGATTAGGTCTGAGTTCATTAGCAAATTATATATACATACATATATATATTTGAGAAAAAGATGACGCTACGTCCATTTCTTTTATGCTGTTAGAGAAATGCAGTCAATATGAGTATTTCATATACAGTCGGTGACAAAATTGAGTGGACACTCAAAAGAAACTTTTCACTCGTATCCACTTAATTATGTCCCCGACTATATACATACATTTGGAAAGGTGGTATCCATTGCGTATATGTATTTATTAATGTACTGTAGTAAGTATGTTTACATGTATCTGGTAAACAGTTATTCATGCACTGGTAGATCATAAGTATGAATGAAAGTTGATCTTGTAATTACATTTATATTCTAAACAATTAACAAAGTCGCGATTGTTATAACATATCTTATAAACATTGGTAATTAATAGATTTTCTCCTTTCACGTCTCAATTTTCTATGCTTCTAAAGGTATATTTTGCATGAATCAATGGTATTATAGAATCAGCATGTACTCTGTAAATGTAGTATTTATGTATGTTGTGCTTTGTATCCTCGTCTCTCTATTTAGCATTTTTCAGCTTATCAGTGTCAGTTTTGTTCATTAAGTTAAGATCATTGTACTAGTGGAAAGAGGTCAAGACATTTCTAAATTAAGAAATTTTGTACAATAACTAAATAGGTAGATGATAGAAACTAGTATAGAAAGATGTTTAACCGCTTGCCTTACCGTATCGTGTCAGATTCGTGATGAAGATTTTGAACAGAGTCTAATAAATATGTATGTTATTAATCTCCTTTAAACCGAGATGAAATTCTATTTTGGTTTTGTTAATGTATAGTTATTAAAGAACATGTAGGCATATAATAGATATAAAGTTTCTCCTTTTTTTTTTAGGAAATTACGAGCTACAAATAAAGTTCTAATCGCTAAAACCGTAAAATAAGTCGTAGGGCAAGGGGTTAACATTAAGATGCCTTCACCTGTATTTCCTAGTACAATGATAATTGCAATGCTTTAATAATGGAATCGAATCAATAATTTTATGTTTGCCTTGAACAGGTCTATACTGAATAGAACAGAGGCACCGAGTACACCACCGGGTGGACCTCCCTCTTATTCAAGGGGACCACCAACTGGAGGGGATTGTCTACCAGTTCCATCTGTTGGCTCGCCAGGTTCCCCAGCACCTTCACCTCTTCCAACTCCACATTCCGAGCCAGCATCCGTTCCACCAGCTGAGCCTACAATGCCCACTCTGAGTCCTCAGCCACCACCCAGTCATACAAACACTGCCCCACCGTTAACCCCATCTCAAGGTCCGAAGTCAACCTCCTCTACATGCAATAATCAAGTGCATAGTCCAGCTCCTGGGCCATCTTTAAAACGACCAGTCTTAGTCTCCAGAGAATGTGAGGATATGTATTTAGAAAATGAACAGTCATTACCTTGGCTGTATGATTACTCGATGCAAGAAGCATGGCTCAATCATCCTGTGAAACGTTTTAAGGATTCTAATAGTAATCCAGTCAATGTGCGGAGCAATACTTTGTATCCACCAATGAATTCCCAGGTTTCTCAGTCACAGATTCCAAAATTAGAAATAAAGCAGGAACCAAATGTGAATGTTGTAAGTTGTTATTTATTATTTACTTCTTGTCACGTGTATTATCGATTAATCCTTTCTACAGAAATCGTGTGTGATTCTTATCAGGGTGATTGCATCGGAAGAAGAACAGATCCTTACGAATTTGACGCCACAGGTGAAGAGAACGGCACAGGTGTTGATGGACTTAGGCGACAAAGAGACGACCCTACCAAACCAGGATCGTTATTTACCAGCGAGGGTCTTCAAGCATCCTACAAAGATTTAGATCAAATCTTTGATAACTCTGATCCTGATACTTCTAGCGATGAAACTGTACGTATTGTGTTCGATTGTTTTATGTCTTCAACTGTTTCTATGTCGACAAACGCCAAACAGCGCAATCGCGCAGTTTTCGCACTACCAATTGAGCATCGCGAGTAAACACCGTGGCACTCGCTGTCCGACATGAAATCTGAACAGCGCGATCACGCTGCGCGTCATTGAAACGATCAAGTTTTAATGAATTATTTTCTGTTGATAGAATAAATCACATAGTGTTTCTTTTTACGAATCAGAATTTGAACCAGCTTCAAGTACAAACCCCGCCGGAGTCGAACAGATCCGGTGGACTACATGACGAAACCAGGGCGGATGCCAATAACAGACATAATAATCGTGGAGTAGGTGTTCTACGACCAGAAGAACTTTCGAAAATGTTTCCGACACCACCATCCCTAGAGCATAATCCGGTCGCTTCACCTTGTCAGTTGAACGACACTTTAATGGACCAGACAGAACTTTCTGTACCTCAACGACCACTCAGGCATCTTCCTGATATCTATCCAAACATGGGATCCCCTCAAGAAGAACCAATCGACGATTGGTGGTCCTACGTGTTCAAGCCTACACAAATTTGTAAGATGGTTGGTTCTTCCAAGTATGCTCCTCTCACGAATTTGCCCAGCCAATCTTTACCACCTGTCACACTGCCATCGCACTGCGTATACAGACCTTCCTGGCAGTGCAATCCAGCTCCGAACAATACAGAGAAACCGCTCCCACCCACTAGACCTGGATCTGTTCAACAGCAACCCTGCCCACCTAGCCCAGCGCCATTGGGAGCACCGTATCGCTCGGCAACTATTTCTGGCAGACCGCCACCGCCACCGTACGATCAGCCGAGTCCAGCAACATCTACAACTTCTTCATATCTCAACAAAAACCTGAATAGTATTGAAGCTGACACTCCGGGACCTACGCGCGCTCCAGAATCGAACTCTCTTATAGTGAACATCTTATTAGGCGATACCGCGCTAAACATCTTTCGCGATCACAATTTCGACAGTTGCAGCCTATGTGTGTGTAACGCAGGTCCAAAAGTGGTCGGCAATATCAAAGGTGCCGATGCAGGAGTTTATCTGACACACTCGTGGTCGGGTGGGGCTCTGTTCCAAGATGACGATCAAATCAGATGTAGTTGCGGGTTTAGCGCGGTAGTGAACCGACGATTGGCCCATCGAGCGGGTTTGTTTTACGAGGACGAAATGGAGATCACCGGTATTGCAGAAGATCCTGCGGAAAAGAAAAAAGTGTCTTTGGTTGCCGTGGCATGCGGAGGGGGCAAAGCATCCGAAGGTTTGGACGTAATACCACCGAACGTGTTGGAGTTGCTGAGGGAACAGTGTTTGATCGTGCAGAGCTCCGCGAGTAGTCTGTACAGAGCGTCTAGGATTTACGCGACAATGAAGAACCCGATCCTCGCGCCCACAGTGAATATGTTGGAGTTTAACGATGGGAACGAAGTGTCGCTGGCGGCTCTCGACCAGGGTAAAATCGACGGTACGCACAACGAAAGGACTAATCGCGTGAACGGTGTGCATCGGTGGGTATTCCTCCGAGCGAGGGGTCCTCAGTGTAGCGGTGATATTGTTAGGATGATGAGAGCACTGCAGCCGCTCCTGCAAGACGCGGTACAACGGAAATGTACCACTCGAATGTGGGAAGCACCATACACCGTCGCTGGTCCTCTTACCTGGAGGCAGTTTCATCGTTTGGCTGGTCGTGGAACTGACGATCGCTGCGAACCTCAGCCAATACCTGCATTGGTTGTTGGTTACGATCGAGATTGGCTGTCTCTGTCACCTTATGCTCTCAGTTACTGGGAGAAACTGCTTCTCGAACCATACGCTGGACCTAGGGATGTCGCTTACGTAGTGGTAGCGCCGGATAACGATTGCGTCGTTAATAAAGTGAAGTCATTTTTCCGGGAATTATCGACCACCTACGAAGTAAGCATCTGATACTATTGCAACGTACACTATACTATGCAAAAGAAAGAAGCAGCCAATATAATTATAAGATTATAATGACAAACAATATCTTTATGTGGAAATTGTATTGTACAATGATTGATTTATTGTATTTAAAGTATTGGATAATCCGCAATAACACATATATTCTCAGAACTGTTCAATTAAACAGCGTAATCCTTTTTCAAAACTTACTGTGATCTTACACTACAAATTATGATATTGGCGCACTGGTACGATCAATTTTAGAAATATAGCAAATTTGCAAAATGTTACATGAAATTTAATTTTTCAACGTTTCGGTCTCAAATTCAGACCATTTTCAAGAATGTATAAATTTCCGTATTGCGTCTGTAAGAAGTTAACAATGTAATTTTATATTGTTTATAGAAATCTTACAGACGCAATACGGAAATTTATACATTCTTGAAAATGGTCTGAATTTGAGACTGAAACGTTGAAAAATTAAATTTCATGTAACATTTTGCAAATTTGCTATATTTCTAAAATTGATCGAACCAGTGCGCCAATATCATAATTTGTAGTTTAAACAATTGTCGTTCGAAATACAAACAACGGTTACTGTGATCTTGTTTGATTTTTTACGCTTTTCTACTAAATGTGACCGGGTGCTGCTTTCTTTTGCACAGTAGTATATGTTGTTTTATTTCGGTTTCTAACGTGACATGCTTTTTCAGATCTGCCGGCTGGGAAGGCATACGCCTATTTCAAAGGCACTTCGCGATGGTATTCTTCGAGTTGGTAAATCGTCCGTGCAAAAACAAACCAAACAGCAGATAGACGACTGGTTTAAATTATTAGGCGAGAACCAATTGGGAGAGCTGTTGCGGCTATATGCTCAAGTCTGTAACCACCGATTAGCCCCATATTTAACGCAGGTTATACAAGACCGAAGTCTGTTAGATCCTGGAGATTCGCAGCCAACCAACAAACAACAACAGCAACAGCAGCAAACAACTATCCCTGTTACTGACACAATGCCAGCAACGCCTGACGTAATAATGACAAGTAAACCTGAATCCGTTGGTAGGTATTCATGTTAGATGTATTCTCCAAGGTAAATATACGGGGTGTTCTGCGAAAGGTGAACGAATGAAGATGTCAGATCATGGCAGACAAGTGTAAATATCAACAACGAATTCATATGTTCGACAGAAACTGTGGATAGCTTAAAAAATTATATTTCGTGATTCAAGACTTTTTACATCTTACATTTCGAAGTTTTTTTTTTACTTTTGTTCACTGGATAGAACGCTGTGCATAAATTTCACTAACAACATTTATAATTTCCGAACTGCACTTAATATTAGAATAGTTTGCTAGTGTACATGAGAACATGTAAACATTTTTATTTTTAGTATTCTAAACTCAACTATACAGGGTGTACCAGATAAAGTGTTACAAACTGTTCGCTCGGAATCTAATGAAGATATTGACTTAATTATTTTTTTAATTAAATGTTTTTTTTTATTAATTATTCAATTTTTTATGGGGGAAAGGAGGGTCCCCCCAAAATTTTTTTAATGGAGATGTTATTATTGATTTTTCGTTATTGTCATACTTCTTATTAAACGCAATAGCATTTACTTGAACGTCTTTTTATTGCGCATAGTTACTACGCTTGGCAGTCAACGTGTTAAGAACCGCAGCTTAGATTTTCCTTCACCTATTGTTAAACATCCTGAATAATGAAGTAGTAAATGTATCAGAACTTCAAACAGAAGCTTCTCTTAGTGGGATTTGGAGCAGTTGAGATGCTAAGGCCCTGAACCATCTTTGCTGCTCCAAATGCCTTAAGACTGGTCTGAAATAGAAATCAATTTAAGGGGAAAGGTTGCTTTAAACAATTTGTTTGTTCTATTTTTTCTACTTGGTAACCTTCTTTGTTTGTTAGATCCAATGGTTTTTTTTCTTTACGTTTCCGTTGCCTTTACTACCTCACTATATCGTTACCTCCGAGCGTGTATACGTTTGTTTCTGTAAATACGTCGTAGTGTTTCACAGCAAATAATTCCCCACTCGATATTTTAGAAGGAGAAAATCCTAGAAGTGAAACTCCGTCGAACACGGCTACAAATTCGAACTCCAACACTGGTAATACAACACCAACTTCTCAAACTGTCACGATACCCACGAACAACTCTGCGGGTCCAGATGAAGAGGAAGTCGAACCTCCGGCTGTGGTAGTTTATTTGGTTGAACCTTTCTCGCTAGGAGGTGCCGAGGATCCTGATCGTCGAAGACTCGCAATTTTAGCTTTATTACGCGCATACTCCGCAGCGGTGAATAGCATGCCTGAAAATATTAGATCAAACATAAACGTTCAGGTAAAATTTCATGTCACGCTGTCGCTTGGTTTTGGAAGAGTTCGACTTACGTACTAATCACATGTTGCGTTTTCATTTGCAGTTAATATCCTTGGAAAGTATAATGGAATTAGGGCGAGCTAGAGAAAGGCGAAAAATACAGGATGAAATGCGAGCGTTAGCATTAAACGTGTTTCTGCAAGGCCGTCGATTACTAAATCACAACTCTACGGTAAAAAGTCTTACTGGCTTTGGTACTGCTGCCGCCGCAGATCTTTTCCTTAAGAGTAAAGATGTAAGGCCCCTGCTTTTATTTCTGTCCCGCGAATGGTGTTTTAAATTAAGGGGGTAGACTCGTTTCCAGGATTACAAAGGTGCGGGGTGTGCTTCGTCATTTCTCGATACTGTAAACATGGCGTTTTTTCAATAGTCGAAAGTGCTAGATAAAAGATCAATCTATTTTTACGTTTACGAGACGTAATTTGCATGGACTTTTCAGGGCGATCGCGGCCTAGATTGATCGTATATACTGCTGCTCAAAAGTATGTGGACACTTCCTTAATTCTTATAACTACCTCTCGAAACATATTTCAACAGAAAATAATTATATCTTTCTTTCATCTACAGATCCACCGCGTGCTTTTATGACCGTGTTTACTAGTCGTTCCATCCTGACTATTAACTTTCTCATTATGTCAGTATCAATAAGGTTCCACTCGGATTCTAAGATGTCCCACAAATGTTTTTCAGATTTGGAACATTCTTTTCGGAGATTCTATCTATGTGATCCCATAATTTTTCTTTTATTTATTTAAGAAAATTGAATAACTAAATTGTTCATTTTGGCACTATTGGAATACATCACACACGTATTCATAATAGACTTTAGCAAAAAAATATTGTTTGAGAATAAAAATATACATTATATATCAAAATTTTCATGAACACCGCTTCTACACCGTATCTAGCGCTATTGACTACTAAAAACCCCATCTTTGCATTATCGAGTTGTGAGAAGTCTAGAAACGAGCATCTACCCCCTTAAATTATGTCGCTCGGTTGCTTGTGCCATTTCGTAGAATAAGAATAGCAAATTATACACGAGCTGTGACTCGGTCATTTGCATTCTTATAATAATACTCTTGTAACTCCACATTAGGAACGGAACAGAGCACCATATCGGTTGTACGCGCCGGCCTATGTCCTGGCTCCTCTTCGGGCAAAGAGCGAAGCACCCGAGTCTTTCGGCATCGCTGGGCCTGAGGAATGCGCTGTACTTTATCTGAGCTATTGTCTCAGCGAGGACCAATCTTGGCTGCTCGCAGTCGCAACCGACGACCGGGGTGAGATATTTGAAACGGCCACCATCAACATCGACATACCCAATCGGAAGAGGAGAAAACGAGCGTCGGCCAGACGAATTGGACTACAGAAGTTAATGGATTTCATTCTCAGCGTGATGTCTCAAGGCGTAAGTACCCATACATGTTTTATTTATTACTTTATCTATCACTGTCTAAGTTAAGTAACCTTGAAGACGTACATACAAAAGACAAACTCAAGTGTTATCACTAGACTGCGGATTTTGTATGCATTCGTGACAAAATGAATGAAAGAAATAAAAAAACCGTTTAGTCTTCACGCGATTTTAAGAGTCTTGTATTATTATCGACACGTTCGAATTATTAAGAGAAGGAATGCATTTGCTTTTAACTTCGATTTCTTACAATTAATTTGCTCAATTTTTGTTTTGTAAGTGCACCTTGAAGGTTTTTGAAATAAAAAGACTTATCAGAAGATAATAACGAAAATAATCGAGGTGATATTATGAAGTATAAATATTGTTTTAAGTCCCTAAACATTATACAGTTACAATACAAATCAGCAGTGTTTAAATACTTGTTGGATCCTCTGTACATATTTTTCAAAAATCAAATAGAATGAGATATATGTAAGAATATATAAATATGCATACGCTTCTTTGCAGGTGCAACCCTGGAGATTAGTAGTGGGCCGAGTGGGGCGCATTGGTCACGGCGAATTGAAAGGGTGGAGCTGGTTACTATCCAGGAAAGCTCTGCTGAAAGCATCGAAACACTTAAAAGAGATATGTGGCCAGTGTGGTTTGCTTTATCCGTCAGCAGCGCCGTGCGTTCTCAGCGCTTGTTTGGTTTCTCTAGAACCAGATTCAACTTTGAGACTGATGGCTGATCAGTTCACACCTGATGAAAGATTTAGTCAGGCATCGGTAAACTGCCAATTATCTACACCACAGGATGTCACGTGTACTCACATTCTCGTCTTTCCTACATCTGCAACTACTCAGGTAAATTAATCGTTCACGCAAGTCCTACTTTTGATTGCGCGGAACGAATCATTCGTCGTCGAACGTAGTGATTATTAGGTTGTCGCGTATGAAATGTCCAATTTTTACCAGCGATATTAAACAAACGCAATCGGGTACTCAATGTATTCTGACTAGAAATTTCAAGTTTCTTGATTGTATTACGGTAAAAATAAGATATGGTCATTAATTAATCGCCACATTTTTACCAAAAATTTTCAGACATATGAAAGGGATACATAAAAAAGGAAATAAACTTTATTTAAAAGTAAAATTATACATCTACATTAAAATTGAACATAGGATATTAACACTAAACGTGCCGAGCTATAAAAGTAATAGGCACGTGGTTGCCTATAAAAATAACAAGAATTAATTTATTTAGATTTTGCGTGGTTCTTCTTATAACATGTGCTCTAGTAAAGATATTTATCAAATCATTTCTTATGAAGGCATCTTTATAATTTCATTAATTGTGAAATAAAAGAAAAACTAGAACCAGTTATGGTACGTTTAGTGTTAAGGACTAGTTTTGTATCTCAAAGTTTTATATAGCAAACCTATAAGACTGTAATAACATTTCTTGACCGAAAAGTTTCATAAGAGTTGCATTCTAAAATCGGAAATTTCATATACAACAACCTAATACCTCTAGAGTCCGGATCTTCATGTATTTATAACACGTATGAAACACAAAACAGCATTTATATTGGCCTTGTAATCAACGAAAGAATGCTTTTTGACAAACTGAAAATTGCATAAAGATCATCAGTTGACCTATATCTAATCCGCGTATAATAGATCAAAGTTAATCTTATGTTGTAGTGGTTCTAAGAATCAATATTTTCTTTTTCTACAGTCATCACAGACTGCATTTCAAGAGCAACATATTAATGGACCAGATTTAGGGGATGACGAATTGTTTTCCGCTTTGAATGATGACATGCCGGAAGGTATGGAAGGTATGGGAGACTTCAATGATATCTTCAACGTATGGCCAGAAGCTGGCACTGGTGGAGGACAAAGTCCCGGAGCCAGTCCGCATAGGCCTGAAGGATCCCCCTTGGGTGGAGATGGCGGTGGTTCGGGTTTAGGCAATCACGACGGCCCAGGAAGCCCATTCCCGTGTAGTAACACGCCAAGAGTAAGTAGAAATCAAATAAGAAAGAGTAATACAGTATTTTATCGATAATTGTCCGCAATACGCGTCTGCCCAAAGACAATTATCCACCAGGGATACTATTCTTTGACTTTTGCTGAACGTAAAAAAGGACAGTGGAGCTTGAGGCGCTTCGGTCGTTGAGAAGTGTAAACATAACTAATCAAATAACAAAACTTCTTTATTTTTCATTATTTTTAATGGGATTTTGACCAACATATCCGTGGCATTTTTCTAATAAAAATTATACCAATTATGATATAATTCCAATTATATTTACTTATGTAAAGGTGGTTCGGAACCCACTGTAATAAACAGTAGGTTCCGCTGAAAAGTAGGCTGAAAATAAGCGATAGGGAGAGTGGTAAGCGGACTTGAAACCCTGAGGGGGCCAATTATCATTACTTTAGTTTATTTACTCGTGTAATGCACGATGAAAGTTTGGGAAGCAAAGTCGGAATGGGAAAGAAAGAGACGCGGAGAGTCACGGCGCGCCGGCACAGTTTAGAGAACTTCCCATACCCCGATCTTCCTTTCGTTCGAAATTCTCACTGTTCAGTACGCAAGTAAATATTATCGGAATTATATCATATTTAGTATCATTTTCATTAGGAAAATGCTACGAATATGTCGGTGATAGCCTAATAAAAAAAGAAAACAATAAAAAATAAAGAAGTTTCGTCCTAGACCCGCTAGAGGACTCATCAGTAAGGCTATCTAGCGGGCCCTGCCTTATACACGGGATGCTAGAAGGCAATTTGGAAAATGTATTTATGCTGAAAGGACATATCATTAACTAGTCAGAAAGACTTTCTGACGGTTTTGTCCATCTTGGGGACGGTGTCCGAACTAATCGTTCAAACACCTTTGTTTACTTTGGGAAGGTGTCAGAACTAATGTCTTTCTCGAACTTGTAAATTTATTCACCTTGGTTTTGATAATTAATTAATTGGTTCTCGTTTGTAATTCATCTTAATGATCTAGCGGGTCTAGGACGAAACACCTCCTTCCTTTTCTTTTCCATTGTTATAAATGATCGAACCAGTGCGGCGCGAATAAATATTTATACTATCATTAAGATAAATTACGATCGAGAACCAATTAATTAATTATTAAAAATAAAGAAGTTTTGTCATTGAATTACTGGTGTCTCACAGATATACCCGAGCCGTATGAAGGCACATACTTCTCGGCGACCGAGGCCTCTGCAGCTTCTGCCCCCCTCAACGGGGTATACCCCGCAAGAGTGGGGATAGTTTTGGGACAATTTTCGGCCAGACATTTGCGACATTTATCAATAAAATACTGTACTCGAAATACATATATCTTTCGAATGATGATAACATTAAAATTATTGATCTACAGGCAGCAGTTGCTGAACAAGCTGAAGAAGTAGGGACGCTATTGCAGCAACCACTTGCTCTTGGTTACTTAGTATCCACTGCGCCAACCGGACGTATGCCACCATGGTTTTGGTCAGCTTGCCCCCATCTCGAAGGCGTTTGTCCAGTGTTCTTGAAGAATGCCTTACATTTGCATAGTCCAGCAATACAGCAGAATAGTGACGATCTGTTACAACAACAAAGTGCACTCACTGCTCATCCGCTAGACTCGCAGTATACCACCGATGTGCTCAGGTTAATACATTAACATCTCATGTTTTTTTTCCTGAAAATATGCTGACGACGTAATTAAGGAGTAGAAATTTATTTTAGAAAAACACCACTTCGTAGTTGAATGATTAGTTTTTCAGTTGCACTGTACGCCAATTGGAGAAACGCAGTTTCGAGAAATACTTTAAAGTAATAAAAATTGCTAGCCCAATTTCACAGAGTAAACCTTCCTCTTCCATATTTTCAACATACTTGCGTGACGCGTAGTTATAAAATCAATTGTAACTTTGTCGATACTTCGAATTTCGTATTAAAACATTCGGAACATATTTTCAATATATAGCATTATTTTTCTATGTAGACAATATTTGATCTTTTCAAGAGGTTACACGAGTTGCTCTCCTTAATGTTTTGGATTATATTCGAAATGGAATGTAATATTTAACCGAGTTGTACGATTTTCAGATACGTGTTGGAAGGATACAACGCATTATCGTGGCTCGCTGTAGATGCGAACACGAAGGATCGACTATCCTGCTTGCCAGTACACGTACAAGCGCTCATGCAGCTCTACCATGCAGCGGCAGCTCTCGTCTGACCCACACCCTCTCCCTTCGTAGTGCAGTATGTGCACCTCTCTCACGCACTCCTTAACCGTACCATCACTTGGGGCTTTACGAGAGCAACTGGTTTCCTAGATCCGTCTTCAACTGTTAATGACTCTGAAATTCCTCGAATAATTGGAATAGGATGATCCTTCGGCCATTCGTCGATGATTCTTCGACACGATGAACACCGAGATCTTTTTCCTTGCTCGGCTTCTTTGTACTCTTTCAATTCATAAGACACGGTGAGGTCGCGTCACGTCGCGATGACACTTGCCGTAACGCTCGATTGACGTAGTTTCTCTTTTTTTTGTTTTGTTTTCTTTTTTTTCTCAATATTCTTCTATCCGTATATTTGTTGACAGGCGGACAAACCGAGAAATAAAGTAGATTGTACTTTGTGTTTAACCAGTAATCGTGACAAATAAAAAGAAAACACAAAGATACTACTAATTAACGACCATGCATTACCGCATACCAAATGGAGTCTGATGAATGAAAGTTGGAATTGCATGCAATAATATATGGATAAGGGAGATTGAAAGAACGAATGGAAGCTCGAGAAAATGATAGTGAAATATGGGAGTAAGTGAGAACGAAAGACAACGTGTGGAAGAAGAAGCGTGTTTGTCTGTGCAAGCGGAAACTACGAGAAAACGGTAGACAGAGAGAAAGAAAGAAAGAAAGAAAGAGAGACAGAGAGTGAGAAAGAGTGAGAGAACGAGAGAGAGAGGGAAAGAGAGGAAAGAGTGTGAGGGAGAGAGAGTGCGTGAAAAGAAGCTAACTTTCGATTGCCTCTCTATCAATAGATAGTTCAATTACAAATCAGAATCTCTAGAAAATTACGTAACCAAAACGTTTTTAATTGTAAATTGAATTTTGTACAAAGCTTTTATTATTAATAACGACGAAGTAATATAAACGATATTACGTTGTTTTTTAATTTTATAGAGATGATATAAATGGAAAAAAAACGTAAGAACAGAAAGGGAGGCGACACTTCTTTTTTACAAGTATATTGCCTCGTACAAGCCCCTGGTGTGAGATAAGTATGACAATTATATAATATTATATTATATTATGCTCGCGCGGCACTGGGTCACTGTTATCATGTTTCCTGGACCCGTTAGCGCAATTTTTCGATGCTGTTTGACAAATTTTATTCGAATTAGGTGACCTCTATATATTATACATACATTAATAGTGTAAAATATTGTTTTTAAATAATTTATGAAGTGAAACATCGCCGATGTATTAGATTATTGAGAATGAACGAAGGGAGCGAGAGAGAAAAGAGAATGAGAGAAGAGCACAGTTTTGTTCCCTGCAACTTAGGAAAAATAATTTAAAATATACAAACAAAATGAGCAAGCGAACGAAGCGAAAAAAAATATATGAGGAAAAGAATAAAAAGACAAGAGATAAGAATACGGGGCGCGTCTGAATGGAAGCCAATGGTGGCTAGTTGCGTCAGTCGCATAGTACAAATATGACTTGTACATAGCAATCCCTAATCCTCCCCCTTATAAAGTTATTGGTTAATTTACTCACACACCACACTCACACTGTATCTATAGTATTTATTATCTGGGTAGAACATCATTATTGGGATTATTATTATTAATTATTATTATTACTATTATTATATTAATATTACGAAATACAGTTTTATGTGTATATATAATTATATACCTCATTTCACACGGAACGCGTATCTTACAGTGTCGATGTTGCAAGCATAATGGAAACGCCGCGACGTTTACGTATATCCATGAACATTTTCTTAGATACAAAAGTTCTTTCTTGTTTTCCTACTTGGAAATCTCACAAGGAAGAAATTAATGCCCCTCGTAATTACGCAGAATAACAAATTTCTAAAGACTACCATTAGATGATATTCTTTTTTTCTTTTTATCTATTCCATTTATAAGGGATGCTACAGGTATCGCAACGTTTCTAAATAAAAAAAAGACGAACCCGTACTTTATTAATTTTTTGGGGGAAATTAATCTTTGGAAAACTCAATGGTTTCAATGCTGTTTTTGTTTTTTTTTTTATTCTAAGAACAAAATATCTTACAAGTTTGTTATCGATGACTAAAATATTATTTTATTATGTACGTAATAAGTATTACTGTATTTGCACATTGGTAACAATCGTCACTCGCCGAAAATAATACGATACAATCGCATTTCTGGTATGCTTGTAACATGTATATCAGTAAACCCTATTTTATTCATGTAATAAAATTACAAACTTCTCATCATTACGCATATAGGTATGTATAAATGTTATACATGATGTCTGGCTACAGGTTAAACCAATTTTAAAAGGGGTATTCTACATATTAAAATTGAACGAAAATCAAAAGCACAGGTTCGGATTAATTTTTGAATTATTCATAATCTGCCGATAGAGCGACGTGCGTAAACGATGTCAGTAGAAAATACAGTCGACGACTTTACAATATCAAATATAGACGCTTATTTAGAAGTTATATCATCGGTAACTTTAATATTTTATAAAAATTCGGACAGATCATTGCACGATATTAAACTTACTTGTTCACTGGAATCTATAGCAAACATATTAATATCTATCTTATTGAATTTTCAACTAAAAAACATGAAGCTCTTTTACGATATCCTACTAAATCTCAAGAGAAATAATCAACCGTACGCGTGCAAGCGCACAAGTCATGAGTGTCAGTATGTATTATACACTGCAATTATGAACAAACAAAAAAAAATCCGTGATTATTGCGTATGACGATTATCTTGTTCGTAAGCGTCCATAATCTACGAACAAAATACAAGCGGTACTGTTACTAAACTTTCAACTCCGCCTAAATTAAAGGATTACAGTCTGCTAATAAATAAAGTTTACAAGTCGGGACCAACAATAATGATGTAAAAGACTAGAAACAGACTGCGATTTCGAGCGAATTTATTTGTGAAACAAACATATGATTCACGGTTGTGTTTCTATTTCTTAAATGCCAAACAAAACCATGCACAACCTATGGCACACATGATCACTGAATTGAACAGAAATTTTTAGTAATTTAATACCTTCGAGTATAGTAACTATTAATTGATAAAGGTGATTAAATTATTTCTGTTCAAGTCTTGAAGTCCATTGAAGTAGAACTAAAATCTGCCACGTTTAATGGCAATATCTTCATTGTGCACCTCTGCTTCACTGAAATATCTTCTCGATAAAAACAGATTGTCTTTTTATAATTTTTTAGTTTCACTTTGGTTACGAATTTAGTTCGGCGTTACTGTATACAGGTGAATTGTACGTATAGTATGTCAACAAAAAGAAAGAATGCACACGAAACATTCAAATAATTGACACTTTCGGTCAGACAATTGCAATGTGTAATAAACATTGACATTTTACAATTGATTAGATATCCGAAGGTAAATAAATCTAATGCTATACAATGATTACTATGAGCTTTTTCAAAAATAGCGTGGAACCTCAAATTACAACTCCCAAGTAAGTATTTGACTTTCACATGATATATCACTGTTTGTGTCTTTATTAATCTGTTATACGCGTCGTTATTGATCAATGATCGACAATCTGAAAACGAAGCCGGTATCATAACTTCATTACTCCTGGCTAGAGAAGGCTTGTTTCTTCCATAAAACATTGGAGCTATTCTGAGAAAATTATTATTAACACATTACCGACCAGTGATTATTGTATAATTTTGATAAATCTATGGTACATGGCTAAACACCTTTTAATGAAACCTTCAATAGCAATAGCAATTCTCATGGAGAATTAACAATTGTTAATGATGTAAGTCACCCTCAATATCGTCATCTAATAGTTCCATTTAAGATTGCAATGTAAAAGAAAATTTCTATGCTTAATTCTTTCGGTACAGCAGAATTATTGAAAATCCTATTAATACGCTTCCGGTAGGTAAAGTGTTAAAAGAAAATTATTCTGACAACCACGATGGGTCAGAATTGGCACGCGACTGATGGGACATCGCTCATTAAATTAATTATCAGTTATAGTTTTTGTTCTGGAGGGTACCAGACGTCTTTTGAATATCCAATACTACATATATTATGATATGGTAATACTGCTTATTGTTAGTGCAGGTTCTGTGGCTAACGAATTCGTGTTCATTAGTCTAGGTTTAGAGAAACGAATTAAGTTCTATGTGACATTGTGCATCAGAATTCAGTAATGTCTGGAACTTACGATAAACAGGGTTCTATGCCCATGTCCGCCCAGAATGCCAGAATATTAGAGTTCAACCCCCCCCCCCCCCCGAGAAAAACCATTACAGTGCTATACAGACCCGGATACGTCCGAAGAGAAATTTTTATTTTTCTGTGTAGAATTACCCATCTGTAGCACAACATCTTGTATATATATAAATAGATAGACTATATATATATAGGGTAAGTTTGATAACTTGACGATCTTAAATAACTTGTAAGTTATTTGCTGTACGAAGAAAATGATCAAACAAATGTTGCATGGTTCCTAGGGGGACATACAGTGTTGCAATCTGATTTTTGTTACTTCGATTTTTTATCAAGGTATGAAGATCACCCTCAGTTTTTTAAATAGATGAAGCGCAAAAACGTATATCATAAATCTAGTAGTTAACGAGATATTATCGAAATAATTTTTCATACGTATACTTCTTACCACATCCAAATTGAGGGGTATAAAAAAATTATATCGATAATATCTCGTTACCATTATAGATTTATGATACGTGAAGGTCAATACGTTTTTCTCGCAGAATTTTGTACTTCATTCGTATTCGTGGAAAAATATTGGTAATTCTATTTAAGGAAACTAAAGGTGACCTTCATATCTTGATAAAACATTAAAGTAACAAAAATCAGATTGGAGCACTGTATATCTTAGCTAGGAACCATACAATATTTGTTTGTGCAATTTTTCCGTACAACAAATAACTTCGAGTTATTTGAGATCGTCACATTAGATCAAACTCATCCTGTATATACATATACATATTATACGTACGTATACGTAGATATATACGTATGTGTGTGTGTATATACAAATATACAGTGTATCTTAAAAGTATGAGATCAGAAAAAGCATGCATGCTCCTGACGTTCATACAAATGGAAAGCCTTAGACCTATTGTTAGACCATTTTTGGTTCTGAAACTGACTTATTATTTACATGCGCGCGCACACACAGAGGTGATAGGGAATATCTTAGACTACCAGAGGTTTCAAACTATTTAGAACGCAACAAAGGGTCACTGAACTGGAGATATAGCAGCAGGACGATATCATTCAATATTATTTTGTGAAGTAAAACAAACTAAAAAAAGAAAGTCTCTAAAAAAGTCTTCTTTGGTGTGAAATAATTTTCTGTTTTAATCTTTGCGAAATGTTAGAAACATTGGTTTTTGATGAATGTCCCGTCCCGACCCAGGCCTAAGCTGTTACAGCAAAGTGTCCAGAGGAAAGATCTTGGGGGCATTGTTTTCTACTTTTTTTCTACGTGTGAGCGCACGTATGGTCTACAGGTCAGCTAGCTAAGAGTTGAACAGCGCACTTGAAATTCGATCAACGAATTTTCAACTGTTAATACAATATTACAAAAACGATGTCTGAACTTTACAAACTGGTAAAGGATTTTTCGATTCGTATGCGTGTATGTGCATGATTCTCCTAGCCTCGTATTTTTGAAAGATCCTATATACGTATATTAAACAATTATATTAGATATCACACACTTTATCTTTCAGTGAATACAGTCATGATTAAATTCGTTGGCCTGAATGGACTAGCGTTGTATACCTAAATACAAGAATACGAAATAATTGTTGGTGCTTACGATTAATAATGAGGTTGAGCACACAAGAATTGTGCTAAGTTTCGCGCTTTAAGATTCATTTTTCCAGTAAACAATTTACTATGAATTGGCCACCAAAACTTTTCGATAAATTCCGACGCATTTGTTTCCGCATTAGGCTCGGTATTTGAGTGCAAAGTTTCTAGGCGGAAACCTTGTTCTCGTGAAGAGGGCAGGTCGGTCGCACTAAGAGCGAAAAAAACCTTGTTGTAGGAGAGTAAACGGAATTAAATAATAAGAAGATACACGAAACATAAAATGATTTACTTTAAAAGTTTAAATAAAATTCTGTTTTTCCTCCTACAGCAAGATTGACTCCGAGTTTGCCTGATATTTACTCTTAGAGCAAGGTGTGGCATGGAATTGAGCCTACAAACTTTTCATTTAAATACCGAGCCATCTATTCCGCATTAGGCTCGGAATTTTCCGACAAGTTTTGGTGGCAAATTCCTAACAAATAGCGGCCAAATTCTGCTCCAAGCATGTACTTAACACCATAATGGCCGCCTTTTGCTCGCAATCTACGATTATAAACGTTGATAAAAATTAGCTCGAAGCAGAATTGGCTACTGGGTTGTCCTTCAACGCAAGAAAGTGTTTATATTAAAACATTCTAAAGACTAGTACTCCGTTGATACAGTGATTGCCTGATCCACAGTAAGTTTCTCCACAACGTGTGTAATGCCGTATGGCCTTAAATGATAAATTAAGTACTCGAGGACGTACATCATATTGGGTGATACGTAGTGAAACGATATCGCGCTATCAGAACAACAATTGAGACCATCTTTGACATCGTAGTAAATGTACTTCCAGTACCAAAAATTCTTATCTACATGGTTGGGTATTAAATGGTGTTCCGGTACGAATGGGAAAAATCTACCGCGACCATGTGAATCCCGAGTATCCATCGCTTTGACACCGACCTTCTCTAGGCATTTTCCCATTTCCACGTCTTCGGCACCTCCGTTATCCTCGCGACATTTAGTTTTATCGGGCAAACCATCTTCTACGAATTTACGTAATGCCTCCTTGCTAAGAACATATCCTGCACCACCGCTCATGTATCCTTGCTTAACGAACGGTTTAAATCGACACCCAAAGTACAGGGGCGAACTTGGATTGTAATACGACAACATATACCGCAGATTTTCTACTACCACGTATCTGTAAGTTATAATAATTGAATTAGAATTTATATAATCCATATACCTGAACCATGATTGTACCAAATTCGATTTCGTTCTACACTAATGTCCGACTATAATCTTGCTGAAAGGTTCAAACTTTGCCGACTAGTGATTATTGCATAATTTTGAAAAATCAATACACGGCTAAACACTTTTTATGGAACCTTCAATAGCAACAGCAATTTTTATTGTGAACTAACAAATCACCCCCAATAACGTCATGTAATAGTTTTTTTTTAACACGTTAAGTACAACCCCGGTCCATCGGCGTTAGATTTTTTGTTCGGGTCCCGCCGGTCTTGAACGGATCTGATGTGAGCCGTCCTAAACGGAGCGACAAGCAAAACGGACTGGGTACTTAACATGTTAAGATTGCAACGTAAAAGAAAAGGGTCTAGTAGACTAAGAATGGTGAAACTGGATACGGCGCGGCGCTGCGCGGCGGACGCCCGCTCTAGTGGAGAGCGTCACTGGCGGCGACTCGTGTTCCGCGATGATATTTGGCTTGCAGTTCAATTTTCCGCGGGACCCTTATTTATTTTATATAAAACATCCTATAATTTTGGCTGTTCCGTATCAACAAGATGTTGTAGTACAGTATTTTATGGATATAAGTCCCTAGCACTGGTCTGCCGAGGGACATATATGCATCAGGGACACTATTCTTTGAGTTTTGCCGAACGTAGAGAAGGACAGCCGAGCTCGAGAAGCCTTGGTCGCCGAGATAAACACCCAAGTGTAAACACAATGTGATCAGAATTTCCAACTTCCTTATTTTTCATTATTTTTTTATGGAACTTGAAGTTCCATATTTTTGGCATTTTTCTGATTAAAATCATACCAAATATGATATAATTCCGATGATATTTACTTGTCTAATAGATAATTGTTGTCCCAATATGTCCCTGACTCTTATATGTCCGTACACCTGTATATGATCCGAATTATATCGTGTTTGGTATCATTTTAATCAGAAAAAATGTCACAAATCTATTTAAAAAAGTCCCATAAAAAAATAAGTAATAATAAAAAAAGTTATCGCTTGGTATTGCATTGTGAGCACCCGCGAGCCTTTGAACTGTTCCGCCGACTCCGACTCTCTGCGTCTCTTTCTTCCCCATACGCTATCGTTCCTCACGCCACTTACTTTAATTGTCTATAATACAAGTAAATATCATCGGAATTATATCATATTTGGTATGATTTTAATCAGAAAAATGCCACAAATATGGAACTTCAAGTTCCATAAAAAAATAATGAAAAATAAGGAAGTTGGAAATTCTGATTAGGCGGTCTCACCGAGACACCCGAGCCGCATGATATCATATTTCTCGGCGACCGAGGCCTCTCGAGCTTCTTGGCCCCTCAAGGGGGTATACCCCGCAGTAGTGGGGATAGACCAGGGACTTTTATGGCTCAGACTTTTGGGACATATATGCATAAAATACTGTATATTTTATATTATTTAATTTTTGTTAGAGAAATGCATTCGTAATTGCGATTTAGTTGAAGTAAATAATTATGCATTATAGTAGATATAATTAAATTTAACCAAATAATTAAAAAATATTTCGAACAAAAGTTGTACAGTATACAGTTGACAACAAATTGCAATAACAACTAATCATAAAAAAACTCTTCATTAAAAACAAAATAGAATAAACTCTTTTACTAATGGAACCTTGTATTTTTGGTGCATTAATCGATGCATCTTTGTAGTCTCCTTTTCTACGATAGGCGCGGTCTATGAAGCCAGAAAAAAGTAATGTCCCGCTTATATCTAGGTCGCAACACAGAACCAAGGAATGACTTACAGTCGGACATTACTGTACTTTCAAATATCAAACCGCACGTGTGTAGTAATAAAGTTATAATTAAATGTATACTAACGTATCATCATCAGCTTTCATAAACCAATCTACTTCGTCTTTGTACTTTTCATAGGCATATCTAAACGCTTCTTTGGTTTTCGCCCACAGATTGTCCCTCCCCTCTTTTACTGGTAGAACAACTGTGGGTAACTTGTCATCTAAACAGAAAAAGTTCAATAGTGTTTCAAATATATTTCTTTCCGATTCGATGTTCAAAACGGGTCCCATGAAAATCACCGACACAGCTTTCACCAACAGTAAACTTGTGTCGATGATTTTCATCGAGACTTTTCAAAACAATGCAAGCATATAATTTACCTTCCACAGAGCTCATAAATAAAAGAATGTTACATCGTTTGCCCCATGTTGCTTTCACGTGCTGCGCTTTGCTTTGATGATTCTTTGGACCTGTCATCACCCAACAAAGAACACGTACTTTCTTTGCAAGGTTTTGTGCAACTTCATCTTCACCTTTGTGAAAATCTTCATCCTCGCCATGAAACTTTACCTCTGTTTGAGGTCCAGCCTGTTACATACGTTTAAAACATTACAAGTTGGTTGAAAAGAAATTTTACTAGAAGTATATAATTGTATCTAGCATATTTACTTCTCCTTCGAGTTCTGAGTAATGGTGAGGATCTCTGGAAAGCATCGATCCACCAGAGAACCAATTAAAAACGTATGGCACATCTCTTGTAGTTGCTATTAAAAGGCACGCGGAGAGAAATCCAAAAATTACACCCGCAATAAGAGTTATAACGAAATGTCTACCATTTCTTATACCTACAAAGGAAAATTTATTTAGCTACAAATCTTACTATCCCCGAAACTATGATTCAAAAATACGTCAATATCCCGTTGACCTTCGCAGTGCGGTTTCGAATAATTTTAAGTTTTTCAGAAGCTAAGAACGTTAACCACATGTTCAACCAGACATTCCACATATGTGTGGACATACGGAGTGAGTCTCGTAACGTGGCGATTTCAAATAACTTACGAGTTATTTGTTGTACGAAAAAAATGTAGCATGGTTCCTTGGGGAACATACAGCACTGCAATCTGATTTTTTATCAAGGTATGAAGATCACCTTCAGTTATTATGAATGAAGTTATTATATTAATTATGAAATTCGCAAACGAAGTCGTGTTACGATCCATATTGACTAAGTGTATTTCTGAATAGAATTTCTGAATAGAAAAGATTATTAATTTAAAAATATCTCAGTAATTATACATTTTAATAAATAATTAATTAAAAATAAATAAATAAATAATTTTATTCGAATTTGACAAAAATACATTAGACATTCCATTTTAAAAAACTGAATGGTGACCCTCATATCTCGATAAAAAAAACAAAATAATAAAGAACAGATTGGAACTGTGTACACCCCAGAAACTACGAAATTTTCGAAAAAAAATTTCATACAACAAATAACTTACGAGTTATTTGAGGTCGTCACGTTACGAGACTTTACCTGTATTTTAAAAGGCGATAGAATAACTTTATAAATGATTATCATTTATAAAGTTTACGAGATTTGTAAATTTACATCTGAGTTGCTGCCAGTTTCTAATAAAAACAAATTTACCACAAAATAGAATGTTCACACATACAGGGTGAACCATGAATAGTATCCAGTAGAGATAACTCTGTTATTAGCAGTCCGATCAAAAATGTTTTTATCGCGTATAGCATGGTTTCAAAAGAGCTTTTACGTGATTATAGCAAATTTTTTGTAAAAAATATAAAACAGCAATTTTTTGCAATTTTTTTATGTTATGATATTTATCGAATTCGTCTTGAAATCCTCTAACAGATAGGCGTGAAAAAGTATAGGTGTGTTTACAAAAAATTGCAGATGACCTTAATAGATCATGAGAAAAAAGGGTTGATAAAAACATTGCCTTAATCACGTGAAGGCTCTTTTGAAACCATGTTGTATCTGATAAAAACCTTTTCGATCGGACTGCTGATAACAGAGTAATCTCTACTGGTCACTTTTCGTGGATCATTGTGTATATTTGAGACACCTTACAATTAAAAATATCTTTTAATACATACGCACCATTAATATTTGGGAACCTTTGTCGCACCATGATACATGATAAAAACATGTAATTTCAATTATACAAGAAGATAACTATTGCAGGAAGTCCTCCTCTGTTACTAGGAAGAAGAAAAACAATACCTATTTAATATCTGTATTTTCTATTCAAGTTTTACATGACACAGACTTGTAAAAGAATTACCCAATTCGGAACAGACACAAATTGCAAAGTAATAAACACTATTTTCCGTTTGATTTTGCAAACTTGAAACTCGTAATTCACTTAATTATAAATGAATTTGTGTACTCGATAAAACGGTTTTGTAAAACATTTTGGTTTAAGTACATCTACAGGCGGCCATATTTTGCTTATCTGTTATGACCAAGTGCTGTTGAATACGTACTAGTTACTTTAATAATATCGATAGCACTTGTATTTGCACTTTGTTATCTCGATAAAAGATTACAATATTATCTCCATAAAAGGTTACACACGTCGAATTACGAGTTGTACAGCCTTTGACGTAACTTAAATGTTATGTTTCAAGAACACCCCTATTTTATTTAATAATAGCTGACCCGTCCCGGCCAAATTTCAATAAATTTATTTGAAATCGTGAGTTATGGTCTTAAGTTCATACAAAAATCACATAGAAAAAAGCACTTTCATTTTTTCCAGAATTTTCCATTTTTCCGGGTAACTTTTCAGACTATTACGAACATTTTTTTTTTAATTAGCCAAATCAGTCCAGCCATTCTCAAGTGATACCAACGAACATCATTTAATTTTTATTTATATATATATAGAAGATAGATAGATAGATACATATAAAATATATAGAATATATAAAATATATTATATATACGAAAAGTGTACCAAATGAAGTGTTACAAGCTGTTTTCTCAGAATCTAATGATGCCAATTTCTTATTTTTTTTGTAAATTAAGTGGTCAATGAGGACTAATACTTTAGTATGTATTACATTTTGTTGGTGCAATTTTTGGGGAGGGAGAAGGAAGTCTCCAACATTTTTTTAAATAGAAAATAATATTGATTTTTTGTTATTATGATACTTCTCACTGTTCGAATAGTATTTGGTTGAACCATTTTTTATTTTAATTGTTATAACATAGTTGCAAAATTATGGCGACCTCGCCGACCGCGCCGAGCGTAGAAAAGAACAACGCGTGTAAACACGGAATGTACGGCCGAAAGCGCACTACGTACGGTTAATTTAAAAAATAGTTCAACCAATTACTATTCCTACTCAACAAAGAATAATGTAAACAACAGTTGTCTTTCAACAATGTTTCAATGTTTACATCAACAGAACCCATGTACAGTACGATAAGCATGAACATGGTCTCAGTATATTAAGTTATGGTTTTTGAAGAATAACTCCTTCAAAGGTAATTTGAAGCTCAACATATTATACATGATTGAAATTGTCTTTTCATTAGATATAATGTTAAAAGAATTTTGATACGTTGTTCCATTTAAGAAAACGATGATGACCTAGAAATATCAGAAAGTATGACATAGAGACAAGAAACTTCTCAGTCTCAATAATTGCCCCACTGAACCAACCATTTTCTGCCTGAAACATTTTCTTGTATTACTAAAAACAATGGAGATATTTTCGATGTAAATCTTAGGTGCCTCACCCTGTATATGTAAATTGAAAACAGCAAGTACCATACCCTAGATACAAATTAACCCCTTGCCTTACAAGATTCTAAACACATTCTGATAAAAATATATGTTAATAATTTCCTCTAAACCGACATAAAATTCTATTTTGGTTTTGTTAATACACAGCTATTGGAGAACATATAGGCATACAGTTTATATCAATATTCTCCTTTTTTAGGAAATTATGATCTGAAAAAAATGTTCTAGACACTGAAGCCATAACACAAATCGTAAGGCAAGGGGTTAACAATGAATTCGCAGTTTGGACAAAAGTGAAAGTGAAGGAATAAATGACAATAGAGATGCACAACTTCCTTGTTTTTTTAGGAGATGTAAGAGAATAAGATACCTTTGTTCCATTTTCTTACAAATACAAATTAGATTAAAAAAGATATCAAAAAAATATATCAATATGTGACCTCAAAGTTACAAGGAATTATATCTGGTTGGCAAAAAAGTAATTCCAGTAGTTTCATGCAATGAACTTTAATATGAAATAATGAAATATTTTCCATTTTGTTCGATGATCTTTTGCTATCTTTTCTAGCTTAATAGCTTCATAATTCTGTGCTCATAAAACTTCTAAAAAAGTTTGGTTTTATTTTACTTTAAAATACCAAAATTACTTTCTTGCCAACCCAATAGTATTTGTTATACTGTAATTTTTTTGACTATAACAATAAAATCCAATTGACTTTGCTCCTATTTTAATGACTTTATCCCTATTCTTGGTTCTTGTTTCTTAGAATCAGAAGAATTAGAAATGTATCGAGTACCTTTGACTATCATTGAATGCCAGAAAAATTAGTTCTTATTAACAATTTTTCTATAACTTCCATGTTGTATGATGTATAAACTTATTACTTAGTGTGCATACACAGAAAGTAATACACAATACGTAGGATGTACAATGTTTGTAATACAAAGTATAGAAATGTTTTTTGAAATGAAAGTGTTTTGCCTATTTTCTCCTGCATTATAACTTCGTAATTTAGCTATTAATACATCTGTACTATACCTGAAAATGTTTGCATAAATAA
The DNA here is from genome assembly GCA_028455615.1 of Lasioglossum zephyrum. NCBI lineage: Eukaryota > Metazoa > Arthropoda > Insecta > Hymenoptera > Halictidae > Lasioglossum > Lasioglossum zephyrum. The sequence continues at coordinate 19,805,720 of CM052321.1, read as the reverse complement.
CTGCAAATCCCGAATTGTCTTGACTGTTCCATGAACACTGAATTCCTCAAATAAATGGACATGTCTTTTGCCGCTACTTTCGGTATTAAGTGCATGAAACTAACAGTTTCTGTAAAGCCAGATCCTGTAAAGCTGAAAGGAAAACATATAATTTAATGAATAACAAGGAAGTTGCAAACTTAATTGTACGTTATGCAACTGTTGCGATAACACAATATAGTACGTTAAAGTGTATACTCTGACAGAATCAATGATTACAATATGTAAATTCATTGCGATATAAGGTGATTCATAAAATTTGAATTCTAGAGAAACAAAAGTATACGTATACACTTGGCAAAAACTATTTAAAAATATAATCTTCAAAGTGATTGTACTTTACCATCCCATAAAACAAAACAATATAAAAAAACTTATTATTTACATTGTCGAATTTTAGTGCAAATTGTCGCACAGATATAATTAAAATAAAGATAGCACCTTACCTATTTTCATCGGAATTCGAAGCGATTTTGTTTATGACACGTCCAAAGCAATTTTACGGTTTGCTCGATCAAGGGCACTTTGTTGAACAATGGGCTTTGCTACGTGTTTTGTTCTCTTCTGGCACCTGTGATCTGATTATATATCTACTAATACTTATGACGTACGCTTAATTTACTTCCAGCTAAGCAAATATTGCAAACACGGCAAAACGAAAATAAGTTTAATGATAACGATCACAGAATGAAATGGTCTTTAGGAAGCTATAAAATCGTGTATTCCAAAGGGCCGGTGTATATGCCTCAAATCATTTTTCCCTAATAACGCATTAAATCGCAGAGAAGATATATTATTTAATATATTATTTAAAAACGTCGCACATAACTATATAAACTTTAAGTAATTGTAAAAACTTCAGCTTTATTTAAGTTTGTCATCTTAGTACATCGTCTGCTGCTTTCGCGTGCAATGGCTTCTATAAATATATAAATATAGTAGTTTAATTGTTGTGTATAACCTGTGCAACGATGTTTATACTATTTATGTATACATGTTTGTACTATATTTCGATTCATGTTTAATGCATTAAAGTTTACCGAAAAGTTTTAATTGCAACGTACATCGGTTATATCGAACATATCTACAGAATACATTTAGAGTTATAGTGAACTGTATGTATGAAAGTAGTCAATAAGAGTGCAATCTGTCTGTTCGGAACAGTGTTTTGTTTTCATTCAGTTGATAACATGATAAGACAATACGTTTTGAAGTTTGTAAATAAATAGTATGTACATACTTGCTTATATTGTATACTCAAGTTGGAAATACTATTAGAATTGTTCACCGATAACGATTTTGACAAGAAAAGAGTTGTCCATTTAATAATATCGGCGGGTATAGAAAAATAGTTGTCATTGACATAACATTTAATAAAGTTACTGCGATGACAGCTTATTATTATTTTGTAATTGTTGGTCATGCAGATAACCCCTTATTTGAAATTGAATTCAACAATTCTGGAAAAGATGCGAAGGTTTGTTATATATATATTTATATAGGTTATATTTAAGTAATTAATGAATATATTTAGTTCTTTATATAAAATATAAGAAATATTGTAAAAAGATAATTGCCTATTTATCAAGAAAGTACAATATAATTTCATACAATTCGTTAGCCTGTGTTTATCTCTGCACTTTATCACTTATCACAAACTAATTACATTTTAATTTTATTAGAAGGAGGATTACTCGCATTTGAACCAATTCATCGCGCATTCTGCATTAGATCTTGTAGATGAGCATACATGGAAAACAACAAACATGCACTTGAAAATTGTGGATAAATTTAATCAATGGTTTGTGAGCGCTTTCGTTACAGCGACTCACATTAGGTTCATTATGGTACACGATAGCAAGAATGAAGATGGTATAAAAAATTTCTTCAATGAAATGTATGAAACATATATAAAGGTAAGAAAATGCATTCGAAATTTATCTTATTGTATACTACTGTGCAATAGAAAGAAGCACCCAGTATAATTATAAGATATAGTGACAAACGATATCTTTATGTAGAAATTGTATTGTACAATGATTGACTTATTACATTTGAAGTATTGGATAATCGGCGATAACACATATGTTCTCAGAACTATTCAAGAGCAGAATCCTTTTTCAAAACTTACTGTGTTCTTATTTGATTTATTATGCTTTTCTATTACATATGGCTGGGTGCTTCTTTCTTTTGCACTGTATTGTATGTCTTTAGCAGTCTAAATTATTACAATATTGTATAGAAGTTATTTATTAATTTTTCTTAAATATTCCTTCTAGTATTCCATGAACCCATTCTACAAACTAAACACACCAATCAAGTCTATTGGGTTTGAGAAAAAGGCACAATTGTATGGCAGGAAATACTTATCGTCATGAATTTTGTAAAGTATTAGTAATGAAATATATCTATAATGTTAGATAATAATTATTTTCTATTGTACATAAACTTTGTTTTTGTAATCTCACTGAATAACTATTGTTGCTATAGATAATTTCTTAATAAATTTATATTATTTCAACATTAATATGGATTTCACGTTCTACCTAAGTAAATTTCAAGTATATGGTATTTCCATTCTACATAATTTAAAGTTATTCAAGTCATAATAAGTTTAAATTTTGAATAACATGATCATACGTGTACATATTAAAAACATACAGTATTATGTAAAAACATGATATTGATATTGAAATCCCTTTAATTTCTTTTATGTACTAAAAGAAGAAGGAAACCAAAAGTTTAGTCTCCTGAACCAGTTAATGAATTGTTTTTATTATCAATATTTTCGAATGTATGTTTTTATAAGACATTATAAAGTGAATATTGAGTATTTTAAAGTAAACATTGAGTAAAAGGAAATTGGGGAAATAATTTTATAATACTATAATACGCAATTAATTGAAACAGTTTGCATCCGATTTTGTTAAAAATAAAATATAATGCAACATATATGATACGATGAAATATTTTGTTGGTTTTCAATTTTCGTTTTGTGATTTTTGTCAATTTTTATGAAATTGTACTGTACTACTTGTTACTTTAATGACTTGTTATTTTAATTTAATTCAGAAAGTTTGTCCTACTGTGATCTTTTTTCTTCTGAATTGAAAAATTAATATTTTTAAATACTGAAAATTATACAGAGAATTGTTTATTTTGTAAAGAATTTTCTTATATAGGGAAGGACAATTGCCCCTGCTACCCGGAACAGTTCACAGTATCTACAAGGTGTCCTAGAGTAGGAAAAAGAAAGAGGTGATCTTTCTTTTGCTAATTCGCACCAAAACGCTTTGTTTTCGAGTAATTAACGATAAACATGGGCCAATCAGAGGGTGGCGTTGATCGTGCCGGAATCTCATCGCCATAGCCGCTCGCTGATTGGTCTGGATTAGGTCTTTCTTTTTCTTATACTCTTTCTGAGACCAGTGGCGGCTCAAGTCAAGTGGAGACCCTAAGCGGTAAAACTTTTGGGGCTCTCAAACTCAAGTTAGAAATAGAAGTTGCAAGAAAATTTTCCTAAACTTATTAACAAAAAAGAAAAGTAATGAAAATACTTCATACCGTTACACATTAAATAAATTTCTTCGAAATTCGGGGCCCCACGCGACCGCATAGTCTACTTACCATTAGATCCGCTACTGTCTGAGACACCCTGTATGCGTGCAGAATAATGTATCTTTATGTAAAATATCATTTAGAGAAATCACAGATTTCTACCCTTCTTTTAAAGCAGATTTCCGAACGGAACGATAGAAATTCGCGTGGTTCAGCGTGGTCGCGTACAATAATTTTTTAAAATAATTTTTTGTACGCATGCGTGGATTGAACAGAATTCCGTGAATGTAGCTTCAAAACTCTGGAACGCAGTGAACACAGTCACACAAATAGGTATCTATGTTCATGTGGTCTGGAATAATCATATTCAAACGAAAAATTGTAGAAAATATTTTAATTAACAACTTATGTTGCTAATATTAAAATCTTGTGAAAAAATTAATAGGTAAATATGCAGAGTTAAAGGAAATTTTGACATTGTGGTATGTATATGTATAATTGTACTTATACACAATAAAACTTATACACAAATTTATACAAATTCATTTTTATTTCTTTAGGAAATAATGTCTTTTATATATATTCTACATTCGTTGCTCTTTCTTCTATGCCTTGGGACAAGCGATACAAGCATTCTAGGTAGGCTATACATTAGAATATTTTATTTAAATATTTTCTAAGTACAATATGAACAATTTATTTCTCTTTATAGCTCCTAGCGATACAACATTTATTGTCTTGAGTCAAAAGGATGGCTATCATATAGCACACGCTGATCTCTTGAAAAAAGATATTATAGAACAAGCTAATATCCTTGATGAGGTATGCACAAGCAATTACTTATTATTAAACTGCGGATGTTCCTGCAATTTTAGATTTTTGTAAACAAATTTTAAGAAAGTGGAATAAAGTAGAATTTCATTTTCCATTGTAGTATCCTTTTTAGATCTGAAATAAATTCTGTCATATTTTATATTCTAACAATCTTTGAAAATTTTCAAAAGCCATAATTGCATAAAGATCCGCTGTCATCTGATGATAATCATTTTTTTTAGAAGTTATTACCTTCTGTTTGTACACATTAGGATCCTCCTGAAATAGTTTTATCTCACGAGTTGAACATTAATGGATCATGGACGATACTACCGCTATTAGAACATTTACTAATTACACATCGAACTTCCAAATGGTTTTTCTTTTGTTTGGAAAGTACTGTAATTAGATTAAGTAAACTATTGAATGTTTTCTCAAAGTTTAATCATCGTAAGGTATGGTTATTCTTTTATAAAAAACGGGACATCTGTATGAATTATTATTCGAGAAACTTTTTTTTATAGGATTTATGGATTGGTCATGCATTATATGATCGTGAACCAACAATTATACATCATTTTGCAGAGCACAATAAAAAACTTAAATATCCACACATAGCCTCGGGTTTCGCAGTAACATCTGCATTGATGAATAGGTATTTTATTTAAACGTTCAATTGTAAACCTACTGTTTCATAAATTTGATTGAACAATATGCAAGAAATCGTATTTCTCTTTTTCAGTCTAGTAAAAAAACTTATTACAGGGGAAGGACCCAAGGAAGACTTTTCAATTGACGCGTCCTATGAATTCGCATTGTTTGTTCTCTACGGTGATAAGGGAGTACGATTAACACATGTATCTGACTTGTGTATTGTATCTACTTCTGATTGTGCCACTTATCCAAGATTTTTCCACCCTTGTGTAAGTTAATAGCTTTGTATGAGAACCCTGTGCTTTATGATTTTATGTGACATTCTATGTACCATAGTCAACAATGCGTGCTCAACACTAAACCCACCACTGCCAGTCAATTGACCAGTTTTATATTTTCCATTTCACAATTCTTGAAATTATGAAGTTGCTTACATGAAAATTGATTATATAAATAAAACATATTATAATAAAAGTTGCACAAAATCTAAATAAATAGAGCTTTCTTATTTTTACAAGGTAAAACGTTTTAATTGCTTTTAATGTTCGGTAGGTTTAGTGTTAAAGGGGTAGACTCGTTTTCAAGATTGCAAGGGTGTAGGATTTGCGTTCTCGTTTCTCGATAATACGAAAATAGGGTTTTTCAGTAGTCAAAAACACTAGATATAAGATCGATCTAGGGTGCTATCGCCCTCAAAAGTACTATTTTGTTCGTTTATGAGACGTAATTTGTATTATTTGGCAGCTATTTTCATAGCTACATGCGCAGTTATATGCTTTCCGAATAATGCAAATTACTAAAATTAGTAAAAATTGGACTTAATTCAAATTTGAATGGAGACGATTTTTTGTTATTAAAGGACCTATATTATGAAATAATAATAGTACTTACTCGAGTAATAAGTATTATTTTGAAACGAAAGTTCGTAGCGTTTTTAAATTAAATCTCAAACATAAAATTAGGATATTTATACATGGATTTGTTCAGTAACATATTTTCCATTTTCTTCTTTCCATCCTCTTTTTGCCATTTTTTAGGTGACTTATCATGTTATTCAATAAACCTATGAATAAATATCCGAATTTGATCTTTGAAATTTCATTTGAAAACGCTACAAACTTTCGTATCAACCTAATTAATTTCATCATATATTAATGCAAGTTTAAATAAATAAAGGATTCATCAGTGTCTTCCAAGAACGCGTATTTTGCTGTGAAAACATGTTCAAAATATCATGTTGAAAGAATTGCTGTGATTAAGAAGTTATGGGCAAAACACGTTGAAAACATTGGTTACTTCAGTGATGCAGCTGGTATGATCAGTTATAATTATACCATATATATATTAAATATTGCTCCAGTTTATTGCTTTGTTACGCCATTCTTTGTTGTAGATAAACATTTACTTGAGGCTTTCATTGTGCCAAACACCACACACGGACACTGTGAAAAGACTTACAATATTTTAGTAGAAGCCGACAAAATATTAAAGAAAAATAATTTGAATTGGCTTGTAATCAGCGATGATGATACAATATTTAGGTAAATTACTTTCTCTGTACTCTATGTAAATATATTCAGTTCTATTCATATGCCTGTGGTAATAACATTATCTTATTTATTTCACATTAGCGTAGCACGTTTGATGAGTTTGTTAACATGCTACAATCCCTACATACCATTTGCAATTGGGGAAAGATACGGCTTTCGTTTATGGGACAAACTATATGGATATAACTACTTAACAGGCGGTGCTGGGCTCGTTTTATCCAAGCCTTTAGTTCATCATATGGTACAACCAGGAAGGTGTGATTGCCCATCTCCTACAACTCCAGATGATATGTATCTGTTTGGTACATGTCTGACACGAATCGGAGTACAACCTATTCATTCACCGTTGTTTCACCAAGTATGAAATGCATATTACTGGAGGTACTCGAGAACCCGAAAATGTCGGTTACCCGACGGTCGGGGGATCTCATGATAATCACCGACCCCAGATTTCACTGGCAATAATTTTGTCCGACAACTTCTTCAATCGATAACGATTTTAGTCGACAACACTATTATCCCACAGTAATATCGCTTGTAAAGCTGTTGTTTTGTAACAAGGTGTTTTATAATTTGTAACTTTGTATAAAAATGTAATTATTACACTATAAAAAGTTAGATGCAGTCGGTTAACGTTGTTGTCAAATGATATTAATATCGGATAATACTGACGTCGACAAAAGTCGTTGTCGGTCAAATCTGGAGTCGGTGATTTTCATTCGACCCACGGTCGAGACAGGTCGGGAAAACATCTCGGGAATCCCTATACAGGGTGATTCACGCAATTGTTTCAAGTCATAACTCCGTTATTATTGCATTTACGAAAAAATGCCAAAGGAGAAAGATAAATGGTTCGAAGAGAACTACATCTGTAGGCCTTTAAATTTTTTTTAGATGCAGCAATGCATGTGCAATTAACAATTGCATCATTTCTTTAAATAGAAATGCATATTGTTTTTTTACACAGATCGATTCTTCTGTTCATTCTATGTAAAAAATGATTAGGGTACACATGGCAAAAAATTATTAGATCTCGAGATATTTTCAAAAAATGTCTTTATTGAAGAAGATGCCCAAGCGCTTCACGAAACGTAGTATGTAAACGTAACACCCTTTCGACATTGTTATCATATCAGACATTTTTTGAAAATATCTCGAGATCTAATAATTTTTTGCCATGTGTACCCTAATCACTTTTTACGTAGAATGAACAGAAGAATCGATCTGTGTAAAAAACAATATGCATTTCTATTTAAAGAAATGATGCAATTGTTAATTGCATGTAATTCAAATAATTACCAGAAAATGCAATGGTACTAGCAGTGGTTAGATCCAGAATAATGTAGAGTCAGGCAAGATGGAGTTTTGCTAGTAATTTTAATAGTAATTCGCAATTATGTCGAAGAGGTTTAAGTTCTCAGTCTACCCGAATGACCCAATGTATTTATTCCAGGCACGTCCGTCTGATTATGCAACTGCCTATCTCGCTTCCCAAGAACCTATATCTTTTCACAAGTTTTGGATGATTGAACCACAAACGGTTTACACCGAGTGGTTTGCAGAAGCAGATAAATCTCTAATTACAATTAAAAGACATACCGAACTGTAACTTTGGTATGTATCAATTATTATACTACTATTATTGCGACCTGAAAAGCTTGAAAATAATGCGTAAGTGCACGCTCCGAGTCACACGTATTTTCGGCTCTAGCGAAATAATGGCCAAATCGTGACCATACAAGCCTAAACAATGCATGCGAAGGAGTAGTAGAAACAGATCTCATTGTCCAATGGGAAACGCGCATATACTGGCATAAGCATAATTATAATAAGTGAATTATTCTTGACTTCCGTATTTTGTAAGAATAATATATAAAAAAAATTTTATTTTCCTAATATATATAATATATATAAAAATATAATATTATAAAAATAAAAAGTTAGTTAAATATATGTACATATCACAACTTAGATCGTGTTATTTCGTTCCACCATGCAGGTCGAGCAAAGTTTTCTTTGTCTTTAAAAATCCATTCTTTGATATGTTTATATACCTATATACAGAACAACATTATAAGAAAAAAAGCACATTAGAAAAAGTAGGAGACAAATATATTTATATACCTCGCCATCTGCCATTCCCAATGGTGAGTTTATGATAAAATCTGGTGGTGCTAGAACGTCTACTAGAGCTACAGCATCATCAACTAATTCTTGACACAACATTATGATGCCGTTTCGCAGAAAGTTCTCCATGTTACTTCTAGGCGTTGCATAACCACCAGCATAAAAGTCTCCCAACCTTTTTTCTAAAGCGACAGCTCCATAAAGGGAACACAACTTTGTTAATACATTGCGTTCTTCAGATCGCCATGAAGGATCCTGAATACGTTCTATAAAGTATTTCAGTACAGCATGCTGCGAAAGAAATATTAACGATGTTAATATAAGCGGAAGGAAGTCTTTACCATTAAATATACTTAACTTTACCTGCGCATATAACAGGGACAAGGTTTGTGCGAAAAACACTTGTATATTATTTCTAATTTCGAAATCATTGCTGCCAGTGCTTTTTAAATATTGCGTCCTTTTGTAAGTCCTTTTCAAATAGTAACAGATTAGCCATTGGAAGTATGAGAGTAAATCTGTAAATGATAAGCTATGCATTGCCTGAATGGAGAGAGAGCTCTATACAAATTTCAGAGTTTTGTTTCGTACTTTCTATTTTTAATGTATCTTGAATCGTCGTATGCTGAAACTTTTTCAGTACAATTTTGTTGGCATCGTTTATGAACAATGCTGTTCCGAGAGGCGAAGTAACAGGCTTTCCATTGAGCATATTCGACCATTGGTTCAGTAACCAATTACTGGCTTGTTGAATTAATACATTGTTTTCCCCCTCATAGGTACAATTTGCGTCATTTTCGGACCTCAACTCCCCCAGGCGTGACACTATTATGAATTAAATTTTTAGTTACATAAAATTAACATGACGAATCTTTCACATGTGCCAGGTTTAAAATTTACATACTTTTCAGGTATCCGTGACCTCCGCAGGACTCACGGCAATCTTGAATAATATCTCGACAAGTCCATGAAGAGAGCGGTTTAGCTGCAGAAGATAATGCATGGATTTCCACACCTTGGCTATCAATGTTATCCTCGTTCATAGCATTCGTTAGATTAAGTTGAAACTCAGACATCTGATTCACAAACGTGGCTGAGAAGATTTTTAATGCGTATATTTCTGCCAAGTGTGGAAACAGTCGCCATTGCTACGCGTTCACGACAAGTTTTAGATGTGCAAAAATGTTTCGTTGATATCGTTTCATTTGATTACTTTAAATACCTGTGCTTGATATTCTAGAACTGGCCATTCCTCAGATTCCGACGGCCCGAATTGTTTCCGTACAGCGCAATATCGAATCGCGATTACTATTGCAACGGATGCAATGTTCGAGGTTATAGATGTAATCGTAGCACGACCCGATGATAATGCACCCAACGACGCTCCTGTACAAGTATAATTTTGTTTAACGTGTTAATGTATAATTTTCCCAAAAAATTGTAGCGCATAGAAGGACCCACTTACCAAATCTTTTGCTCTCGTTCTTTACTTTTCTTAAATACTGTCCATCCTCTGTAACGCTTGCAGTTTTATTCAATAAGCACATTCGAGAAACTGGATAATTATTGAAAATTACAAATCCATTGTCCACGCCGTTTAATGCAATTTTTTCGCCCATATCGCCAACAGTCACACCTGGTAGAGGAAGATGAGTATCTGGATCCCGTATGGGTACAACGAATGTGTGAAGACCATGATTATTCTTATCAGGTGTGATCAATTGAGCAAACATTAGAGCGTGTGTTGCAGTTTTTCCTGAAAGAATAATATATTTATATATATATATATTTATTATTTACTAGAAAGCACTTCCAACTTTTCTCTTGCTAATTACCTAAACCTCCAGCCCAACACTTTGCAGCCTCAAAGTCTGGAGTATGCATGATAAAGCATTTTGATTGTGCGTCGTACGTTGCTGTAGTTCTAATGCCCTTTGCATTTGTTCCATGAGATATTTCTGTTAGCGCAAAACAGCTTGTGTACTATTAAGAATAATTCTGTTAGTACAAATCCAAACAATATTTATAGGACGTATGTACCAGCTGTAACCTTGGATATGCTCTTATATTTTTCTTTGGTTTGTTAAAAAGTACATACTTGTTATTGTTCTACAATGCGGAAGTAGATGGATCGGAATATGCCAATGAAAATTTTAGGGATCAAATTGCTTATATGTAGTGGGTAGTCACAATGTAAAACGTTATGTACTTACATAGCCTTCTTGAAGTTTTTCTGCAACATCATACTGATCTTTTGTGCCCAAAGCAAAAATTGCAGATGGCACCATGCCTTGCATTACACCCATTTTTATGGGTATAGAGGCATCATATTGGAATATTACATTGAACCAGTCTCTATGAGTCAATGGATCCTGTTAGAAAAATAAAATATTCATTGTGTAATCATTGTTTTCACTTCTGTAAGGAACGCGAGTAGAATTTACCGCAATGTTGTTATCAATTAACGCCTTGATCCGAGCGTTACAGACTCTTCGTTCCTCGTCTATCGTCGGGGAAGCGAGTCTTTCAAATACCGGTGTCTTTCGTATGAAATCCCATAGAGTGTTCTAATAGATAATCAAAATTCTAAATTAATTCCAAATCAAACAATGTATAATGAACTAGAGCAACTTCTGTCTCTTTACCTGGAAGTCTACGTAGTCTTCTCCATCCAAATTTAGTTTCAGTAACTTCCAGTCAAATGTTGCACGTTTTCTGTACAAGTCTAGCGGGCCCTTCGGCATGTCAGCAATCGTGCACTTCATTTTTACCAAACTCAAGGATCGGATCACCCGTACGTTCAAACGGTTGCAAAGTACTGAAAGCTAAAAAGGAATGTATGATTGACGGCGTTACCGTTGAGCATGTGCTCATCATTTCTTATATATATTGCGAACGGAATAAGCTTCCGATAAAATCGTTCACCTCAGCGGCAACGAGTGGACTTCGGTAGATATCGGCTCGTCGAAAAGCACGCGATGTGCTCGATTAACGGGCTCATGGAATTTTCATGAAGCTCGAATTGCTTATGCATAATGGAATGGTATTCGATCACGACTTAACGACCCCGTGACTTGAATGTTTATTTGAAGAAAGTGACAAATCAAGTTTAATGAAACTTTACATATAGAAGATTACATACATACATATTACATGTAGAAGATTACATACAGTTGTACCTCGATTATTCGAATCAGTCATTGATCCCAAAAATACAGACTTCGATGGGTAAATCAAAAATTGAAGATTACTTTAACAAATGAATTGTGTTAATATTAACTGTATATCACGTTTCTAATTCTAGCAATAGTACTTTCGTGTTTAATTAGCAATTTTGAAACTGTTCGATTATCCGAACCACCTTGGTCCTAATTAGTTCAGGATAATCGAGGTTCTAATACTGTATCTGTTAATGTAATAATATAATTTCGCTATATGTATTACATTCATACGTTGAAACATCCAAATAAAAGAGTACATTTTTTAAAGAATGTTAGAACAACCCCCGTGATAAATCAGATCGTTTTTCCCGAAAAATCATCGAGAAAAGCGGGAGCGCAAAATTACGTTTTCGATTAACAAAACAAAATCAGTTCTTTTCATTGTGCCTCATTGAAGTATGTTTTAAATCTTCAGCTATTGCTGCAAAAAAATACCTAGAAAACACATGTAGGCTTACATTATAATTCTAAAACATTTATTTGAACTATGGACCAAAGAAAGTGTATAGATAAAAAAAAGTTATTTTTAGACAAGTGTTCATTCACTGTTATCTTGACCATTTCAATTTCAAATATCAAAAAAATTCCAACATGTTTTAAACAAAACAAATGAAACTTTAAATTAATGAGGCGTTAAAATTGAATGAAATTAAAAATTAAATGAATACGTGTATCCACAATTCTAAATGTACTATTTAAGCTTTTATGAAATGCTTTTTCATTGCAATTTTTTATTCATCAGTTCATCGCTTTTTTGTTATCGACAGATACTCTTCCATACAATTAGTAGTTGTTTTAATAATAATCTAATGTAACTTGTTAAATGTGTAACACACAATGCATATATTTTAGCAGTATAGCTACAGCAGCCATTGTTAACTCGTATTTCCATTATCGATGCTCTTGATTTTCTCCGTAAATTAGATGATTGAATATTCCATTCTACTGCCAATCAATCCATAATCGGCTTGTAATCGGTAAACTAACAACTTTAATCGAAAGATAGTTAAGATCGAGAAGAGATGCTCTTTATTTTGTTCCTTAAAATCGTTCTCGTAGCTGGTAGAAAGTAACAATTATTTATAAATTATACAGTTTTTGATTGTGCAACAAGTTTTTAAAATACACTTATTAAACACATTAGACAAAACGTGAAAATATAAATAAACTTAAATCTGTTGATTACGCTGCACTGTGTTTATAATCAAGTACATAAAAAATATTCATTTTATTTGCGACTGTATACTCTGTATTTAAAAAAGTATTGACATCGTACTGAAGAGAAAAGTGTAATTTAAACGCAACATTGCACTTTCAATAAAAGATATGATCAGAATAAATTTTTCACGGATTCGTCTGTACACAGTGGACTTTATAAAGAACATGAATTGGAGAAGAGCGACGAAAACTTAAAACTAGTTGTTGAGAAAATCGTGGAGGAGATTATGGAACAAGCAAATTGTATTGTGTTTGTTACTGATTCCGTTTATCGAACACTCGTGGATATCATGCATGTCCAAAGTTCTTCAATAATAACGAAGTACGAGGTAAGATAATAAATGCAGCTTTTTTCAATCTTCTAATATATATATACACACACACATATTATATAATACACACATTTATTATCGTATAGATTACGTTACGGGATAACGAACAATTCTCACGACCAAGGAAACAGATCCGAAGAATTTTGAACGATAGTAAAGCAATCGGCTGTAATGCATATGTTATCCTGATTGCCAATGGTTTTGTGACAGCTGAATTTTTAAAATACACGGAGAAGTAAGCATATGATGATAATAACAAATACTTGTTAAAAATATTTTTACTTTTATACGATAACACCGTGTACATACACTACTGTGCAAAAGAAAGAAGCACCCAGCCATATTTGATAGAAAACCGTAAAAAATCAAATAAGAACACAGTAAGTTTTAAAAAAGGATTCCGCTGCTCAGTCGAAAAGTTCTGAAAATATACAGGGTGAGTTACCAAACGTTTGCACCTCAAATATCTTTGTTGTTTCTAAAGATACGTAAAATATGGTAAGGACAAAGTTGAATGGTACAATGGGGCTGACACGATGCAACAAAAAAATTTTGTTTTTATGTCATTTATTTTGATATCAAGGTCACCTTGACTTTTTTAAAGTGGAACCACCCTTTTTTAAACACCTACAATGATAGTCCCTTTCATTAGGAATTCAGTGACTATAATTAGTCGAAGGTCAGGACAGAAAAAGGACAGAAAAGACAGAAAAACGTATAAAACTAATATGGAAGCAGAATACCTGTATTTTATAAATACATATGTGTTATTGCGGATTATCTAATACTTTAAATGCAATAAGTCAATCATTGTACAATACAATTTCTACATAAAGATATTGTTTGTCATTATATCTTATAATTGTAATGAGTGCTTCTTTCTTTTGCACAATAGTGTACCTCAGTTAGTCAAACCTGCTCCGAGCAAATTTTGACAAATGCTTGGCGCCAAGTCCATGCTTGAAGCAGAATTTGGTCTCTATTTGCTGTGAATCTGCCACCAAAACTTGTCGACAAATTTCGAGATTACTGCAGGGACAGATAGCTCGGTATCTGAATGCAAAGTTTGCAGGCGGAATTCCATGCCAAACCTTGCCCTCATGAAGAGGACAGATCGGTCGTGCTAAGAACGGACCTAATCTTCCTCTTTAAGTAAATATAGAGATCGCGGTTTTAAACGCGTACTAAAATACACAGTACACGTGGAATGTGAAATAGGGATCTCTAGTCAATATTTAATCCGAAGAAGTAACTGATTTGTAACCGTAATCGATCCAGATATTAGCTGGAATCGATTCTTCGTAACAGTTATTTCAAACAAAGGTTCTTCGTAATTGTTTTAACCCTTTGCACTCGGAGCTATTTTAACTCGAAAATTAAACATTTCTTCCGATCTAGAATGATTCCATTCTATATGACTTTTTTCATTATATGGATATGAAATTGATATAATACCTCGTACAATACTTAAATATTTAGTAATATATTTAATAATGTAAACAACAATTTTGAATAATGGTACAGTAGTTTTTAGGGGTGCCATTCAGAGTCACCATTCCAGTGCTAATGATTGAGAACCGTAACCGATATTAGAACAGTTTTCAAGCTCGGATTACTTATATTTATTCCTAATTGCACTTACTTAAACGGAAGTATTAAAAGCTTCCATCGGGCAAACTCTGACTAAATCTTGCTGTGGGAGGAAAAACGGAATTTTAATTACATTTATAAATCAAATGATTTCAAGTTTCATGTATTTTCAATCATTTAATTCCGTTTATTGTCCTACAGCAAGGTTTACTCCGATTTTCCCCGATATTTACTCTTGGGGTTTGATCGGCTATTAGTACGACCGAACTATCCTTTTTTGATGAGGACAAGGTTTGGCACCGATTTGGCATGGAATTGCACCTGCCAACTTTGCACTCGTATACCGAGCCTAATCCCGAAACAGATAGGTAGGAATTAGTCGACAAATTTTCTCGTGAGTTTACGGGATCATTCGTGGAAATTCCGGTTTATATTTATTTGTTTTGGTAGCAAATTTTCATAGTAAGTTGCTTAGTTAAATTCATTTTGCTTTAACCATTTTTAGTGAACGTCTAATTGATGCATATGGATTATTTCTACTTTTGTACGACGACCGTTTATTTCAACCAAATCTATACTACATTTGGAACAGAATAATTAATGTAGTCTTCATACGACAATATAATGCATATAAACACCGATCTGGTGGTAAAGCGTTTAAGGAAAAAATTGATCTATACACTGTCTATTTCCCTTCTCGAGGAAACAGATATTCTTCTATAAAATATATAGACACTTGGCATCATAATAAATTACGCTATGGTGTAAACCATTTCACGAAAACAACTTTCAATCTACAGAAAAAACATTTGAGGTTGGTACAGAAATAACTGATAAGTAAATATCAATATTATTAGTACCATTGTAAAATTAACTACCACTATCTCTATTTGAATTTTAGTGTCGCTATCTTTGAGCATATTCCATCAGTAACAGAAAGATCAAGAGCTTATTACAATAAACGACCGAACAATAATACACAGGCATTAGGAATAGAATTTGAAGTATGTATTAGAAGAAGAATTTACTGATGTACATTTACAATAAGGGGGTAGAATCGTGTTTCCAGGATTGCGATAATACAAAGATGGGGTTTTTCAGTAGTCAAAAACGCTAGATAAAACATCGAACTAGGTCGCAATCGCCCTCAAAAGTCCTATTTTTACGTTCACGAGACGTAATTTGCATTATTTAAAAATAGTTTTATGAAAATAACTACATGCGCGGCTGTATGCTCCGAATAATGCAAATTATACTGCCGAATAATACAAATTACGCCTCGTAAACGTAAAAATAGAATTTTTGAGGTCGATCTCGGTCTAGATGGATCTTTTATGTAGCGCTTTTGCCTACTGAAAAACCTCATCTTTGCATTATCGATAAGGCGCATACCGCACTCTTGCAATCGTAGAAACGAGACTTCCTTATTAATATTACGTTTCAGTTAATACAGACTATTTCGAAAGCCATGAATTTCCAACCAAAGTATTATATGCCACACAACATAGCGGTTGAGAGATGGGGAACAACAGACGTTAATGAGACCACAGGTCTTATAAATGAAGCCATCCAAGGAAAAGCTTCATTTTATTTGGGTGATCTACATTACACATTGCATCACTTAAATTATTTTGACTTGAGCATTCCATATAATACTGAATGCCTCACTTTTCTAACACCAGAGTCTTTGACAGAAAATTCTTGGAAACTTTTAATACTTCCGTTTAAGTAAGTGCAATTAGGTATAAATATAAGTAATCCGAGCTTGAAAACTGTTCTAATATCGGTTACGGTTCTCAATCCTTAGCACTGGAATGGTGACTCTGAATGGCACCCCTAAAAACTACTGTACCATTATTCAAAATTATTGTTTACATTATTAAATATATTGGCATCTAATCAATTACTAAATATTTAAGTATTGTATGAGGTATTGTATCAATTTCATATCCATATAATGAAAAAAGTCATATAGAATGGAATCATTCTAGGTCGGAAGAAATGTTTAATTTTCGAGTTAAAATAGCTCCGAGTGCAAAGGGTTAAACAATTACGAAGAACCTTTATTTGAAATAACTGTTACGAAGAACCGATTACAGCTAATATCTGGTTCGATTACGGTTACAAATCATTTATTTCTTCGGATTACATATTGACTAGAGATCCCTATTTCACATGCCACGTGTACTGTGTATTTTAGTACGCGTTTAAAACCGCGATCTCTATATTTACTTAAAGAGGAAGATTAGGTCCGTTCTTAGCACGACCGATCTGTCCTCTTCATGAGGGCAAGGTTTGGCATGAATTTGCGACTGAAAAGTCATAAAAAACCAAAAGCAAACTTCTTACTGGGTAGTACCTTTAATGATTATAATTATTTAATAAAATTTAAAACATATAACATTCGTTATTTAGTACTAGATTGCGGACTTTTGTACTTGTAACGAAAACTAGCTGGTACAATTAGAAACGATAAAAAGATTTAAAAATTTCAAGAACGCCATTTAACATTAAAATAATTAAATCGTTTTCCTCGAATATCTTCTAAATTATTGACTTTATCGAAAAATACTAATAAAGGAAACACCTTCTTCAAGATAGTATGTAATTTAAAAAAAAAGTAAGTTCCGCAAGTTGAATAAGAAAGATACACATTTTTCGTTAATTTATAAAAGATAATGAAAGCACACTTCAGTTTCCAAATAAACAGTTATTTGAAATGAAGGTTCTTCATAACCGTTTTAATCGGAAACTTTGTATAATAGTTTTAAACAATTATCTTTGGAACCGTTTTTCTGTAAATAACATACAGGGTTCTTTCGTAAACGATAAACATTAGAAAAAAAACGAAAAGGAGGAAGTTGTGGTATATTTTACCAGCTATACGATAGCGTAACTCATTCTTTTTTATTTTTAATATTTTTCTAGGAACATTGGTGACCTTTTTCGCATGTCTTGTACAAGAAACAATGGCAATGATTGCCAATAATTTTAAAATTTACCATTTAGAAATTGTAAATACTTATATCCATTTAGAATACCAATGTAACAATGTGAGAGTCTCGTAAAATGTTAACATCAGAACTCAGAAATAAATTCTTGCTAATGGAAGTCACATTGAACACGATAGTCTTATACTGAAATGTTAAATATATTTCTTTTATTTTTGCCCTGGTATGATCCTGAAGACCATAGTATACTACCTGGTTGAACTCATCTTAATAACAGCTTTCATTCGATGTAACAGAATATGTAATTTTAATTTAAAAAATGAAGGTCGCCTTTGTTTCTGAATAAATATTAAAAATAAAAGAAATTGAGATACACTATCACATGACTAGTAAAATATACTACAACTTCCTCCTCATCGGTCTTTTTTTTCTAATGTTTACCGTTTATCGTACAAATTATTGCGAACACCCTTCATATAATAAATATATGTATTTGAATTTCTAGGCTTTATACTTGGATCGCACTACTTTTTACTTTAGTCTTGGGAGGTATTGCATTTCATGTCTTATCACTCTCCTACAAGAAATATATAGGTTTATACAAAACTCAAATGTATGTTCCAATTACAACCTTGGAAAAGGAAGGAAAGGGTTTGTATTTGTTTACTGAAATACAGAACAGTCTATTATATACTTATGGCATGTTGCTTCAAGTTTCATTACCAAACTTACCCAATTCTTGGGCCTTGAGAATATTTATTGGGTGGTGGTGGATTTATAGCATTCTAGTTGCAGTTGCCTATCGAGGTAGCATGACTGCAACTCTTGCAAATCCATTTGCCAGGTGAATGTTACTAATTTGTTGGAATTTGGTATTATCAGGAATTGTTTCATTGACAACTGATATTGGAAATTTAAATTCAGAGTTACTATCGATTCGTTGGCACAATTGGCCAAGAGTTCTATAGAAGTTGGAGGTTGGAACAAGGGAGATAAAGAATTTTTCTTAAAATTATCGGATTCGAATAGTCAGGACATTGGTAAGAAATTTCAGTTGATCGTAAATGAAAAAGAAGCTATCGAAAGGGTAGCAAATGGATCTTTTTGTTACTATGAAAATTCCTACTTCCTTCGCAATGCTCGAGTTAAAAAACAAATATATGAAAAAGAACAAGTGGATAAAGGAATCTCGAAAACTACGACGTCAAAGCACAATTTACATATAATGGAAGAGTGTGCAGTAAATATGCCCATAGCGCTTGGTATGGAGAAGAATTCACCATTGAAACCACACGTTAATACTTTGGTATGGTTTATTTTTAATATTAAATATCACAATACTTTATGGACATGATTAACAGTGATATTTCTAGATAAGGCGTATAGTAGAAACTGGATTAGTTGAAAAGTGGTTGAGTGATGTTATGGAGTGGTCGAAAATCACGGAAATACGACAAGAAACTGAATCTGAAAAGGCAGTGGTCAATCTTCATAAATTACAAGGTGCTTTTATTGCTATTACAGTTGGTTATTTTGTAGCTTTCATGGTACTAATAGGAGAAAGTTTATATTGGAAGCACGTAACCTTGAAAGATCCTAAATTTGACAAGTACCATTTGGATAAGTTCTATAATATTTCGAATAATGTTAAAATATAAATAATCCATTTTATTACATAAATTATTCCATTAAAATCTAAATAAAACGAATATTTTTTATTGTTTACAGTAAATTATAAATAACAATCTGTAACATGCATTTTTAAGTGACATTTAGTTACAGGTTGTAAATATATGTATCTGTATCCAGTTTGTTAGTATAGTATAGTTATTATACACTACGTAAGTACATATATATATATGTACATAAATTTTATAGAATATAATAAATACGTACTTAACATACCATAAATTCAATCCTCAGTTTTTCCGCGCACTATCATTAGGTCGTCACTACTTCATTTAGCGGCTTCCTCTCTCCTTCCTCGGAATATTACTCTCGTAACACGGAAATATCACGTCATTAGTGCTACTTTGTGTGTAAAAACGTACTCTTATATGCCGTGGTTGAACTTTTGCTAATCATACTTTGCATCTTACTTTATCATATTCTCTTTCATTCTTATTCTCATTCATTGTATTCAAATGTCCTTCCTCATATAAAATGTTCGTCATATTTAATGTTCGTCATTTTCTTAAATCTTGCGTGTGGCGGTTATGTGGTAAATACCAGGTAAATACATATACAGGGCAGTGTATGGATATGGGGCAATATGGGGCACCCATTCGCACGCGTTGGCCACCAGATGGCGGCGTTTTCAGCTTCAGTAACAGAAAAATGGGGTACCTTGAGTACCCCGCAGAATTTTACAAAATTATTAGTATATCTCAGGTCTCAGGGCTCTGCTACCTTATTCTAGACACGCCACTATTTTTGCGCCATCTGGTGGCCATCGCGTGCGAATGGGTGCCCCATATCCATACACTGATACAGGGTGTCCCGAAAAGGTCGGAAAATCTTTGAAGGGGTGGTCCGTATGGTCAATTCACAGTAGGCTGTGGCTTGGCTTATGATGGTGAGAGGGGTATACCCGGAAAGAATGGACAGGATAATTTCAAAGAATTTGGAATTTTATCATGAAATAATCATTATATAAAGCATATTTGAGATACAAATGTTTATTCTATATGTTTTATTAAGGCATTACAATGAA